>CAWUFW010005732.1:0-745000 GCA_963921515.1 Calotriton arnoldi | reverse complement strand
CATTGTCATCAGGGTGGGGCAGTTATGTTTCTCAGTTCTTGATTAAAAACTGTCACTTTTAATAAAAACTTCTCAAAGCAGAGATATAATCTGGTGTTCTAAGGTGAAACGCTTCCTTGTTTTAAAGAAATGCACTTTTTTGAATTTTGATGATACTTTAACACGTTTTTACATGTTGGTTGCAGGATTTACATCTGGGGGTGAGTGTCTGAAAAGTTTCAGCGCTCCGTCCATCATCTCCTTGTGTTTGCTTTGTTCGCCCTAAGTTGGCAGGGTATGCCCAGACTTGGGTCCCTTGCTCACTTTTCCACTGGATTCAAGCTAGCTTGGCTGATGAGGGGTGTTACCCTGAAACCTGTCCTAGGATGCTTGTTTCCGGTCCAGGGAAGACCTGGCTTGGCAGTTTGGGCTGGACTGTTCCCTTGAGGCACAGGGTCAAGACTGATTTGCATAGAGTTCGGTCTGAACTGGGTGGAGAAGTGAGCTAAAGAACGATGATGGATTCAACCCAGATCTGTGACTGGGGGTGAGTGTCTGAAAAGTTTCAGCACTCCGTCCATCATCTCTTTGTGTTTGCTTTGCAGGATTTACATGCCAATTAAGAGTAGTGTGTTTAATGAGCTTGAATGAAGTTGTTAGTTTAATACCTCTCCCATTATGAAAGATTCCTCCCCGGAGAAGCAATGTACTTGAAAATGTTTGTTTTGATCTTTAAGTGACCAAGTTTGTTTTTGATTTTATTTGCTGTGATGTAAAGCCCTGCTGGGTTTGGTTATGTTGCATTATTTCAAGTTTTTAATACCCATGTTGAATTTTTCTGGAAATGTTATTTCTTTAGATATTCACGGGAGCCATTAACCAATCCCATTTAAAATAAATGTATTAGGAAATGTTAGCCATTTTGCCCATGTTTAAAAAACAAAAATCTGATAAACATTTACACCAGTAATAGACTTTTTGCATGAGGATATTGATCACGATTAACACTCTTAATGTTTCATTTTTAGTTTTATGCACCTTGGTGTGGTCATTGCAAGAAATTGGAACCAGTGTGGCTTGAAGTTGGCTTAGAGATGAAAAGTAGTGGGTCTCCAGTGAAAGTTGGAAAAATGGATGCCACTGTTCATTCTGGTCAGTATTTATAACAATTATATATGTAATAGATTAGGAAAACCTGCATAATTATTTATGCTCTTAACACATTGGTACTCGGTTTATACTGAAGGAATCATTTTGGGTGGATAATTCACAAAATTGGGAGAAAATGTACAAACCACCAGCCATATCTAAAGTCAGTGTAAAAAGAACAAGAAACACATAGGTGGTCAATTGCTCCACATTTTTGGTACCAGGCAAACACAATATATAATTCAGTTCCTTCGATTTCCTGTGCACCTCAATTATGAGGCATCATGTACCTCTGCAGGTAAGGTTGACCTCCCCACCCCTAGGAGATCCCAGTTTTTCAACCTTATTAACTCTGCTCCTCCATGACAAGTTTGTGTGGCGGGGTGCAAGTTACAGTTGGCTCACTGAACTATAACTAGTTAATTCCGATTGTTTGTTTTAGTTTTTAAACATTCGTTTTTAATCTCATTTCAACACTCCACTATAAATAATGCCAATTTAAACTTTTTATTTTTACAGTGAATTTCTAATTTCTTTTTAATGTAAGCCAAAATCTTATTATCACACAACTATGTCATGTTTATTTTGTTTCAATTAATTGGTGGTTTTTTTTTTTACGTAAGAGAAGATCATATAACGTATCTTTAGCCTCTGTTTTTACAGTGAAATTCTGGGATTTTATGATCATTTTCAGCCAACACCCCAATTGCACATGGCATTTGGCTAACCTCCTATATGCATGGCCTTATGCCTTGCACAGTGTGTGATTGGCCGCAGGCCCTGCTCCCATTCCTGCCATGGGCAGACAACCTCTCCTGCTGCACACAACCTTCAGCAGTGCGCATCTGTGCATTGGTCATATGCCCAACTCACTGCAAGTGCTCATCCCTCACTGCACACGGTCTGTGTCGTGCCCAGGGCCGGTTGGCCACATGGCCTGCTGCTGCTGATCCTCCCGCCTGCCCTCTGTGTTTAGTTTGCAGCTACTGGCCATCCCAGCCTGCCCTTGCCAGTCAGCCTGCTGCCCTCCCCTCCCCACCCCCCATTCCTTGTTCTCTATGTGTTTGCCCCTGACCCTCTCACCTGCCCTCCATGTTCGGCTTGCTGCCCCTGCCCATTGCAGCCCGTCCTCCTTGTTCATCTTGGTACTCTTGCCCCCACCCCCGTTCTGCCTGCACTCTACTCTATGTGTACATGTCTCTGCCCCCTCTGCCTTTCCTCCAGTGTCAGTTTGCTGCCCTTGGTCATTCCGACCTGCCCTATTTGGTCAGCTTGCAGCCCTTGTATCTGCCCACCTCCCACCTGCCCTCCTTTCTCAGTGTGCATGCCCCTGCCACCTCCCTTCTGTCCTCCGTGGTCTGTTTGCTGTTTCTGCTTGCTCTCCGTTCTGTGTGTGTGCGCACACCCTCGCCACCTCCCGCCTGCCTACCATAGTCTGATTGCTGCCCCTGATTCTGTTGAGAATAATGTACTTCATACATTGCAGTGGAAGGACTCCCGAGGAGGAACAATACATCCAGAAGCATGACAGGAACACAGCAAAATTATTTTGGGCTGATCCAAGATGTGGTTGATATGGTCTCAGTGCAGTGGCTGAAGGGGACTCACACATTCAATTCAGTGGTAGGAGGAGTCTGGCCCAAAGCCTATTCCTTGTTTATTTTATTTTTTTAAACAAAAAGATCTTGACTGTCAGAACTAAAATTTTGTCTCTAAATTATCTTATCACTGCACTTAAATTTCTCATTAAAAACTCTTACTCTGCATCACTCTTCAACATCTGTAAACCTATCTTAAACAAAAGGTTAATGGGAATGTAAATTGACAGTATCAATATTGGTACAGCACAAAATCTAAAAAAGAACTACATTTGCAAAGGTAAGGTACTACTCCAAATTTGAATCCAACCCCGCCATTCTTAAGGATGCCAAACATTATTTCACACAATCTACTCTATCACTAATTAACTTGATAATGAGTACACAAACATTTTACAATGTTAAAAATGTTAAATGCTGCCAGACAGTACCCAATATGCAATGCAGTGCTGGTGTATAAAGAGTATGTGATAACTTACGATAACACTTATGAAGACTGTGTGCAGTGGGGCATGTCCTTACTGGATCTTAGTGCAGTCCCTGGCAGAAGACCAGACAATGCCTTCAGCTTTTGCTGCTCTTACTGGAAGGCCATGTCAGGGGAGGGGCTGGGTGAATGGTCTGGCAGCTGGTGAAGTGATATTACTAGTGATATCTTTGATGTCAATGGTGACGTGATATGTGATGTCACATTAAAAAAACAATCACCAGTAAGACTGTGCAAGGTCAAGCAGCATGTGCAGTGACACTGGGCCTAATGCCCTCTGCCCAGAACCCTTGCCCTGCTCCCACATTCTTCAGCACATTGCCACCCAGAGCCCATTCAGCATGGCAGTATGAGGGCTGATGAAAGGCCTAGCTTCAGGCCCTATGCCCAGAGCCCACTGTGCACTGACTTTGGCAGTGGAAGCAGACTGCAGAAGAACAACACAAAACAAAGCTCTCCTGTGCTTTTTCCAGACCTCATCGACTACTTGACAAAGGCCTAAGTACATAAACATATGTGGTGTGTTCATATCCTTGCACAACAGATGTTCGCAAAGCCTGAAACCATATCCCACTTAACCTCTCAAAAACAAACCATTACTGACCCCATTTTATATGTTGTTTCCAAACCTTAAAAATAGCCCCACATGGGGCGAAACACCAGTGGCATAACGAAACTTGAGGGGGGCCCCCCGCGAAGTACATGGAGCCCCCCCTCGGCCCAGCACCTATCACTTTGCCCCACTGCCAAAAAATCTGCTATATTTTGAATTGAAACCTCCAACATTTAATGAAATACCTCTATAGTGTCTTGCTCAAAGTTCTAATAAGAAAGTGAGAAACACTGTTAACATATAAGCTACTCCACTTGTATCATTATTGTCAAGAGCAGATTATTTAACTGAGATGGCAATCAGAACAATGCTAAGGAGCGGCCCTTTTGTCTCCGGAACAGCTTATCGCTGAAGAACAAAGAACTACTACATAGGGTCTGAATTAGAATTGACATTGATGGAAAATAACTTGAAAATTTGAAAGACAAACCCACACCTGCAATTTCACAGGCTCAACTCACAATATACACAAGGAGTACATAAGATATAACTCAGTATCCTGCCAGCTCCAAGAGAAATAAACTGGTGTGAATTAACTGCATGTCACACACTTGCGTCTGTCAGGGGTTGTGCATGATAATAACCACTCTATAGTATTAAAAATGAACTGATGAAGCAATTTCATCCAACATGGCTTTCTTTGTAAGCAGTACAAAAATAGGCAGGCAAATGAGGCTGAGGATGAAAACTGCTTGGATGCTTCAGAACATTGATGCAGATGTTTGTCTGTATTCATGATGTCTTAGTGTAAATACTGGTAATTACAAGATTTAAGACACACACGTTACAAGTGCAAACAACACCGTGAATAACAAGTCCTGTAGAATAAAACCAAAGCATAATAGCAAGTACCTGAAGACAGAATCTATACTAATTGTAGTTGGTGAAGCAACGGAAAAAGTGCAAATACTTTGGAAGTACATAATAAAACATTAACCAGTCCAGTAGTATACAATAATCAAGTGTGTTTTGTAAAACAATCCCCTTTTCTTCTTGCATTAAGGTGAAAATACTTTTAAAGTACATGATAAAAACAAGTCAAGCAGTATACAAAAATGAAGCAAGGTTAGACAAACAATTCCCCCTTTGGTTTGTGCATGAAGGCTCAAATATTTCAAAGTGACTTATCAAACAAAAACCGGTGCAAGAGCTTACATAAATCAAACCAATTTAATCAAACTATGGCTGTTTCGTTTGTGCATGAAGCTGCAAATATTTCAAAGTGACTGGCAACACAATAACAAGTTCAGCAGCATAACAATCAAACCCTTATGCAAACAATTCCCTTTTTGAAGGCACAAATATTTCAAAGTAACTGGTGAAACAATAGCAAGTTCAGCAGCTTAAAAATCAAACAATTCCCTTTTTGAAGGCACATAAAAATCAAACCAGATTAAGCAAACAATTCCCTTTTTGAAGGCACAAATATTTCAAAGTGACTAATGAAACAACAAGTTCAGCAGCATAAAAATCAAACCAGTTTAAACAAACAATTCCCTTTTTGAAGGTGCAAATTTTTTAAAGTGATTGGCAAAACAACAACAAGTTCGACAGCATAAAAATCAAACCTGCATATTTGAGGTCCTGTTTTAATCTAACAAACTTTTAGGGATGTTGCATGAAACATAAAGACAACATTTCTCTGCAAAATGCACGCAAGAGACTTTCACACATCACCCACATTAAGAATACGTTTATCTGTTTATGATTCAATGTCATCAGGGCGAGACTCTGACTCTGCAGAACAGAGGTGGCTCTATCAGGGGCCTCCCTGGAAGGACTTGGGCTGGAGGCCACTTTGCCCATTCCTTAAAACGTCTCTGAATGTGCCTGAAAGGAAGAGACTCCCACTCCTTGCAGCACATTTCTGCCCTGTGGCCAGTAACTGGGCTCTGCACAGGAAAAGCAGCCTGCTCTGTGCCGCTATGTTTTCATGAGATTAATAGGGGAGGCCTGAGGGGCGGGGAATGAGGCATCAATAATACCGTCCCCGGCCCGGTGCACTCCCCACATAACCTGCACCGCCACCAGCACCATTCAATGGGTCTTAGTCGTGACAGCTGTGTGAGGTGACTGAAAATATGCCGCACGTTTGCACCTTGGTGGGTCAGGTGCCGGTGTAGTAGTACCAATTGCATTGCAGGCTGTGCTGCTTCGCTTAGCTTACTTCACACTTACTACCGTGGCATTGACAGGAGTCTGCGCAGTGGCAGGTCCAGGCGAAGAGTAAATGCGTAGCTGGTTCGGTCCGGTCCAATTTCGAATTCCACTGTGAGGTGCGCGCAACCACAACCCGTGCATGATTGACCCACCCTCCAGTGCCCCACCCTGAAGACCACGGTGCATTTGGTCACCATGCAGCATTGTGTGCGTGCCTTGCACAAATGTGACCGTGCGGCACTGCACGGCCGTGCGAGCTGTGCCTTCGTCTCCGGACAGGCCCAGAGCACACATATTAAATTAATAATGGCCTGCCACCCAGGCCCGTTTCCATAATACAGCAAGTGCGGTACACGGGCGTGGCGGAAGGCAATTAAAAAGTTGTGCAGCAACTGTGCTTGGAGGCTGAGCTTCAGGCAGTTCTCATGTCACTCAGTGAACCAGCCGCTGCTAATTAAATTTATTGGCCCCCGCCCCGTCGGCTGCGGTCTGCCCCCAACCTAGTCCTGCTCTCTGCTCAGTCTCCGAGCCAGTTTGTATTTGTAATGAGGGTGCCCCCTGGTCCTTTGGGGACCCCCCACATCACAAGGTCTATTGTTAACCCAGTGCGAAACACGTTTGCTTTTACTCTCTATCATTGACCGAAGATACCCAAAAGAGTACAGAGTTTTTCTGATGCAATTACTCAACGATGGAATAATTTATTATGACAACTTTGTAGCAACCATTACTAATTTTTATGTGCCTGCAGCGACATGATATTGATATGAGATACGCTGACTGACCTGCTGTAGGGAAGTCCCTGCTCATGGAAGTCTGTGCATTGCCAGTGGCCCTATACAATAGACTGGGAAAATATATATGTAGTTAATGTATTTCGAGCAAGAAATGCTTTCAAATACAGTAAGTCTACCCCTTATTTTTGCAGGGGGTATTTTGATGGTTCACATTAGTTTTATTCATTGGGTGTGAAGCGAAGTATTCTGTGGATGTTTGAAAAGTAGGCAATACGGTGTTGTTGGTGGTGGTGAGATGGTGGTCACGTGAACAGTGAACAGGCTTGTTGTACCTCGATCCTTTATAAATGAAAGCATGCCATATTTTAGCAGTGGGTTTGGAGTGCACTGAGCGGGGACGTAGAGAATACCGTCTTGTGTGTTAGTTTTGCTGTTTAACACCATGTATGATTGGACTTAACCTCTAGTCTGTCTGAGTGCACACCAAGATGGTCCGCGGGGAGCATCTATTTTTGTTACCTTTACTACAACATCCAGTGTTGTTTCATGTTCCAAGCCTCTGGGCTGCCCTCGGGATACTGCTGCTTCTTCACCTCAGGGGCACCAAGGGAATTGGAGCTCTTTAACTGGCTGCACAAACCAGCCCTGCTGCCAAATGTTAGTGCAATTGTCACGCTGGTGAACTGCAGAAATATTTTGTTTTGCAAACCAGTGACACATGCTCAACTTTTTTTCTTCTAGTTGTACTGAGAAAGATGACTTGAAATCATTGGGCTGTGTTTGTGTCGGTTGAGGACAAACTTTAGAACAGTTTTCATTTTGATACCTCATTAAACTATCCCGTTAGGAATGTTGGACAAGTAGTTCGGGCTTTTATGCAGCTCATTATGCTTATGATTTTCTGATGGAGAAGCCATGCCTGTTTGTTGAAGAGCCCTCACCGAGCTTTACTTCTCATTATCTTGCAAGACGGTCTTACAATTATGGAATCTCTCGGAACCTCTGCGAATTATGGTTTGGTACTAGTGTTGCAATACAACAGAGCGCGAGAGAGTGCTAAAACTCAAGTGATATGTTTGTTGCTTAGTTGCACTTGCATTTATTGTGAATAGTTTCCCTTCTAAACACTACGTTTTTCATCTCCCAGAAGGTTTCAAATGAAGGGTTCGCATGATGTGGTATGGTGAGCCGGGTCTGGATTGGCTGTTTTGCCGGCAGGGCTTTTTCTCAGGGGCTGCTTTCAAAGCTGGATGGGTTGCAATGGCCCTACTATGAAAGCCCACATGGCCCTATTCTATTTGCAGCCTCCTCCAGTGTGGGGCAGAGTTAAACATTTTGCCTGAGCACTGTTTGGTTTCCTGTGGGACCCTGAGCGGGGCTCCCACTTGAACTTTTTCTGCCCTGAGTGAAGTAACGTTTTCCTGTTTGCCTCTCAGTCGGTCATCTGGCATCCGTTTCTACTTATGCTGCCCTCTCGGATATTAACGCTTTACGCTGCTGGGTAGCGCTGCCTTGATCTGGACGCGGCCATTTTCTGAGTGGCGGTTCCTCAGATAACCTTTAAGAATGCCTGCCTTAGTACAAGGCAGCTAAACTGACCAAAGGCAAACTACTTATATCGAAGAGCTCTGCAAACGGTAGTCTCCGTGCAGGGCAAACATTTCCTCATATGCGATTTGTAATGTGTATATTTTTTCCACCTCATGTTAAAACTATTTCCTTAAACCGATCTGTGGGGGATAACGTTTCTGGGACTGTGGAGTAACAGTGGTGTTCTTTCGTTAAATCTTCAATCGCCTGTGAAATTGTATGAGTTGGTCATCTCCCTGTTCCTCCTGCCCACTAGCACTTTACTTTTGAAGATGGATCTACCATACGCTTATTGCTGTTCTGTAAGTTGTAGAGTTTATATCTGGTTTGGTCTGCATAACAAAAAGAAATATTAATTATTACCTTTTCAAAATGATTTTTTTTGTTTGGAGTGCTGTGTTTTGGAACTGCCACGTTTTTCTTAGATGAGCTTATAACCCTTCTTTCTTAATTTACTCATTTTTTAGTGTTCTTTTGGTGCTTAGGATATGGCATCTACTTCTTTTCCCCAGCATCTGTGATATCATCAAAGAATCATGGACATCATTTAGGGATCGCAGCGTAACCCCTAGTTTGCCTCTTGCGACCCCTGGCACTGCCTTTGCTACCCCTAGACTCCGAGGTGGCTAAATCAGTGCCTGGAAAACAGGAGTACCTTGTCCTAATGGACGTTGTTTGGAGCTCCATTTCCCCAGTTTTCTGTCAAATGTTTTATTTCACAAATAGGAAATAATATTCTCTATTAGTGTAATAAAAAATGGAGTATAATTAACTGGAATAGGACCCTATCTGGTAGCTAAGGTGACAAAAAAAATGATGTATGCGCGCTTGCAGGTGAGTGTGTTTATCTGAGAGAGTGTTGAATGTGTCTGTGTGTGAGTCAAAGTGAAGGTCAAATGGGGAGTGATGTCACTTACGCTATTCCTGGAATTTTGGTGAATTGACGCCCATGCATAGAATGTTGGGCTGATGCAGACTATAAGTTGGTGTGTGACATTTTGTAAGAGTCGGTTGAGCAAGACATTAAGTTTAAGATTGGTAAGGACTGGGTTACTGAGATGAAGACTGGGAATGGCTCATGAAGAGCTTTCGTTAGATTTAAATTCCTACTGCGACCCATATGTCAGTGGGGAGTTGGGCCCAGGCTCAATAATTTCTTAACTCCCCCCTAATGGGTAGATTCTAACCTTTATGTTTTTATAGTGCTGTGAGGTGAGATGTGGACTGTCTAATCACAGGGGAACAATTTTGATTCTATTTTAAATCGAATTAATTGGTTACCCCGGGATGCTCACAGAACAGGCAGCAGATAGGACAGCATACATGAGAGTATAAGTGCGGATGACTGTTTGCTCCATTGGAATGCCAGAGCGGCCCAGTACCATAGAGTTGGTGCCAGCATAGGAGTCTGAGTCAGTTTACCCATTAGCTGCATTTTGGGAAAAGTGAAGCTTTAGAAGGTTGGGTGCTTGTCTATGTGATTCTGGCAAAAGGTGAGAAGATCTAGAATTAGAAATGAGTTTAAAAGCATCATTAGTTTGATGGGGTATCTTACCTCTTGGTTTCATGACATGCGATGGAGGGTTCACTGTGTGAACTTGATGCCAAATAGAGTACAGGAAAAGGATGTTTTTTGTGTTGCAAAAAGGGCCTCTTTGAGGTGCATCATTGACTTCAGAGCCTGTAGGGTTTGATCTAAGCCTGACAATTGTTGTTTTGTGTCTTAAGTAAGAAAGTTTCATTAAACCTGACTTAGCCCTATGACAGAGATACTCCTTTGCGCACTGAAAAAAGTGCTGCATAGTTGAGAGAGGTGGAAAGTATGCAGGGCAGAAGTAAACTACATCCTCCAGTTAACACTGTGCAGTCGACTGATTCACTTAAATTATAATTCATTATTTCCTTAGAATTGTATAGATAGCCGCTGGTCTGTAATCTGAGAAAATTAATGGACACTTACAAATAATATATAAGATACGCATGCAGACTTGGGGAATTCGTCAGAAGAATAGAAAATCCAAAAGCATAGGCGCTGGAAGGAAGGCGGTTCGGGATACTGCAGTACCCCAAAATAAATATGGTGGAGTTTGTTGGGTGAATGAGCAATAAAAAGGATTTTAAATGTTTTTATCTTATCTCGTTTGCTGTCTACTCAAAGGCAGAGGTCATATGTCAGGCTATGCCTTCTGTCAAATTGCTGCTTGTTCTATTTAACACACAGCTTGGTGTTACATTTTCTTTCTCTGACTTTAAAGTTGGAGGGTTTTGTAAAGTGAGTTATCTGGCAGTCTTGCTGGGATATAGGAAGTGGAAAGGAAAGACTGTAGGATGTCATTTTTATTTCTAACACGCAACATTTAATTATCTGTAAGTGAACTGTACAAATAAATATTTAAAAAATATAAGAATTAGGAAAGCACAAATGAAGCACTTTAAAAAAAATTGGAGTGTGATTGAAACAAAGATTTTAATAGTAGCAAAACAAATCAAGTCTTTTTTTTACACACACCATTCCTTAGTAATGTATTTGCATCAACAGTGTGCTCCAAAATGCACCTCTGGCTACATACCACACCC
The DNA here is from genome assembly GCA_963921515.1 of Calotriton arnoldi. Lineage (NCBI taxonomy): Eukaryota > Metazoa > Chordata > Amphibia > Caudata > Salamandridae > Calotriton > Calotriton arnoldi. Next base: position 734,110 of record CAWUFW010005732.1, on the reverse strand, counting down.
TTACCACTTTCTTGCTGAATGGGCATGGCTCATTTGCTACACTTGTTCTTTGCGTTACTCATGCATTCTTCACAGTCTCTATGACTTCAATGATGTAACATTGACGGCAGTACCCCCCTTCTGAAAATTGTTCCAGCACCACTGTCCAAGAGGAATTGTATTGGCACAATCAAGTCATACATTCTTAATCTCTTGGCACCAATAACTAATTTGTACATATTTATTCCAGTTACGGAAATAAATAGAATGTTCACCCCCCCCCCCCCCATCGTGTGGGCAGTGACTATTGTGTCAAGTTTGGGTGTGTGGTCATTCCTCTGTATGGGGCAGACTGGAGCCACTGGACAGATTCATTCGCCAAAAGTATATTTTTGTTCATGTTTGTCCATGGTGTTCAATGGCACCAAGGCACTACATCGCTTATTGCAAAACACTAATGTTGAGTTGGTATTGTGAAACAAAAACTGCGCCCTCCCCCTCCTACTAATTACCACAGCTCTGTGGAAATTTTAAAAAGTGGAATGTGCAGCACGTTCTCTGTAATGCAAGCATTTAGTTGCTTTAGAGAGAATTTAGGAGCACAGAGATGACAGTATGAGGCACTTCAGTTGCTGTAGTATTACTCACTTGTTACTAGTTGGGTCTCTAGTTGGCAGAGGTATGCACATTGTCCAAGTAGGGACCACAATCCTAGTCAGGGTAAGTCAGATACACACTAAAAGATTACCTTTGCCCACCCTCTGGTAGCTTGGCACAGAGCAGTTCGGCTAATCTAAAGTGTCAAGAATTTGCTGGTAGTTCCGAGTTTCAGGAAAGTAAGATGGGGGGTAGAGCCTTTTCTCTTGCTGCGGCCAAACTCTGGAATTCCCTTCCTTCTTCAATCTCTGGACTGGAACCTCATTCTTTCTTCCGTAAATCCCTGAAGACTTGCCTTTTCACCCTTTCAACATCGTGAGCCTTATACACTATCGTCTGTTGGCCCCTTTCCGCAGCACCTTGACGCCCATGGGCAAAGTTCGCGCTTTACAGAGCTAATATTCATTCATTCATTCATTCATTCAATGTGTAAAGTATATGTTCACAAAACACACAGTAACACAGTGAAAACATAACAAAAAGACTCCACACCAGTTTAGAAAATAGATTATATTCTGAGCAAAACAAGACCAAAACAACAAAAATCGAATAAGTAGAATCAGAGTTATGAATTTTCAAAGAATATCTTGACATATAGTGCTTAATCATAAAGCGCCTACCAAATCTATGTGGTTGGGCTGGACCGGATCAAATCCGAAAAGTCGAGCTGACCGAGATGGAGCGCTGGTCGGATACAGGAGTTGCGCAGTCCACACTGAAAACAGTACCTTAACGAAGGAAGCGTCGAGGAGCAGCTGAGAGGAACAGTCGGAGGCGGGTTGTCGTGTGGTGTTGATCTGAAGGGTTGTAAACAATGTGTTGGTTCATCGTCGCACATTTCGGGTATGCTTCATTGTTGAACCCCTGGTGATGAAGGCAATGCGGCGTCGTCGAGTCGGCGGTGTGAAATCCTTGAAGCAATGATGCGTCTGCTTAGAAGGGAATACGTTGGTTCCGTCTGACGCAAGTTGACAAGGTGTCGGTTTTGAAGAGAAACGGCTGCAGGACCCATTTCAAGCCTCGGGACTGGATTGGCACCTCTTGGCAGGGCAGGACTCAGTTGCCAGAGCCCAGCAGCTGAAGACAGGTTTAGGAAGTCTTCGATGTCCCTAAGACTTAAGAACAGGAGGCAAGTCAGCAAGCCCTTGGAGTCACTTAAGTTTTTGATGTGTAGAGATGTTGGTCCAGACCCTCTCACTCTCCGGCAAGAGGTCAGCACGCAGCAGATCGACCCAGCCAAGCAGTTCAGCACAGTGGCAGTCCCTCCTGGCAGCACAGCAGTCCTTCCTTGGCAGAGTATCCTCCGGTCCTGAAGTCATGGTGTCAGAGGTCCAGTACCACTCAGTTGTGCCTTTGAAGTGGTGGGAGACTTCAGAGAAAGTCCTTTGAAGTTCAAAAGGTCCTTCCTGCCCTGGCACCAGACTCACCACAGGGCAGTATGCAGCTCTTTATGTGGGTACAGGCACAGCCCTATTCAGGTGCAAGTGTTGGCTCCTCCTTCCCATCCTGCCCAGGATGGCCCCTCAGGATGTGAATGGCCCCTCAGGATGTGAATGGCCCATCAGGATGTGAATGGCCCATCAGGCACACCTTAGCTCCCTTTGTGTGTGACTTGTCTAGAAGGAATGCACAAAGCCCAGCTGTCATCCACCCCAGAAGTGTATCCTGAGACTGGCAGAGGTACAGAATGGTTAAAATAAGAAAATGCATTCTCTATTAATAATTTTTCTGCTTAGCAATACTATCGTCCCGACAGCAGTTTGCACCCTGAGGATGAGTTTAAGAGAAAGTATTTTGAAACAAGGAACATTCAAACACTGTTTGGACAGCGAAGGACTGGATTTATTGAACATTTGACAAAAGAACAATTTGCAGCACATTTGTGAACTGTTGGACTTTACTTATGGATTGTTTATTTGTGTATGAACTCTAGTAAGCGCGATTGGTGTTAATACACGCAATTATGGTGAAACGGATTTATTTGTGCAAACGTGGGATTATGGCATTGTTACACTTTTGGCATCACTTTTTCTTTTAGTACACATTTATATTATACAGAGAAGACGAGGTAGAGATGGGGGGCTTTATTCAGTTGATCACATCACCAGTGGGAATTGGGTAGCGTAGGGTGCATTGTGGGGTTAGTAGTTTGAGAGTAGTTTTAGAATAACCTGGCGCAGCGTAGGAGAACAGGTCACATGGTTAACATTCTAGCTAGGATTGGGTGGTAACAGGTGAGGAGGTGGTTAAAACGAACGGCTTCAGCGGATTTTTGAGATATTGGGGAAGGTGGATGAGGAGGTCAGGTCGCTGGCTGCCGCTTCATCAAGGTATTTTAGCACTATTCCGAATGAAGGGGAAATCGAAATACGAGAGGGTTTGGAGCTATAATAGGTTGGCAGTTTTAAAAGTGGGTTTTGAGCACAGGAGATTGGGAATGAGACATCAGTTTATCTGGTTGTTTCAGGGAGTTTAGTGAGAGAGGGCACGTAGAGTTGGAAAGGGGAGGGAGGGGATTGCATGTTGTTTGATCAGGCGGGTGAATTATTGAGAAAATCACGTTATGTTGGATTGAGTGGGAGGCGGCAGGTTTAGGCACTAGGAGAGCGTAGTATGATCGTTTTATTGTGATTATGATTTAACAGTGAAGGTTAGTAGGGTACAACTGGCTGAATTGTCTTTTATTCTTGTAGAAACCCCTGACGAAGAGCCCATGAGGCTCGAAATGCATTGGGAACATAACGTGATGAGCCTACTCTGTGTTTCACCTTTGACTGATTATGTTGCTGTGAAAAAGCCTCGATGGGCACTCAGTAAACATTGGAAGACGCTAAAATAAAGATGGAAGGTGAAAGGATGCTGTCTCAACAGTGTTTTAATGAAATTGGAAAAGTGTTTAAAAATAATGATTACTATGAGTGTCACAAGATTACATTGGATAATACTGGAAGAAATGGATAAAAGGAGGAAGCTTTCCCACATTCGCAGTGCGGCAGGTGGGGCGCGATCAAGTGCCCCAGGATACTTCGAACTTTCTAAAAGTGGCATTTTCAGACTTGCAAATGAATATCTGACTTTACCATACATTGTGAGTCCAGAGACGCCAAACTTGAAATATCCATCTTTTCCCAATTGAAAATTAAATTTATAAAATGTAATAAGGTAATCCAATGTTAACCTATGGGAAATATAGGCCTTCCATTAGTGAAAAACAAATTTAAGTGTTTTTCACTACCAGGACATGTAAAACTTAAAAGTTCATGTCCACCTTTTTAAATACACTGCACCCTGCCCTTAGGGCTGGCCTGGACCTACTTTAAAGGTGACTTACATGTATTAAAAAGGAAGGTTTGGGCCTGGCTAGAGGGTTATCTTGCCGGGTTGAAATGGCAGTTTAAACTGTACACATGGGCTCTGCAAAGGTAGGCCTGAGAAGTTTAAAGGGCTACTGAAGTGGGAGGCACAATCAGTGCTGCATTCTCACTAGCATCATTTACTTTACAGGCCCTGGGCACATTTAGTGCACTTTACTAGGGACTTGCAAGTAAATTAAATATGCCAATTGTGGATACACCAATTATAGCATGTTTTAGGGAGAGCGTGAAGATGACCTTTAGCACTGGTTAGCAGTAGTAAAGTGTCCAAAGTCCTAGAGCCAACAAAAACAAATTCAGCAAACAAAAAGAGAGAGGAGTAAGGCAAAATGTTTGGGGGTGACAGTGCAGAAAGGGCCAGGTCCAACATCACTAAGAGGTCAAGATGAATATACTAGTTCTGGTCAATGCCTCATTGTTCTCCTGCCAAGATTACAATGTTTAGGTCGCACCTGAGACAGCGTGTGCGCTGTTGCTCACGACAATCTGTTTCTTTCTGTTTTTTAATTGCAAAAAAAACTAAAAAGGAGATTTTAGCCCGCCGATTATTTAACATTGTTTAGCTTTACTGTCCCTATTATTTTCTTTCTTTTCATTGGTGATCGATGTGGCAGTTTAATTTATTTTGCTTGTGTTGACGTTTGTATTCTCCTCTTGTCAGTTATGTGAAGGCAGGATTTCTGAACTGTTACTTGTGAGGGTCCTACCAAATTTTATTGGGAGGATGCTCAATAGTCTAAGGGTACAGGCAACTTCTTTGGCCCTAGAAATATTGCACCCCCTTTAACATACTCTTGCTCCGTGTTGGACTGTTCCATATGCTTCTGATTTAAATACCATTTTCAAAGTGTTAAGGGAGGGCACCAGATGTAATTACTCTCAGCAACTTGGTGAACATGAGTTTTTAGAACTTGTGCCTTTCCATCCTCAGTTTACCAGAGAGATGTATTTTTTATGGTACTTAATGCATTTTATTTGGGCCCTTATGCTGGAATTACAAGGTGAGAGGTGATTCGCACTAGCAGTTCAGACTAATATATGGGGATCCAAGAAAATGTGATCTAGAACTATTTACACAATTAATCATTGTAATTTAGTCTCATGCTACCTTAAGGGCCACCAGCTTAAGATTACCTTCTTTTAATGCGTACAGTTGGGTCATGAACAATGATTCTGTGTTCTTTCTTCACATAGTGGGATTATTTTTCTAGTTTTTATCAACAATATGGAGTACATGTGAAGTGCTTCACATGGATGCAGTTGAACAGTATACCAGTCGGCAAATCATTCGATAGAATCCCTTTTTTGTATTTTGCAGGCATTGCTGCAGAATTTGGAGTTCGAGGTTTTCCAACTATAAAGCTGTAAGTAAAGCTGCCTATTCTCTCAATTCATTTGTCTAGAACAACATATGGACAACCATGCCAGTAAATACAGGGCTACCACTCTTACTCACATAAAACAAATATCTGTGACAAACAAATTTGAGTGCTTACTGCATGTGAAGGGCCTACTTGTCAACGGTTTCAGGGAAATAAAAGAAAACAACTAGAAATTGTAGTCGGACGGAAACCCTTGACATGGAAAAGAGCGATCATTTTTTAAGTGTGCAGGTCCATTGTAAAACACAAATCTACATATTCTCTTTGGACCTACATGTGCAGTCTTAGGGGTGTATGTATAAAGGCTGAGAATTTTGGAAATTATCAACGGTTTTTTAATTATATAAAAGCAGGCCCATGCCGCTATGTGATTTTATTTTTAAGAAGTGAAAAATAAACAATTAAATTGTGGATAATTTCAGAGCAAACAGCAATTCACTTTGGTCAGAGGCTGCTAGAAGTGTTGTAGCTAGATATTGTCATTATTATATGATGTTTTGATAGCTATATTTAATAGAGTGCTTTGACACCCAAACTCTTGAAGGTGCATTGAAGAAGGTCAAACTGAATAATAAAGCCAACACTAAAAAATGGATTATAAGCTGGCGCTGGTAGACTTTTGAATCCTGAGCAAAACTTTTTTCCCAATCTGATTCCACCACCCAGATAGCATATTCTAAGCAAACCTTGCAAACATACATCCTTGGAATGGAACATTAACGCTTCATTTGAATCCAATGCAAATCTATTCTTTTCATGTTTTGGGAAACTTTCACTTTTAATATCTTGATGAATCGCAATGTCCGCGTTGTGCCGTTTTATAAAAAAATTATAATAATGTAATATATCTTATATGATGACGTAACACTAACCTTTGCTCTGTACAATTTGAAGGTTGAAAGGAGAATTGGCATACAACTACAGAGGACCAAGAACCAAAGATGATATAATTGAGTTTGCAAACAGAGTAGCAGGGTAAGTTGTCAATTGCCATTGTTTTAAACCAGCAGATTCATTTATTAGGTAATATAATGTCCTGGCAGAAATAATTATGCAATTTTGTATAGAATTTAAATTATTTAACTGTTTTTTAAAAAAGGCCTTGACTTTCAAATACTGTACGTGTTTGAATTGTATGGTGTTGCAAACAATGTTGTGGGTTTCACAGATTGACTGCTTGACCTCAGTATGGAATTCTGTTATTTGCTGAATAAATCTGTATAAAAATAACTTCTGGTACTGTATATATTTAGAAAGCCCTCTCCCTTTTATGGTGTGATTGAATGAATACACATAACATAACTTGAATATTTGTAAGGTGTATGTTCATCTCTTGCGGCATCTTGGTGCTGAATAACCAATCTCTCAAATACTTAGGATAGAGGTACCAGTTAATTCAATGCTCCAATTGTTACTTAAAAACAACAAGGATTGGCAAAGCCTATAAATCTCGCTTATGCGAAAGCTATTGGCTTGTAGCCATGTTGGACACCAGCATGGCTAACAGTTAGTGGGGTTTTAAAATTGGGATTCCTGGTTGGCTAAGGTATGCACCCTGGCCAGGCAAGAACCGCCACTCTATTCAGGGTAAGTTAAGTACACACTAAAAGATAATCTCTGCTCACCCTCTGGTATCTTGGCACAGAGCAGTCAGACTTATCTAAAGAGGCAATGCGTAAAAGTATTTGTGCAACAAACGCACACAGTAACACATTGAAAACACCACAAAAAGGCACTGCGCAGGTTTACAAAAATATATTATAAACAAAACAAGACCAAAATGTCAAATCTTCAATGTATAGAATTAAGATATAGAATTTTAAGGGAATAAATGTAATCAAGCACTTAGAAGCAAGTAGCGCTAAAAAGGTTACTTCAGGTCACGTTGGACCGGGGCAAAGTCAAAGTTCGGGACGACCTCGTGGAAGTGCAGGCCCGACTACAAGACCCAAGCAGGCCCTGGTGAACAAAGTATCTTTCCTGGCCGCAAGCAACAAGATGCGTCTATCTTCTCCATGGAGTGAAGGCGATGCGTCCGTTCCGAAGACTGGTGTCGGAGTTGAGAGTTGATGAGCGATGCGTCTGTTCCGATTCACGCAGTCGGGTGATGCGTGTAAGTCAGGCCTTGTGGTCGGGACCTCTGATCGGTGCTGTGTCTTCGTTGAACCTCTCAGTCGGGTCTGCAGGGATGTCTCCGGATCGACTTGGCTCTGGAGGGCACTGCGTTGATATATATATTTATTTTTTTGCAGCAAAACAGCTGCACAACCCACTTCTGTAGCCCAGAACTGGAGAGGGCACCTCAGGCAAGGGTAGGACTCACAAATGGCAGAGTCCAGCAGAATTGCAAGAAGTCTTTTGTGTCCCTGAGACTCCAGAAAACAGGGGGCAAGTCCTTGGAGATCACTTGCATGTAAGGCAGAGTCCAGCTCTACTTAAGCAGAGTCGGGGAGCAACAGGCAGCAGGCCAACACAAGAGAAAAGCCGGCCTTCCAGGTCTGCGTTCCAAAGTCCTTTAAGCACCACAGCAGTTCTTCTGGCAGAGCTTCAGTCACAAGTCCAGTAGTGTCTGATTTTAGGGGGTCAGAGACCCAGTACTTCTACCCAAAAGTGCCTTTGATGTGGGGGTGACTTCAAAGCAGCTCTCTGAAGTGCACAAGGATCGTGTGTGTGTCTGTCTGTCTGTCTGTCTGTCCGTCCGTCCCCTGTCCTTTGTGTGGGGGCAGGACACAGCTTATTCTAGTGAAGTGTTAGCTTCTCCCTTCCATCCTGCCCAGGCAAGGCCATGAGAATGTAGATGGGTACTCCGACGCACCTGTCCTTCCTGTGTTGTGGCTGTCTAGAGGGAATACACAATGTGTAGCTGTCAACCATCCCAGATGTGTACTGGAGACAGGCTGTCAGGCACACAGAGTAGTAAATGCTGAGAAATGCCCACTTTCTAAAAGTGGCATTTCTAAAACAGTAATGTCAAATCCAACTTCACCAGTAAGGATGATTTATCATTACCATTCCAAAGATATGAAACATGAAAACGCTACTCCTCTTTGATCAGGAATGACAGCTTAAAAGTGTATTAAGGAATTCCCAATGCTAGCCAATGAGAGGGGTAGGCCTCACAGTAGTAAAAAACGAATTTGGGGGGTTGCCACTACCAGAACATGTAAAGATTAAACACACGTCCTATCTTTACTTCAATGACATTCTGCCCTCAGAGTTACTTAGGGCCTCCCTTAGGGGTGTCTTATATGTAATAAAAGAGGAGTTTAAGGCTTGGCAAGTTTTAAATGCCAGGTCGAAGTGGCAGTAAACTACACACACGGGCACTACAGTGGCAGGCCTGAGACCGGTTTGAAATGCTACTTATGTGGGGGGGCGCAATGAGTGCTGCAGGCCCACTATGAGCATTTGACTTACAGGCCTGGGTATATGTTATACCACTTTACAATGGTCGCAGAGGGGGCGTGTGTCGCATAGGTGAGTGCGTTGCGGAGTGCAGTGTCGCAGAATAGTTGAAAGTGGCATGGAGTGATGCAGAATGCAATGGTGCAGAGAAGAATGGCGAAGAGTGTATTGGTTTTAAATAAATTGGCTTTGAGTGCAGTTGCGTAGAGGGCAGCAGCTAGAATATAGTGGCGTGGAGTGGCGCATGGTAAATTGCAGTGGAATAGAGCGTCTTAGAGTGCAGTGTCATACACTGCGGTGGTGCACAGTAGATTAAAGTGGCTTAGAGTGGATTGATATAGAGTACTGGGCGTAGAGTGCAGAAGTGTGGTTCAGAGTAGAGTGCAGTGGCAGAGAACAGTGATGTAGCGTTCAGTGGCGGAGAGTGCAGTATTGCAGAGTGGTGTAGAGTGAAGTGGCATGGACTGGTGCAGAGTGGAGTGGTGCAGGGTGGAGTGAGGTGGCATAGAGTGGAGTGGCGGCGAGTGTAGTGGCGTAGCGTGCGGTGGTGTAGAGTGGTACAGTTGTGTAGAGTTCAGTGTTGCAGAGTAGACTTGTAGAGTGCAGTGGTGTATAGTAGAGTGCAATGGCATAGAGTGGTGCAGTGGCGTAGAGTATTGCTTCTGAGTAAAGTGGTATAGAGCGCATTGGAGTATAGTGGAGTGGCACAGAGTGGAGTGGCATCGAGTAGATAGTTTCAGAGTAGAGTGGAGTATAGTTCTGTAGAGTAGATTACAGTGGTGTTGATTGGATTGGCATAGAGAGCATTGGTGCATAGTAGAGCAGTTTTAAGTAGAGTGAGTGCATTGGCATAGAGTAGAGTGGTGCAGAGTAGTGAGGCATAGACAGAGGTGGAGTAGAGTGCAGTGACGAAGTGTGGAGTAGATTGGAGTGGAGTAAAGTGGAGTATGCATGGTGTGGTAGCACACTACCATTACAGACTACACATCGTCGATTGAAATGACTATTTCATTTGCACAGACATTCAGTTTTTCGAATAAAAGTAAAATGATAATGTGTGGAAACGCCATCACCTAGTGTATTATTTCTTATTAAAGTATTTGTTTCCACCACACTTCAGAATTACCCAAAAATGTGCTTCGTCCGTACTTTTCTAATTCTGATATATTCATAAATATCAGCATAGTTCATTTACAGACATTTACATTTTGTTGTGGGCTAGAAAAAGAACATCCTCAAGCACAGCAAATGTGACAAGATAAAAACAAGATTTAAAGTCCTGTTTACAAAAATATAGTACTGGTGGAATAATACAGTAAATAGAGTTTGGGCAACGGAAAGGACAAGCTCAAGCGAACACAAATAGAAAACGAGCAAATATGAGTTACAAGCCACAAAGCCAGTAGTAATCAATGGGCAGAATGCATTTCAAGTGAAGCTTTCCGAATGTCCCCAAAACGTCGTCGGCATTGGGATTTGGTCTAAAAAGGAAAAAGCAGAATAAATAAACGAACTGAGTATGAATGTCGTATATAGTCGAATAGCACTGCTGCATATTACTAACAAAACCATTTTGGCATAAATATGTTCTGAGTGTTATGCCTTTCTCATGGAAATTTGAAGATCTGCGTGCTTCACTCAGAACTTCCTGAGTAGGTATCTAGAGGGCCTGAAGATAATATGGTCTCCTCAATAAAGCCCTGCTGGCATCACCCACATATTGTTTCATTGGGCCTAATCGTCTCTGATATATAGACCCCAGATTGATGGAATGAAGTTGTTCCAGGCCAATGTCGGGTAGTTTCTAAATCTTACAACTTTATTGAATGGCTTAGTGTGTGTTGGCCAAAGTGATGTTGTCATGCTAACAATCTGGGGGTGCCCCTCTCCAGTGGGCTCTCTTATCAAGGATGTGTATTAAAAATCAAAAAACTATTTTGGCCTGGAAGAAATAAGAACACAATGCATTTAAAGTAGGTCATGAACTGCAGGACATGACGAAGTGCATTCTCTGCAGGCCCCTGCCTGGGAATTGTCAGTCAAGGTGAGGGTAGGCAATTTTATTTAGCATGAACTTGGCCTGAGGCATCAGATCGTTTTACAAGAGACCCAGATGTTACACTTTTTTAGGCATGGTGATTGGGATTTGCGCAGAATCACACATTGTTGAATTGAGGTAGGGATATGAACTGGGTTCCCTAGTTCCAAAGATGACCGCTCTTCCTTCTAGGCCACATCTCTGTTCTACCTGATGGTCAATGGTCCCATGTAGTAAGATTGATGTAGTGCAGTTGTTCCAGGCCAATGTCAAATAGTTGAGGAAGAAAATCCACAAATGAGTGAGAAATTTGGGCCACTGGGTATAGGTACATACCCTGCAGATTGTTGGTTACCTCGGTAGTCCTTTAAGTATGCTTTGTGTGGGTTTAAACCCTGAGATGCTGGCACCAGGCCAGCTTAGTCCCAGAAGTAGTCAGTACATGGCTTCTGATAAGCTGTACTTAGTTAAGTTCACCAGTAGTCCACAGATTGTTAACCCATACTGATCAAATTCTGTAGTGCTTTCCTCCTGCCTTTGAAGGTGACCTTTCTCCTCAGGGCTGGGGTGGTGCACTAAAGGAATATTCTGGATACATCTCCCCTTAGATTCCTCACTTTATGAATAATCCTTAAAGGTTTTGGACAGGTCTTGAAAGTGTTTCCCCAGTAATCAATCTCTCTCTCCCTCTCTCTCCCTCTCTCTCCCTCTCTCTCCCTCTCTCTCCCTCTCTCTCCCTCCCTCTCCCTCCCTCCCTCCCGCTCCCTCCCCCTCCCTCCTCCTCCCTCCCTCCCGCTCCCTCCCCTCCCTCCTCCTCCCTCCTCCCCCTCTCTCTCTCTCCCCCCTCTCTCTCTCCCCCCTCTCTCTCTCTCCCCCTCTCTCTCTCTCTCTCTCTCTCTCTCCCCCTCTCTCTCTCTCTCCCTCTCTCTCTCTCTCCCCCTCTCTCTCTCTCTCCCCCTCTCTCTCTCTCTCCCCCTCTCTCTCTCTCTCCCGTCTCTCTCTCTCTCGCTCTCTCTCTCTCTCCCTCTCTCTCTCTCCCCCCCTCTCTCTCCCCCTCCCTCTCTCCCCCCCTCCCTCTCTCCCCCTCCCTCCTCCCCCACTGTCTTCAAGTGTGTCCTCGTAAAATTTCACGGTTTAAACCCTGATGCAGATGCCACAGTAATCTGTCCTTGTTGGACCCTCATAACATTTGTATGCGGTATCTAGGATTGGAACACAATTCTGAGGCCTTCCACTGCCATTTCTTTGCACACGTGTAGACCATCAGGGAGCGTTTGGCCATGCCATTTAGGGCGACACCAAAACGTTCTTTCTCATATCCAGTTAAGTCCACTGTCTGGAAATGATCTCTAAAAAAAAAAAAAAAAAACCTCATAAGAAAGCACAAAAAGCGCCATAGGATGGAGACAGAAACGGTCTGCTATTGGGACTGCTCTGAATCTAGACGCTGTTCCCTGGTGCCAGACAATTCCTTAATAAGTCCTGCTGCTGAAAAAGATGAGACTTGGGTTTCTGGCTTCATCAGGCAACCCTGCACAGATCGAAGCCTTTTATATGAATATGCTGCTTCTATTAGGGCAGCTCCTAAACACTTGCGGCCCTCAAACCCGCTCCCACCACCCCCCCCTCCTACTTCCTCCCATGGAGTACAATCCTTTGAACTTGGCCACACTGCACTGCATCTCCACAGGCAGAAGAATTTGAAGTCTGCCAAGGCACTGTCCCTCATTCAGTCAATGCAGATGCCGTCCACTGTGCCCACTAAGATGCTTACTGCAAAGTCGTCAAAGTGGGTGAAAACTATATTTGTGGGGAAAGAGAACGGTAAGACAAACTTAAATGATTTACCCTTGGCAGAGCATGTCCCGATGGTTCAAATATTCACTTGGATTATGTGGCTTTTTGGGTCTGACTTTCTGGCCATGCAAATGCCTTGCAAAGCTAATGGGCACACAGATGATGATTTGGAAGCTTATAACCCCTTTCCAAATTATAAAACTGATACTGGCTTGTATCTGGCTTTAACAAATGGGGGTGGCCTGGACATTTCACCAGAAGGAGACATCACTCCTCTGGCCTCCTTCCTAGAGAACAAGGTTTCAACTCCATTTCATACCAAAATTGTATCGGGAAAAATGTTTTCGGTGACAAGTCATAACATTTGAACTAATGTCTTGCAGTCCTTGTCGTCAGTGGTGGTGGTATTGCTTACATTTAACAGGCCTCTTCTGGATCCTCCCATGGCTGCATTTGGAGAAACTTTTCGCCGGCCCAGTGGTCCACATGCACATAGCCAGACTCCATAGGTGAGCCAAACATTTGTAGTCTTATCCTTCCTTAGAACATCTGGTAGTCCCTCCTTTTGTGAAGCAAAACACAAATTTCTTTTAGGTCAAATGATCTTGACTCTATGGGCCATTAAGTCTTTACATCTGGGTGCCTTTCCCTCCACACCGCAATTGTGACCTGCATTCTAGCCTGACAAATTCACACTCTGTGGGAGCTAGGAAAGCTTGCATTAATGATCTTATCAGATCACAAGAATGAGGCATTCATTGTTTTGATCAGTGATTGCTTGGGTGCCTGTAAACAGGTCTTGAAGTGTAGTCCGGATTTTAAGGACACCTTGGCTTGATCCATGGGTGGGTCTCCTCCCTGGAACTCTTTAAAAAAAAAAAAAAAAAAAAAAAAAGTACTGTGCTCTGTGGCAATTCCATCAGTGGTGTAGGGAGTTAAGAGGCTATTCCAGGGCAGTCCAGTCCAGGCAGAGGCAATTTTCCCCACCAGTCCTGGCACTCCAGCAGCTACTGCTGCTTTTGGGGTTGAGGTTGACCTAGGAAATTCCAGCAGCAGATACAGGTCAGTGCCACCCTTTGCTGGGCCTGATGCCTTCAAACCTCTCTGACTATCACCTCCCCCCCACATTACCACTATCCTCCACAGGGAGTAAGTGTTTTCCAATTATTGCACCTGCTAGAAGACTGTCATGACCGTTCGCTGGGTTATCCAGCTAATCTGCAGGGGCTATGCCCTGCTGTTCCTGTCCCTCCCTTGAGACTATCCTCCTCGTTCCATCAGGACACGCTTTCCAGCACACAGTGAGATTTTGGAGACAGTAGTTCTTGCCCTGCTTAGCAAAGGGGTCATAGAAGTAGTGCCTCCTCAAGAAAGCAGCACTGGATTCTACTCTGATTACTTCTTGGTCCTCAACAAGGACAGAGGTTTAGACCCATCCTGGATCTCTGTTTTTTTAACTTGTTCATTCGGTAGGACAAGTTCAATATGCTGTCCGAGAGCCAGGTTATGCGAGCCATAAATCCAGGGATTGGTTGGCATTCCTGGATCTCTAGGATGCCTGATTGTCTACTGATTCTCCCTGTCCACAGAGGTTCACTATGGGATCCAAGCAGTCTCAGTTTACACCCTTCTCATGTAGGCTGCAAGCTGTGCCTTTTTGTTCTCACAAAAGGGCTGCCATATGTGGTAGCTACACTGCGAAGATCAGAAGTCTGGTTATTTCCATACTTGGACGTTGGCTAGTGAAACAGGATACAAAGCACTGATCAAGGAAAACCTACAGCAGACGATAACTCTCCTCCACAGCTTGACCTTCACCATCAACCTCCAAAAGTCTCACCTCGCTACAACATAGTGGCTAATCTTAATATGAGCAGTGTTGGACACAAGTCAGATGTAGGTTTTGTCTGCTCCTCAAAGGATCGAGTATGTTCAGCAGATTATTTTCTATGTTTCTGGCGCAGATCCTGGTTCGCCACGGCTTTTGCTGGGCCTCATACATTCTATTAGTGCCGCATGCCATATGGCAAATGAGGGCCCTCCAGTTGGGCCTGAGACTGCAATGCTTCTGTTTAGAGGGAGCTTTTCAGCTCAGTTGCAGATCCTCCTGTCTGTATATCTTGATCTGCACTGGTGGATGAACCCCTTCAGCCTTCTCATGGGCCTCCCCTCAGTCCTCCTCATGCGCAGGCTATTGTAGTCGTAGGCGATTGCTCGCTGGGCTCTGGTGCCCATCCGGGTAACATGACCGAGCTAAGCTTTTGGTCCACATCGGAGCAGCCTCTGCACATAAGTGCTGGAGCTGCCGGCGGTTCTCCTTGACATGAGGGTGTTGTCCATGTTCTGAGGGTGCAAAATTTGCTTCTGCTAGACATTACGACGTTCTGTTATACCATCAGAGAGGAAAGAATAGTGTCCTAAACCCTGTGTTAGGAAGTGATAGGCTTGTGGCCATGGAGGCAGTGATGGGATATTTTTCATGTAGCGGCTCATCTTGCAGGCTCTTACATTGTAAGAGTGGAAGCTCTCAATCCTCTTTTGTTAAATTCACCCGAGAGTGACGGAGCTAATCATCTCCTGATTAG
Source organism: Calotriton arnoldi (assembly GCA_963921515.1). NCBI lineage: Eukaryota > Metazoa > Chordata > Amphibia > Caudata > Salamandridae > Calotriton > Calotriton arnoldi. The sequence continues at coordinate 718,893 of CAWUFW010005732.1, read as the reverse complement.
TGTTTCCATAAGTGGATCACTTTGCTACAGCCCAAAGAAGAAGTATCTTCAGTTTTTCAGAATGATTCATGTGAAGGCCTTCCTGAAGCAGATGCTTTCTGCTGACAAGTGGCTATAATCTACCGCTGCGCTTAGCGTGCTTTGTCTCTGCCAATTGATTCTGAATTACGTTTTTCCAATCCCACGTGCTGATTGATACTCTTGCTCATCTTAAGTAATTTTTGTCCTGATGATGACCCATTCAAACCTTTGGGTCGAAACACTGGCACTTCCGACAATAGGAATAAAACTCTCAAGTTTGTCATTGTTTTTCCTTTTGTTCATTCTTGTCCATTTTAAACACACCTTGTACAGTTTTCTTCTTTATTTACTGTCTGATCACTTGAGCACGTAACACTGATTACATTGGAATGTTAATTTTGTATCAAATATGTGAGAAGTTGGCCTGGTATATGCTGTTCACTAATTAAAGTGGACACCTTGCACCAGAACAATTCGACTCTTATGGTAGATAGGTTTAAGACAACCTTTAAAGAAAGCTATCCTAGTGGTAGCTGTGGAGAGCAGCCTTCAGGCTAAGTCTTGAAGGAATGTAAAGCAGCTTGTTTTACCACCCAATCTCTTGAATCACCAAATGAAAAGACACCACACAGGTGTATATATATCAAATATATATGTATTTATTAATAAACAACTCTCTACTAATCTCTTTATGAGATTAGAAGTCAGGAACATATGTACAAGTCAAATGTTATCAAAATAACTTTAGCACAATCAAATATCACAATCTTAGTTTGGCTAGACCTAGGTCTAGGGCATCTAGAATCGAGGGACCCCCAAGAACCACCCCAGGTAGTTGTAGGAGATCCACAGGGGACGGACGCGGTGTCCTGGCACCGGTGCGAGTCCTGTACGAGTCTATGCGAACAGACGCGATTGAGATTTCAATGTTAAAGGTCCCTTGCGTGTTCGAGGCGAACACACCGATCGGTCCTTGTACGAGTCGAAGGACGCGGTTACAGATAGAATTGCAAGGGAGTTGGACGCGGTGTGTCTAACACAGACGCGAACCATGTACGAGTCAGCGCGATAGTCGCACTTGGAAAGTAAGAGTTTTAGGGCACTTCTAGGGTAGCTACCAGCAAGTCACTTACAGGGTAAGTAGTTCTAGGGCCCACACCCACAGGAGCACCGTAGTGCTGAAGTTACCTCACCCAGGGGAGCCGGGTGCATAGGTGTTCTTTGGTGTCGGGTCGCGGTGTCGTTTTCAATGGGAGCCAGTGAAGACTTGCTGCTTGCGGCGACAGGAGAAGTGTCCGGAGGAATCCAAGATTGGATTCAGAAGATGGAAGACCTGAAAGCAGAGGGGACAGTGTTCAAAGTCACTTGGCAGTGACTCGGGGCAAGGAAGATGGATGCCCACCGTCGTCGCAAGAGTCAGGTCGTTCACGGGTGCCTTGACTCTTCAGCCACGAGGTCCAGGAGGCGTCGACGACGACCAGGAGCTGGATTCGGCGTGTCCCACGATGTCTGCAGCTTACTGCGGTGTCGGCGACTCGATTGGAGCCAACAAGCCTTGGTAACAGCAAGTCTCGGGGAAAGTGTAAAAGTCAATGGCGCAGACCAGCAAGGTCTGAGGGACTCACCCGGCGAGGGTAAGTCAGGGCAGGCCTGGAGCAACCAGGGAGCCCTTTGGTTTTGTAGGAAAGCCTTCAGGGGACCCACAAGCCGGCTGGCAAGGGATCGCGAAGACTCCTCGGGAGGATTCGCTCAGCAGAGGCCCACGGTCACTCGGGACGTGTTAGGCCTCTGATCTTCGGAGGGATTCCTGCTGGAGGCCAGGACCACACGTGGTCCAAAGCACAAGTTCGTAGAACGTTGTGAAGGGGTTGCACTTGACAATAGTGCACAGTACCCAGGGGTCGCGGTTCCTCGTCACTCTTGGGGTCCACTGGCCTCCGCTGCGCTGGGGACTCACGATGGCCTTTGAGAAGTCAGGAAATCCACTTCTTGGGCTGCAGGGACTTCGGACTCCGGCGGGAGCGGCGTAGTTTGCGACCGTCGTTTGTAGTTTTGGTGCCTGCCAAGCAGGGGAGTCACTCCTTGACTCCAAGGGAGATTCTTCAGTCTTCCAAAGGTAGTGGAACGTCGAAGGTCCGGGATTCTTCTTGTAGAGCGTCGTCCAGGGATATCTAGGGTGCAATGCACAGGTTCCCCCTCTTATACTAAAAGAAAGGGAGGGACTAGCTCTATGACCCCACCTATGGGAGGGTCAGGGAGTGGGTGGCTACACCCACTTCCCTTTGTCCAGTTTCGCGCCAGAGCAGGGGCAGGTAGCCCCTGAGCTGGTTTGAACTGGCATATGCACAGAGGAGCCTTCTGCTCCCCCAGTGCAGGACTTCAAAGCACTCTAAGAGTGCACCCACCCAGCCCCAATACACTAAACCCTGTCTGGGAGGTGGTTATACCTCCCTGTAACAGGATGCCTATTGTTGGGCTTCCTCCACTGCGAGTTTCGGTCATCAGCAGGAGGGCAGCCCAGTGTCTGTGACTGGTGGCATCCATTTTGTGATGCCAGGGCTCTGCAGGATTCTACCGTGTTTCCACAGGAGGTACATGTCTATCCCTCTAGAAGGGTGGAAGGCTACCCCCGCCGCCAGGACTGGCGGGGGGTCGTATTCCAAGATGTTTGACACCAAACACGACATGTTTTGATGCAGCCGTTCCAAAGTTAGCATTTTACCGCGAGGATATAATGCACTTAAGAGTATATGGTTTAACCGCATCCACAAACAGCCCCAGAGAATGGACTCTGAGAGCTGCAGAGGGGCCCTGCTCAGGCAGAGGCACCCTCTCACATAGGAACCAAGCACCCTGCCCTCAGGATTGATAGGGCCTGCCTTAGGGGTGACTGATAGGTTTAAATGTGTGTGCAGGAGAGATATAGGAAACCTATATCTCAGTGAGGAGTGCTAGCACCACCTCACCCAGGCTGCAGTAGCAGGCCTGTGGTGTCAGATTTAGTCTGCTTCCCAGGGGTGGCATAATACATGCTTCAGCCCCTGGTAGGCCTGTGAAGTACCTATGCCCTTGGTACCTAAGGTACCATATACTAGGGACTCATAAGGTACCACAGTATCCAATCACTAGTGCACCTAGAGTGCACTCCAAGTCATTTAGAGAGAACAGAGAGGCTGGGGCCCTGATTGGCAGGGACCCAGCCAGACTATAGCCAGAAACCAGTGTAAACATCAGAAAAAAGTGGGGGCAACATAAGAGGCAGATCCTACTCTCCTACACAACTCCCCCAAACGCAGGGACACTAAACTAACCTTGACCAGTTGAGTCTTCGTGTTCTAAGTGGAAATACCTTGAGAGTCCATCTGCATTGGCATGTTGGGTCCCAGGTCTATGTTCCACTGTATAGTCCATCCCCTGTAGGGAAATGGACCACCTCAAAAGTTTTGGGTTTTCACCTTTCATCTGTTTAAGCCATAGGAGGGGCTTGTGGTCAGTCTGAACTATGAAGTGAGTGCCAAACAAGTATGGCCTCAGCTTCTTCAGGGCCCACACCACGGCAAAGGCCTCCCTCTCTGTAGCTGACCAACGTTTCTCTCTAGGGGTCAGCCTTCTGCTAATAAAAGCTACTGGCTGGTCTTGACCTTCATCATTCAGTTGAGACAGTACAGCTCCCACACCCAGCTCAGAAGCATCTGTTTGGACAATGAACTTTTTGGTGTAGTCTGGACTCTGTAAGATGGGGGCAGTGCACATGGCCTGCTTTAGGTCTTCAAATGCCTTCTGACAGCTAGCTGTCCACTGAACCTTTTTGGCATTTTCTTTGAGGTCAGATCATTCAAGGGGGTCACTATAGATCCATCTCCCTTGACAAACCTCCTATAGTACCCAGTCAGGCCTAAGAAGGCTCTCACCTGTGTCTGGGTGGTTGGAGCAACCCATTCCATTATGGTTTGGATTTTGCTCTGTAGAGGCTGAACCTGGCCTCCACCTACAAGGTGGCCCAGGTACACAACCTGACTCTGCCCTATCTGGCACTTAGTGGCCTTGATAGTGAGGCCTGCTTTCTGCAGAGCCTCCAAAACATTTCTGAGGTGGACCAGGTGATCCTGCCAGGAGGAACTAAAGACAGCAATATCATCTAGATAAGCTGAGCAATAAGTTTCCATCCCTGCCAGAACTTTATTCACCAACCTCTGAAAAGTGGCAGGTGCATTTTTCAATCCAAAGGGCATCACCACAAAGTGGTAGTGCCCACTAGGAGTCGAAAATGCTGTTTTGGCTTTTGCATCATCAGCTAATCTGATCTGCCAGTAGCCAGCTGTTAGGTCAAATGTACTTAGATACTTGGCTGAGGCCAAAGTATCAATCAGCTCATCTGCCCTTGGTATGGGATAGGCATCAGTCCTAGTGACTGCATTGAGGCCTCTGTAGTCTACACAAAACCTCATTTCTTTCTTACCACCCTGGGTATGAGGCTTGGGTACCAGGACTACTGGGCTAGCCCAAGGGTTATCTGAAGGCTCAATTACACCTAGCTCCAACATTTTCTGGACTTCAGTCCTGATACAGTCCCTGACATGGTCAGTGTTGGAAACGGGGTAGCGTGGTGCGGAGCGGGAAGGCTAAACCAGGAGCATTGTGTAAAGCATCCGCACAGCACACACAGGGCGACACACCAGGCACACTACAAAAAGGAGACCACACCAGTTTAGGTGAAAAACCGCATATGTATTATGCAGAACTCAGCACCAATAATCACAGGGGTGTACACAGCGCCAACTGGCACCAGGTAGATATGAACAGTGGGGACTATTTACAGTGCAGCGCCAATCGGGCCACTGCCAGCATCAACAAAAGCATGGGATGAATGCAAGTGTAAGGGACACATGAAAGTCCAGTAGTAATAATCAGGGAATGTCAGCCAGTAACCTCTGGCAAGATCATGCACTGAGCACCATCGTATTTGCATAAATCCAATAGGCATGAACATGTAGGCTCATAACATTAGCATGGTAGAAATCAGGTTGGCCTAAAGCCCCTTCGGCCTAACCCTGTGAGCACAAGGGACGAGCATTAGGCAACAGTAGCATAAAGACACTAGGCATGAAAACCCATTATGCGTAACCTCAGGCATAACATATATGAGCCTGGAAGCATAACCATAGGCAAGAGTACATTTGCATAACTCTCAAGAACAGGAGGCCTGGAAGGAAAACCTTAGGTTAGGCAGAGCCATAAACATAAATGCAACATTAGGCATGAAACACATTGTGGTATGGCAGGAGGCTTCACCTTAGGCCTAAATGCAGCACCGTCAGCATGGGCCTAACACATGGGCATTTCATTGGCATATTATGCATACAAATAGGCAGAACCCCGATGTAAACGTGGAACACAGTATACAGGCATCATGGCATAGCCCCAGTAGGTCAGGCATGGACCCCCGGTATACCGCACATCAGCCTCAACATAAGTACAAGGGGGGCATCTCATTAGGCCATAATCAGGGCTGGCTGCAAAAACAGCAAAGCAAGAGTGCGCAAAGCGCTGGGGCCGGGCAGGAGTGTCTCTCACTCTTCTCTCTCGTCTCCTGAGGAATACAGTGCCCCCAATCTGTTGCAGCTGCCTGCGCACTCGCAGGCCAGCTGGGAATCAGCCCAAAACCAGTACTGGCACTGCATGTGCAGGGGAAGCCCAATTTGGTCTCCCGAACAACAATTGCCCGTTAGGAGCAGCTGCCACTGTCCTGCGGGGCAGCTGGGTGGAATAGAACCACTATGGCCACGTTGGAGCCCCTCTCCGGGACTCTGGAAGGGGAAATATGCCCAATCGTTGCAGCGGCCCGCTACTGCGGTGCCGCTGTGTGTCCCCAAGGGTCACTGGCACTTTTGGTGCCTCTGGGGCCCCCCTAAACATAAAGTGCCTCCTACGTCGCAGCTGCCCGCTGTCAGACGGGGCAGCTGTAAGGATCCGCACGGCACCGGGGGCGGGCACCGGCAATGTGCCCCGACACACTCCCCAACTTCGCAATGGGCCCCACTCACCGGTTGTCCTGCGGGGACTCTGCTCCTTGGGTCCACGTGGGCAGCACGGGAGCCTGCGAGGCTCCGATCGAGCCCCTCCTTCTCAGGGCCCTTCTACCGGATGGCTGCTGCTGCGCGCGGGCTCTCCTCCTCTCCCTGGGAGCCCCGCCTGTACGGAGCGAAGTCTCCGTCGACGTTGGCGTGGGCCAGCGCGGGGTAGGCTCCCGCCTGGCTCCTTTCAGCTCCGGGCTTCCTTCCGTCGTGGGGCGCCCCGCCCACCGTCAGGCAAGGCCGCTAGACTTCCTGTTCGCCGCTCCGACGCGGCGTCTCCTCTCTCCAGGAACACGGGCTGCGGCGGTGATCCTGGGCACGTTAGAAGCGCGGGGTGGGCTCCCGCCTTCCAACAAAGACAAATTACGGGGTAGGCACCCGCTGCATCGAAGCAGGCAATTACGGGGTGGGCACCCGTTTCTTCAGCAGACAGCGGGGGGAATCCCCCACGCAGGGATTTCCTTGTGGCACTTGGGCAGCACAGCGCTGCAGGGACACCCACGCTCCTCACCTCCTTGGAGCACCGGCTATTAAAGTAAAGCGCTCACGAGGCGCTAGATAGCTCCCAGGTCTAGGGTCCCACAGAATAGAGTGGTACTCTGGAAGCACAGCGCTTCAGGTGTCAGCTCCTTTTCTCTCCTGGCAGTCCACATACTCGCAGGGGGCTAGACAGAAGGTAGCTGGCAATAAGGGATAGCGCTCCCAGGTGCTGGATTCAGGGCGGTAGGAGAGCAGTCAGCAGTACTGGGTCAGATCAACGGGCAGTGGGTACTCATCGGAACAGGACCGCAGCTCCTAGAAGCAGTCATCCCCCATAACGTGGTACTCCTCCTGTCATGGCATCTACACTCCAGTAAGGGGCTCTCACTGGCCCTGTGGACGGTGGAGGGGTGCAGATGGGCACGGGGGCCAGCACACAGGCGCAATGTGGCGGTACCTCCTGGCAGAGTGTCCCCTCTCAATCAGTCCACGCTCCGCACTGTCCCTGTCTGAGCACATGGCAGCCCAGCCCCCCTATATGTATGCCCCTCACCCCACCTACCAGACAGGGCTGGCAGCTTCCAGAAGGTTCTCTGGGAAACCGGTCTAAACTGGTTTAGGGGGAGGAGTAGAGCACCCTCGGTGCGAAGTTTCCCTCCAAAAGCAGGGGGCGCTGGGAAACAAACCACTAGACTGCCAACCCACCTCAGTCAGGCGGCACAAGGGCAGGCAGGAATGGCGTCCATTTTAAAAGTGACAGGGACACCATTTACATTTAGTACTTTTTTACATTTTGACCCCATGGTACAATACATAGATTAGGGGGGGGAAAGCGAAACATTTCTGGAAAAAGGGCCAAGTCCAACAGTCAGGTTGCCTGTAGATTTTACTCTTGACAGGCAGACTGTCTCCAGTGTCCACCTCATGGGTGCACCAGGTAGTCTGACTAGGGGTCAGGCTAAACATATGTCTATACTGTTGCAGAACTTGTCTGCACTCAGTTTGCTGATGGTCAGTGAGGCTGCTTGCCAAAGCAACACCATCTACTGACCCATCATCCGGGTTCTGAGAGAGCAGGTCAGGGAGAGGGTCACTCTCCTCCTCCTGGTCCTCATCAGTTGCCATGAGCAAGCCCATGTCAGCCCTGTCAACATATGGCTTTAATCTGTTGACATGGAGCACCCTCAGGGGCTCCTGGGAGTTCCAAGATTCACCAGATAGGTGACTTCTCCCTTCTGTTCAACTATTGTATGGGGGCCACTCCACTTGTCCTGGAGGGCTGCTGGTGCCACAGGCTCCAACACCCACACTTTCTGTCCTGGCTGGTACACAGTCAGCACAGCCTTTGGTCATGCCAAGCTTTTTGCAATTCTTGGCTGGCCTCCAGGTTTTTGGTTGCCTTTTTCATGTATTCGGCCATCCGGGAGCGGAGACCAAGTTCATAGTCCATCACATCCTGTTTGGGGGTTTGAGAGGTAACTCCCAGCCCTCTTTAACCAAACACAATGGACCTCTTACAGGGTGCCCAAACAGAAGCTCAAATGGGCTGTAACCAACCTCCTTCTGTGGAACTTCTCTGTATGCAAATAACAGGCAAGGAAGAAGAAGGTCCCATTTCCGCCTAAGCTTCTCTGGGAGTCCTTTAATCATTCCCTTCAGGGTTTTGTTGAAACGTTCAACCAACCCATTGCATTGTGGGTGATAGGGGGTGGTGAACTTCTAAGTTACACCACACTCCTTCCACATTGCTTTCAGATATCCTGACATGAAGTTAGTACCTCTGTCAGAGATGACCTCCTTTGGGAAACCCACTCTGAAGAAAACTCCAATGAGGGCTCTTGCCACCACAGGGGCTGTGGTGGTCCTCAGGGGAATTGCTTCTGGGTACCTGGTGGTATGATCCACTACCACCAGGATAAACCTGTGCCCAGATGCAGTTTGAGGGTCAAGGGGACCAACAATGTCAATCCCTACCCTTTCAAAGGGTACCCCCACCACAGGTAGTGGTATCAGGGGGGCCTTTGTTGTTCCACCTGCCTTACCACTGGCTTGGCATGTGACACAGGAGCGACAAAACTCCTTTGTGTCCTCTGACATATGTGGCCAATGAAAATGTGGAACAAGCCTGTCCCAGGTCTTGTTTTGGCCCAAGTGACCTGCCAAAGGGATATCATGTGCTAGGGTCAAGAGGAACCCCCTAAACGTCTGAGGTATTACCATCCTCCTGGTGGCTCCAGGGGCTGGATCTCTACCCTCAGAATATAGGAGTCCCTCATCCCAATAAACTTTATGGGACCCACTAGCACTCCCAGCAGCCTCAGCAGCAGCCTGCTGTCTGAGGGGTTCAAGGGAGGGGCAGCACTGTTGCTCCTTACTCAGATCTTCCCTAGAAGGGCCCCCTGCCCCCAAGAACTCAACCTGATCAGGCTCAAGACCCTCTGGGGCAGTTCCTTCTTCAGGATCTGCTTCACCTCCCTCTGGGGGTGAATCTGTGATCTGAGACAGAGGGAAGGCACTGCCTTTACCCTACTGCTCCTCCTCTTGGGAAGCATCTGGTCCATTGTTCCAGGATCCAGAGCTGGTTCAGTGTTATGCATTCTTGCTTGTGACCTGGTCACAGCAAATACCTCTGCAGGGATGCCCAACATCTCAGCATGAGTCCATAACTCTACTTCAGACCAGGCTGAAGTCTCTAGATCATTGCCCAATAGACATTTGACAGGGAGGTCTGCACTGACTACAACCTTCTTGAGGCCAGTTACCCCTCCCCAGGAGAAATTCACAACTGCCAGACTATGGTTGGTCCTGACATTGCTTGCATTGGTCACCTGGTACATTTCGCCCAGGATGATCTGCCCAGGGTCCACAAGATCCTCTGCCACCATGGTGACACTAGCACCTGTGTCCCTAAATGCCAAAGCCTGTTTGCCATTTATTACAGGCTGCTGTTTGTATTTGCCCAGATTACTGGGGCTTACTAGGAAGGACATATCAAGGTCTCCATCACAAATCAGCATTGCCTGAGTGGGCACTCTGACTAGGTCAGAGTCCACTTCAGAACCCAGGGTCAACCCTACTACACCCTTATTCTGCGTACCACCTCCACCTGTAGCTGAGCTAGGGGGAACAGTTGCCTTAGGGGCAGGAGTGGTGGTGGTTTGGTCTTTGGACTTGTTACAATCAGAAGTCCAGTGCCCTTTCTGTTTACAGAATTTGCACCAGGGCTTCTTTTGGCCTTTTCCCTTGTTGGATTGTGACTCCCCACCAGTTGCAGATTTTTGGGGCCCTTGTGAAGACTTCTGGTCTTTGGACTTATCCCCACCTTTCTCAGAGCCCTTAGGATCCTGCTTCTTGGTGTCACCCCCTTGGTTATGGGGTTTCTGCCTTACCCTGATTCTGACCCATTTGTCTGCCTTCTTTCCCAATTCTTGGGGAGAGGTCAGATCTGAGTCCACCAGGTATTGATGCAACAACTGGTTCTGGCAATTATTAAGGATCTGTTCTCTCATCATCAGATTATACAATCCCTTGAAATCAGTAACCCTACTGCCAACCAGCCAACCCTCCAGAGCCTTGGTTGCACAATCTACAAAGTCAGTCCAGTCCTGAGTCTGTGCCTTCTGGGTGTCTCTGAACTTCAACCTGTACTGCTCAGTGGTTAAGCCAAACCCATCTATCAGTGCACTCTTCAGGACTTCATAATTATCTGCATCCTCTTCTCTAACACTGAGGAGCTTGTCTCTACCTTTGTCTGAAAAGGAGAGCCACAAGATTGCTGCCCACTGCTTTTGGGGGACCTGCTGTACTCTACAGGCCCTCTCCATAGCAGTTATCCACTTGTGGATATCATCCCCACTCTGGTAGGGAGGAACAACCTTGCTCAGGTTCCTATGGTCTGGAATAGATTCTCTGCCTCTAGGGACACTGTTGCTGCCACCAAGGGGTTCTAACCCCTCTCTTCTAGAAGCTCTCTGGATCTCCAGGGCTTCTCTATCCAGTGCCAACTGCTTGGTTCTGAGGGCAACTCTTGCTTCCTCATACTGCAGCAGTTTGCACATTCTGTCAGAGGAGCTCTCTCTTATGGGAAAGTATGAGTTCCTCTGCTGGACAAATTCTCTGCCAGAGTGATAAGAGTGGTCAGATTCCCTGGAAGGGGACCTATGCCTCTCATCCACTCTGTCAGTTCTCTTAGGGAGAATTCCTCTGTCCTTTTCAGGCCCCTTGGAGCCTGGCCCTTCAATCACAGAGTCTTGGTCATTCTGATTTTCATCATCTGACCCAGACACTGTAATTGACCCACCCCTGATTCAGACCCATTAGCTCCTAGAGCCGATCTAAGATCATCTGCTGTCAGCAGATCTATCAGGTGTAGTGTGGAGGGACTCTGTCCTAGCTTCAGGTGTCTTTCAACACACATGGCTCTCAAGTCCGAGAAAGCCATGTCCTTATACTGAGGCTGAGTGGATCCACTGGTTCCACCCTTTAAGGACATTCTAGTGTTGTGCAGTGTTGTACTACCTACACTAGTTTGTGGCCTACTGATACTAGCTTGAGCTGTAGAAAGGGTGTGCTATCCCTTGGCACACAGCTCTAAGTTCAGTAGAACTTATTGATACTAAGCTTGACTTTATATGTACCTTAAGTACCTATAGTGGTTTTCAGTTAGTAATTCAAATAGAGATTTTCTGGTAAAACAATAGCAAGCTGGAATCCCACACGCTGCCCACCAATGTGAGAAGTTGGCCTGGTATATGCTATTCACTAATTAAAGTGGACACCTTGCACCAGAACAATTCGACTCTTATGGTAGATAGGTTTAAGACAACCTTTAAAGAAAGCTATCCTAGTGGTAGCTGTGGAGAGCAGCCTTCAGGCTAAGTCTTGAAGGAATGTAAAGCAGCTTGTTTTACCACCCAATCTCTTGAATCACCAAATGAAAAGACACCACACAGGTGTATATATATCAAATATATATGTATTTATTAATAAACAACTCTCTACTAATCTCTTTATGAGATTAGAAGTCAGGAACATATGTACAAGTCAAATGTTATCAAAATAACTTTAGCACAATCAAATATCACAATCTTAGTTTGGCTAGACCTAGGTCTAGGGCATCTAGAATCGAGGGACCCCAAGAACCACCCCAGGTAGTTGTAGGAGACCCACAGGGGACGGACGCGGTGTCCTGGCACCGGTGCGAGTCCTGTACGAGTCTATGCGAACAGACGCGATTGAGATTTCAATGTTAAAGGTCCCTTGCGTGTTCGAGGCGAACACACCGATCGGTCCTTGTACGAGTCGAAGGACGCGGTTACAGATAGAATTGCAAGGGAGTTGGACGCGGTGTGTCTAACACAGACGCGAACCATGTACGAGTCAGCGCGATAGTCGCACTTGGAAAGTAAGAGTTTTAGGGCACTTCTAGGGTAGCTACCAGCAAGTCACTTACAGGGTAAGTAGTTCTAGGGCCCACACCCACAGAAGCACCGTAGTGCTGAAGTTACGTCACCCAGGGGAGCCGGGTGCATAGGTGTTCTTTGGTGTCGGGTCGCGGCGTCGTTTTCAATGGGAGCCAGTGAAGACTTGCTGCTTGCGGCGACAGGAGAAGTGTCCGGAGGAATCCAAGCCTGGATTCAGAAGATGGAAGACCTGAAAGCAGAGGGGACAGTGTTCAAAGTCACTTGGCAGTGACTCGGGGCAAGGAAGATGGATGCCCACCGTCGTCGCAAGAGTCAGGTCGTTCACGGGTGCCTTGACTCTTCAGCCACAAGGTCCAGGAGGCGTCGACGACGACCAGGAGCTGGATTCGGCGTGTCCCACGATGTCTGCAGCTTACTGCGGTGTCGGCGACTCGATTGGAGCCAACAAGCCTTGGTAACAGCAAGTCTTGGGGAAAGTGTAAAAATTCAATGGCGCAGACCAGCAAGGTCTGAGGGACTCACCCGGCGAGGGTAAGTCAGTGCAGGCCTGGAGCAACCAGGGGAGCCCTTTGGTTCTGTAGGAAAGCCTTCAGGGGACCCACAAGCCGGCTGGCAAGGGATCGCGAAGACTCCTCGGGAGGATTCGCTCAACAGGGGCCCACGGTCACTCGGGACGTGGTAGGCCTCTGATCTTCGGAGGGATTCCTGCTGGAGGCCAGGACCACACGTGGTCCAAAGCACAAGTTCGTAGAACGTTGTGAAGGGGTTGCACTCGACAATAGTGCACGGTACCCAGGGGTCGCGGTTCCTCGTCACTCTTGGGGTCCACTGGCCTCAGCTTCGCTGGGGACTCACGATGGCCTTTGAGAAGTCAGGAAATCCACTTCTTGGGCTGCAGGGACTTCGGACTCCGGCGGGAGCGGCGTAGTTTGCGACCGTCATTTGTAGTTTTTGGTGCCTGCCAAGCAGGGGAGTCACTCCTTGACTCCAAGGGAGATTCTTCAGTCTTCCAAAGGTAGTGGAACGTCGAAGGTCCGGGATTCTTCTTGTAGAGCGTCGTCCAGGGATATCTAGGGTGCAATGCACAGGTTCCCCCTCTTATACTAAAAGAAAGGGAGGGACTAGCTCTATGACCCCACCTATGGGAGGGTCAGGGGAGTGGGTGGCTACACCCACTTCCCTTTGTCCAGTTTCGCGCCAGAGCAGGGGCAGGTAGCCCCTGAGCTGGTTTGAACTGGCATATGCACAGAGGAGCCTTCTGCTCCCCCAGTGCAGGACTTCAAAGCACTCTAAGAGTGCACCCACCCAGCCCCAATACACTAAACCCTGTCTGGGAGGTGGTTACACCTCCCTGTAACAGGATGCCTATTGTTGGGCTTCCTCCACTGCGAGTTTCGGTCATCAGCAGGAGGGCAGCCCAGTGTCTGTGACTGGTGGCATCCATTTTGTGATGCCAGGGCTCTGCAGGATTCTACCGTGTTTCCACAGTAGGTACATGTCTATCCCTCTAGAAGGGTGGAATGCTACCCCCGCCGCCAGGACTGGCGGGGGGTCGTATTCCAAGATGTTTGACACCAAACACGACCTGTTTTGATGCAGCCATTCCAAAGTTAGCATTTTACCGCGAGGTTATAATGCACTTAAGAGTATATGGTTTAACCGCATCCACAAACAGCCCCAGATAATGGACTCTGAGAGCTGCAGAGGGGCCCTGCTCAGGCAGAGGCACCCTCTCACATAGGAACCAAGCACCCTGCCCTCAGGATTGATAGGGCCTGCCTTAGAGGTGACTGATAGGTTTAAATGTGTGTGCAGGAGAGATATAGGAAACCTATATCTCAGTGAGGAGTGCTAGCACCACCTCACCCAGGCTGCCGTAGCAGGCCTGTGGTGTCAGATTTAGTCTGCTTCCCAGGGGTGGCATAATACATGCTTCAGCCCCTGGTAGGCCTGTGAAGTACCTATGCCCTTGGTACCTAAGGTACCATATACTAGGGACTCATAAGGTACCACAGTATCCAATCACTAGTGCACCTAGAGTGCACTCCAAGTCATTTAGAGAGAACAGAGAGGCTGGGGCCCTGATTGGCAGGGACCCAGCCAGACTATAGCCAGAAACCAGTGTAAACATCAGAAAAAAAGTGGGGGCAACATAAGAGGCAGATCCTACTCTCCTACAAAATACTTGTAATTATTTTTGCAAAAAAGTGGGCCTACTACTAGTTTGCTTGATAATTCATGCTAGAGTTTATTTTGAAAACCGTTCATTTGGTATTTATAACTCTTAGTGGATTGTTGATCACAGTTTGTGAAAGAGCAACTGCAGTGGTACAGTCTGAAACGCTTGCAGCCCAGCTCAATGGTGAAGGCCTCCCCAAGTACAACTCTAATTACTCCACAGGGGCACACGTATGACTTAATTTGGTAAATGAGTGCCTGCTCAAAAGTAGTTTTAGAATACCTTTATGCCTTGATATATGCATCAACAAAGCCTGACATGAGTTGCGATAACAATCATGAACCTTGTGTTAGGATGAAGAATTAGCTTGTTGTGACTTGAATATTTACATCAACACCACTGTCATCAGCGCCGTTCCCATGGAGGGCCACCTTTATGCCTCTTTTGGCAAGGTACTCAGTTGCCTCTTGGTCTTTACTGCAGGAGCTCCAAGATTTTCATTGGTCAGGACATTCAGTTCCTTAGCACTAGAGAGGTTACTGATCCACCAGACATGCATCTCTGCACCCAACACTACTGCACAATACAGTGGAACACCCTAGACTCCTGCAGGGTTCACTCTGAGAGCCATTTGAGCAGCAAGGACTTGAACAAAACTCGTTCGTATACAGTACAATGGTTTTGAATATTCGCTGCTTGAGTTCTTCCCGCATGTGCGGATGACTATGACTTAAAATTATAAACTGCACCCAAGAGTCTCCAGCTAGCAATTCTGTGTGCTTTATGGGAGCAAGATTAGTTGGGTACCAAAAAAGAGGGTGCTGAGTGCCTTCAGGTTAACGGTAAGAGATTGCAAGGTACCTAGTGTAGGAGAGGTACACAATCATGGAGGTGGGCTGTTGCATGAAGATATCGTTTTTTCTGTAAAGGCCGATTGATATAACTCCATTTTCAAGCTTTGGTCTGCTTGAAAGCTGTATCCTAGTAACTTTTTTGTATATTGTTTCTGTATTGATTTTCAGCCATGCGTACAAAGTATATGCTATTTCACATTGGTTACCCAGTGTAATTCATTTAAAAAAAGAAGCACACTGCCACGTTCTGCACTCCCACTCACAGCATGTGGTTTAGCGAACAGCCAGAGGCAAGGCGCACAGATTTAAAAGGATTTGTTACTGTGATTATGTGGATAAGATGCAGTGAAAAGGAAACACTTTGCGTACAGCATTCAGATGGAAACGAACAAGTACCCTGTCTACCACTGGTATCTGGAATTACATTAATTGCTGGTTTTACACTGCTGACCCTTAATTACGTTCATGCCGATTTCCTACTGTCTCTGATCGGCTCATTTGCAAAATACTTTGAAACGGATGTCCTCTGAGACTTTTGTCTCCCAGCTGTTCCCATCCGCGGTAATGTACAGCATTCATGATGCAACTCAGGGCTTCTCTTACTGTATTATCAGAGGCCTTAATGATGCAATGTTTGTGTTTTTAATCCTTGCGTTTTAATTTTATTAAACAACCTAATTTGTTTAGTGTAGACATATAAAAGTGTCTTTAAAAGAAGATAAACACACGTCTTTGCTTGTTCGTTAGATGTAGTGCTTTCAGCAATGGCCATGTGTATGTGAACTAAACCCTTCGCCTGCGATTTGTGTGTGGATTCAAGTTGCTTAATTGACCCTCTTGTGTATATTCCTGCTAAATTAGTCTTTAACCGAAGAAGAAACTGAGCTTGGCGTGAATCTGCCAGTTTATGTTCCCACACCACTATGGAGGCATACAATATTTGATTGCACAATCACCAGGACACTTATGCGATTTAGATAGATGTGGAATTTAGTGTTCCACAGTTGGTGATCTACAAAAAGGACACAGCCATGAAAATCAAGGTTACGGTAATAGAACAGCAAGAGCTAATGAAACAATGCTTCTGTAATTCGCAGAGGGAGTGCAGGTGACTACACTCCCAGAGAAAACTCATGATGTAAAACAATAAACATCTGGAGAAAACCGTTATCTAGCCACAAAATGTTGCTACTTCAAGTAGTGTCATCAGCACTTATCAAACTTCAATTCCTTGGAGTGGGACAATTAAATTAAATTCCAGCATTCTTCGAGTTGGAGGAAAAAAAGTGACCGTAGCAAAGAGACTAGCAAAGGCAATAGGTCTTGCCCGTGCGAGAGCTATAGACGTTGTCAATGTTAATGTCTTTTAGCTATGTGTTATGGAGTGGAGTAGTTGTATCTGGTGTGGTGTGGAATTATGTGGGTTGGAGTGGAATTGTTTGTTGTGGAATTGTGTGGTGTCAAGTGGAGTTGTGGGGTTGAATTAAGTGGCATGGTGTGTATTGGAATTATGTGGGTAGTAATTATGTGGTATTGAGTTTTGTGGAATTATGTGGAGTGGGATTGTGTGTTGTGAAGTGGCATGTAGTGGAGTGGAATTATGTGGTGTGGTGTTGAATGTTGTAGCATGATGCATAATGCAAGTGAGCAGACAGCAGGTTATCTGGCTGAGGGTGCAGCAGGTTATCTGGCTGAGGGTGCAGCAGAGTGCTTTAAATGACCATTTTTATTGTAGCAGGAGCACGTAGAACATTATGGGGTGCATGGGTCCCAACTGAGACCAGAGCACCTTTGCTGCTTAATTTCAAACAATATAATTGTTTTGCTAAACCGTTAACACGTAAATTTGACACAGCCTGTTAGACCGAGAGGGTAATGAAGGTGTATTTTGCATTTTCTTTCTCAGGCTCAGAGGTCTCTAGACCTGAGCAGCAGAGCTGAAAGTTAAACAAAATCATCCAGAGCTCTCAACTCTGAGGGGAATTCACATAGTTTACGTTCTCCGAGTTTTACTAGAGACTCGAGGCTCAGGTCCATTGGGCAAATTGAGAAGAAGAAAAATAAACACAGCTTAATGCAGAGAGGCGGTTTACGACCAAGAGGATGTGGGATCTGCCACTTCTGACTGAGCTCCAGCTACCACTGGGGGTACCAGGTCTCCTAGGCACACAGATTATTCTGTGAATGCCTTGTGTATCGGATAGACAAGACATTTAAGAGAATTTTTCTACCCACAACCGCATGTCCCTGCTTCAACGAGTAGTAAATGAGTGTCAGCAGATTTTCTGAGTAGTGCGTGACAAGAGACTATTTGTTTCTCTTTCCTGACAAGCGCTGCTTGCATCACATGTTAACATTACAAATGCCTATAAAATAACAAGCAGCGATGGGGTAGGGGAGACGGGTTAAGCAGCGAAGCGGGTGAGGGTTGGGAGAAAGGCAGGCAACACTGGGACATTCATTTAAAAAAATCCTCTCACTTTGAAGTCCGAGAAAGAAAAGTAAACAGGCGCCCTCGGAAAACAGCGTCTGGCATTTGACCTCGATGTTTGAATGCACAGAAAATGTGACTAGATACGAACAAGATTTACAGGTCTGTTTACAGAAACTGAGCTCAGAGTGAGTGAAAACACTAGCACTTGTCTGAAGTGCTCTTAAAACAAAGAAAAAAGTAGTTCCTAAAACAGTTCCTAAAATGGGAGTTGTGGATGGATAGTAGTAATTGGTCCATGCTCTCAGGAAAGGATAAACACAGGAAGAGGCATGACGCATGCATGTCATGGACAAATGGGGAGAAAGAATATGAGAGCAACGATGGAAGCAGCAAATGGGAAGCCTATGGGTGGACTGAAGCCCACATATTGCATACAACATGTCTCTTTGAGACAACGCATGCGCGGTCTAGCCGAGACCTAATAAGATACCACAGTACTAATCAGTGCTGTAAATGGAAATATAGAAGAAGTGCAGTTACTCACTATTCAAGAGTACCTGTTTTCTCTCAGAGAAGCGCCGTTACTCTCCCATTAATTGTATTGCTTCAGTGCTCCGAAGTGCAGGTATTCTGTCTTTCAAATTAAAGTTGCGCAGGTACTCCGTACCGGATAGTACTTGCTCATTTAAAGCACAGTTACTAATGTAGTATACAATGTAGGGTCAATTAAAATGATTTCTGCTGACGCCGCATGGTGCTTTAGAATCTTCATATTCAGACTTTAAAATGACTGCTGTCAAACATACATCCAGCGGTGGCCTAAAGCAGACTCCTTTACCTAGTCAGAGATTACCTGCCACAGCTATGTCTGTGGAATCAACAACCATGTGCTACAGGTTGGACATCTCTAAGCCAGAGGTACAGACAGAGTGCTGCCAGACTTCAACAACACCTCATTGGATAGTGCACAGTGATGGTCTGCCCGCAAAAGCTACAGCCACTTCGACTTCTTCCTGCCAGACTCATGCAATTTATTAGTCATTGGGCACATTGGAGCTCCAGCGAGTCGTAAGCCATACTAACTGTGTCATTGAGCCATCAAGATTTGACACTATTTTTAAAGTAATCACCTGTTAGCTAATCCTTTAGGATTGTGATTTTTTTTTTTAACTAAGCTTTGCAACTAAAAAGGTACGTTACATCTTTGCGCCCAGGGGCTAAGCTGGTTCTTGGGCTCTTTTTTTGACTCTCCTGTTGGAATTAAACTGCATTTTCCCAGTTAGCTTTTGTGGACAGCTATACATTATTTCTCATCATTTTTGAATCCTTGAATAATCCCCCTTAGTCTTTATTTCTATTAAATGTTTATCTTATTATTTTATTCCTTTATTGTTTAACCTTTGTTTCGATCTTTTACTTCTTTATGTCTTAATTTTTTTGTTGTTTGATTGACCGGTCACGCATAACACCTCACACGTGAGAACTTACTTGCTGCTTCGGCTTACTTGCTGATGGTGAGCGAAATAGCTGTTAGAAAAACCTGTTTACTTCTGTGGGCTAGACTGGAAAACAGCCCAACAAGTAAATCTCTCACGTTTTGTTTCTGTGGTTTGTGTATCTTAATTAAAGAACATCGCTCACTACATTACTAACCTGCGTGTGCAACATAGTCGGTTGTGTAAAAATGCTTGTTTATGTTGTGAGCGCGGCACTATCTGCAAAACCCTTTAGAAGAAATCCTTATTCATCATAATTTTACTCGATCTCCATTTTTTTTGCCAATTTTGTTTGGCCAGTGAATCTTTGCCACTGTTTTAGAATAAAGCCCAACTCTTGCACGTTATCAAATAAATCATCAACTTATAACATTTAATCGTCAGTCAATGATGAGAGGTTTGATGTTTTAAAATCTTAATCTCCTTGAGAGATTAGTCAATATTTTTGTTCTTTATTCAAGTTAGTCAAATAAGTCTGTTTACAGAATTGTCAAGACAAGTAGTGATTAGAAATAACATACATGAAAATAACAGCTTGTTCCATAAAGGAAGAATACCCTGTTCTAGCTAAAGGACCTCTAGTCGGAACCATAAAGTATTTCTTTGGAAAAGAGTAATAGAATCTTGGAGCAATGTGCAAATATCTATAGAGAAAACAAACTTCCCATGAAGGCAGCTCAGGGAAATCTCAGTCGAGTTCTCCAACGGCTGCAGTTGCAACTGCAAACCATATACGAAAAGGAAATCCCAGTCGTAGTTATAAATAACATAGAGAAAGTCTCCCAATAAGCATCAGGAAACTGAAAAACCACTGTTCACAGTAGCTCACAGTAGATTCGGGCAAGGGAGATGTGCATAGAATGCAGCGGGGTAACTCTCTAACTAGGAACACGTACTATATAGAAAGACACAAAACATGTTGCAAACTTCACTCGACTCCGCTTCATCTGTGACTCAATTTGTCTCCATCAATCACAGTGGACTGTTTGCCTTATAAACTCCTCTCAGCCTGCTGTTACGTTACTGCTAAGCGGGCTTCCAATATCCTTCAGAAGGCATCTGGTTGGCATCAGTGTCCAATACTCTTCTAATTGTTCCTGGCAGTAAATCATAGCTTTCAGCCAGCAACTCGCCTGCGAACAAGTGTGTCTTCCTCAGTGCATTGCTACACGTCTCTTGGCCAGGAGCAGCATCATCACTCAGTAGGCTATCAAGGGTGTAATTGTCATTTACCACAGATCACTTCATCTATGCAATCAAACACTGAGGCCCATAATTGTGCCACTCTTTCGCATTGCCACGCCAATTGCATAAATCAGCTTTTTCGTGCTGCATTGCAGATATCTCGTATCGGCTAGAAGCCCCATTTTGCACAACCTAGTGGGTGTTTGGTATAGTCTACGTAGAAATTCAATATGTATTAATCTCAGTCTATAATTATGTGAGACCAAGCCCTTCTGAACACAGCAATACAGTAATTTCTCATCTTTCAAGCCAACGTCTGAATCATACGGCCATTCAGTTTTCACTCTAGCCTTGGTCACTGGAGCTTTGCCTTGCACGGTAGAGTACAGGCTTGTAATTAACCTCCTTGGGGAGGACAAGTTTAGCACACAGCTTAGCTCCTGCAAACTCTCGGTTCCCTTGGGAAAGTGTTATTCTTTTTTTTTTTTTTTTTTTCTTATGCGCTGCACAGAATACCCAGTTAGTGTTAGTTTGAATGTCTTGCAGAGTAATGAAAGTACTAGCAGGATACCTATCCACCATCATGCACAGCTACATGTGCTTCAGCTGTTGATGAACTCACTTGTTCACTGTAAGGGGCAGTGCTGGGTTTTGCGTCAGGCTCCGACCTGCAGAGTAAAGACAGTCAAACCCGGACCTATGGCGCAGCCAGTCCCAACTCCATGCCACACATTTAACAGTGCTGCCCTCTCCCCTAGTGCATATATTGGAGGGGTGGGGGAGGGTGCACAAACCTCTGTGGTCAGGCAGGAGGAGTCCGCATTGTTCGTCTCCACTACAATATGCAGCTGATAAGGCATGGGATAAATCCAGTTTTGCACATACTAGGCTTGCGAGCAGTAACAATACAGCTCCAAGTCGGGTGTGCAAAGTCTGTATATTTCAAACAGCAGGGTTAGCACCTCCCAAGAAAGTCCTGGTTGTCTGCTGGCACACGTCAAACTAATAGGGGGTGGGGGGGGGCACATGCAGTCAAAGAATACTCTTGTTAATGGGATGGGTATCTTCATAAAGAAACTTATGTAGCACCACCAGCTTTGTGATGGCTATTCTCCCAGCAAGATATCTAGGCAGTCTGTACCAAACCGGAACCCAGTCCTCCAGCCACACGACGACTGTGCCATAGTTCTACTGTCATATCTGGTTTTTTTTTGTCAGAGATCACATTGGTGGTGGATCAGAGTAGAGTAGAACTAGAGCATCATCTGTGGGACGTCCTCCACAGAGTGACATTCCTTACCCTTATTTTCAGCAATTTGGAAATGTAATAGCTGCTCCACTTTTTCTAAAGCAGTTCAGCTAAGGTCTTGCCAGCTCTGTCACCCTCACTAAATCGTCTAGCGGTGGCTTATTATGCAAATAGTGGGTTTTCTGCCCAGGGGCCTCGTCCTATTCCACCAGTTTGCTGCGGAATTGAGCCAGATATTATATCTCCTCTGCAGCAAAGTGCCGATGCTCAAGAGTGCAGAGCTCTCACTCCAGCACACTTAAGCAAGGTCATGGGTCTCAAAGGACTCAAAATTGTTTTGACGTACATGCACGTCCGATAAAGGCCTTTGAAAGAGTGCCGGAGGATCTCACTGAGGCTGCATTGTGAGCAAAGAGTTCTACAATATCAGATTTGATTTTAGATTTTAAAAGTGTCTCTCTGAGTATTCGGGGGGAGTCTCCTGGTAAAGGTGCAATTCCTCCCATTAGCCAGTAGCTGCATCAGAACTATAGGTGTTTGATCGGAAAGCATCAGAGGCAACTGCTCAACACACCTGGTCTGTGTACCAACATCTTTAGTGACCAGCCAATAATCAAATTGGGACCAAGCGCTGCACAATCTAGTGGCACGTACCCTCTGTCACCCAGGGATGCCTAGTAGAGTGTAAATGTGTAGCAGCATGCCCATGGGGTCTCGAGGTGGAATGGGGCTTGCCTAGATCTGGATTCAGCACCACATTGAAGTGAAGCACAGGCATTTAGTGGATAACGAGTGACAGTTGCACATGGCATCAATGGTGAGAATCCTGGTTTAGTCTTTTCTCCACCGGCCAGTACGTGCAGTGTCAGCACTTATGCACGCTGAACTTTGCAAAGCTGCTCTCGCTCGGAGATGCCTTCCATCTAGAGTGAAGCTCAGGACTCCTGTATGCCTTTACGCCACTGCCTTGAGTTCTGAAGATCAGGAACAACCGGGCCCAGGTCATCCTATTGGGCCAGGGGACTGTGGTACCCAGAACTCCAAAGCATGAGCATCTGTCCTTCACTCAAGCTACCGCTTTGGGAGGATCTTTAATCACAGCAGGATGTCAGGGTATTACACCTAGGCCTGCACACTTCGTATCTTCCTGCTTGGAGATTGAGCGGCAACAGTTGACCTACTTCGAAGTGCACCCAAGGTCGTTGATGTCACCTAGTGGCATGCAGGAGAACTGCTCTAAAAGGTTTCTGGATCCAATATGACTCCTGGGGATTAATCACAAGGTGAGGAACCGGCGGTTAGATCAAGGATCCACCAGAAAGATCGTGCACAATGGTAAGTAACTTGTTCTTTTGTTCATGCAGTCACTGACACTTGCCATCTCTCTTCCTACTACTGTGAGAGGTCATACATGGAGTATGCAGCTCTCAACCCTACAGCTCTGCAGAACGAGCTGAGCAGAGAATACACACTGCAGTTTTGAGCCCTACTCTTCTGCTGCATGTCTCCTCTGAGATTTACACAGGCAATGCAGCCGATTCCTCTCCTTTAGAGGTATATTTGACCCGAGTGCCTTTTGACAGGGCTGGTCCAGCAGAGGCAAGAGAGCAGAGACTGTAGGCACCTCACACCAAGATAGCTGTCCCTGGGCAAAGGCGATGGCTGTTATGTCTTGGCTGGGGTCAGAACCAGAAGAATATGATCTGGTGCCCTCTTGATCCATTGGCAGCCTTGATGGCGGGCATGCTGGCACCCTTTTCTCCTTATCCCCTGTACCTTCGGCTTTCCCTGATGCAGCAGAGAGGCTCTTACGATCACCCAAACAAAACTATGCAATACTCACCAGGCAGGCTTTGAACTGGTGCTGTATGTCCATGAAGGAAGACCCTTTCTCCTTCCAACCTTTGCTTCGCCCGGATCATAAACTTTAAACAAAATATTTCAGAATGGACAACCCAGGGCAGTAACAGCTGAGCTGATTATGATCATCGGAAATACAACAAAGCGATGGACAGAGCTGGTTAACGCTGTAGACTTAACTGAAAAGTATAAACCTTTCTCACACTGCTAAGCGTTCCACGCTATAACATGATAATCATACTTGGTGGTCATCACGCATGACATGGAAACACTTTCAACATAGGATCAAAACAGACAAAACAACTTTTCCAACCAAAAACCCTACAAAGTGTACTGTTACCCATGTAGGCAAATGCTTCAGTGCCCCCACATAGGGCTTGTAAGTGCTATATAAATGTTGCAATACAATACAGTACAACACATCAAATCATGTAAAATAGCCCAGTGAGTTCACAAGTTGAGATTTCGGCCTAGAGAGAGGTCTGTGCCTGATAATCTGTAGGAGTATTTCGGATAATTCCAAAAATCCAAAGCGCTTTTTTAAAGCATATTGAGCCGTTTTAATTCTTATTCCAGAAGTACATTCAAACAAAAGAACAGCTGACACGTGTTTCGCCCGTGTGACCAGCAGGCCGAGGGTTTTTTCAGGGCAAGCAATCTTGATGCGGTCCCGAGAAAGTAATGCTAAGGAGTTAGCATTATTTTCTCGGGACCGCATAGACCACAACCGAAGACGAGAGTTCATAAATCGTATAACCACATCAAAATTCCTTGCCGAAATACTACTACTACTGGTTATCAGGCACAGACCTCTCTCTAGGCCGAAATCATTTCTTCAAAACCAATGGCTCTTGGGTGTAGCCACTTGGGAGGCAAGTGCCAACCGCAACATTGGGTCCTGACCCCTTTTGCGTGAACCCAAGCACCATCCACTCATTGCTTGGCAAATAGAGTTCACAAGTTGGAATCCATACTGGCCAGTAACTGGTTTTATTCTTGTGAGCCTGATAAATGGAGTGCCATATCATTGTGTAATGTTAACACGTTATTTATGATACTAGCGAACCACCTAGCAGTAGAGAATGCTGTATTAAAGCACTCCTAATTGTTTCTGATCATTTTCTTTTACAACATACGAGCCATTGCCCTAGAATAAAATGTGCTGCTTGGTTAAATCATGTGATAGGTCATGTTTCTAGCAAAGGTGTGATGAAGCATGATTGATGTAATGCTTTGGTACAGCAGAGTTTTAGTTTCATGGCACTGTAAATGACAGGTGTTGCAATTACCAAATTAATGAACTAGGAAAGATGTCTTCCCGAAGGTGAATTCAGACCCGTCATCTGCAGGTAGCCTACTATTCTCAGATGACTTAGTTCAGTTCACTGTTCCAAGACTAATATCACCAATGGATAGCTTTTTCAGTGATGGTTGTTATGTCATCAGTGGGTATTTTAGAATCCTAAATATAGGCTTGCCTTATTGATATTGTAGGCACATAGCAAGGCATCAGGCCTTAATTATTGTGTAATATTTTTTTCTCAATATATTGGCAAGCTCATTTTTAGGTCTTGCCTACCAACCGCTTTAGCTATTTGTTGGCAAAAGACCTTTTCTATTTAATTTAAATTTAAGGTTATGTTTTATATGTGCCCCTTGGTCATGATTCAGTGTTTTTTTTTTGTCCGTCTCTGTTCCGTGCTCCTGATTCAATAGCTTTCCTCCCTATTCTTGTGTTTCTCCTTGTTCACGAAGTATTTCATTGTCAACCCTCTGATTGGATGAGTTGAATCCTTCCACTCATGAATTCAGGGACTTGCATTACCCCTACTTTCACATTGCCAGCTCTCTTAAAAAAAAAAAAATTAAATAAAATCCCCCAATCCCTTACTGTATTGACGACTGGCCATATCTAAATGCTTTTTAAACCATACAAAAATGGCCGCCTGTGGATGAGAATGCTTGTGCATGTGCACAGGCGAGGCTATTTCAGAAAGGTTTTTCTTATGTTTTAAGATAAATCGTTCCGAGATCATCTCTGTACAAGTGCAGTGGGCCATCGTGGAATGTTTTTTCTTGCAGTAAAGGTAAATGCATTCTAAGATGGTTGACGCACGTGGGCTTGCATGGTGGACAACTGTAATAGATCTGTACCTCGGTTTTAGAGGCGAGACCTATTGACTGTTCCATTTGTTGTTTTATATGATCAACTCATGGTCTTGGTCTGCCTTCTTTCTCAGGGCCCTTACAACAGTTTTGAGTTTTAACCTCATATTAGAATTGTGCGACTATAGTTGGGGCACAACCTGAATTGGAGATCGTCCTTCTCTTGAACCCTTTATGAGCATGTAAAGGGTTTGAGGGAGTACATGAATTAAATCTTGATTTTATAAGTTGGCATGGGTTCTGCTAATATGACATAGTATTTCTGTACCAATAGTTATTCTGTAGATTTGGTTTAAGTGTATGGAAGTAAGACGTATCATTCTGTTTAAAAGATGCATAGGTCCTATTTGTCCCCAACTGGATTACTAGGCCAGTTGTTTGTCCGCCCTTTTGGTGCAACTCTTCACGGCTCCAGCGCCCCTCTCAGTTCGCTCTGTATAACTATTAGCAAGTCTGCAACAATTTCTGCAAAACAGTAAGGACTGCTATGGCGTAAACGCCAACAAAGCTCCCAACAAGGCTTCAACCATAACATCAAATATTATATGCAATCATGTCACACTTTCTTCAGACTACCATCGTGTCAGATTCCATAGGCGATGGCAATGTCTCTCTTTCCATCACTCATACTAACAATAGGTAGCCAGGTCCCCTCTAATTGAAAGTCTACAAACATGCCAACCTGTGCTACACAAAGCAGCCAACAGTATGTTAATCACAGTCTCATCTGTCTTAAGCTTCGATGGAAAGAAACTGAGAAACTATTTTAAATTCTAGGTGACCTTAGTGGAGGTGAGGGTGTGTGCTGTACAAGGTAACATAACATTGATGTTTGACTTTTCTCCATCCTGTGCAACGTCAGGGTTGCGTGAACAACATCTGGAGGACTCAATTGTTTTTGGTATGTATATGAAAACTCTCCTTGTGAACATTTGAACATAGTAGATGGTTAACCAAAGAAATCCATTCACTGTCATTACCCTGAACTTTTTTCCGGCATGCCACAGACTGATGAAAGCACTGTTAAGAGAAATTATCCCAATTCCAAGTCCATGGTCTACTCATAGATATGCGTTTTTCTTTTCTTTCTCAGGCCTGTGATTCGCCCGCTTCCAAGTCCGCAGATGTTTGATCACGTACAGAAGAGGCATCGTGTGCTGTTCTTGTATGTTGGTGGGGAATCGACTCTGAAGGTTAGAAAGTAAAATATGTTTTATATGGCATAGACTTCTAGCAGACTGACACATAGTTTTTTTAGAGCTCTAGCATCATAGCAGCTCGGTCTGATGGCAAGCTTACATGCAACAGTTATTCTAAGGATAACTTCCCTATGAATGTGATCAGTCTGTAGCAGCTGTATATAGTTGGAGTGAAACAGCATCAGTCCATGAAAACACAAACACCGAAGGCCTAATTTGCAACCATTGTTTTGCAACTTAAAGGTTAATTTACCTGCACAAAAGATGGCATCTGCGGAAATTGCAGTTCCAGATTTTAAAAATCAGGCTCTGCTGACATTTACACTTGAAGATGGAATTTACTGCCGCAGAAAATCCACTAGTATGGCAGATATTTTGCAGTCTCTTTAAGTTAGACGTGAGAATGTGTATGTCCCCACCGGAAAGGAAGCGGATAGCCAATGAGAGAATGATTAAAAACCTACCACAAGTTGTAACTTTGCAGGTATTTATGAAACATCCCACTCACGCTTTAAATGTAATCACCTTACTTTAATTCCAATAAAGCCGAGAGTTCATACACAAATTGGGTTTGGAAAGCAACATTGGGGAGAGGGTGTGGCCTAACGGCTAGGGCGTCTATCTCGAATCTGGGGAACGGGGTTCGAGTCTCTGCAACGACGCTCAACATCCCGTGATTCTGCGCAAATCATTTAATCACCCTGTGCCTAACAAAAATGAATGTGTCCATCTGTAATGCAACTGGTGCTCATGTAAAGCGCTCCGATACCTTTGGGTCGAGTTCGCGCTATATAAAACTCCGAAAAACAAACACCCAAAAATCTCCCTAGTTAACGGCATGTAAAATAAGTTTCTTATAAAAAATACTTTCTATATAAAGAAAAAAATTCAATGTGCCCTATTCCTAAATGGGTATATTTCATCCAGCTGGAAATCTGCCAAGTAAGGGGCAGACATATTCATGCAGATCTAGGTTTTCATATATTTCCATGCATTCACCTGAGATTTTTTGTACATTCACTTAAAAGTGGGACATCTACTCAACTCCTGTAAGGAAACATAGAGTAATTATACTTTTCTCTTGCTTTTTTTTCTTTTTTCTTTGCACCGAAGTGAACCGGCATAAAAAAGGTTATAAATGTCGAAAATGCTAAAACCTTGCTCAAAAAGCACCTCTGTTCAGGGGTGTGGAATTTAATAAAATATCTACTTGTCCTTGGGGCAGGTTGCTTCATAAATCTATTTGTCCTGTAACAAAATCCACTTGCCCCTTTGGTGCCATGTAGTGCAGCGACAAATTATGGCAGCAATCTCATTATATAAGAGTTCTGATCTAGCCTCTCTGATTATGCCAGGGCTCATACCATAGCAGTGTTTGAATACTTGCAATCCCCTTATGTTGCCATGTTTCCGCAGATCTACATACTGGGGCTGAAGGTAGTGGTAAGCAATAGTTCCAGGGTTAGAATGCCCTTTTGAGTTTGTGCAAACATACTAACTTGCATGTTTTAAGGGTTTTCAACAACTCTTCTCTAATCTTTTCCCATACTGAGAAATGTTGGAAATTTACTCCTGAAAATGGCAGACGTAAACCTTCTTCCAGAGTTGGGGAAAAAAGCGGTTGGAAGGAAAGTGAACTTGCAAACACTCAGATTTTTGCATGAGCAAATCTACACATGCATATTTGCTCATGCAGCTCACAAATATTTTCTAGGAGTACTATTTCTTGTCCTACTTCTGTAAATTCTTTGGAATTCATGAAAGCCATATAGATGCACTTAATGCAAGGACATATACCATGGGTGCACTTTTGAAACTTTCTTTAATAATTGGGCCCATAATTTGGTCTGGGTTTGACCGTGACCTTTTGTGTTTATTAAAATTCTGTCTCTCTCTCGGCTGGCTTCACTGTGAGTGACGGCATTCTGCTCTTTCACAAGGAGCATATCGGCACACAAAGTAGTTTTGTTCAGTTCCAGTAACTACTGTGGCAGTGTGTGCTTTTTGAGACCAAAAAACTATTTTTGTTTTTGCCAATGTTTGTTATAATGGTGAGGGCCTGGCAGCTCCCACACCAATAAGGTTTAACAAAAACCATGCCAAAACAATTCACACATTGACAAAACTAAAAAAGCTGACCACCAATTTCAGACCTAGTGGCTTTGCCAATGCTTGTTTATTTTAGTTTCCCATTATCTTATTGAAATTGGTTACACTGATTTTTCCATTATGAATATTTTGGGGAAATACTAACATGCATCAACACATGTTACTAAATGATGCTGCAAAGAATTGGTACCTGAAATTTTACAGCAGTTTAGCAAAAATAAATTCCTGCTTTCATTCTTTTAATGAACATTTTATTTTTAAATCAAACAATCATCAATCTTGCTTTCAAGCCTCTGCAAATATTTGCATCAAATCAGAGAGCATTCTGGGAGCATTATACATAGCCTCATATTGCTAAACTTTGAAAACGTGTGTACACATTTTTATACTGGAACCACTGTCAGTTGTGCTGTCGGAGCTTACAACATTTACTTGGAGTGCTCACCCTAATAATGAAGGCTTTCAATTATTGAACCATAAATACAAGTCTGAACAGCATTAACCTATGGGCAAAAATATGACCTTAACTGCAGACAGTGTCCTTTCCTGATCAATAATGTGGTACTGCAAACTGGCAGCCAAAGGGTTTGTGCTGCAGGCGGTTGGGCTAGACCCAATCAATCCATGGACACATTGGCTGTGTTGTGATGAAAATTCTCTATTGCAGCACATCGATGTTCTTCAAAGCAATGCTGACCTGTACCCCTGTAAAAAGCTGACTTTACATCTGCCTTAAATTTGCCAATTAAAACGCCTGCTCTAAAAAAGTACCATTAAAATGAAAACAGACCTAGAATAACCAATGTTTTACTTTTTTATTTATTGGCATGGACAGCATTGTTGCTTTCTTTCTGTGGTTTGAATTGGTTTCATTGTAACTGACTGATACAAGCCCTTGTGGAGAAGAATGCTGATCATTTAGCTATCATCTCTAGGGATGAAACATTACAAGGCACTGGCGGCCCATGCGGGACAGCACCAGCAGCCTGTGCGGCACTTGTTGGAGAAGAGCACAACACAGCGGTGTTGTGATCGTGCCACCAAAATCCCACAAACACCCAAGGATGGGCTGAAGAAGAGGAATGAAAGGGCATTATTGTTCTTTTGTCTGTGTCTTTAGACACTTGCTAATTCTTGCATTGTTCTGGTAAAAAAATGTCCTTTTAGCAAGCTGTTTTCCAAGGAGTGTTCATGTTAGCCTATTAGGAGGATAAGCTGGCATTTGCATCTGCAAGGCTATCTGTGCCCTCTCCCCCACTGAGCTGTTTAACCTGTGATTGCCTCCTAGAAAAAGGACAGAAAGCCAGGAACTAAATGATATTTTCCAATTCTCAACTCTTCGCTTTGAGTTTAGGACATAGGATGCCAGAATCTTTTTTTTTTTTTTTTTTTAAAAAGTTTGTTGCATTTTGACAGTTTCATTATGGGAATACAACCCCTGCATGCAAAGTGCTGCTGGCTAAAATTCCAAAAGTGGGCAGAGGTGTTATACATTGTATTATTTATATAACGCATGATACCCTTGACGAGGCATTGACATGGAGCCACTTGTCAGCTATGTTTTAAAACTTTTACAAAGTTGCTTAGTCGATTTCAAAAACTGCTAGTTTCACGTATAAAAACAAAAGCAAACTCTGCTCACATATTTTGTGAGGGTTCACTATTTTCACTCACGTGTTAAAACAAGCATTGGCAATGTGTATTTCTCTTTTTCTTATGTGGAGTGGAAAGTTTTATAATGAGTCTCAGAACACAAGGGTATTGCACGGATGGCTGCAGTGCAACCTTCTCTAACACAAATAATAAATTAAGAACTGGCAGCAGTAGTGGAAGCAAAATCGCACAATTCTCATGTATACAGAACAGGCACAACACAGGAAGCCAACAGAGGAAAGAGTGAGTGAGGTGTTAAACATCTGTTGTATAATTTTCGTAAGCAGGAAGTACAACACTCTTGCAATAAGTAGCCAAATCTGTTACAGAGTTACCCTACATTCTTGTACTCGTACAACAGTTCTCCTATCCAGCTTGTCCACAGTCCGCTACCCTCTGCTGCCTGTCGACCTGCTGCCCTCTGTTAGTGCCTCCTCCTGCTTGTTTCTTGCTCTGTTTTGCCCTCTTCTGCTCCTTTTTCTGCCCTCTGTTTTGCCTTTCCTCCATCTGTTTTGCCCCCTTCTCCTGTGCCTTTTCTGCTCGCCTTTTTCTGCTATTTTCTTACTTCTTCTCGCTGTTTCCCTCATTCAACCACCCAGCGCCCCGCCCTCGCCCCAGAACCTACTTAATGGAGGCCGCAACGCAACCCCATTGAGCAGGCCCACGTGCCATCTCCCCCTGCGACAGTTCTCCAGTCCAGCTTGCCCGCAGTCCGCCCCCTCTGCTGCCCTCTGTCTGTACCTCCTCTGTAGTTTCTTGCTCTGTTTTGCCTTTTCTGCTCGTTTTTCTGCCCTGTTTTCCCCTCTCCTGCTCTGTCTTGCTTTCTGCTCGTTTTTCTGCCCTCTGTTTTGCCCTCTTCTGTTTTGCCTTTCTGCTAGTTTCTTCCCTCTTCCTGCTGCTTCCTCAAGACCTGGCTTTTCGACTGAAACCTTGCACCCCAGCGCCCAGATACCCCGAGGGGTGACAGTGTCACGCTCTACAAATGCTGATTGATTCATTGATAGGACGATAAATCCTCACCTTCCTAATGTGGTATGCTATATCAGTGGATTCCATTTTTTGTACTCTGAAATGCTTCCCTGTGCAAGTGTCCACTGGTTCTACAGTCTCCTAGTTATGGGGTTCCCTAGTGTGGGTGAGGTTATGTCTTTTATGTCAACATTTATGTATTTCCTTTGCTAAACAGTCAGACCAGTATTAAACTTTTATGAGGATGCGCTTTTTTTTTTTTTTTTTTTTTTTTTAAATATACTGGTGTCTACTCTATCACATAAATAAAAGCAGGAGGGTTGACTTGCAAACGCTCGTTCTCTTTTCCATCAATGTGTTTTGGTGCTTGTATATTGCCCCTTTGGGCTCAGGCATCTTTCTCAGGAATATCGATATCTCACATCAAATAGTGTGAACCTATCTCTGCTTCATACCGCACGTTCACCAGTCTCAGATAGGGGAGGGGCGATGGGACAGGCCTTACAATAGGCTATTGGCGATGTTGTTAGTATGCAGCGTGTCTCCCTGGCGAGAGTCGTATTCACAGCCTGCACTATGTAACAGATCATGCCTATGCTGCCAAGTCACAGTTGCAACTGACTGGGTGTGAGCAGCGATACTCCATAGGCCTTGAGACTGCAAACTGTACGCCAAACCTAAAGCATGTCTTGCCTTGCTACAAGCACCAATAGGGCAATGAAAGTGAGGTGGTGACTGCTGTGTCCCATAAATCTTTGCAGCCCCATCTATGTTGCATCTTGTCTGGAAAAGCAGTGCTGTGGAGGCTTAAGGGAACGGCTCATGGTGCAGCCTGGCTCAGTTTTGCAAATGTTGATGACTGGCACTTTATTTATAGCTGAGGTGCCAACATTTACATAGTGTATTTTCGATTGTTCCACTTTAGCACCTAAGATTATATCATTTCTCTGAGTGGCCTTTATTAAAATTAGTGGACTGCACCCTTTCTGCTTTGAACATTTTATTAACGCCTCAAGAGGCAAGCCAGTTGTTTTGTTTACTCCTCCATAAGTCTATTATTTTTTATAGATTGAGCAACATTGTCTACTAAGCCATACACATGAGAGGTACAGTGTGCTTCTTGAGCGATTTCTAGGTGCTCTCCAATGTGGTAATAATGGAAAAGGAGGCACAGTAAATAAATGTAATTGCCTAAGAAGACTCTGTTTAGTTGATTTTGAAAGCTGGAATTGATACCAGGTTTTGTTATTAAACATTGTGCTGTTAAGAGCCTGAATAGTTCTCACATTCTTGCCCCTTTCTGCCCTGATAAAAATTTGTTTTGTGACCCAAGAGACAAGTCGTTGTCTTATGCCTCCTATGCAAGGCCTTTACTTTTGTTATCGATGGAGCAACATTATGGTCTATTAATCCATATACAAGAGACATTCTTGTACATTGCAAATCCTGAACTCAGTTATTTCAAGTTGCTTTCAAATGTGATGATCGCTGAAAAGGAAGCAGAGGGAAGAAAGGTAATTGCCCTGGGTCACACAGTTTGGCCAAGCTGGGTTTGAAACCAGTGTCTCTGGGTCAGGGCCTCAGGTTCTTGCCCAGAGTCCAATAAAAGCTTTTGGCTGGTCTGGGTATGTGATGCAAGGGCATTCGCATTATCATTTGTTTTGTTATACGATGAGGCAACAGCAATGGAAACACACCTCTTAATAGAACGTCCATAACTTGGGCAGAAACCTTGTAATCATCTGTCCTTCAGGGGACCGGTACAGCTATGGTAGCATCAGCAAAAGCCGATACAAATCAAGCAACAGTAGTGCAAGGTTTAGTTCCTTAAAGAATAGAGACCGCATGGCAATAGCAAAGCAAGCTTCCCTCTGTCAAAGACTCTGTGCTTAATTTTAGTTGGTGGGGGGCTCCGGCACTTTTTGTTTGGGGGAGCAGCACTTATTTTTCTGCATCAGTCATTTCCTGAGAGCAAGAGAGAGAATAAAAACTAAGTGGAAAGACAGAAGAAGAGAAAGATGGGGGAACCGTAACAAAGGGCAAGCAAGGAGCCTGCAAGAGTTAGAGAGACATGGAGTGTCTGGTAGTGGATTAAAGAGGCCTGAGGTGAATTGAAGACTAAACAGCTTTTCTATTCTACAGGCTGGCATTTAATTGCACTAGCTGTAGGCTTCTGAACAGAGCTTTTGGCATTCATTTACAATTTACAAATTTACTAATTAAGAACTGCTCAGAAGACAGTATGTGAAATCTTCTATTTCCTTAGAACAGATTCGGCATCGCAGAGTTGTACAGGCTTTTATAGTTCACAGAACATGAACGATTAAACTATGAATGACTTGTAAGTTACAGACAGATGCCTGAAACAGGCGTTTCTTAAAGAAGAATGTTTAGGTGGATAAGTGAGTGAATATGCGAGTTCTGACACCATTCTCACATAGGTGATAATCCATGTGGGCACCCTGAAAATTCTACTGCTATCATTCTGAGACCTCTTTTCATTGATTCTTTCTATTTTCATGTATTGAGAAATTGCAGTAACCTAGTAGGTTACTGCTTTTTGGAACAGACTCGCCACAGCCTAAGTAACTATGTGATACAGACAGTCACCCAGATGTTCAATTCTTCAAAAAGGTTTTGAATGCGTGTGCATCAGGCTGTGTGCAATCCCAGCCTTGCTGCTGCACCTGTTCAAAATGTTGTGGGCAGCCAGTGATTACAACATTACATTATACGATTAAGTGACCATTATGGTCTCAAAGTTAACAAAAACAGAATGTGTAGTAAGTTTGTGCGAACAGAGTAAAGCCATTATGAAACTTAATCAAATCAAGTTGCAGGTTCCTGATAAGTGATTTTGTTAAACATGCGTTTGCACCTAGCAAAAATGTTTCCAGATTTTGTTTATCTATGTATTTAACTATTTATTTATTTGAAAAGTAATGACACCCGACAAAAATTATGCTGGAGGTTGGAGATAACCAGCTTTTTAATGGTGAAAAGGTTAATGTGAGAAATTGGGTTGTTGGTTGACTGCGGTGTGAGCCCTGGTCAAGCAGTAGGACCAATCCCTGGGGGGCGGGGGGGTGCGGGGTGGGGTGTAACAACAAAAAGTTACTAAATTAAGGCTGGGTAGCTTGACACAAAAAGCAGTGCGTCTAAACTTGGAGGCAAAGTATTTATGTAGCAGACACACAGTAATAAGTGAAAACGCAACTCAAGAAAAATAATCCCAAACCATTTTAGAAACATAGAGTAAATTTTAATAAATTATTTGACACCAATAATCCAATCAGTAGAACCGAAGTTATGAATTTTTTAAGTTTTTTGTGAAATCCAGTGCCTAAAAGATCAAAGTGCCAACTGCGGACATCTAGTTGCACGAGACCAGGTCAAAATTGCAAGTTAAGGCCGACAACGATGGAGCAAGGTTCGAATACAAGAAGTGGATTGGGCCCGAAATTCTTGAACAAAATGTTCTGAGATGGTAAAATTCAGCTGGGCAAGGCTGCAGGAGGTATCCGAGCAGGGATCATCGTCTTCGGATGGCCTTGGGTCAAAGCAGCTGGAAAGATTTCTATGCTTGGACTTAGTCAGCGAAATACCCCTTTGGCGAGAAACCGCTGGGAAGGATTTGCTGCTGCGGTGAAAAATGTAGTGGGAGAAGCCACAAAATCAATTTGACCGGCAATGCACCGAGGTTGGTCCTAGTCTCCTACTGGTTCTCAGGGCAGTTTTTGGCCAACATTTGTCTAAGTTCCACTTTTGGGAATTGGCCATCTGGCCACCTTTAGCTCCACAGCCAAGGGTCCATGATGGTGGGACACCTCTTGGGGGAGGGGGGGGGTTCAGGGCTCACTCAGGCTGGATCCAGGTGCTGCTTCTGGATGGTGGGAGCCTTTCATGTCCCTTTGGCTCTGAACAGGAGGCCAGCAAGCTAGCCCTTGGAATCACTTCTGGTAGTCCTGGTTACAGATGAAGATGCAGGGCTGGCCTCTGAGGGTTCGAGGCAAGCTCTAGGCAGAAAAATAGCCCTTTCAGGTACAGCAGTAGTCTGGTAGAGTGCACAGCAGGCCAGTGCAGCAGGCAGTCCTGTGAGAGTACTTCCGCAGGACCAGTAGTCAAATGAAGAGTGGATCTGAAGGTCTTATTTTCATACTCTGGTGCTCTTTTTCTGGAAGGTTGGAGATGCTTCTGGAAAGGTTCTTTGAAGTGCATGGAATTTCCTGAATCCCTTACCTGGCTGCAAGCTGGCTGTAGTGACAATACAGGGTCTTTAGGCCCTTTGTTGTGAAGGCAGAGCACAGGCTGTTCAGGTGTAAGTGGGGCTGCGTTCAGCTCCACCATCCTGTCAGCAGATGGCCCATTGAGGCACAACTAATCCCTCTATTTTGTGACTGTCTGGGAGGAATTCACAAAATCGAACTGTCATCTACACCCAGTCATGTGACCCAAGACAGGCTGCAGACACAAGGCTACGGCCAGAAAAATACCAAATTTCTCAAAGTAAAAATGGTAAAGATGCCTATAAGGGATTTGTTTGAATAAAAAGTAATTTGAAATAATTATTTTCTTGTATCTATAGAGTGATATTTAATGACACACAAAAAACAATTCTTGAAATCTATTATGATAAAGATTTTTTTTCTTTTTTCTGTAAGCAAATTAATTGCAACAACTGGGTGATCAAATGTAAAGGATACATATTTCGAATATCATGCAATAAACAAATCCGTCATTAAGAAACAATATATAAGGGTACAGAAAGAACAACAAATAACTAAAACACACATTGACAACCGAAAACATAGAGGGTTGGATGTCAGACAAAATCTTAGTTATCAATGTATATATCCATCTTCCTCCAAAATAACAGTGAGTCTGTCCTAAACCTAGGATCCAGCACTCAAATTTTGACTAGTTTAGCAATCACTATATAGAAGAATGGACTATTCGTTGACGTTTCGGTCATCATTGTGTTACATCATTGAGACCATCTTCAGGACAAACGTAACTTTTATGTAATTACTTGACCCTGGTCAAAGAAATGTCTAAGGTTCTCAGATGAGGTATCTCCAAAACCATGAATAAGCATCAGAGTGGGCTCAGTTAGTCTCTTATAGAGAACAAAGAAAATTAATTTCTTGTTTGACTATTCCGTGGCCTCTGTCACACGTTCACGACGAGAGCTCGGACTAAATTCACGCACAACTCTGAGCCTAGTGCCACCAAGTCTGTTCAGACTCCCCCCCCTCCACAAGTGCCTTTGACCCTTTCTCCTGAGCTCTCAAAACACATATGCTCCCACTCTGAGTACAGGGCAAGTATTACTACCTGGTGCAACAGGTGCTGAACATCCTGGTCCCTGTTTGTGTTTCCTGGCAGATCAGGGCTGGCTTTAGGGCAGTGCGAGCAGTGCTGCTCCACCAAATCCGAGGGTCCCTAAATTTTGAAATATCCTTTGGGCTTTAAAACACCTACTGCAGAGTATATTAAATGCACAGCAGTTTTCAGGCTGTAATAAAAATTTAGGGAAACTTTCGATTAATGTACCTACTGGAGATCAGAGAGACTGAGTTTTGTATATTCACATTTTACTTCTAAAGTAGCACAGAGGGTTAATCTGCCTGCTGCAAAGCACATGTAACATGTAGACACAGATTTTAATTTTATGTAGCTTGCTCAGTGGGTTATTTCTTTTGTCGCAGAGATCCTTTTGCTACTTGCCGTTTATAAGTTACAATCCTTCTAAAATAGCAGTGAGCTATGAACTGCCATCAAAGAGCTGCATGCAAACTGGAAGGCATAGGATTAGAACCTTATGTGTTTTTTCCAAGTGTTATCCTATGGTTGCTTAAAAGGGTTTGTTAGGGTAGAAATAAATGTGCAATAATAAAGTCAACCCCAACTACTGTATTACGTTTTAGATCCTGAGTTTGTGCTTCTGCAGACCAAGAGCTCTTAAAATATATTGCCTACCAGTATGGATAAAGTGCTACTCCTACACTTCGTGGTCCTCTTCGTCTTATGAAACATTTCCTATACATTGGTTGACATACTTTTATGATTCATTGTCTCTATATAATGTGCATGTGAAGTTAAGTGCTCTGATTCCCAGCATTGGTATGAATAGTGCTAAAAAAATAAAAAATGTGAGAAAGGGCTACAGAGAGATGAAAGACGCCCTTGGAGGGTGGTAGTGAGGGAATCTGTTGAGACAGAGATTATTGTGGAATGGTGGGCGGGTGGGGGGGGGGGCGACAAGGATTATCGCATTGGGAGACACCAGGGCTAAAGCCAGCCCTGTGGCAGATGATTGATCTATGTGATTTCTCTACCCACTTTAAGCCTTTAGTAAACTGACCTATCGTCCCTTTGCTCATATAAAAGCCATGTTCTGCACTGGCTAGAAGTGTGCTTGTAAATCTCTTTCTTTGTGAACATGTATACATTATCCCAGAGCATGAGCTTGATGCTGAGTTTCTGCCTTATCTTATACAGCATGCCAAGAGCAATTGAACTTCCATACGTTTCTATGCATTTTTCATAATTTAAATAAAATCGTGTTTTTTATGTAGTGTAAGGATAAATTGTAAGGAACTAGACACTCTACGCTCCTCACCAAGCGTAAGCCAAAACCCGAACTCTTACAATAGGTGTGGCGCAGTACAATGAGCTTGCTGTAATATCTGGATTCAGTGGATCCATTGAGAACTGTAATACTTGCCACAAGGGCTGCCTAGTTTCCTTTGAGGTCCACAGCCCCCAGAGAACTGACTACTCATAAAAACAAAAGAAAAAACGCTCAAACATTTGATGGAAAAATACCATGTATGTATGTTGTTACTTCAAAAGATCGAGACTAATTTTTTTTGTTTTTGCTTGTCTTTTTAATAATTGTCATCAGTAAATGTCAGACTGACCTAATTTTTAACATAATGCATATAATTTTACAATTGTTTTTCTGTTTGTATATTGACAGGAAAAATACATAGAAGTTGCTTCAGAACTTATTGTTTATACATACTTTTTTCTGCCTCAGAAGATGTGCTTCCTGAGGTAAGCTATCTTTACTAGAGAAATTGCTTGAATTTACTTGGCTTATATATAGGTTATTTTTCGACAGGTGACTACTTGTGTCGAATGTTATGTATGTGCTCCTGATTTATGTACATATTTGATGGAAACTACCCATGGACATTTTTAAGAATGGAAACCATCTCACTTTTTTGTGAGATTGATGTGTTTACTCATCATTCAGGTTTATGCAAGTTCTCTGTTGGAAAGGTTCTTTTGTGTATATGTTGGATTTCAAAGTAGTGAAAACTTTTTTTCTGGTCATCGTTGAACTATCGGCATAAAAGGCATTTCATTCTAAGCTGTTGGTCGGAAAAACTGTACAACAAACTGTTAATGTGCCTAAGTAAAGCCATATACCTCTTCAGACCTATTCAGCTATATAGGTCACAGAGTCGCTGCTCTTTTCGGGTTTAAATGTTTTTATTTGTATGGACCCCATCGTAAATCTTTATTCGATTTTAAATAAAATCATAAAAGTACAGATGCAGAAAATACATTCTACATAAAACTGCATAATAACTTTCCTACAATGATAGTAAAGTGCATGCAAAATGTACCGTAAAAGCAACCTGCTCGACCACTCCCAAAGTGCTAAGTGCATAGAGCGGATTAGCTACAAAGTATGGAGTGGTAGCACACCCCATCAACTATAAAACAAATTCTGCTAACAAACACCTCTCGGGGTCCGCTATTCTCCAGAATTTAGAAGTGAGCCTATGCAGGGAAGGTTTTGAGAAAACAAATGTAGATCCCTATGCCTTAATATATAGGGAAACTAGCTGATGTAGGAAAACCTATTTAGAGTATAGAGGTAAATTGAGCTATTGTCGGGTTGACCTTACTTGAGTTTCACACATTATTCTATATCAGGTCAACCGACTGCCATAAAAGACAGAATACTTTTAAATCACACAAGTGTGTAAAATAAATCAATTAAAATACATAATCATATAAAATCATAAAACTGTGAATCAAGGTCATAACTTACAGCCATAAAACAATTTAATTGGGCAACTACAGAGCGTAAATGTATAGTCCGCTGTAAAAAAACTGCAGTCGAGAAGCATGTCCTCAGTCGATAGCTTTTGCAAGAACTCCATAGCAGCCCTGCACTGTCTGAGATTTGTCTGCTTCAAGAGTGGTAAAATAAACACTGTCCTTAACGATGAGTAGTATGTGCAAATAAGAATAAAGTGCAGGGTGCTGTGTGCAGAGCTTCCATCGCAAGGACAGACCGGCAGTTTGGCAGCAAACAGACCTTGCCTAGGGTAGGCATCGAGAAAGGGGATGGTTTTTAAATGTAATCTCACTAACAAAAACCTGTGCTGAAGATTGTTAACCCATGAGAGGTAGGGCTCGATGCTACGACATGTACAGATTTGAGTATGAGCCATGACTGTGGACATTTCTGGGTTTTTTGGCGTCCTTTCCTATGCGCATTTGGCCCAAAAAGTTTTAGCAGTGGTTAGGATAAGCTAGCCATAAAAGTACAAGGGTTTGAGAACAACTCCTCTAAATCCAGCTAAATGCAAATCTTGGATATGCATGCAATCCAAGGCATTTTAAGCTCTCTTATAGGTTCAAGCAAACCGCTAGAATTGCGCAATTCAGTGAGGTTTCCCCCTTGGGCCATATTTTCAACCATAACAAAAAAGGCTGCAACCTCACAAATTCACTTATGTACCCTAGCCCAATTTCCATGTGGCATATGGAATTGCTAGTTGACTTGGGTACAGCAAGCAGCCTTTTTATAAAACTGTTTTCTACCTTCTCCAAACCCAGTTGGTTTCAAACGCCCCATGCACCGTACCCGTATGTAGCCCCTGGGCAGCGCTTAAAATTGTAAATTTTATGGCTTGTTGCTTAATCTATCTGCTAAGCCTAAGACCGCTTCTGTGCTCCTGGCTAGGGCGACTGCCCTGCCAACTTTCAAAGAATCCCAAGTCAGCCTATCTCAAATAGTATTGCTGATCTTCGTTCGATTAACAAAGAAAGCCCTATTTTCCTTGTCTCTGGGACCAAAGACCGTGAGGTGAGTTTTTGACTAATTTACCAGCAGGTCTAAGCTATTCATGAAGGCACAGAATTGGTCTAATAGTAGTATGGACACCGAAAAACAAAATATTTGCAAGAACAAATTATTCACGCTTTTAAACATGATGGTATCAACATTTAACAGTTGGCAAGGTCTATAGAAAACATCTAAGTAGCAGCACACAATCAATTAATCTTTGTTTGAGCTATGCAGCACACAATTGTTCAATTAAA
This sequence comes from Calotriton arnoldi, assembly GCA_963921515.1. Taxonomy (NCBI): domain Eukaryota; kingdom Metazoa; phylum Chordata; class Amphibia; order Caudata; family Salamandridae; genus Calotriton; species Calotriton arnoldi. The sequence continues at coordinate 678,194 of CAWUFW010005732.1, read as the reverse complement.
ATACAATATTTTAAAACTTTCGTTTTAGTTTTTGGTAAAATTTCATCAGTTCATTTTAAAAGAGATGTCAACTTCCATTTAACACAGATGAAGTTGCATACACTTAAAAGGAAGCAACTCCTCATCCTCCCCCTCCTGTGTTGGTAACAATGAAGATAATATTTAAGCTGCTTTGGTCTGTAGATGGTAGATGGCAGTTAAATCTGACCTGTAGCATAACAGCATTAATTTAGGTCCATACATTTTGTAATCACAATTGCCTTGACTTGCCTCATTGATTTTCCATTTTGCAGTGTGGGCCAATCTTAATTTTATATAACATGTATGTTAGAATTGGGGTTTCTGGTGGCTAGGGTATGTACCAAAGCCAGGCAGAACCCACCACTCTAGTCAGGGTAAGTCAGATACACACCTAAGATAACCTGTGCTCTCCCTCTGGTTGCTTGGCGCAGAGCAGTCAGGCTTATCTAAAGAGGCAATGTGTAAAGCGTTTTTGTAACACACTCAGTGACACAATGAATACACCACAAAAGAGAGACTCCACACAGGGGTAAATAAAAATATCTTATATTATAACCACATTATGGCCAAAAGGACATAAATACTATGTGCTTTTCGAAATGGGTCTTTTCAGGTAGTACTCGTTATCCTGATCAGAGCAAGACAAAAATGACATACATCAAAAACGACTTTGCAAGTAATGCAAATTGTTACGGTAAATCACACAAATTGCAGTGAACACATAGGGCACTGAGCACCTGCGCTCCTATTACACTTTATATGGTAATTGCGGTGAAACTCTAATGATAGAAACCACCCAAGGCAGTTTAGTGTTGGGGCGGCGGTCCCACGCCTCTCTCGAGGTCCTCTTCTCAATGCAGAAAAAGTACAGTGCCCCAAATTCTGGCGAGCCCTTTTGTGGCCTCACCGGTCACAACTTTACTATCAAAACCGAGCCGGCTACTCGAGATCAATGTGTTGATTGAGTTCTGGTTGCCTGTAACAGAGCGCCGAACAGTCCCATGGGACACAGTACTTTGCAGCGGTGAGTCACGTTGGAGTTCAACTCCTGCTATGTGCAGGGAACGAGAGTAGACGCGATAGCCTCCCTCCTTCAGGAAGAGTAGGATGTGCAGAGTCGCGCTGAACCACTCTTGGCGGTGGCTTGAGAAGCAGGCGACTGGGCTGCCTCCCCGGCCAGGATCCACGTGAAAATTGGAGCTCCACTGGGAGTGGCTCTCCTCCCTCTGGCGAGTTGTAGGGTGTGCTGACCCATGCAGAACGGTCTTCGGCGGTGCCGCTTCGGGGGAACAGCTGATAACGGGTAGCCGGCATTCGTCAAAGAGGATACAGTGATCCTTAGTCGACACACACTGCAGACCATGTGCTTCCTCACAAAGATGGCTGCCAATACTTGACACAACAACCCAGGACGGATTGGGAACAGCTGGTCACTGTGGTCTGCGATCAGCAAAGAAGATGCAATGATCCTGTTCGATATTTGTTGCAAACCGATATTAGAAACAATTCAATACAAGTCAGTTAAAAAAAATAATAAAGCTGCAGTAGCCCTTACAATAATCTAGCTCTGGTTTCTTTTCTTTATAATTGGCGACTTGGTGCATCACAGGTTGCGGATTTTAAACAAGTTAGTGACCTGCTGTTTATACAAGAATTACAGAATCCCATGTATTATAGTCCTAAACTTCCCATTGAAATTCTATCGCAGTCCAGTGGATCAATATTTTTATTTCTGAAATGTGAAGTGCTTGAACCTAAGGTATCAATTGCATAACATTGATAGATATGCAGTATCACATGGAAACATTTGAGGGCTTGCCATGAATTGAAGTTGGGGCCTTTATGGGCTGGGAGTAGTTGTTCCCTTCCTGGGTGACCAGGAAATCTTCCAGCAAAACGGTCACAAAATAAGTAACAAGAACAGATGATGGATTGTTGGGGTGGTGTGATGAGCATAAAAACGATGGAATAAACCAAGATCTGTGACAAGGGATGAATGTTTGCATTGTTCAGTATTCCATCCATCATTTGTTCTTTTTACAAAATAAGTAACCGCCTCCAGTGTCAAAATTTGCTCTTTCAGCTCAGCCCTCTTTCCCCGGCAGGTAAATGAAGTCTGTAACCTGAAGTGCTGTTAGACAGCTAGCTGTCTTTAATCTCTCAGATAAATTGTTCCATCTGAATTGGCATTTCATCACTTACATTTCAACGGAGTTCTGTCGACCCTTCACCCCCTCAGAAAATTGCTTTAATCTTTCCTTCAGTCATGTGCACTTATATTACTGCACAAGCATTTATCCTGATACCCCAAATTAATCTTTCTCAGAATTCAAGGGTTTGGGACTATGCTTGATATGACGTGACTATATCTTGCTGGTGCTAAAGTATCTCCACTGACTACAAATAAAAGTAAGGTCAAGCTTTAGCACACTGACTCTTCCACTAAGTATTACACGGCAACTCACCAAACTATCGAAGTAAGGTATTTATCACCTACCTTTCAACCAGTAGTTTGAGACCCTTCAGTCGAAGTCTTCTTATTTGGCTGGCATAATATAAGAAATATAGGGGATAATCACTTGAATACAGATCTCTTCCCGTCCATTTACACTGAAAAATTAGTACGTCTTATTTAAGAGATCCTTAAAAACCCACCATGTTCCATAATTTGGTCTCCTATTCTAATGCACTAATTCTGATTAATCTCTTTCCTAACATTTTAGCATAACTTTTCCAATGCAGATTTACAGGATTTATTTTGGAACTGTATTCCCAGACGTAGCAGTATTTTTACCCCGCCTCTCCACTGGGAAGACACAAGCCCATGTAATTTTGGCTGATTTGAGAGAGCCTGTAAGGGGTGGGAGTTGTTGCTGGAACCCCTTCAAGAGTTTTATTGAAGGAATCTTTGGAGTTGAAAGCTCATGCTGCAATGCTCGGCATCAACTCTGCCACTGCAGCAGTGAGCCGTTCTAAAAAAGTTGAGGCTGAGTGTGCATGAATATCAAGTCCGCGTCTTACTATCAATTTATGCTGCGCTTTATTACTCTACTTGAAATATTTTAGAGTTACTGTGCATTTAGATAATTCTGAAAGGGGATATTCTCTTTCATTTTATTAAGATAATGCTTTTTTACATTCTGTAATGCGACAACAAAAGACCTTTTAGGCTCCACAAAGGTAGTTTGTGTTCCGAATCTCTGTACTAGGGCTTGAAGTGCACACTGAAGTTTGCTCACCTGCCATTGAGCCCCCAAATAACTTCACCTACCATTGAACCAATGGGCTAACCAGTCCCGATAGTAGTGATGATCTATCAGTACCACAGTTAATGTGGCCAGCGAACGTCTTGACTATTCCCCTGCTCCCAGTCCATTATTCTAAGGAGTGGATGACGTAGTTGGTCAAATGGCTGAAAATAAATAAAGAGGCATATTGGCCACAAACATAACCAGTATAGAGATGAACAGAAAAGGAAGAGAGAAAAGAAAGATCCAAAACTCTTTAAAGCCAAAAGTGACTTCTATTTAACAGAGTTAAATTACACAATCCTAGTAAAAAAGAAATTGCTGAATTATTATTTTTTTTAATAGACACCTGCACTGGCGCCACAGAGTATCGCAGCCTAACTGTAATATTTTGTGTCTCCATTTCAGAATCACACTACACAATACATCAGAAATTACCATGAGCAACAAAGAATAGAGACACAATACACAGTAAATGTTGTGTTACTACATAAGACGCCCTGGGAGTTGAGGTCAGGTAGGGTTCTTACACCGTTGGCTTTCTGTTAATTATACACTTTTTCTTTCCATTTGTACACAAATTTATACCTGATTGTAGCTTACCTTTATAACGCCAGCCCTTACATACATAGATATGAAGAAGTGAGGACAAATAAGTCCTAGTCCATGTGCTTGCCTGCTTGGGGAAAAAAAAACTTTTGGGTAACTCCGTATTGTCCAAACTCTGTCACTGCCTTGTATACATTCCAGGCCTTTTATAGGATGTTCCTCGTGCATCGTCCAACATCAACACTGATGGATTTTAACTATTTGATTTAATGTATTGTTACTTATTTGCCTCACTGCGAGTCCATTTTTCATGACTTTTCATATCCGCTGTTGTCATTCCTGTAGTTTGCCATTTAATTCTGAATTCATTATATTTTGTTTTTTTTTCCAGTTTTTCAGAGTTTGTTCTCCTCGTTTCTTTTTTTTAATGTTTATTTCATCTAAAATATTTGTGTACGTTTTAAAATGGCACTTTTTTGGTTTCAGTATGTGACACTTCAAGAAATTCCCGCAGTGCTGGTATTCAAGGACTCAACTTACTTTATTTACGATGGTAAGTTCATCTGTCCTGCCTGCCTGTTGATTTAACGGGCATTTCTGTTTATTAATCACCATATTGACAAAAATGTATACTCGCATAAGTGTCGTTTACTTGGGCAAATGGACTGTAGATATTTCTGTCGGAATTCACTAGAAGTGCAAATTTATCCAGAGTGTCTTGTACAACCATTGATTGGGTAATGAGTTCTCCCCAGGATTCTCAGCGGATTGAGTAGAGCAAATGTAGTTAACATTTGACAATGTTGTATCTTTGTAGGCATGTTTCTAAATCTATACCCTAATATCATAGGTGTAACTATGGGGGACCTATTTTTAAGAGTAAGTAGGAAAATGATTACTTCTGAAGAAACATTTTTCCATGCATATATGAAAAAAAGCAAATGCATGTTCTCCTGAGCCCTCCTTGTTTGTTTGCGCTTGTTTGACAATCAACAGGAATACACAGTGAAAAGTCACAAAAACAGTAGATTTACTTGGAATTCGCATGGGTCTTTTGTGAGCAGCGAAAACATTGTCAGTGTCCACAATGCATTGACTGAAGAGTACAAATTGGACACTTTTGAAGCCTTGGCTGCTTGCATACAACCCAAATCAGTTAATAATATAGTACATTTCATTCTTGATGTGTATGTTAGTCTGGAGAATTTGTTATCATATGTTATGGAGCTCTCATCAGAGGAGTGATTACTTTACCCGTGCTTTCTGTTTGGTGCTTCTCTACAGTCTCATGAACAATATACAAGACAATATAACAAACCTTAACATGGGCACCCAGTTCCTTTCACAATTTTCAGTAATACCAAAGCAGCCAGCACATCTCTTGCTGACCGAATCAAATTGAGCTCTAACAATTCTTTTTTTTTTTTTTAAGTCTCTGCTAACCCTGTAGCTCTCTTCACTTCTGGCTGAAACCATCAGTCTAGGGGTCTTCAAGATGTATTAGGAGGCATTGTCCAGCTCCATCAGAATTCATCAATTCACTAACCCTGTGCTTAGAAACAAAAAGATAATCATGCCCAGACTACTCCTATTTTATTTGACTATCCTGTTCGTTCAAACCTGCCCTTAGCAGGCAGTGGGCAACATAAATGAGCCTTCAAATCATTTTCTTTGGAACTTCTCCTCTCTTCAATGGTTATTACAACTGGTTTAGCCCAGGCAGCAGCTGGTATTCCTGAGGTCTTTATCAGGGAGGATTTTGTGCAGTACTCAAGGGTTCATGAGCAACTGATATTCACCTCAACCTGTTTGTATTGTGTGCAAACAAATGGTTAGTAGGCCATGGCTTCTGTAGATTCATTACCTTCTCACCAAACATACAAAACTAGTAAAGGTGAAGAGATAGTGTGCAAGCAAGACAGAACTGTTGTGCGGTGTGTTTTTAGTTCCTGTCTTGTCACCCTTGTTTACACTCCTCTCAAAACCAACAAGAGAGCACCTACTTGGCTTCTTGGTTTTTTGGCTGAAATCTGAGCTTTTTTTAAATTTGAGTTTTACTGTGATTTTATAATTAGTACAGGCAGTAAAAACTAAATGTGTATTCAAGTAGCAATTTAAGATGCACCGTTTTAATGTAGAGAAATTCACAAATAATTACAACGTATAGCTCATATAATTTAATGGGACCCATTTAAGAAAGGATTGATAGAGAAGTCTATTAAAAAGAAATCAACCTGCCTCTTTCAAATAGTTCCACATTTCCAAAAATGTTTTTGTTGAACTTGCCCTTCTTTTCAGCATAAACGTTTTTTCCTTTTTTTTTTCGGTATGTAGTTCATTAGGCCAATGTCGACTAAAGGGGTATGTGATGATTTTGATTTCTTCTTAATCAAAAATCTGGCAATTATAGCAACAAAAACAAATTTCCTTTGTGCATGAAGTAACCCTGAAATGTGTGAGCTACTGCCTTCTTAATATAATCTTGTGAGTAAGTCTTCTTTTGAATTCGCAACGTCTGACTGACATGGCCTTCCATTGTGCGACTCAACGTCCATGTTGTTGGCAAACTAGTCTGCTGCTTCTAAAGTGGGAAAAGTCTGAAATATTGCATTGGGGCTCCAGGTTCTGACTAGCACCTCATTAACCTGGCCTCATTTTAAGAACCCTACTTCCACCAGGACATTGAAGCAGCACTCTTCTTAAAATCGCCAATTTATGCAGTGGTGAAGGGCCTACATTTAAAAATTAACAAGGAATCTAAAATTGTGCCAGGCCATCTGAAAGCCAAGCTTCTCCTTACCGCCATCCATTCGAGTATCGTATCAACTTTGTTTGCCATCAAGTGACATAATAAGCTTCAAATACCATGAGAACAATCTGCCTGACTGGCAATGGGGTTCATTTAAATGTTGCCCAATAAAGAGGACCTGTTTTGCTATAACATAGAGAACTCTTAAACCTATGTATCTGTCACAAAGTGTACAGATCATCTGTTCGAACTGTTGACAGTTATTCACTCCCAATGCTTACTCATTAGACCGCTCCAGTTAGACAAGAAATCAGTAGTCCAAGATCCCAAATCTAACCTGCTTATACTTTGAAGGTTCGCAAGCCAAATGGGCATATATGTTAGCGACCGGGAAACCTGAAATGTCAGAAGTTTAAACATCCATTTAAAGAAGCATGCCTCTTGCAATAGTAAATGTGTGGTTTCAGGTCTTCCCTGCAGAGAAATCACATTGGCCCATGTGTGTCCATTTCTACACACTTAAAATGTTATTCCTGTAATATTATGTCAAGTGATCATGAAGGCAATCCATGTTTTTGCGGCCCTCATGCCTCTGAAAGCATTGTATCATGTTTTCTCGTGCCTCACAGAAGCACTCTGCTAAATACCATAAATATGTAAATACATATACTCATGCTGGACTCTTAATGCACAAGAGAAGCTGGGCCGGATGTATGAATCCTTTTTGCATTTGCAAATTTCCCAGTTCTGAGAATCGGGCAGTTTGCGACCGCAAAAATGTGTTTATATTATGTATGGAACTTGCGTTTTGCTAACCTGTTACCAAATTGCTGTTCTGGCTTCTGACCAAATCCCAGTTCTTTAGGGCGTCCCTTCCAAATACTGGATCGTATAGGTATGTATTAATGTTTTGCAACTGAAATCTGGTTGCAAAACATTAATACTTTACCAACTACTGAAAGGTAGTAGTACGGCATTCGCAAACTGGAAGGTGTACCTAAGAGACCCCTTCCCCGTTTGTGAATGTTGAAAAATATATTGTTTAAGAGTAGGCAGTGGTCCCAGGAACTACTGCTTACTCTTAAATAAAGCATTAGTAGCATATTTTTGTTTTTTTAATCGCATCCCGTTCTACAACCCAAATAACATCACCCTACACTGCAAGTGGCCCTCTGGGGTCAATAATGTTGACATCTCTTTAGCCCCCTCTGTCAGGGCAATCTGCCACATGCCTAATGTCAGATTAAAAGTACTCAAGAACTTGGCAGCTCCCAGCCTGTCAATGAGCTCATCAGCTCTGGGGATGGGGTGAGCAATCATTCTTGGTGACTGAGTTGAGCCCCCTATAATCCACACACAGCCTGAGTTCGGGGGTTGCGCCTGGTGGGGTGGCGTTGGGTACCAGCACTACTGCGCTAGACCAGGGACTATTGAAGTGCTCAATCACCCCCAATTCCTGCATCTTGGAGACTTCCTTCTTAATGCTAGCTCTGACCTTTTCAGATAACCTGTAAATGTTGTTATTTACAGGCATGCTTTCTCCAGTATCAAGATCATGGGTACACAGATGTGTAAGCCCTGGGGTTAGGGAGAACAGAGAGACAAACGGCCACAATAACTGGCGGCAGTCCCTCTGCTGCTCTTGGGTCAGGGTAGTGTAGAGGTTGACACCCTCCACTGACCCATTCTGCTCCATGGAAGATAGGAGGTCAGGGCAAGGTTCACTCTCATCTTCCACCCCATCATGTCACCAGGAGCGTGGTGACTTCAAACCTGAACATAAAAGGCAATCAAATGGCACATGGGCTGTTCATATTCACAGCTTTTGTTGAACGCCCAGACTACTTAGCGCTGTTATTCAGTAGGTTAATAAAGTCATACGCACCAAAAGTAAATACATTATTTTTTCTTTGGTATTTTTATGAAATGCATCTATAAGCCCTTTATAGGGTGTATTGTTAACTTGTCTTTGCAAGTAGATCAAAAATCATCTTCTTTTTGTATTGAAACTTTTGTATCACCAAATTCAGTTATCCCCTTTTCCCAGAACTTCATCACATACATGGGGCCACAGAATCCAAACAATGGCAAGTAAACCATAATTACAAGTTTTTATTTACATTCCGCAACAACAGTATCACAAATTCTAAAAACAGTAATAAAATTGGGTTCAAAAAGAAAAAGGCTTTCTGCAAATAAAGATACAGACTGCACAACCAAATAAATTAAATGTGAAACTATGCCAGAGATTTGTAGTGCATTTTTACAAGTAATAAGGTGGGCTTAAAAAAAGACAGCTGACAGTACTTCGCACTAAATACTTAAAATACAATAGAAAACAATATGTTTATAACCCACTAGCAGGCTCCCTGTAAGGCAGTCCTCTCTGAGAGATATAGGGGTGGAGCTACAGGTAGTCTCATACTGTAAAATCGGCAGGTAGCCCAGGATAGTGTGTACCCACCAAAAAACCAATGTGTTTGTGTGCGTTCACACATTCCTCCATGACTCATTCTCACCCTGGATACTGCAAACATTCTACTTCGGTCAAGGGCAAAAGTAAACCTATTTCTTAGGTGGAACAGGTGAGCTAAACTCCCTAAGTTGATGACAGTGTAGGGGGAAAGCATTTAGCTATCCGCAATTCCACTAATGCGGATACATTTTTACCTGCATAACTGTTCATTGTGTTCTGTTGCTTGTGCGAAATTGCCTTCACATTTGTCTAAAGGGAAATTCTGATATGATTTCCGCTAGAACCTCAGGGAACCTGCCACTGCTGCAGGAAACTGTTGGAAACTTTTGAGAGTCCAAAATTCTGCAAACCTGCTCCCAAACATAGCCGTAAACCGGCAGAATTCGATTTTTTTTTTTTTTTAAATACTCAACCTGTCTCCCCATTAATTTCTCTAACAACTGTTACACTTTTCATTTGGTTGTTTTGTGTACTGCCATATTGAATTGTGGCCCACTCCACGTTTATTTTACTATTCTGCTGAGGTAAGCATAATGCCCCACTTTTCTTCCACATATGTCAGTTTTTTCCCCCATCGTTTACTCCTCAAACTTAGTGCTGGGTTTGAAAACTGGCCTACGATACACAGATATATTTTAAGGTACTCAGAGATCACATAGTGCAGAAGTCTCGAATAAACGAATCTTTGAAGATTCTCGACGTTGGGAAGGAATTCCATTCAGCGCATCTCATTGCATTTGATTTTAATCACTGATAGGTTTTCACGTACAATATTACACTTCAAAAATATTTAAATCTCCATTTTACTCATCTTTCAAGTTCCTGTTCTTCAAACATCAAATTAACCTTACTGTCCAAAATTGTAAAATGGGGAAACCCGCCCAGCCTTGAATCTCACGAGAAGTTAAGACACTTCAACTATTCTGTTCTTACAAAGCTTGTCCTTCAAGACTTGAGGTAAATAATGTGCGTCACTAAATCAAAGGGCCAACAGAGCGCTTCGGGGACAGTCTTAAGAGTGCGGGCAACAGTACATGCTGCCCAGGTTCTGCGATGTAAGACATTGGCTTCATGCTTACTCCTTTCGAACAATGTGAGTTGCATTAGAGCCCCATTGCCCTGCAAAATACATTCAACTCGGTGTACAAGCGGCTGACCCTGGTGGCCTCGAGCTGCCAGTACTCCTCCTTGTTGTATGCAACAGTGTCTTCAGTTTTTATTTGCAGCATGTTGATTTTATCTCTATTTTTCTTGCTGGGAGAAAGGTACCACCTGCATGCCACAATCTAAATGTTATATTTTCACAAACACAAGGGAACCCAAAAGGTAGATAAGGACCTTGTTGGCATTATTCCCATTAGTGGCATGCCTTTCTCTCTTTAACTTTATTTGTTGTTCAAACTTATTTCCTAGTAACAACTCTTGAGCACAACTTTCCACAGATCCGAGTTTAAATTATCAATGTCCCTTCGTTTGTTATATATCCAGTGTTACATTTGCAACATGTCCGACCACCACTGTGTCTCAATGTGGATAGAGCTGACAGTTTTCTATTTCTGTTCAAGGTGTGTAAAAGAAAACCTTGGCTGAATCCTTGAATTCAGGACATGCAATCTGGATTTCAAATCTCATTTTTAAATTTCGAACAAGATTCTGTCATTTGAGGGCATCGGTGCATCATCTTTTACCGAAGGTGCACAGCAGGCATAGCTTCTTCTCTGTGTAGTACAGGCTGCTGCAGATGGGTAATATGTAACAGTCCTTCTCTACTTCCATTGCAATCTGTTGGGTGATATCATACAAGTAGATCTGTAGGTCACAGGTGGAGGAGACTCTTGCTAATGTAAATATGAACTTAATTTTTTTCCTGTCCTGGATTGTGGTTTCCTCCTGATAGATTCCTTCTGGGAGGACAAAGTGCAATTTCTTTAGGTGTTCGATCAGCTGGTGACTTTCGCTTCTAAGCTCCACTCTTGTTCGTGAAGATGCCGTGTGATGGTAGGTTATAGTCAGAATTGTACACCTCCAGCAAAAAATCCTAAAAAGAAAAAAGAGACTGAATAAATGGATTACAGCTGGCTGATTTTAAAGCACCTGCCTCTGCCCACGAACTCATCGTAAACAAATCATTTTTCACAATTTACTTTCTCACTTTACCCTTTTCCCACGGCTACGTTTCTAAAAGTGGGAGGCAGGATAACTCCGTAGCAGCGATGTATTGCTTTTTCCTGATTGATAGAAACCCCAGGCATATACCGGGAAATGTACACATTTTAGGAAGTGACCAGGTTTGTGCGTTGAAAGACGCAGGAAAATCTACCAATTTCATACAATTACATGGCTCGTGTGCATTGCTCAATATCAGCAGACTATACGGTTGGGATAAACGTGAAATCTGTACGCTTCGGGATATTTCAGCACCACTTCTGCTTATTTAGAAGTTTATGGGTGTTTGCAAAAGAGGTTCCAAACGTGTAAACACACACAAATTGATGTTAATACCAGTTGTATTCCAATTCCACTGACATTCTCCTGGAACGCCCACTTTCTCACTCCTAAATATCATGAGTATAAAACAACTGTGCACAATCTATGGATATTCTGCAGTTGTGACATCTGTATGCATGCGACTGAGCTCTTTTGGCGAACTTCAGTCTCTCGAGAGGTCAGATTCCCAGAGTCCCAGGGTAAAGATGGATTTCCTTAAGACCGTAATGGAAAATTATCTTTTCGGCCTGCAGAAAGAATGACAGACTTTCACAAAAGGTGATTATTAAATTCCTTAAATGCTGGACACATCCCTAGCATGTTAGAGAGACTAGATATTTGGGCATTTAAAATAATTGATACTCTTTCAAAGTACGTTTTTAGTTATGAAATCTGGCAGTGGAAATGCCATCAACCGAAACGGGCATGGGTGGTGTGTGTTCTGCCTGAAGTCTTTACCGATACGTCTCGCCCCCCCACTCACCCGAAAGCGGGGCTCCTTCCATTGCCCATACAGTTACTTTGGGGGATAAAACTGCGCCTAGGTGGAGAATTTAAGGTTTGGTATAGCGAGCAACGACTGGTCAGAGGTCTAGAGGCGATCAAAGGGGGATGGATATAGGCAGGGTTGGACAGGCAAGGCAGGCAGTCGGCCATCGTCGTCAAGGACAGCTAGTGGGCCATTTTTCTTTCTTTCTAGAATGGATTAAATGGCTTGGGCCAGCTGCCCCGAAGGAGCACAACCTGGCAGCCTTAATGTACCTCCATTACAATGGATGTTCAGAGCTGGCACATGGTACTTCTACCCCCAGACTCATTCCAGGTGTAACAGAGACCTCGAGGCAGCTGTTTGGATACACTAGCATTGGCCCTGGGGGGCGGGGTCTCTGGTGGGGGCTAGTGAGGAGAGGTGGTGGGTCTGCAAGTAAGGTTTCACCTTTATTTTGTTATTCCACCCACTCCCCTGGCGCAGACTACCTCAGTAGGCGAGGCTTGTTCTGAGCAATGTTGCAGCCCTCCCGTCATGGGGCGATAGGGCGATCCGGCCAGGTGATTTTCTTTTGTCTCCCTCAGGCTCAGTTTGCGTGCATGGGACATTGACTGAATGCCTGGTACAGAGGGGAGTGTGCAACAGGCCAAGTCATTCCCCTTGCTCAAGCTCACACGTCACTCTGGACCTAGGCATTTGGGTATTACAGGCTAAACCGCTTCCGGAATCCCTGCCTTCTGGCTCTGTAGTTTGAGGACGCTCACTTAAGTCTTCTGAGGATTTTTTTTTAATCAACCTGACTATTTCTTCAGTAATCTTTATTTACAAGCAATATATATCTATATATTTTTTTAACGAACAGCATTTCCAGAGGAACATATCCAAATGCTTCCAAGGCAAGGAACGTAAAGTTACTTTACAAAAATAAGGAAATGTGTATGAAAAGACTTCAATCCAGTTGATTTTGATAGGAGCACAGTGAAAATGCTGTTAAATGTCTGCAAAATGCAAGAGTCGAGTGTTGTTTTGGGACCTCAACACCCTGAAATTTCGGGGCCGATTATGTTGATAGCGGGGTTGCCACTGACAGCCCGTTGGTGGTGGTCCCACCGCCATCGGACCATCTCACCCGCCTGCCATATTTCAATGGCGGGCGGATGGTTGGCAGTCGGTGCGGCGGAGTGAGTTGTATTCCCTACCATGGGGACAGTACCTGCCAGACACTGCCGTAGGAATTACAATGTTCCTTTCCGCCCGTCTTTACATGGCAGTTAACCCGCCATGAAAAGGCAGGCGGAAAGGGACTTGGGGGGGCCAATAGCGTGCCCCCCTTCCCCTCTGGCCCTCCAATATGGGCACTGGGGGCACCTATGGTGCCCCCCTATGTATCCCTGCCACGTAGTGTAGGGATATGTCAGGTGTCCCTATTTTGGATTGCGGCGGGTGCTGCAGCCAGGGGTCAGGGGGGGCTCCTAAAATGAGTAACTCCGATTAAAAAGTTGAGGATTCCAATAGGGTGACCACCCCAGTTTATGTTGAAAAGCAAGAGAAGCACTCTTTGAAAAAAGGGGGCCACATTTAAATAATCCTCTGTGGCAGAGACTTGAAAAAAATTCCTTGGTGCACAAGGAACCCGGACAGAGTTCTTAAAGTGACAGTGACATGACCAAAATTTATCATCAGAGAAACTAGCTGGACTGTGTAATTCTGAAAACGCTGAAACTTAGCAAGACGCTAATATGTTACTACCAGGCACACAACAGTGCACTAATGCAGGCATGAGAAGATATAATCAGCCACTTTGGCAGGATGTTCTTCTTTCAGGAGGAAGGGTGAGCTTTTCTAACATGGAACTAGGTGCCAATTTTGCCACTCTGGCATTTTTCAGGTGAGTTGAAGGCTAGGGGCTGCTTTCAAAGCTGAAAGACCACATGTCCATTCTTGTAGCTGCTGACTGCAGTGTGGAGCTAGTTTGACCAATTTTGCCAGGGGTGAGTTTGGCGTCCAGGCTAGCCCTGTTTCATAATAACTGATCAACAAACTCCGTCCTTCAGTGTGGATGTGCAAAGGGGGACTTTTCAGTGCTTAATATGCAGAAAGATTATTGCAGGTGCTCAAAGTTCATCTTAGGAGCTTGCCGTTGGTGTGACTGAATGCTGAGGTGACTAGTGACCAAGGATGGATATGCCTGAATCCACTTCATGACTCTTCCACTGTTCCACACTTCCTGTCTCTTTAACTCACTCGTTCATGTACTTTTTCACCCCTGCTTTCTTCCTTTGTCACGGTTTTCCTATCTTTCTCTTCCTTAGACTTGTTTCCTTTTCTGCCTTCCTTTGTCTTAACCTTGGGCAAAGTCTGATGATGAAAAAATAAGTCCCAGTGGCCACCTCCTCCATCCGCTGGCCCAAGTTAAGCATCTGGGGCTGACAAGAGCCATGGAGATAACAGGGGTTAGCAGGAGCCTCAAGGATTTGAGTTTGGGTAGCAACCTCAGGGATATAAATAGAGAATGCAGCTACTGGGAACCCAAGACTGAGTAGTACTCAGGACGGACTTTGAGATCTAACTACCAGCGTCTGCTCTGTGTCCCTCGCTATGCTAAGTCCCGACATGGGGGAAGGTCTTTCGCGGTCAAGACCGCTAGACTGTGGAACTCTCTGCCACCTCATTTGCGCCAGATAGAGTCGGAGCAAGAGTTCAGGAAGACCCTACAAACCTGGCTCTTTAGTCAAGGGTAGCTCTACTGGCTGGCTTGTCCTCTTCTGCAATCTCCACGTAGCGCCGGGACACCTCTATGTGAGGTAGCTGTGCCCTTTATGAATGTATATTGTATTGTATAGTATGCTTTGGAATTCTGCGGAAGGGGTGAAGCTTCGGAGTTCTGGGGTTGCACAGGAGCCTGAGACCCTTAGGGTCCAGTAGAGCTGAGGGTAAGCAGGACATTTCTGGAGTCTCATGACTAAGATGAGCACCATCCATACAGACCTGGTGGTCCCCAGGATCTTCAAGGTAAGAGTGAGCAAGAGCTACAGGTCCTACGGGTGAGCAAAGAGAACAGGGGACTTCAGGGTGAGAATGATTCCAGTGTCATCTGAAAATGGACCAGGAGCCTTTGGGGACCTCAGGGTGGAAATGTCCTTACTGATCTGAGGGTGAGTGTGTAGATTGAGGACCAACTGATGAGAATCAAGACACTCAGGTTCTGATTGTGAGCAAGTCTTCTGGGTTCCAGAGGATGAAGGAATATCTCCAGACCTATGGGTCAGCAAGATCTTTTAGCAGTCTGTTGGTCAGTGGAAAATGAGGATGCCAAAGGGTGATGGAGATCAGGGCATTCGTGTATCTCAGGGTGAGTAGGGGCCGAGGGACCTCTGGGTGAGCAGCAGATTCAGGCACTTGCGGGTGAGATGGAGATTTAAAACCTGAAACTGAACATCACTTGGCCTGTGGGTGAGTTTCAGTGTAATAATGGCATTTTCAATCTTAACCAAAGGTATCCCTATACCAGCTTTAAAACACCTAATTTACTGCAAACGTCTCCCAAAATTGGTCCCCTCAAAGACGTAATGCTTTGCACAAAGTTGCCATCTGCAAAGTGTGGGGCACTTTTTTGGTGGGTGCCCGGGCTTATTTTTTGGTCCCAGTCCGACACTGGATATAGGATTAACCTTAAGGGGAGACCTGTTCAGTCGCCAAGCTCTATGTATGGGTAAATGCCATGCACCTTAATTTAGATTGTGTTCTCTCAGATTTTGGCCTTTGGGGGAGACTTTTCTGCATTTGAAACGTGGCCCTGCTTTCCTTTTTTATACACCATTATATTGGCATTAAAAAAAAAAAAAAGTGACCAAGCAGTGATGAGCACCAGCGCATTAACGGGTATCTTTTTTAATGTTCTTTCAGTGTAAATTACCTCATTATCTTGGGCTGGTGATGGTAGGCTGCACTTCCAAACAAAGTAGTCTTACTTTTAACTGTTATTCCCCCTGATGATGGTGACCAATCACCTGGCAGAGCAAGTAACGGTCACTCCACCCTAACTTGGGCGGGGCTACTGCCACTGTTACCTGGCGAGCCAGTATTGGAGAGACTTCCGGGTCAAGGGTTTCTGTTGGCAGAGGCAGCTGAGGCCCTGCTTTCTTAAACCCTGCGGCTTACCCTGACTCTTAAGTGAGGCAGGGGGACTGCAAGATTGATGAGGTAGGAGCCCTGCAATGGCGAATGTCCCTCTAAACGTAAAAAGGGGCCTTTGCCCACACTGCCCCCAACGTGTCTGCGGCCTACAAATGACGCGTGAGGGTCCCAGCTGAGGGCTGGCTTTATGTACACAGATGGGATTCGTGTTGCCTGCATAAACAAACAGAAAAGAGAAAGGCCAGCAGGCTTTCGGTGTGATAAAAGAAAGGTCTGAGATGGAGGAAGTGCTTTAACAGGGCCGGTACTCTTTATTTGGAGATTACCTACACTTTTCAGCAGAGGTACAATACTTCTCAGTAGTGACAGCCTGGCAGTTGATACCTACACTTCTATTTTTCTAGTTCAAACACTGAACGGAGGTTCCCATAAGCCTACCTGTAGACTAGGAAGGCAGACGCACAGGACTTCATTCCTGACCAGAAACATAGATTCACCTGAGAAACTCATTTGAGGCTTCCCTAACACAAGAATTCTGAAATTGCAGGTGGTTTACCGACAAAAAACAAAGGGTTTTAAAAATGAGAACTAGAAACAGTGGAAAATACGTAACTGTAATTCAGTTGAATATATCGATACAGTAAAATTAGAAACGAAAAATAAGTCCGTATCTGAATACCACATTGTATAGCCAGAGAACACATACTGCAATTGTTTTCTTTTTTCCCCAAGTGCGTGTGAATTTAACTTAAGCAACTACACTGAGTCATCGTGTCAGAGAACGGCTTGCGAAATTGTTTATAATCGCGTGTTTGGTGCCATCGTGTTCTGGGAAACCCACCCTTTGACAATGCAAATATCAGTCTCGTAATCAAAACAAAATGTAGAGCCGCAGATCCTGAAAAAAGCCAATCAATTGGATGTTCATTGGCTGAAACATGTAGACCACTTCACTTGGATCACCAAATTTCCACATCTTTGAAGAGACGTGTGAGATCATTTTTTCTCGTTCACGTCCAAATATCTCATTTTTAATCTTACCCCAGGGACCACACAATAAAGTTTTTTGGTACCCAGGAGGTATTTTTATCTTCTCACTTTCACAGCATTCACTACTCACAAAAAAAAACCCCAGCTCCGCTGTAATCAGGCGTCGAAGCACACCTAGGAGGCATTCGGCTTCCTGGGTGGGAACCCGATGATGAAGCATGCCAACGACTAGGTTGGTGGGTGAGGGTTCTTCTATAAACCCAAAGGGTTTCCTGCAAGGGAAATTGTGTTGATGGTCCGCATGATTGGGCTATCTAAAGCTTAGCTTTGTACTTGTTCTCTTTGTTGATTCTTAGAATCGGGGAGACGAACGAGCACCATTGTTCCCTCCTCTCTCTCTTCCCTTTGTTAATTGAAATACAAAATACCCATTTGGTAAGATTTGTTGGTTATTGGTTAAAAGAGTGATTAGTGCCACAAAGAAATGATACTTTAGTAGGGTGACCTGATTTTAAAAACCAAAAACCGGGACATTTCCCAATAACAGAAGGAGAACTGCAATGTTACATTATCTGAGCAGCACAGAATTCCAGTGCTCATCAACATAGAAATGCAGAGCAGGTACTAATAAAATACATAAAATGCAATTTTGAAACCCAGTATTATTCTCGTTAATTAAATTGCTTTCTTATAACATTTGCTAACTAACCCTGCTTTGGACACATACAAATGTCCCTTCTACTATTTTCAGTCGACCCTCTCTAAAAACCGGGACACGAGCCAAATTTGCTAAAATCTGCCAGGGCAGCTGTGAAAAACTGGGACTCCTGGTCACCCTACCTTTACGTACTCCTACATCACCAAAGTCTAAAAGAGCAGGTACTACTGTTGGTAATGTCGGGATCATTCCATTTGTCGACCATGTGATGAATGAAAGGCCTGGAGGGGGTCTCCTGAAATTCAAACATTTGACCTGCGGGTGGCACACAGTTCTCAGCATCACACCTGTGAATACCCTTAATTTCACCAACGACATGCAACCGCTGCCGGTTCTAGCCAAACGGACTTACCCGACTAATGCTGAGACGCACGCAAGAACAAATGTGCATTTAAGGACCAACATGCACCGTCCACCGGCGGAGTCGCTCGCGCTCATATTGTCCTGCTGTTATCACTGACGTCTGTCGCTTTACCCCGCGCCAGATGATCTGTGTTCAAGCCTCCCGCACGCCCATAATATATTTATGGGAGTGTTTGGAATTCCCCTATATATTCAACACGTTCTTTGATGCGAAAGGAAACTGAAACTTTGCTTAGTCACCGAGAAGCAGCAGTGAGGCAACCTCGTGCAAGACAGCACAATGTTTATTATTGTGTTTGCATAACTGTACATTTCTGAGTGACCGTTTGTTAAATTGTGTACACATGAGACGTTAGTCTGTAGTCTTCAGTGAAAGCTGTGTTTATTATATTTCATTCTACTATAAAATTCTGCTAGAGTGGCAGTTGATAGGAAGGGGAGGTGGGGGGGGGGAGGGGCGGTGACTGGTGACGAGAAAATATCTGGCGTCAGCTGAGTCTATTCCCTCCCTAACACCACCCCTTTGAATTGTTTGTCATCTTTACGTCTCGACATGCCTCTCGGTCTCTTTTTTTGCACCTCGCCATTCTGTTTCCGTAGACGAGGTTTCAAGCTGCAGAGGGGAGAAAAGCAAGTTTTTTTCCACTCTGTGCGAAAATTCTCGACTCCGACTTTTATAAATTACAATGTTTTCTGACATACATTGTTTTGTGAAGACCCAGATTACCGCACAAATCAAAATGCAACTCCACTTGTTTTGCAAGTATTTTTGACATTATTGCAAAAAGGAAACTTAATTGTGTCATTATTATAACAGCTGTTCAGTTTGTGTCGATCGCGGCTATAGTTCGAATGCTGATCGCTTGAAACTTGGGTTCTTTGGTGATATGGGACGGCTCAGGGGTCCCCTTGTGTATAGGGTCATTGGGTCGCTATTTGCCGTTGCTAAGCACCGGAATTTATTTGTGAACACGTATTTACCAAAATGTACCACATGGTGGCGCCCTTGTATATTTATTTAGGAGTTTTTATTAGTGAAGCATTCAGCTATTTTATATATCCAGCGGTCGAAGTGCATTAAAAAAAGTATTGTAACTGTAATTTGTACTTGTATAGCGCTTACCACCCCTGACGAGGCGTTGAAGCGCTACTCCAGAATCCAAGATGACAGGTTGTTAGTAGATTAGAAATATGTTGTTTTTTCTTTGTACATTAGTTGTGTTAGGTTTGTTTTCTTGTGTGTTTAGTAGAGTTTAGAGTAGGGAATAGAATGATGGGAATTGATTTGAAAGGGGGAATTGGATAGTTGTTTTTGTAAGTAGTAGTCATGTGTGTCTGTTAGTTGGGGTGATGCGTAACAAAGGAGGGGGAAGTTTGAGAAGGATGTTTGAGAGTTCATAGTCTGAAAGGTTTTGGATGAGTCAGAGGAGAAGGGATGGGACAAAGTTAGAACGGAGGATTTTTTTATTACATAAAATGAAATTAGCTTACACATAAACACATTTATGCACATGACACTTGACAAAGTTGTATTGGCTGGAGAAAAACCCTTGTATATAAATAACGATATGTGCAGAACTGTGATGCTGCATGCAATGGGGGGGGGGCGTCCGTGAGCGTGGGGGCAGGGTCAAAGGTGTGGCTAACAAAACAAAATATGTAAACAAATTTATCTTTCACCTTCGGGTAGCTACATATAAAACGGTGCACATGAAAAAGAAATACAAGTTACATTTTCAGTGGGAAATGCACTGTAGTACTTTATGAAACCTGTTGGACTTGGCCCTTTTTGCAGGGTCATCCCAGAACTTTTTGCCTTCCTCCTGTATTTTTTCTGACCTGTTTTTGTTGGTTTTATGACTCTGGGCACTTTACCACTGCTGATCAGTGCTAAAGTGCATGTGCTCTCTCTTGTAAACTTGGTAAGATTGGTCTACACCTGTTTGACATATTTAATTTACCTGTAAGTCCATTGTACAGTGGTATCCCATATACCCAGGGCCTGTAAATTTAATGCTACTAGTGGGCTTGCAGCGCTGCATGCGCCACCCATTGAAGTAGCCTTTCAAACCTGTCTCGGGCCTCTGCCACTGCAGGGCCTGCACACGCAGTTTACTGCCGCAGTGACGTGGCATGGCAAGTGGTTGCCAGTTCCAAACTCCCCTTTTACTACATATAAGTCACCCCTAAGGTAGGCCCTAGCTATCCCTATGGACAGGGTGCAGTGTAGGTAAAAGGTAGGACATGTGCCTTAACTGTGTGGCATGTCTTGGCAGAGACAAACAGCCTATTTGGTTTCTCACTGCTGTGAGGCGGCCCCCTCATTGGTTTGGATTGGGAATTCCCTGATATGTGTTTCAGTGGTAATTTCTGACCTGAGAGGGGTAGCGTGACCCTGTTTGGCATGTTTGGAATAGTAGTGATAAATCCTGCTTATTGGTGAAAGTAGATTTATTTTAGAAATGCCACTTTTAGAAGTGGGCATTTCTGTGTGCTTATGAGTCTTTGTGCCCTGCCTGGATGTGTATTCACCGTCTGATTTTGACTGACAGGAGAGAGGGGATGTGCATTCACTCTAGACGGTCAGAAGGGGGGTTGAGGTGTGTCCTGCCTTTTCTGGGTGACTCAGCGCTAGGCTGAATAGACCTTGGCTGAATTTAGAGTAGCAGGAGGAGTTTCCCTTGCACCTGAATAGGCCTGATCTGCATTTGGAGTGGTGGGAGGAGTTGCACCTGAATAGGGCTGTGCCTGCCTTCTACAATGCTGTCTCCGCCCCCCTGTGGTGTGTCTGGGGCCAGGGCTTACAATGTGAATAGGGGTGTGTGCACTTCTAATAGGTGTTTGGAGTGCCCCGAGAACAAAGACTTTTGCACTATAAATACAGGGGCTGTGACCCCATGAAAATGAGAAGACACTGCGTGGACTTGGAACCTGTATGCTGCCCCAGAGGATTGCTATGCTGCCAGGGAACCCCCATCTGGGCTTTGCCTGTATGCTGGTCTGAGCCTGCGTCCTGCTCTGGGCCCCCCAGTGATCTCCCAGGGCTGTGTGGCTTGCCCTGGGTGATTTAAAACAGCGCGTGGTGAGCACTGGGTTTTTCCACTCTGCTATTTTAAAGCGTGTGTGGGGCGCTGTGCAGGGTATGGAGAGCTCTTTCCCCTTCTCCTTTCTTTGGCTTGAAGAAAGAGCGTGAAGGGCGCTCTTGTGTGCCCACAGCGCGTGTAGCTCTGCCCTGCCTGTATGGTTCTGTGGGGACGGGAGGGGAGAGCTGAGTAGGACGAAGTCCTCTCCCTACCCGTGAGCCGTCCTGAGAGGAGCGCCTTGCTCGGCGACGGAGTGGCTGGATTTCCGCCTACGCCCCCCCCATTGGTAAAGGGGGCCGTGACCTACAGTGGTAGAGGGACTGGTGTACTGCAGCATCGCCCGGCTGCTGGGAGCAGCCACGCTGGCCATCTGGGATCCTCCTGATAGGGCCCCGCCTCCCTTTCCAAGAGGGGAAGACCGGAGCAGGCTTATGCTCGTGGAC
Source organism: Calotriton arnoldi (assembly GCA_963921515.1). NCBI lineage: Eukaryota > Metazoa > Chordata > Amphibia > Caudata > Salamandridae > Calotriton > Calotriton arnoldi. The sequence goes on along the minus strand of CAWUFW010005732.1, from coordinate 656,440 downwards.
TCAGCAGAACTGCCGGAGGGACTAAACGGCCGTACAAACTGTAGCGCGTCACCAGGATTACCGAGGTGAGGCCGGCCATATGTGCATTCCTTTCAGCCATCTGCGCGGCCCAGGAGTGCTCCGGACAGGCTGCAGTGCCGTAGGGCTTGTGAGGGAGTAGCGGGATACTTGCCAAACGCCCAGCAGTTGTCTGCTTGTGTCGGGCAGAGACTGGGTGTGGGTTGCGCCTCTGCCCTCTTAGTTGGTGCACTAGGCACCGGGGACATTCTTTGTCAGTAGGAACAGGGTGAGACCTCGACGGAGTCCTCCGATTCCCAAGTTGGAAAGGATCTCTGCAACATTACTTCATTCTCTGTGGTAGGTGGGCAGGTAGCCCAGGAGCCTACGAGGGAAGAGACAGTTACTGCATAACGTGTAGTAGGAGCGCAGGCGCCGCTCTTAATGTTGTGGTAACCCATGGAAATGGGAATGCTGGTGATCCTCCTATTTCGTGGCCTGCTTATGATTCATATGTCATACCTTGCTGTTTATGCCCTGATGTGAATAGGTATGTGGTGTTACATTGCCAGGATTTGCACCACGGGTGCAGTGATGTGATGGTGGTACGTACAATGTCAGTATGATGTGTGCACTCTACAAGTTTTTACTGTAGTGCACTGCTGGAGTTATGACTGTTGCCTGATTGTCAAAGTTATTGGTGTAATCTAAGTGACGTCATGACAAGTGCCTAGTGGCACTGGGATTTATTTGATTGTGGTCTAAAGTGTTTTAGATCTAATACAAAGGATATTCTTTTATATAACCTTGTGTGGTGTCTATTTTTGTGGTGCGCCTAGTGTGTCACTGGTGTGTGTGTGTGTGTGTGTGTTGCGCAAACGCTTTACACATTGCCTCTGGGATAGGCCTGACTGCTCTGCCAAGCTACCAAGGGGGAGAGCAGGGGTTGTCTTCGGTGTGTAACTCCCTTACCCTGACTAGAGTGGTGGTTTCTGCCTGGCTTAGGTGCATGCCCTAGCCAACCAGAAACCCAATTTCTAACAAAACCTCTATTTGTTAATGCACTGCACAGGTCTGTATGTGCAACCAGAGAGCCACAGAATCGAATCTTGGTTGGTTGGTGCAGTGGGTAATAGTGACTTCTGTAGTTTTAGTGCTACGAGGTCCCAGCCTGTGACAGAAAGCACTGTAAATATGTAAATCATTATTTTAAACTTTCATTACACACACTATAAGATAAGCTGCTACAAAATGCTCTAAAGCGTTCAAGATGAAAAGGTGCTTCCAAAATATAGATTTTAGTAATACCCGCCTGTACATAGTGCAATTTCTTTTATTCAACTGTCACTTAAAAACACACACTTCACAGCTCAGCTGGTTAACTCCCTTGCACTACCATTCAAAAAGAATAAATGTGTCATCAGGAAGTTTCAAGTGATTCCACCAATTAAAGGAAATACCGACTTCCAAGCACTCTTTACAATAGCAGATTAACCAGTTGCACACATTTACATTTTTTTCAGGCAAGCAGGTACCCTGGCAAGAAGGCTTGTTTCTTGTTTAGCTGTCTGCCCACCTTCGGTTTCCTAGCACAGGAAACTCCCTGCCTTGTACTTCAGCTGAAGCATTTAAACTATCGGAATTAATCGTACCGGGACGGTTCTCTTTTCACAAAAAGTAGGGGAACTGTTTTTCTTGAATTAAAAAAATCATGGGTGTGTCATGCTCCTCCGATCCCACCCTCATCAACCTCTGAATAGATCTTAAAAATCTAATAAATCTAATTATGCTGAAGTTCGCTTCCTTTTCTGGCCAGCATCCTATTTGCAGACTGAAGTTTGCATCATGTTAAGCCAGCATCCTATTTGTAGGTATATATATATATATATATATCGCGTTCGATTTACTAACCTTAAATAAATATATCAACTCCATTTTATCAGAATTACATTCCGTACCAGGCCACTGGAATTATGCGGCAGGGTAGGGCTGAATTATGTTTCAGGATTGAGTAAATTATGTGGCCAGAAAAGGCAAATTATGCTGTGTGATGCAACACAGCTTATGATAGCATAACTTCATTGTTTATACTTGTTAACACTGCATGGTCATTGAGTGCATCTCATTAGTACCAGTTTAACAAAAAAAGTGAAAAAGTGACCAGTCAAGCTTTGCAATGCCCTTTCCCAGCACTGCAACACAGGTCACTGTTTTTTTAAATAACTTTTGAACCATTTGAACAAGAACCCATTTTTTAAAGATCTGTAGATTATGCAGCAGATGATGGATCATTGTTGGCCGTACAATCACATAATTCCAGTGACCCTGTCTATATAAGGAAGTTGTTTTTTAATCGTAGCATATATCACTATAGCATCCATTAGGATTTAGTCTAAGCCAACCAGCTTTTCCACCAAAACATCGGTCATCTGTATGAGTCAAAATTGATATTGATCTTAATAACAGAAGCACCTCTTGACACTACTTCTATGCAGATTTTCTGAGCCAATCAAAATTTGTTACAATAGGTGGCGCCAAATGTGTCGCTCAGTACATTCCAATGCAGTTAAGTCTGAATAAGTAACCCTGTTTGTCCCGTAGGAAAATCACATTGGATCACAAATATTTGTGCTGTTTTTCAAGCACACCACATCCCTCTAAGAGTTCTATGAGGGTTTGGCCTGAGCGAAGCAGCGTTTCCAGCAAAGCATGAGCCCACTGTGATACCATACCATCTAGCCAATGCATTCTTATGGAGTTATAAACAAATGAGTAAGCATCCTCTCTCCCGTGAAGATCAGCATGGCTCACAAATATTTATATTGATCCTAATAAAGGGAGCATCTCTCTACACCACCTGTAAATTGTTTGAGTCAATAAACAATTTGTCACAACGGTTGGCACCGAATTGGTCGCCTCCACACACATAAATGGATTCTTAAGCAGTTACATCCAAGTAAGTAATCTTAGTTGCCTTATAGGAAAATCACATTGGCTCACAAATATTTATCATTTTTAAAACCGACCACATCCCTCTACATAGTCCATGAGGATTTAGCCTGAGCCAACCAACGTTTCCACCAAAACATGAGCCCTCTGTGCCCCTTTTTAACCAATGCGTTGCCATTGAGTTATTGCCAAATAAGTAACCATTGCTTCCAAAGAAGATCAACTTGGTTCACTAATATTCACTTTAATCCAGATGAAGGATGCACCCCTCTAATACAACCAGTTTATAAATCGTCTCCGCTGATAAAAATTTGTCATAACAGTTGACACCAACTAGGTTGCCCCCACACCTCAAGGCTTTCCTAAGCAGTTACGCCCAAATTAGTAGTCATAGTTGTCTTATAGGAAAATCACATTGAGAAACCAAGCAAAAATGTTTGAGCCAAACACACCACATTCCTCTGCAAGGTCCATGAGGATATGACCTGAACGAAGACCCGTTTCTACCAAAACTTGGTCCTACTGTGTCACCCTCTAGCCAATGCATTAAGAAACCATCCTCTCTTGAAGCTGAATCTGGCTCAGAAATATTTATATCGATACTAATAAAGGGATCATCCCTCTACACTACATGTATGCATATCATGCGAGTCAATCAAAATTTGTCACAATGGGTGGCTGTAAGGCCTGAAATAGGGCAGTAAGTAGTATTTCTCTATCTGAATATGTCTTTTCAGGAGTAGCTTAATGATGGTTTGTTTGAGTTAGTGTGGGACTTCTTCTAAAGACTTACACTATTGATGCTCACCCACATTATAAGGCCTGCAGTAGCTCAGCACTGACCCCTGAAGGGTCCCTTTCTGTGACTGTCTCCCTGAGTGCAGATACTGGGCTGAGCTGTACAGTAGTTCCACTCATCCCGTTTGCACATATGTGTGCATATGTTCATTTGCAGCCAACCTAGAGCCCCTTACACCAGGTGTGCAACAGCAGGCTTTAATTTAAAAGGCAGACACTTGCGGCTACCATTCTCAATTTGTTTTAATAGAGCTTACAGTAAGTAAGACCCGGGGCAAAATAAAAAAAAAAAAACAGGTAGTCCAAAAAGCACAAATGCAGGGGGTTAATTGGGACAGAACCCATTTTCCAATACAAAAGTAGTACTTCAAGATTCTCATACTCCCACCTACAGCATAATTCTACAATGCACATGTCAGCATCTCTTAAGGTTCAGGTGGCAGTTTTGTTACAGTGGCAACTGGCCCATCACCATAATGTAGAAAAAGTAATCTAAATTCTCCTACTTATTTAAAGTCCTTGGTAAGTAAACCAGGTCAGATTTTCGCGTATGATTATTTTTCTTTGCAAACTGTTAATTTACTTCAAGGAGAGATGGGGTGGTTAAAGGTAAGACTGAGGCATATATGTTAACACTGTGGAACATTCAAAATGGATATTGTAAAGTAGAAAAATGTGGTGTGCATTCGCCAATTGACTTGCATTTGAAGGAGCAATACTATTAAAATAAATGCAGAAAGATTTTGAATAATTGCAAATGTTGTCTTATAAATCTTTTCGCTAAATAGACTTCTCTAAATTGCTTGCATATATTACATAGAGAGAGAAGGGCAGTATGGAATGAGTGAAGGGAGACAGATGAATGAGACAATTGGTGATGTGAAGGCACCGAGTAACTTAAGGACCGGTATGGATCAAGAGAGGGGAATGGAATGATGAGGTGGGTTGAGAGTGAATAGGCCTGTTCCCTGAGAGACACGAGGCTGAGAGTGAAGAGGAGTTTGTAGTTTATTTTATTTTGCATGGTTAATTAAAACCTTTGCATCACTGAACCATAAAGATACACCAACGACTAAAAGCATTTCCACAGTGCAACGATCAGAGTTAGCATAAGAATTAACGAAGCAGTCACACTCTGCTGTCATATTTAGACATATTAAAATAAAAATAAAACTGTGCCATTACAGTATTGAATAAAATATCCTATGTGCAAACATAGTGGTTTTTCTAAAACATAAAAAAGAATGCAGAGACATTTGAGGTATCGTATGTGCAAAATAGCATATACAGCAAGGTATTAGATGCACCGATGATTTAGACATTTCCACAGTGCAGTGATCAGTGAGCATAGGAATTGGCAAAGCAGTCCCTCTGCTGTAAAAAAAAAAAAAAGAAATGACTACAGTGTCATTATATTATGGGTTAAAATATCCTATGTGCAAAATAATAGATTTTTCTTAAACATTTTAAGAAAATAAAAACGCAGAGCCAATTGAGGTAACCTATGTGCAAAATAGCAAGTTTGTTCGGCAAGGGAGCCTTTCCCTACCACAGCTGTCAATCATGATTATTTACATTGAAGTTATTTGGGCATATATAGCCAGTGTCCACAAGGAGAGTATTTCCCAAATGAGGTACTGTAAAATTATTGGAGTGACCTATGTGCAATTTAGCAAGATATTTGAAGGGAATCTTTCACCCAACCCGGCTGCCTATCTTGGTTGAATAATTTTAAGTTTGTGATTAGCCAGTTGGCGTGCAGGGTGACTGCATTTTGCATGAGGAACATGTTTCTAGGAGAGTTCCATTGAAGGATCAGTCTAACTGAATACATGCAATCAGTTCAGAAGGATTTCTTCCTTAACCTCGCGTGTCACTGCCATGAGTTGCCGTTCGTTTCTTTTCTGCCGTAATAAGGAATCTCACCAAGCGGCAGTTCAGCTGTAGATCCACTGGTGTGAAGCAAGCCAGTGCCACCTTCCTGCATGTTTGGATCCCTCTTTTTGTGAGAAGTGGACGTAGCATTGGTCTTCGCTCTACCATTAATCCCTTGCAAGTACATATCGAGTGCACCATATCTTCTTTCCCCACAGCTGCCAGTCATGAGAGAGTTGCTTTTCCAGGGTGGTTGGTGTAGGAGCGGAGGTAGTATGCCCAGTCGGTATCTCCAAAATGATCTTTTACTAGATATATGAGTACCAAGTATGGAATTAGGGTTGGGCTGTTGCTTTGTCGTAGCAGTGCAGCACAAACCAGCCATTGGCTCTGTCTGCCACTGCTGCCTTGTTCTCAATTAGTAAGACTATATTGATGGTTTTGTTTACCATCTTTTTGAAGCTGGCATGGGTTGCAGACGATTCCCAAGTGTCCTGTAGGCCAAGTTGCATCACTGATTCCTTGAGGTAGGCCTTGGCAGGAAAGCTGCTCCTGGTCGTCTATTCCAACCATAGCTGTTTGTTTAGTGTATTCAGTTCTGCGTTCTTAATTTTATGCCAGCAGTTAATATACTCGCCTCTCCTGGTGAGATTGTTTCTGAAGTCCAAACTCAAGCCTTATCTGAGCTGGGGAAGTGTATTTGGGGAGGCCGAAGATCATTCTGTAGGCTCTGACCATGATTCCATCCATTGTTGATGTGTCCCTTCCGCGTAACGGCTCACTCCCAATAGTTATTGTCAGCATCAATTTCGCTTGTATTACCTGGAGCAATAGTGTTAAAGTAGGGCCAGCCACTTTCTTCTTTAGATTTTTAAAGCCAATGCTAGAGCATTCCCGTTCTGCTTCACAGCCTCTTTCTGCAGTTTAAATGATCCCTTTTTATCTATAATGATACCAAAATATTTATATTCCGACTCTGATTCTAGAAGTTGGGTGACGATATACCATCCTGATGCTTTTCTTTTCGTACTATCCACTGACTTTGTTTTTTATTTTGGAAATTGATCTTTAAGCCATTTACTGTCAAATATTCATGGGTGGCGTTGAGGAGGTGCTGCAGACTGACTGGTTTGCGACTTACTAGCGCCAGGTTATCTGTGTAAAGGAGATTAAAAAGGACTATTCCACTCAGCTTTGGGGTGTGGGAATTCCAGCAGTCCAATTTTGTTGTTAGATCGGCTAGAAAGAGGTTGAACAGAATAGGGGCGAGGAAGCAACCCTGCTTCAGGCCTTTGGTGGTTGGAGTATGTCTCGAAAGATGCATCTCCGTCCATAGCTTAACCTGTACCCACGTGTCTGTGTGTAACAGAATCAGTAACTTCAGGAGGGCTGGCGGAACATTCCGGTTAGTCAATTTCATCCATAGTTTGCCTTGATCAGAATTGTCAAAAGCGGCCTGGATGTCTATAAACAAAGGTGCTAGGGTAATTTTGCGCCTTTGACCCCTTCCATTAATAGGGAAAGGGCCAGGTTGTTAATTGTGGTTCTCCTATGTTTGCAGAATCCAGTCTGGTTTAGCGGGATGATGAGATTGGCCGAGGCCCAAGATGTTAACTGCTCTAAAATGGTACTGTTGAAGTATTTGGCCTCATTGTCGATAAGCGGCACAAGCCAATAGATTTTTGTGCTGTTCTTATCGCCGTGTTTATGGATTGGGGAATTTATGGACCCTTTCCATGAGGCCGGGATTACAGCATCTGCTGGAATATCGGCTCCAGTTTCTCTGACCACTAACTGGCGCCCTGTTTAAACAGTGCAGGTGGAATCCCAATAGGGCCCAGGGCCCCCTCTGTTGGATATGTCTCTTTATTAGCAGGTGTAGTTGCTGTAAAGGAATCTGTGGTCAGATCCTGGGGCAGTCGTTGGCTACAGGCTGCCCTTTTAGCTTCCTTTTTAGTTGTGTTGTTCGAGGAGTTGGGTAAGATTTCCTTTAACACTATTGCATGACTTTGCCCTTCCTCATAGTGGTTGAAGTGCTCATACAGGAACTTTGCCCAAGCTTCTTTTGTCAAATGAGAGCTGATCCCTTGGTGGGTGGGACGTTGTAACATATTTTCTTTGCGCCAAAACGTGTGTGGTTATTACCTTTTATATCAAAAAGGAGCTTTGCCCAAAGCGAGTCTTTATCTTCCCTTTTTATTGTCCAAGTTAGCTTTTTTTAGTGCTGCTTTATTCGGTCTCAACTCTCGTTGCAGATTATCGTCACTCTGGTTCAAGCTGAGTTTTCTAAGAATTGCATTTATGTTTCTCTTGAGTGGCTTTACTTGCTCTAGTTGTTAATTGTAAGATGGACCTGATGGGAGGTGCTCCTCACCCCCTTGAGATTCGAGAAAGTGGCTTTAGGAATTTGTGGGCCCGGCTTAGGCTGATTCGAAACTAGCAGGGGTGGAGGATAGCCAGGGGCGTAGTACGGTGTCCGTAATATTTCCCAGTTCTTAAAGAGTGCCTGTTCTCTGAGAATCTTCCTGGCTATCTCTGTGGTTGCCCACGTGGCCTTAGTAGCCTAATTTCTAAAATTCAGTGGCGACCAGGTCTGATGATTTTAGGTGCTCCCTGTTGCCGATCTCTGCTAATAGGTGTAAAATGTTCCCCCTGTTTAATATGTCTTGTCTCTCTTGTGATTTGTATTCTGGTAAGAAGATTGTGACATTAGTATCTGGCTCTTCATTGGGAGAAGATTTAAAGCTGACTTGCGCACTATTGAGTTGTTGGGCTTGCAAATTTGAGTGGGCCCTGGTGTTTGATTCCTTGTTTGGAATGTTTGGTAGGGCTAAGGGCGTCGTAGCTGATGGTGTGACTACTGGCTGAGTAGCCCTCGGAAGCCCCTCAGCCACTGACTTAGCGGGCTGATTGGCATCACCCAATTGAATGGCTCCAGCTCCCCTCACAGGGAGTGCTTGAGTGCCCGCATTTATGGTTGCAGCATGTGATAATCTTTTTCCTCATTCTGAGTCACCATTCCTCAGAGAGGGGGACTATCCCGTCGCCCTTGACTGAGTCTTTGCTAGTGGGCCCGTCCTCTACCTCTGCTATTTCTGTGTTCATTTCCATTATGTTGTCTTCCTGCGGCTCCCTTAGGGAGATTCTAGATGTGTTATCTGTTTGAAAGTGCTCAGTGATTTCGTTCTTTCTGTTCCTGCCTTTCCTTCTTTGCTTGCTCAGGCAGTGCTCTGGTGTTCTTTTCGTGGAGCCTTCCTTTCCTGATTAGATTCAGGGTTCTTTTTGATGGCACCGTTGTCTACAGAGGAGGATGGTTGTTGGACATTAGTAATCTTGTTTGACTCAGTTTTGTCTTGGACTTGTTGGTCCTGCTCCCTGTCCCTTGGTCCTCCGGCTGACATGGTGCAGATCCTGTATCCAGAGATCCGGGGTGAAGGCTTTGTCGGTCATAGATGGCGGTCTTTCCTCAGCTTGTGGTTTGTTTAAGATCCATTAATAAATCGACCAGCGTGGTGGGTTTTTCCAGTACTGGGTCGACGGTGCAGCCTATTTGCATCAGCTGGGTGTCTGTTTGGGCTCGCTTAATCAAGCTATTCAGTTCCACAAGCTTTCCCCCTCTTCCAGAGACAAATACTACTAAGAAATTGAGGAGTGAGATAGGAGGCACGGATTGTCTGGTGAAGGACGTGAGGTGAGTAAAGACAGGCCGTGCGTGTGAGATAGTAGTCCGAGTGAATGAGGTAAGATGGTTCCTGTGAGGTCTGCATGATGCACTGAGGATGAGAGGGCACCAGTACATTACAGGTGTGCTGTGATGGGTAAGCTGTGTGTCACACAGGAGGTACTGCTGCTAGCTCTTCTAGTTTAGTATCCGGTGGTCCGAGGTAGGCATGGTGCCCAGCCCCTCTTCCTTTACTCCATGCCATGCCCCCTCCCACCACCCCTTCTCATTCTTCATAGCCTCCTTTTCGGTGTCTGACCCTCATCCCCAACCATGACAATCTACCCATGCAGGCACAACTCCACAACAGTGATGTCTTCTGTAAAAACTACTGGTGGGTTCTAACTCTGAGGAAACCTTAAATTGAAAGACCATAGAGCTGCATCTTATGTATAAGCCCCAGGCTCCCAAAGTGCCTTACCTGTGACACCCACACTTTAGTACATTGCGTGTACCAGAGCAAGGTTGCCTTGAAGTCTAACCAGGTCTAGGTATCTGTGTCCCACCCTTACTTGGAACTCTGAAGGGAGAACTGATGAAGGGGAACTGGACTCCCTGCATTTGTTGTGTTTAGCAAGCTCCATTAAGCACATAGAAACCTGCTGGGTGTGCTGGGCGAGCTTCATGGGATTAGGAGCCCTCTGACTGTCCGAAGAAGGGAAAACTGGTGAGCAGGGATAGGAAACACTGGATTATTTAGGGTGCAACTGCTGTTTACTTCCCACAACAGATTGTGGGAGGAGAGTCAGCCATGTAACTATTGAAAAATGAGCGTGATGTTGCCAGGTGGTACAGGAACTGCAAAGTGATGGGTGTTGAAAACCGTACATTCTACTTACTAGTAGGGGAAACCTACCAGGTTGTTGAATTGTCTGCAGTTATAAGTTTGTTAGAGGGTGGAGGAACATGTATTCCTTGGGGGTGAGGAGGCAGGGGTTGTACATTTAAGAGTTTTGGTAAAAACAGAAAATAATTAGCAACTTCGCTGATATTTGCAAAGATCTCGAGTTGCACTTCCCACTGTATATTCATACATAACTTTAGTTCCTAAAGAGTTTAAGGGAGTGCGCAAATAGGGTGCCAGAGTGTCCAAAACTTTGAGATATTTAAGGGAGTCTAGGCAAGACTTTTCTCCACATAGACAAATGTTTTACTTGTGAAGAAATAGGGGAAATATGTGCATATACACAGTTTATCATACTTTGAAGTGGAGTATCAGAGTAGGAGTCCACTTGGAAAGTATACAAGTGATGTAGATTTTCAAAGCCTACTAATTAAATTTTTGTGAATCCTGAAACATGAAGACAGTTATAGAAATTGTAGGCAGAAGTCTTTGAGTAGGTTTCCTACTTTTTGTGCCTCTGGTTCAATATTGTGATAAGCAGTTGAATTGAGAGAGTATTACTTGTTTTCGTCAATGAAAAGTTTGTTTGGTCACAGGCTTCATTTTCTTCTCTAGAATACGAAGATGGTGATCTGTCCTCTTGGATAAACAAAGAGAGATTTCAGGGATATCTTCAAGTAGATGGGTTTACATTGTACGAGCTTGGAGATACAGGTAAGACCCCATTTACTGCATTGATTATACAGTGATCAACCACTGTCATTCTCTTTGCTTGAAATAGCAAATATCTACAATTGTCTTTCTTTTAATTAGAATGGGACCAAATCTATAGTTTTGAATAACCTAATTCTATAAAATCAGTCTTAAGTTTCATCAAACTGCTGTTGGGCCTGTTACAAGTTCAAGGTGTAGTTCCATTTGAATGCTTTTACTGAGTTGCTACCATTTGTTTTTCTTATGCTGCTGATTTGGGTACATCTATTTTGCTTTGCTTGCATGCATCCCTTCTTGGCTTAAAAGAAGTCTTGCTGTATATGTGATAGGCTGGGCAGATAAAATATTGACCAATAATACTTTGAAGACTTATTTGATGTATTGTGAATACACTTTTGAGTACACAAGCATGCACATGTATTGCTTGCTTTTTGGGTAATAGGAATTCACACCAAGACACTTCTAGTTGGTCCATTCTCTATGAAGTTATGCAGCGCTTAACTTGTCATGATCGACTGTGTGCTTAGAGTCGATTACCATATGTACAAACCCCTGATTTGTGTGGGGTTCTCGATGGCTCTATAATTACACGTCTTTTTTCAGTCCAGTTATTCTATCTCAGAAGGCGCTTCTAGCACACAACGCACAACAAAAGTTGACAGTGGCCAAAATATCTGCATCCCACTATTCCTCACAGACTCTCCACGTGGAAAGGAGTGCTCAGGTTGGCTAACCCTTCCCACCGCCTTTCAAAATGTCCCTTTCACTAACTAAAGAGTTAGACTAGGAGATTATTTCATTCATATATTGATCTTTTAGTGCAACAGACGCCCCTGCTGCTTGGTTCATGACCATATTGTACCACTGATGGTAGAACCACTTTGTTTTATGGTAGGTATTTTACCACTAATACTTTGTCATCTGTGGCAACACCCACACCCAGCATTTTACCCTCAAAAAAAGGTCTAAAAACATACAAAGTTTGCGTGGACCTTTTGCTCCAGTTACCAATGGTTTTCTGTCTCCCTCACCCTGGTGCCTTGTATATGCTAACTATAGATGCCAAACTCTTTTTCCTTGGATTTGTAGAAGCAGATTGCAAGGTACTAAGAGCAAAAAAAATATGAAGAATATACAGTGCAAGCGTTTCTAATATTTAAGTGTGCATCTCGAGGTGTCACTCCCACTTTTGTTACCTTCTTACCTTTCAAACCCTGATGAAAGACATTGGTCTTGACACCTTGATAGCATGTGGTTCTGTTTGATTGGATCAACTACAAACCTTCCCATTGATCACTCTCTTACACTTCCTGTCTAGCCTTACTTTAGTCTCTAGCGCTCATTCGTCCAGTCTCTGGGGCCCATATTTATCAATGTTTTGTGTTGTTCTTGCGCCACGCAAGGTGACGCAAAACCGAGAATGAGATTTATCAAGCCACGCAAGGCAACTTTGCATGGCCCTGCATTGCTTGGTAAATCTGGAGTAACGTAGGGCAGTGCAAGTCGCTGCCTTGCTTTACTCTGCGTTGAGAAGGCGTTTCATGGGTGGAGTGTGGGTTCCCACGCATCCACCCATGAATTTTGCTGCATTCCCAGATTTATCAAGACTGGTAAACCTGGGAATGCGTCAAAATGCCACGCTTTCGCAGGGGAGGCACAACAAGTAGAAATAGCTTTATTTCTTCTTATTGTTTCCTTTTTAAGTGTGCTGCGTTCTGCAGAACACATTAGAGAGAGAAAAATGTCTCTGAGAATTGTTCTTGTGCAGGAAGGTATCCTTTCCTGCACAAAAAAATCATGCCTACAATGCAGGCACTTTTGCACCGCGGTTCAAGGGTGCCTGCGAAAGGAGAGGACAGGAATGCACCATATAATGTTAAATATGGAACATTCCTGCCCTCTCCCTTTAATGCAGCGCAGCATGGTACCTTGTTGCGTTACGTGAAATCTTGATAAATCGGCCTTCTTATGTTTTGTTCCCAATGCACAGGCTATGGCCTGCTGCCTTTATTAATGCACTAAAGCAGTGGATCTTAATCATTTTTATCGGTACGCTCCCTCTGAATCACTACTGAAAGCCGGGGAGCCACACCTAAGCAATTTCACAAACCAGCAAACATCAAACAAATCAACATAAATATTTTATTTACTTCTGAAACAAAACAATGCGCACATCGACATTTTTATTCTAATGAGAAGTTTTGAGCTTTTCAAAATGTAGTTTTTATTTCTAAAAGACTAAACATATATCCTAGACTCTAGCATATCACTGTCTTTTTGCCCCCAAATGCATGCACGTTTTTGTCAGTACATAGCAGTACTTGAATTGGGCCCACCAATCACCCATACTAGATTGTTTGCTGTACTTGCACTACACAAATTAAACTAAAGATACCAACTTAATATTTTGCCTTTAATTTTAAATTCCTTCACATTTACAGAGCGTCTTAAAAATTTCAGTATTTCTTTTATATGTGTATATGTGTATATTTTGTTCATATGCTAATATTTATTTTTCTAAATAATTGTGGACCCTCTGGGTAGGTGTAACCGACCCGAAGGGGTCTGCTGACCCCAGGTTAGGAACCGCAGCTGTAGCGATACAACTGGAAAATAAACCCCTTAAACTAAAACAGATTTTTTTTAAAGCTAGTAGAGCGTAAAAGCAAACCTCGGAATGATCATTGGGAAATTAGCCCACTCCCTGTATGTTAAGCAGTAAATAGTTGATAGGCTCTATCATTCTTATATACTTATAGCATTTTATTGCGTTAGCTTCTATTGTTTACTCTAATTATGCCTTGACATATACAGTCATTCAAGTCCAACCATAAACACATTCAACAAATATTGAAATTAGGAAGAAAACACTACTTGATCAGCCATTCATAATACGATAGTTAGTGACCGCCGACCAGTACTCTATTAGCAAACACTTCTCTGTAGTTTTTCTGGCATAATTCCTTAATCGGTAGCAATGTTGTGCACAAATAAACTGTGTTTTACATAGAAAATGTTATCTGTAGCAAATATCAAACGTCGACCTTCTCTACTTCTTTTGCTTCGGGTCGGCAACCTCTCTCCATGCTGCTAGCCATTTAAAAAAAAAAAAATGGATTAAATTCCTCTTTTCTTGACAAGTCTTCCACTCACATCCTAGCATTTCACTTTGTTTCATAGGAGCTCAGCCCCAACTATTTCTTCTTTCACGATCGCACCACTCTACAGACTCTGATTCACGTCCTACACACCTCGGTTAGGTTACGCGCTTAACACCCTGCACTCCAATCTGTTGTTGGGCAGATTGGGTCCTGATTGCAGGCTTTCCCACCCCTTGCACTGCAGCTCTTGGAGATCATTCTCGTCTGAAGCTACCCAACGTCTTGATACATGATGTGCCATACACAAATGAATCATACTTAAATGGGGAAAAAACACTGTCTTTTATTGACCACCCACAGCCATTTTGGCCAACTATAGTCTTTTTCAAAAAGATCTCTTTCAGAGATTTAAATCGTAGACTATATCTGAAATATGGCAAACTTGAGATACTTTATGCTTAAAAATTTCATGACCTCCCCTATTCAAGCACATGCTTCATCATGGTCAGACCACTCCATTATCTTCTCACTAATTGAAATTGGCTTTACCCCCGCTCAACAAGAAGACACAGCTGATGCCCCACAGCATACTCCAGGATCTCCAAAGATCTTAGCCTAGAATATTTCCGTTGGCACTCTGCTCCATTTCAAATATGTACACAATTGGTTGCTGTACGATCAACAACATTCTGGAATATCATTCATGTCACACTGAATGTGTTTATGGTCTCTCTAATATGTGGAAGTATGCAGCAAAAAATCAAGAAGAAAAGGCCAGTGTTTTGGGCATTCATGAAATAAAGTACCCGATTCATGTTAAGGTGTAGAAAATGAGCATCTCTAATTAATTTAAAATAAAACATTATTTCACCCCCAAGGGTAGAAAATCCAACAACCAAATGAAGAAACTTCACAACAAATGTACATCCCGTCTCAAGCCTATTTTTTCCTTCCCTTTTAAGTTGTCTCCTATTCCCTCTGATAACGTTAATCAGTACTTTTTAGCTGATATTGACAAAATTATTATTGCTGCTGATAACATGCTCTTTTTAAACGTATGTAAACACTACAGCCATATCCAATTATTTCATCTGTCATGGCCATCTTTTTTTATTTGGTCCGATCTGCAATTAGTTTATAGGATCAATGCCAAGGTGTTGCAGTACACCTCTCTGACAACACTCTCAAAGAAGATGCTTAAATGACTACTCATCAGAAGGAACTTCCTCAGCCCCCTTTACGAGAGGCAAGATGAATCCCCTTTTTTGAAATAAAAATTATTTGCAATGCCAAATACCATCCCATTCCTAGCATTCACTCACTAAAGTACTGGAATATTTAGCAAAAGAACAGAATTGCAAATAACTACAAGCAAGTCAGCTAGTTGACACCAGACACTCAGTATTCTGGCCAGACCATGGATCCATGCTTCTTTTGATGTTAGGGAAGTTTAACTCCAGAGAATGTTTGGAAATGCATGAGCCCACCTTTCTCTTTTAGCTTCAGTTTTTAGAGACTCACGCCTCTTTCCTGTACGCGCCGGGACACTCTTCGGAGTAGCTGTGCGCGCTACAAAAGCAAATAACATAACATAACAATTTGGTAGATCTAGATGCCTCATTTGACATGGTCATCCACTCTGTCCTCTTTTAAAGGTTGTAGCAAAAGCTTGTCAAAACTAGAGATGCTAGCCGCTTGATTGAATTTATTTATTTCCATTTGAAAACATTTATCTCAAATTGTCCCTTTGTAATTTGGACCATTGAAAGTTCACAGTGGACTGCCACAACATTCATATTTATATTTCATTTTTTTCAGAAGGAATCTTGCAAAAAGTTCACAAATCATTGGTTTTTACCAGGTGGTAAGGCACATGCTTACCTATGATTCTCTGCTGCAGATTGATATTTAAAAAAGTGTGTAAATCCACCAAGGATATCATTGCTTCCCTCCTCTACAGCCAGTTCTAGTTGGAAAAAACGGCCTTAACTTAAAACAAGCATTGGCATAGCCAATAGGTCTCGCCTTTGGGACCTTATAAGTATTTAGTTATGCAGCACAATATCCTTACTGCAACAACATTAACTGTTGCATGGCTAAACACTTATAAGGTCCCAAAGGCGAGACCTATTGGCTATGCCAATGCTTGTTGTAATTGTGACTTGCTCAGCGAAGCACTGTTGTGGTAGTCTTCCTTGCCCTACGCCTCTGTTGTGTAGTATCCCTGAACCTTTGTTTCTCTCTTGTTAATCAGGGTGCCTATTGTGGAGCATGTGGGTTTCCTAAGCTTCTCAGCTGAAAGTAGTTTTGTTTGATCTACTGCCAATGGGTGGTTGTGGGCGTTCCAGTTTACAGCTGGCTTGGGAGTTTTCAAATGCTGTCCTAGTGGCTGCAGTTATTTCCTCTCAAGTGAGGGCTGAGTTGTAGGTTTTCAGTTAATTGGTAGGGAACTGAATAAATATGTCTACGATTACTGTTGAGGTTGTGTGTTCATTGGTTTGAAGGGGTGTAGGAAATTAGGTGGTATTCTGGGGCAACAATTTGTACGTTTGGAGCTGTAGAGAAGGTGATGGAGTGACAAGGATAAGGTGGGCTGAGGGCATTAGAGTAGTAGATGGTGGGAGTTGATGTGGGAAGGTGGAGTTAGAGTGTAGAGTAGGGAACAGATGGTGGCGAGTGACGTGGTGGCTGAGTTGGAGCAGAGCAGTGAGTTGTGAGAGGAGTGAGAAATTGAGAAGTGGTGCGGGAGGTGAAGGGAGTTTTAGGGGGTGAGCAAATAGGAAAGACTTCGATAAGAATGCAAAGACAATTGAAGGATTTAGAGAGAGAGAGAGAGAGCGAGAGCCCAGGAGTGCTGCGTGCGCGCGCGCACAGTCTGCTCATTTTCAAGCACTGCACTCGTGCTTGTGGCGCGCCCCTGCTCGCTCCCGCAAGGTGGATGCCGCCACAAGCATGAGTGTATGCTTGAAAATGACCAGAGCGACGGCTCAAGGTCCTCCTAAGCAGCGCATGCGCGCTGCGTAGGCGAGACCTAAAAATATATATATATCCCAAGGGCCTTTGAAGTGACCCAGTCTCTTCTGTTCACCTGCCCTCACCTTGCATCTTTTCTCTGCAACATATGAAATACAAATAGAGTACGTGTTATTTTGAATCTTTCATTCACACCGAGTTGTTGCATCCATATAAAACAATGGCATGCTCTCTCGGGTCAAGGGAGTCTTCACAGTACTCTCTACCCAACAGAGAGCATGGCCGATCAGAACCAAGAACCATTACAGTTACAGTATTTGACCATAGTAATGCTCTGCACCACAGGTTGCCCTAAATTCTCACAAATTACAATTACTTTAAAACTAAACTTCTTGTTTCGGTTTCCTTGTGGTAAGAGCTTCACATGTTCTTCACCATGATTCTGTGTGTTTAAAATAATTGGTTTGATGCAATGCATATACCTTTTTTGGAAAACCGTCTCCTCCTCTCAGCAAGACTGCATCTATCTTAGCACAGGAACAACATTTTTGAGCTTGCGCATCCATGCACACTTGGACATCACCCCCTTCATGGACGAAAAATGTTTAGTTTGCGTACTATGGAATGCACGCTCTGTTTAGCTCAGCAACAGTTGGAAATATTTGACATCCATGAAAAGGCCCCAAGACAACCATGTCAGGCAAAATATTTGTCCACATCTTTTCATCTTTCACTGCATTGTTCTCTTGAGCAGTGCTTAGTTGGCGGTTAGTGCTATAGAACTATGGTAAATAACAATTGAGGCATTTTCGTTGTAGAGTTGTTGAATGGTGATTTTGCAGATTACCATTATATATCTGTGAAGGGGGAAGCATTGGGCAATAAAACATTGAAAGGAAGGCACTTTGCAAAAGTTGGAAATGTCCTGTTCTTTCTCAACATCTGTATGCTTCTCATTTCAGGGAAGCTTGTGGCTGTTGCAATAATTGATGATAAAAACACATCAGTGGAACATCTCAGGTACAGTAGTTTTGACATCTCTTTTAAGGGTGACCATTATTTATCGTAAGTTAGGAATGTTGGTTTCCTCCTTGTTTTGATTTGGGAGTTTACTAATGGACTTGAAACATCATTTGTTTTTGTATGCAGCTTACTGCAGGAATGAGAAGTTATCCTGGTCATATGTGAACAAGAATACCATACTAGTGCCCCACCTCCCTTTGTAAACCATTATGTTTCATTAAGGAAGTACTACACTGCGTTTGTTTGATGTGCCTGGTTTTATCAATCAGTCAAACTGTACTTCTATAGCGCCGCTAATCACCCAAGAGGGTATCCAGACATTGTGCTGCGCATAACCAGGTCTTGAGTCCCTTCCTGAAGTGAGTCAACGAGGGTGCAGTACGGAGGTGGAGGTGAAGGGAAAGGGTGTTCCAGGATTTGGCAGCAAAGTGGGAGAAGGAGCGTTCTCCGGTGTGGCAATGGCGTATTTGTGGTATCTGTGCGAGGGCAAGGTGATTGGAGCGGAGGTTCCTGGGACTTAGGAGGAAATTCAGGCAGTGGTTAATGTAGGCGGGTCCTTGGTCGTAGAGGGCTTTGTAGATGTGGGTCAGAAGCTTGAAGTGCCATCTTTTCTGGATGGGGAGTCAGTGGAGGTCTTTCAGGTGCTGGGTGATGTGGTTCCTTTTGGGAAGGTTGAGGATCAGTCTGGCTGCTGAGTTCTGGATCATCTGGAGGCTTTTCATGAGTTCAGTGGTGGTTACTGCCTAGAGTGCGTTTCTGTCGTCCAGTCGGCTGGTGATGAGGGTTTGCGTCACAGTCCTCCTGGTGTTGATGGGGAGCCACCTGAAAACTTTGCGGAGAGTATGGAAGCAGGCTGAGGAGACTTTTGAGGCACCTCAGAATAAGAGCGTTGAAAGACTCCTTGTTCAAAAGTGGAAGTTATTGGGAAAGGCAAAAACTCTTGGCAAGTGCCTTGTTGGATAGGAATATTGTCCCTTCAATTGAAAGAATTGCTTTGGAAAATCAATACAAAAGCTGTGTCCATTTTCTAGGAATGGTACATTTCACAAATCATCCTGAAATTGCCCATAGGACTTTACATTAAACCTATTATGGGTGTTTCAACATCTGATAAACTTTTAACATATAGTTCTTCCCGGACCAAACTAATAGCTTAACTGCCGCTTTTGTATGTAAGGTGCTGTTGTGTGCAAATATTAACCCTCAGCAGCCCAGGATTACTAAACTAACCTGGTTAAACTTACAACTAATATTTCATATGTCTTTGTTTCTATGTAGTGCAGAGAATTAGGTTGGGATGATAGGCAGTTTAATGGAGATTTGCTTTCTTAAGGAATTGTTCTGTTTTGGCTATATCGCAGAAGGTGTGTGCCTACCTGCCATTGCATCACTTGAATTATCAAGAAAACATGAATCAAGAGTTGGATGCAGTTTTAATGTAATTCACCAGAGAGTAGCCTAACCAATGAGCCTGTGTATTGGGTGTTGACTTCATCTGAGCGACCGTAGCCAGTAACACCTTTGACAGAGCATCACTGAGAAAATTCTAGAAAAGTTTAATTTATATACAAGCTGAACATTAACAATCTGAATTTACACTTTACCTTAAGTATCAGTAAGCATCAAGTGCCTTTCTAGGCCGGACCGTATTTGTAGAACAGGGTGAATTGTTCACAAAGACTTTTAGGAAGCCCTTGGCAGGAAATACGATATTACATGCTCTTAGCTTCCATCCCAACAAACTTAAGTTCAGCATACCATATGTGGAGAATTTACGCATGCAAAGAAATTCCAGTAATACACAGCAGTTAAAGCAAGCTGAAGATGACTTTGCGCAAAGATTTCTAGACAGGGGATACAGTCCAGAGGTAATAGAGGGAGCGAGAGACAGAGCCATCACAGAACTAGGGAACAACTCCTGTTTAAAGAAAAGAGAGGACAGGACTAAGGTGACCATGTGATTCGCCTCATCACGGGCTATAGTATGCAGCATCAAGAAATGAGGCGGATCTTGACAACTCACTGGCACCTTCTACAAAGTGATCTAGTAATAGAATCCCGCATACAAGATAGACCTCACATAGCTTTCCATAGATCAAGATCAATGAGGGAGCAGTTGGTAGTGAGTAGTCCGGAGCAACTTAGGAGTGTCAGTTGGCTTAGTGGAAGCACAGGCTTCAAAAAATGTCATGGGTGTAAATCATGTAAACACGGGTTCAACACCAACCAAGTACTCCTACCCTTTACTAATACACCCTGGTATATCATCAAACCACTGCACTGCAAAAGTGAATTTAATTTATTGTGTATGTGTCGAGGTGTATGTGTCTACTTATGTATGAGGGCAGTACAATTCTAAAGGCACATATGCGTATACTGCAGCACATCAGGGCAATTAGAAATAAAGATCCAACTAAACCTGTTGTGAGGCACTTTGAAGATGTGCATGGGGGAAGAGAGGAGGATTTATGTTATTTTGTCCTTGATGTGGTCCCTAACAAGGTTAGGGGTGGGAACAGAGAACACAACTTGAGACATCTTGAGTCTAGATATATCCTCAAGCTGAACACTAAGACTCCCATCAGGGTTAAATGTGTAGGATGATTTGTTTGTGCACTTGTAGACTGAATTCAATTTTTTTAAAGAAAAAAGTTACTTGTAGCCTAGAGTGAGATGTAGGGTGTGTAGACATCTTGTTTAGTCATGCCTTTTTAGCATAAAGTTTATTAGCATTTTAGTATCATATGAATTGAGAGTATAAGGATTATTTGTTCAATTTTGGAGCAGGGCAATTTGAATTGCAACTCAGTAAACATAACTTATCAATATTTGATTGTTGTGTGATTTTGAATGTGCTGCATAGTGCTATAAATAGCAAATGAAAAAGTATTGGGTAGGTCATATGTGAGATAATAGTTCAATGGGACGTCATCACAGGCTTTTGGAGTACTGTTGCATGATTTTTTTATACTATGCGCATGAGAATCATTATATGTCACTTGACAAGAATTTAGTGTGTGCATTCAGTGACCTTATGGGAAGTGTGCACTGGGGTCCGGTACAATGACTTATTTACTGCCCTAAATCAAGAAGTGTGGCAGTAATTGAATATAATGAACTTGCACAGGACTTAAACATTCCAAGAATGAGATCGGATTGGATTAATTTGTGACTATTGTGAACTATCACAGCGGGGTGATTTGTTATTTTATATTTTTGATGCACATGTCACTTTAAAACTTTTTGGAAAAAACGATCTCTAAATAGAGCAAGATGGCGTCTGTTTGTTGTTGGAAAAAAGGCCGTCTGCGGGCGTAACGCGCTACCTGTGAAACTGTTGTTGCGGCAATAAACTAACGTATTGAGACACCGAATGTGCCGGGGCCTGTTCTTACCTGTGGGATAGGCATTTGGAGGGGAAATATATATTGGTCCAGTGACAAACGTTTTCCTCTACTGCAAGAAATTTTCCAATACACAAAATTACTTAAGTCCGTTTTCTATTCTAATGAAGTGACCGATTTTGATTAACTTTTTTGTTGAAAACTAAACCATTTATTTTAGAACTATATGTTTGTAGGTTAAAGATGGCAGTAATTTCCAAATCATGCAGACATTTCTTTGACTGCTTGGACATCTAGAAGATGTTTTTACTTTTAGATATGGAGTAAGATTTAGTAAACTCCAAATTACTACCATAGACTATCCCAGATAACCCCAGAAATTGTAAAATCTTCATTGGCTTTATAAAAATCCTGAATTTTCATTATGAGTAAACTTGGAATCACTTAATAAGTTTCCATCAAATAACTACCCCTTATTCCGTCTGCTGCCCACTCAAACTACTCAGTTTGCGAAAACAATCGAGCATGTTTCAATTCTATAAACTGGATCAATTAGAGATTTGACTGTTCTCTGTTATTGATACTGGTTACCAGGATAAATCAGTAAGTGAATACAAGAGATGGCGGAAAGAGTAAATGTCATATAGATTTTCTTTTTTTATGTTTTTTTATAGACCACTGTGAATCTTATAGACCGTAAGTAACTTATCTCATTGATGGACTTCCTTACCTTGAATCTGCATTGAAAAAAGGTGCTATCCATCTTGGGATATAGGCGTTAAAGCCACTATATAAAATGACCTGCTTCTCTCAGTCCACTTATTCTAATGAAATGTTTGCAAAATCTGTGGCTCAAACTAGTGCTTAAATTAACAGTTACTCATCAACCTCCTATAACTGATTTTAACCGTCATTCTGGAGTTGAAAATCAAATTGCCAATCTCCTTAATAGAAACAATTGGCCATGCAAAAAAGACTAACACATTCAATTCTCTTTAATATTTTCTCATTTTTCAAAGAAACGTGCCTCCTGCAGCAAGGGCCATTTGGAAGTTTGAGGTATTTATCGTATATACAGATTCCACTTTAAACGATTAACTCTTTTCATGTTGTATGATTGAAATTTCATTTTAAGTACCGTTTGAAATTCTTATCTCTAACAGTAATCGCATCAAATGAAAGTTCCATATTTTTAGGTCTGGCTTGGTATCACAACTGTCTGGATGATATATTGTTACCAGTTCTTTAAAACCTGCATAAAATATTCTTTGGCTCCACCCAGATGTGTATTATTTGGCCACCTCCTGCTATTGGGTATTTGGTATATCATTCTGCCTTCCAGCATGTGCTTTCACTGGCATGCATGAGGGACTATTTTACATGTGTAAATTGCACTGAATCATCATTTTGTATGTTATATTCAATTATACATCTCCTCTACGCTTTCTATACAGAAAGCAATCTTTATTTTCTTTTTTCCAGGATTGGTGAAGCCAATATTGCAGACATTAATGTGACAAACACAATTTATGTATACAACACAAGTAAACAGCATTTATGCATGTCTGTGTTTGTGTTTGTGCACTGGAACATTATATCTAGATCCTTTGCCAATGCTTGTTTAAATGAGATAAGCGCTTAATTATTCTATTATGTTTGGCTGGTTGTGGAAGACAGTTTTGGACACCTGCCATCTTTATGGGGCCAATTAATTGACTAATCTGTCTCCTTATGAGTTCTCGATTAAAAAAAAGAAAAGAAAATTCAGACCTCCAAAAAGAGCAGAAGTTCCCAGAATGACTTGCTGTCAAAGTAATCTTCAAGATTAAATTTAGTTAAAGAGAGCAAAAGAGCCCTAGCTTTGGTTTTTGCCTTTTGTGGGTAAAAAGGTAGATTCTGTGCCATTGTACTTCTGTAGAGAAGTCTCTATGACCACAATAAAAAAAAAACCTAGATATAGTTTTTTCAGTCACTGCCTTCGACCCTTTCATTTTTGCCAATAATCAGAAGAATTCTCTTCAGTCTGAAGTTCTCTAAATTGTCTGTCCCACTCCCATGGCTTGCTATACCCAATGAAGTTGCTACACCTGATGGCTGTATCTAGGAGATGCCTTTTTATCTATGCCACTTGTGCTTCCGTATCTTCCAGCCATTCGTACACGTTCAACAGACAAATCCACGGATTTGAAGTCTGGTTCCAGTTCAGGGTGTGATTCCTATGGTGTTACTAATGGAATTCAGAAAAATGAGCCGATGTAAGAGTACTAATTGTAGAGCAAGAGGGTACAGCTTTCTCCTTTGCGATTTATTACCGATTATCTTGGATTGCAAATTCTCAGCCAATCTTTCCCAAGGAAGGGTATCGGGTAATAAGCATGTTTGTGTTCTCCTCTATGAACTGTTTCTCAGTAGCAGAAGTACATGGGACTGTTATGTGCTCAAGTTCTTTGTTTCATTCCTCTTTGGCTGTATCTTCTTTATGTCCCACCTTTAGTTACTGTTCATCAATAGTCGCAACTTACTTATTTTGTTTTAAATATCTCTGGGCCTTTTGAGAAGGTCTGCAATAAATAACAATTTCCCTAGTGATGGTTCTTAAACAATCTCACTAGGTTTTTCCATAACTTAATATAGTAATGTATAATTTCTAGTTTTAATTTAAGCTAAATATATATATATTTCAAGGCTTACAAATCGTAACATGCAATGCAGAACTTATTTAGTGAAAACTATAACTGGTAACTTACGATTTTGTTCCTTAGCGATTAATTTGTTCTCTGGCATGCTTTTCCATCACTGCTTATGTAGAACTGTATGTCCTGGACAGCCCATGGTTCTCGTTTTTTAGGTCTCGGCTCAAAGACGGCGCGCATGCGCTGTCTCGAACCGAGACATGGTGTATCTACATCGTGTGTTTCTGCCCGCCCATATTCTTGCCACTGGCTGCATCCATCGTCCCTTCATTTTGTGGACTCCCCATGTGCCAAGGGCATGTCTAGGTCATGCCTGTTCCGCTTTTTAGCCCTGCCCGAGCGACCGCCCCAACCACTGTTGAACATGCGCAGTGGTTATTGTAGGTCATTGTTTCGGACTACTTTTTAACTTGCATTAGTCAGGCGAACCAAAGACGGTGCCTCTCCCATATGATTGCAAAATAAACGCCCCTTGCTCGTCTACATAACAATTTTTTTTTATTTACAAACACGTCATCTTGCACCTTAAGGCTAGTCCTGTCACCACCGGGTACAGTCGGTGTACTCTCTTCCACTCCACACTGCACCTACCTTGGGAATTCCAGCGACAAGGAGGTCAGGACTTCTCCTAGGTGATCCGCCGAATCTACATTCTTTTTCTTAACTCTGCGAAAGGGAAGCTGACTGCACTCGGAACGACCCAGATTCCTATAATTTATAGCTGAGCATCGATGACACCCTAGGCTCAGAAGATCTGGGCATCAGCAGACCCGCCATGCATCATTCAAGTGGGTGACATGAGGCTTTTACTGGCTGCCCTGCGATGGCATATCAATATTTTTGTTGCTGGGGTTTTTAGAAGGGGGGATGCGGGAAATGTCATTTTGAGGTCTAACCTAATTCGATTCCAAAGAGGCTGGTACAGATGGCTGGCCACCGTGCCCTGTGACTGTCATTCGCATCGGTGATCAATTCACCTGCGGGTTACATCACCATTTCATGCTCACCCCGTTATTATACACTACTTAGCTGCATTGAATGGAATTAAAAGTGAATATTGTGACATGTATTCTCCCTGCAGCACTAGGTGCATACAGTCAACTGAATGTGCAACTTGACTTTACAGAATTAAACAAATATGAGGTTAGAACATGTTTTGTGCTAAAAGATAACGGAATTGTTAGTCAGTGTATCTCTCTAAATTGTTTGCCCATGTGCTGTCCTGTCTGTGCGTTTGCCTGTGTTTTTATTTTTGTTTTTCTATGTGTCACTTTTTATATCTAATAAATTCTGCATATTGACTGCCAGTTTGTCTTCCTTTGTGTCTAGCTGCATGTATGTATGTATGTCCTGGCAGTCTTTCATTGTTTTTGTTTGTTTTTCTGTAATAATTTAACTTGTATTTAAGGTGCTCCAGCTAACTGTATTTCTGCCTGACTCACATCTTATGACTTATGGGATACTCTGTTTATCGGCGTCGGAAGGATGGCTGCCTGAGCTAGCCCTGCCGGGTTCAAATGTGACCGGCGGGTCACACAGACGGCCACACTGAACTCGATTGCTAGTCTTATGCGAGCACTGCACCCTTCCCCCTGTTTTCAAACTTTCTATGCGCCTTGTCAATAAGTTACATAATTAAGAATTTCCATGTAGTTCTCCCCTTTTGCATGCACCATTTGCTGTGCATGGAAAGCATTGTCTTGTGTCACCCACTGTAGCATCATTGACCTGTAAGTACTTTTTCTGGCTAAAACAGTAATTAATTTTTTTTCTTAGTCGTGTACACGCAAACACCTCATGGTCGTGACTTTTGTTTAGGGCAACTGGAATTAAACAGCACGGTTGAGTAAATTATGCAGCAAGAAAAGGCAAATTATGCGGTGAAATGCAGCATATTTTGTGATATGATTACTTAATTATTTTATCATTTTTACACTGTCTGGGGATTGGATTGGTTGCATTTCATTAGTACCATTTTAACACTCAAATATAGCAATAAGCAAAATAAATTAATATTGGACCTTTACAAAAGGAGCATTCCACTGCGCTGCAACATGTGTGGCTGGAGGGACTGTGGGCTCATACAGTCCTTGTTGATGATGGCGTGTTTTCCTGGAATGGGTGGTTCCTGCTTAAATACTCTGGTATTGCCTTGCGCTGAGCTGCTTTTCATTCTTCTTGACTTCTTCTCAGTTTTTGTTCGATGGGTCATGTCCTACTTTTCTTTCACTGCAGGTTTCGTTTTGCCTGAGAGACTGTTTTGTATGAACATGTAAGGTGGTCTGGGGCTGTTGTGTTGATACTTGTAATAGGTAGAATAAGAGCGTGACCCATACATCACTAGATCCTGCCAGAGCAGGACAGGGGCTGCTATGAGAGCCACCACCACGGAATTTAATGTATTCCTTGTTATAACGCTGGTGCTGTGGTTAATCGTGTTTAATTCTATCACCCTGGTGCTGTGGATAAAACATTCCTTTATCCCCTGATGCGTAGGATAAACATGCATTTTGTTAACAGTGTGTGTGTTCATTATCATCCAATCACCTAAATGGTCCCCTTCAACCTGCAGCTCCACCCCTACTCACTCATGGCATCTTTAAAAAGGGCAGTTCTTCAGGAAGTCTAATCAGCAGCCATTTGCTAACAAAAGTGTTCATTGAATTTATAAAGGGAGCCTTTCAACATCCCCTCATTCACACCAGTGTTTACATCCCCAGCCTTCCAGCCACTGGAATGCAGGTAATACACTTCCCCTGGCTTCTCAGATATTCGCTTTTACTTCCCTGGCTAAATTCTGTGTCATATTCGTAGTGAAGAAACAGGGCTGACAAGCTAACTTTTAATTTTGTATTAAGCATTTTAACCAAAAAAGGAATTACATTTGACAGAAACAATCTGGTGTCCTGCCCTAAAGCTACATTATCAGCTTTAGCCAAGCAAATAGGAAAGGATAAACACTAGTCTAACCTGCTCTGGCACAAAAAAAACATTGGCAAAGACTAAAGGTGTCAACCTATGGCTAAAAAGCATTCACATTAACAATGCCAAAAGCTCATAGCTCGGCCGTTGCCAGACCTTTTGGCTTTGCCAATGCTTGTGTTGTGACGTTCTTGATCTTTCAGGCAAAAAAATGAATTAATCACACCTTTGAGTTTCTTTATCTGAGCCTTTGGTAGGTATGGAATATTTTCAAACTGGAAATAAACCTATAGTTGTACTATCATCTTGGCACTTTCTGCCTGCCAGTCATGGCAGTAATTATTCTCATCTGTTAATCTTTTCACTTGATTTTTTGTATAAGGAGGATGAGGTTTCTTTAATCACAATTTCTTGCTAGTTACCATTGTGTCCTTGGATACGGACAAATTCACAAGTTTATTTTAGATTTGCATGATTGCCTGTGGTCCTTGGATTTTTTAGCAGATTATCGGCATGCATAGCTACTCCTTCCCCCCCGTAACATCTCTAAAAAGAGGTATCTTTTTAAATTTTAGTGATCTGAGTCAATATACGTACCAGATTCTGTGAGTGATGTTCGGCACCAGTGTCTGGTTCCTTTTATTGTTGGTGTTTCCCTGTATGGATTTAGTTTATTAGTAGTTGCTCTCACGTTTAATTTGGAGTTTTTTTATACCACCTCTGGTATGTAATTCATGAATGCATCAATTGAGCTCTGCACTATTCCACCCGCTACACCTTCCTGAAGGAAGTAGTTGATGACTCCACCTCATCCTGTGACTCGCGCACAGGGGTATGGGGCCTTCCAAGTTTGGAAGGTGTGCACCATCTTTCCCTGCTTTAGATCATAGTGACACCTGTCTTAAGTTCTTGCACCTATTAACTAGCCCTTGTTTGATTTATTTCTGCATTTATATTTAAATGGCCGTAGTGTTTCTTGGCCCTGGGAGCCTCTGGCCGCCCACTGCACATAAATAAGAACAGACAGTGGCCTTTAGATACTGGCTACTCGGTCTTTAGAGTCACCTGAAACTGCAGGAGATCAGGTATAGTTTATGAAAGGCATGATGCATACTATCTAATGTGCGTTAACATTCCGAAAGTGCATCGGTTGTATATACAACTCGTAGATCTTGGGAGAATATTATGAAATTGAAAATACAAATTCAAGGTGTGGGCAAACAAACGTATTAATCCGGACTATTTATATTCCTCAATTGGTTGAGAATTTAAAGTTTACTTTGTAGATCAAGGGAAATAAAATTACTTCATCCAGATAAATCAACTGGTATAAATGTGATTTAGGATTTTCTTCCTGTATCTGCATTTCGTTGTATTGAAACCCTTCAGACGGGTTTAGAGTATCCCAAATATCGGTGTATTGTGATTTTTGAGATGAAGAACACAAATATCTGACCATATTTTATGCGTTGTTGATTAGGTCTTTAATGTAGCTTTCTTAAAATGTTTATAATTTTAAAATCCAATTTAATCCTTTGTCGGAAATCGAAAAACCAAAGCTTTCCCATGGTACCCTGACAGAGAGATGCCTACAAACATGCCTTGTAATTGCAGCACAAGTTACAAATATATTTCCTACAAACAACAAAATAGGTTCTACGTGCAATTATCAAGTTGAGCTTGATATGCTGTTGATGTAAATGATGGCTGAAATGGATCAGGAAACCAAAACGCCATAATGAAGCCTTATATTTCTTATTGGTGATAAAAATGTAATGTACAAGTGTCAGTTGCCTTCAAAGAGTGCACTAGTGCAGAACCCGGTTATCTGGCACCTGACACCAACACGAGCAGCGTAGACCCTGGGCAGTATAATGTATGGCACTTTTTAATTTAATATACACAGTAGAAGTTGAAAGCAGCCTGGCAAATCATCAGCTGAGCAAATAAAAGTGAATCCATTTACTTTCTTTCTGTACTAGAAGTAAAGTAACAGAGGCGCAAAGGAGTAAAAGCACATACAGAGAGGCTTACAGACCTGAGAGGCCGGAGAGTGACAGAAAGCAACACCAAAAGGCAAAACAAGCATTGCAAAAGGCAATAGGTTGCGCCTTTGGGACCTTTTGACTTTGCAAATGCCATTTGGCAATGCTATGCAGCAAGTCCAAAATAAAAAAGGCTCAATGACGTGGCAGCATCATTTTTGTAGGCACTTGTATACATGATGACGTGTGCCTAACCATGTAATAATATTATACAAACGTGCCAGCAAAGTGACGCGGGTGTTGTTTTTGTTTTTTATTTACTGATCACAGATGTATAGGTCAATTAAAAACCAATGTAAAAAAAGTAGGGCAAAAGCGCTTTAAAAAAAAAAAAAGACAGTGAGCCGGCAGCTGCTTGCTGCCTGGTTTTCCTCAAACACTTTAAAAAATAAAATGGGTGACGAAGAGGCAGGTGGTTAAAAGCAACAGAGTGGGACTGGGGGGACAAAAAGCAGCCCAAGAAGGAGAAAAACAGAGGGGGTTGGAAGATAAGCACATGAGCGAGAGCTTGCACAACAAGGGCGATAGTAACACTGAGTGCGGGGGAGAGAAGCACATGAGGGAGAGAGCTGGAAAATGCATGCACTCTCAAGAAGTGCTTATAAATGTCATTGAACAGTTTGTCCGTAATAGTGCTGATCGTGAAGTATTCTAATACGTCAGCGTTTACAACAGTCCAGAGGAGTAGAAAGACAGCAGTGCATCCTTTGTGTGTCCATCAGAGAAGTGGGCGCTGTTATCTCTGAGCTGCTTTCAGGGTTGGGTGGACTAGGTGTCCTCAAGTTTCCCACAAAGACCAGAGCTTGAAATTGGGAAGAGGATTTGATACGCGATAGTTGATTGCGCAGTTTATTAAAAAAATATACTGTTCTGCAGATCACCAGATATTAAACATCTTGCTTATATTAATTAAACAAACCTACCTAGCAGTATTTTCAGTATCAGTTCTCATTAGTATTTTGGTAGTTATCTTGTTAGTTTTAGATATCTCATGTTTATGGATGTTCTTTAGATCTCAGGGTTATCCCCGTTCCCTTTCGGCACTCAAAGATTGATTAATTGTGGCTTTTTGTGGCACAGTTCCAAGGGAACAACAGTAGTAGCACATGGAAAAAAATGCTGCCGTATGACGCGTTACTCACGCTATCTAATTATTCCATATGTGATTTAGAATGCTGTACATTCTCAAAATCCCTGCAATGTAAGTCGTTTGTCCTATGTAAGAGAGGATGAAGCACATGTGAAATATTTAAGTGAGGTTTAATTCCCAAGTAAAAGTTATATTTCCCTTTTTTTTTAGGCTGAAGTCTATTGTTCAGGAAGTTGCCAAAGATTACAGGGACCATTTTCACAGGTATGTATTGTACAACCAGGAGATTAATGTCTCATCTCCCCCAAAGTGTTTTTGCCGTGTTGAAAGGCACGTGTTGTGGGGTGCAGTCAAATTTCCCCAGGCCTGCCCACCCTCCCTTTGGTCATCCTCTTTTTAGGCTGCTTTTCATTCGTAAGGTTCAATAGATCTGACACTGTGTTTGTCCATCAGATGGAAGTAGGCTAAGGCTGATTCTTACATTTTATTGGTCAATGAACAGGCATTCGGTGTTAATAAATTCACAACAGGAAAAACAAAAGGCGCTTTTACTGCACCATTAGGCCATTTCGACTGCGAAGCTTACTTACAATTGTGTGAAGGAATGCAAAATATCTCGAACTTCTTGAACCAACTATTGTACCTGTGTAAATAGCACACCTATGCTGAGGAATGCACCTAGTATGACTAATTCAAAGATGACTGAGCCGCATACTGCGATGTTACGAGAAACGAAACCATTTTCAGGAACGGTCTTGGCTAAAAAGACAGTCCATGCATGTAGTTGAAGGCCTGTATCCTATCTTTTCCCCCTGTCCGAACTGCCTGAAAAAATAGTGCTCCAGAACTTTTAAGACCCATCGCATTCAAGACCCATCACATTCAAGACCCATCACATTCAAGACCCCTCACCTTCAAGATCCCTCACCTTCAAGATATCCCAAAACCCACCTTGAAAAAAAAAAAACACTCAGTGTATAAGATGTGCATGAGCATTTCTGAGCCCATTCCCACCCGAAACAAACTACACTTCCAAAATCAGAGAAATTCACATGATGCAAAATTAGTAAATAAATGGTTCACAATGAGACTGGTTAGAGTAGGAAATGTCTTGCAGAGTGAATTTGTTCCCAAACAGCCGTCTTCTGATATCTCAGTTAATTTACGCATAGGTTTGTGTAATTTTCACTGAAAAAATATACTTTTGTAAAAAAAAAAAAAAAATACTCACTCCCCATCTTACGCTCCCTGCTTTCCTGTCTGTATTGCCCATAATGATCCCAAAATGTTCGAAGCAAATGCTATGAAATGTAATCTAAAAATGTATGGAGTTGTGTAGTTCTTCCTAAATTTATGTATGTGCTTTTTAAGAAAGGATAATGTATGTTAGAATGCAGCTATTTAAAGTAATATGTACGTTTTGTTAGGCTTCTCAGAGTACTGTGGAGGTGAATGAATAATTTTACCCTTGGTTTGCTTTGTTTTACAGAGACTTCCAGTTTGGACACATGGATGGAAGTGAATATATTAACAGTTTGTTGATGGAGTAAGTGAACTAATTTATTTTCTAGTGGGCTTAGTGTCTCAGTTCTAAGGTCTTGGACCAGATTAGAATATGTGGATGACAGGAGTCAGAACTCTAGGGCTGCTTAGTGCAAGCGCGTCTCAATATGAGCTTTCTTGCCTAATCTGACTATAGTACTCCAGCATTAACTTTCTGCAGATGTTACACTGCTGACCTAGGAAAATGTTTCATATTATTCAGTGATGGTAATGGTTGAACAAACGACATGGCACAAAGTTGCATACTGCCCTACCCATCCAAGGTGGATAGACACACTTTTAGGAAAGCATTTTGCGGACAAGTTAAGGTGTGTTCCGGGTGAAAATCAGTGGGTCTACTGGACACATGCAAGTCATGCTTCTGTGGGCAACCGAGTACACGATTTAGCAGATTGATAATGTTCAGTGTCAAACAAAAAGGCTGGAACCACTGTTTCGCATGCGCTTTGTTAAACTGAATATCAGTGATTCTAGAACAGTGAAATCTGTGGTCCCTAGATACTCCCTGTCACAGGTAATAATTAAGAAGCCTTTTCCTCTCTGCCTGAGAAGCTGTGCACCTGTTTAAATATGTATGATAGGTTCAGATCCCCAAACAAGCTTCCAGGCAAGGTTGGCACACTGGCCTATGGGCTCTTAAATGAGTCAAAGCTCAAGGTCCTGGCACTCAAGGTAGTCGGTCCTCAACAGAAAGTCGGGGGTCCCCAGGGGGTCCCAGGTGCATTTTTCGCTTTGGCTGAACATGGGCAAACTGCCCAAGTCTCCTCTTAAGAGACGATGTATGGGGGTATTTTCAGTGCAATAAAGGTCTTGCATTCCCAATGTGCGAATGTCCAGCAAAGGGTTTTGCATAGACTCTTAATAATCCACATATGTATGCTGTGCCTGTAAAAAATAAATGTGGCCCAACATGTCATGTTATTTGCGACAACTGTGCTAATAAACACAGATTTACATATGTATTAGTTTTGTAAAAAGGTGTTACCACAGTAGAGCTTAACAGACTTATGCCTCACTGTTTTATGTTCTTTAGTGAAGAAAACAGCGGGGGGGCATATAATGTTAATAATCACAAGGTCTAGTTAGTTTGACTCTCTCTCACTGCACGTAACCCGTTAGGTTGTGGTTAAGTAGCTTGTTTATAAATGCTGGATATGAAAAAACGGCATAGCATAAACCATACGTGCAGTTTCCACTGAGTGCCATTTGCTATTTATTACCATTATTGAAGGAAGGGAGGGGCATCATGACCCTCTTGAGGCTTTGCCACTCGTAAATAATGGCAAATCCCCACACACAGCAATGATAATAAGCAGCATATTTCACTCTTGGCATCTGCATATGTAATATATATGTAACAAGTGGAAAAACAACAATGCCAACAGAAAAAAATACACAAATCGGGCAGCACAGCTCTCTAGAGTCATAAAGGTGACTTCCCTCCCAACACAAACCCAGTAATTCCATGTTTGTACTGTTTGCATACATTTTCTTTTCCATTTCAGGTACAAAGCGGGCCTTATCAGTAGAGCTTCACGGGCATTATAGTGCATTTATCCATTGGCTCTGGTTTTGTAACTCTATTATATTTATATCACATTTCAGTTCTTCTTTCATTAACATGA
Organism: Calotriton arnoldi; assembly: GCA_963921515.1. Classification (NCBI taxonomy): domain Eukaryota; kingdom Metazoa; phylum Chordata; class Amphibia; order Caudata; family Salamandridae; genus Calotriton; species Calotriton arnoldi. The sequence goes on along the minus strand of CAWUFW010005732.1, from coordinate 623,163 downwards.
ACTCTTGGCAAAGAATATGCTATATAATTTGCATTTTTGCACATAATTTAGATACATTTGCCACATAATCTTGTATCTAAACAGTGCTAAAGCTTTGCGGAGTAATTTGAAGGCTGTCATTATGATAAAATCCCTATTTCATGGGGAACTATGAAATGTTTACCATATTTCACAGTTCCGTGTGTATTATTGTTTCTTTTTGTTATAGCACTGCACTTTGTTCAATAAAAGCACTCATGCATGTCAAGTACACATATATCTTATAGAGGCAGCAGTATGGTCTGTGTAGTTATATTTAGGTCAGATTTTCCATTGAAAAGGTATTTTTGGTTTTCTTAACTTTAGCACTGTCAACGGATCTGCATGGAACTTGCCAATATAAACATTCATCCAATTCAATTCGACATGGCAGGTTCTGTGCAGATCTGTCAAGCATGAATAAAACAAGTGACATTTCCTGTTTTTCTCCCCTGCAGGGTTTTTCTGTCCCATACAGAAAAAACATCTGAAAAGTATTACACCAAACATGACATGAAAGTAGAACTTTACACTTACAAGGGTTTTTGCTTGGCTTGGCATAAATCCATTCAGTAGTTTCTGCGAAATTAGTGTTTCATTTTTTTGAGTGGTCTTGAAAGGGTTAAAAAGATATAGCTATCTGGACCCTTAGAATGCAGGTATCCTATCTATATATATATATATATATATATATATATATATATATATATATATATATATATATATTCACTGAAAAAACCATAGGTTTCAGGGGCGTTATAGTTAGTTGGACATTTCACTCGTACAAAACCATAGAAATTCCCCGTTATAGTTAGTTCAGCTAACTATAACTCGCGCGCCCGCAATGCACTGCTGATGACGTCACATATTACATCACTCATGACATGGTCAGTGACATCACTGATGACATCATCCTTGTGATAGTGGCAGACCTCCTCTCACCCTAATATAACCTTTGATACACACACTCAAAAATACAAACTAACATTTTCAAAACAATGGACATACCAATACCAGTTACAACACACCTATTCAGTAATTCCAAGATCTACACACACATCCACTCATTCACCAACAGTCCCTATACAGTCACTCATACATGTACTCACTCATCATATGTACTCATACACCTATACATCCTGTTACACACCGCCACTCATCCATAGAGTTACTCACACATGGTCACACATGCAAACAAAGTATCAAACATCCATTTACTTGCATATACAGTTATACACACACTACCACACTTACTTCTACAGAAACTTACACATACTTACTCTCTTAAACAATCACTTATAGAAACACCTACTTATTTCTACAGGAACTCTTCCAATCTCTCACTCTCACATATACTCACTTATATACACCAATACTCACATATACTAGTTTAAAACATATGTAGTTACTCATAAAGACACTATTGAGACAGTCATTCACTCACTAACACACCCATACACATACTCATCCACCTATACAGTCCTACACACATGCTGTCTTCAACACATACAAACAGTGAGTCACTCATTCATGCATCTATGCACTAAGTAATACCCCCACCGAACCATACAGACACTCAGACACTTCGTACTGATACTCAAAAACCAACTAATAACCCATATAGACACTCATGTAGCTACTCACCAACCCATGCAGCCACTTATACACAAAGTGAGAGACTGATACAGATATTTTCATATTTAAACATTACTCACTAACCCATGTATTCACTAAGATACACTTAGTCAGTTATACAATCATTTTACAAAAAAATCATCCATTTAGACACTTATATACCCATTTATTCTTCCATCGACCTTGAGATATACATATATAAACATATTTAATTTTCAGAAAAACACACATTCACTGGATGATGTCATCAGTGATGTCATTTGAGATGTCATCAGTGATGTCATGAGTGATGTCACTGACCATGTCATGAGTGATGTAATATGTGACGTCATCGGCAGTGCATTGCGGGCGCGCGAGTTATAGTTAGCTGAACTAACTATAACGGGGGAATTTCTATGGTTTTGTACGAGTGAAATGTCCAACTAACTATAACGCCCCCGAAACCTATGGTTTTTTCAGTGAATTTCTAAGGTTTTTTAAATGCTAATTTCTAACTATAACGTGCCTGAAACCTATGGTTTTTTCAGTGAATTTCTAAGGTTTTTTAAATGCTAATTTCTAACTATAACGTGCTTGAAACCTATGGTTTTTTCAGTGAATATATATATATTTATTATACTATGTATACATGTGAAAATGTCTCGGTCCCCTGTTTGCCTCGGTGGCACGGAAAAAATGGGTGGAACTGACGTCAGCACGCCGACGAGGTCCTCTTATGGCTCTGATGACGTCATACGGTGTCGCGAGCGGAGCCGTGCTATTATGACGTCCTCGTTGACGTGGGAGAGCTAGGAAAGAATTTCCGTGGAATGCTGGTGCAGGGGATATTCACCTAAGTGTTCAGGCTAGTCCTTTGGGAACAACTGTTTATGTTGCCACTCCAGAAACCGAAACCAGTGATCCGAGGGCAGAGGCCCTGCAGATGGCACACGAGGTGGGGTGCCCAGTCGTGTGCAACGGCGGGGCAGCGAAGTGACAAGCACCACAACCCACAAAAAAGGTATCGAGGGCACTGAATAACACAGGATCTTCTCTTTGTATCTGGCAGGAACAACAAAGTTAAAATGCCCTAGTACCAAAACGTAGAATTAGTGCTACAACGGTCTTCAAGAGGACCTGCGATGCCGCTTCTGCCTCCCGTACCCTGGAGGCGGCACATGGGTCACGCGGTACGGTCATACTGCGGTGGGACGCACACTCGTTGACCTCTCATGGCACTGCTCCACACTTCAGGGAGGACGCTTTCCATTAGCTATGTTTTCTGATGACATGTCGCGCCGGCCCCGTCCAACAACAGAACTCCTTTAGATCCAAACAGACTCTTCCACTCTCTCACCGGAAGTGAAACCAGGCCACACGGACACTTTCACAATATAACAGCCGGGAATGCACTTTTCGGTAAAAAAACCACATTCCTTCCTCCTAATTAATCAAATAAACGTCTCACTGAAGAACAGGGGCCAGCATTGATCGGTAAACAGCCGTTACAACGACTTTTTTACTTTGCGATACCATTACAACGCCTGCATTACCACGCATGCGTTGTACATCACAAAGTCATTACTACGCATTTTTTTAGAACTCATGGTCATTTACCACGCATGCCTTTACAACAAATTTTGTTGTAAAGGTATTGTCTTGTGGCTCATGGCCTCCTGGCAGGTCTGGCCACGTTCCGCAGGCCTGGCTGCCATGTTGACTTTTGCGCACGTTATTAATGGATGTTGTTCTGCCGCCCTCTGTTATTGCCAAGTTATTCTACCACTGTCTGCATATTCTGTTTCTCACCTTTTCTCCTGTTCCCTTTTGGGCTCAGTCTGAACAACAGTTACAAGGTCGAATAACAACTCCTTGGTTCCTACTGATTTGGCCCGTCCCTCGCACCTAGACATAACACATGTACAGCTGCCATTGAGAAAATAGTGTGCTTTTAATAATGCAAGCGCTTGTTCCAAGAAAGCACTTGGAGACGACCTTTCCAGAGAGAAGAGCTGTGATTGTTTGCTGATGTAGTTTTGCATCAAGAGACTGAGGTATGGGGGTTCGCTAGTCAAAGCCCAAAGGTCTTCTATTATCATAATAAACTGGCTTCCAGCACGGGGAGGGTGGTAATGTTAGTTAGACATATCTCCACTGCTTTATGAGATGCTTTCCCCGTTTGTATTCTATGGAGTAGTAACTATGCTGATTATATTGTTCTTATGTATTATGCTACTAGTACTGACACGTGTACTGTATCTTAGAGCACGTAAGTTGAAATAAACATTTTAACCTATACAGTGTCTCTTCATACGCATGTTGTGGACAGGTACGAATGTGACGAAAGAGTGTTCTTGCCTCTGCGTGTCCTGAGAGAGAGATACCGTGTTCTGGGTTGTCTAAGCATTGGTACATTGGTGCCAATGGGACGCTAAGGCTAGTTGGGTTGGGGTTTTGGGTGCTAAGGTTTATGGTTGGCTCACCACTATATTCCGAGGTCCTATTATCCTGTGCATAGCTCTGTATGTGCAGAAACCCTATGACATGGCGCGACCAACAAGTGGGGCAGCTTACTAGCGAGACGCTTGAGTAGTACTTGTGCTTGTCCACAGACCCCTCACGTACGCTTCCGGAAGCGTGTGTGATGGTGATACCTCCTATATTACAGTTATTGTAGGTTCTTTCAAGCTTGAAGTTATTAAAAAAGGTTTTTCTTGATTAAAACCCTACTTGTGCTGCCTCCTGTTAGTTTGTCGAAGTATTTTAGCCGTAAATGGCTGTTCAAATTGCGGCGCATAGCCGCGGAGCACTCCGGACACACTTACGGGCGTATGGAGTGCCAGATGCTGGAGTCGAACTGATCTTTGTGGTACAAGCGGATCCGGCTTACCACTTTGAGGTGTTCTACTCATGGGTAACTTTTCCTGCAGTGGATGGGACTGACGATTTGTTCCATGAATATACAGCCACCGCAGTTCCTAATAACTATATACCTTATTCTTGTCTTGAGGTACCGCTCACGGCTTGGCAACACCGTGTTTGGTTTAATGGCGCCCTCCCACAACCGACTACCACGGTTCGTTTAGGCCCCATATCTATTGATGGGGCCACTTGGCCTGTTTTGGCCGGGTACACCCCACATCCGCGATATATGACAATACCAGTCGCGGAACTGCGCAACATGTATTCGGCTTTGGTACGAGTGCATCGAGCCTTAGTGCAATATGTTACTGGCAACATCCAGGGAGCCCCTCCTGGAGTTGCAGGCCATCCAGCTGGTGCAGCCGGAGTAACCATAAGTCCTGTCATGGTGAATTCTGTGATGGGCAAACGTCCACAACATAAGGATGATTTTCCTTATTGGCTTGCAGAAAAATTTGATCAGTTGGAGGCAGTTTTTCCACATACATCTCCAGTGGATAAACATCGTATTTTGACGATTAGTTTGCCAAAAGACTTAATTCCCGAGTTGACAGCATGTGACAACTGGGGTAGAGTATTCGCAGCAGTATATTCTAAATGTTTTGGTACGCCTTCCATGACAGTTCTCCCCTCTGTAATTAAAAAAGTACAGGATGAACACGGCCCTGAAGCGGCTGTGGAATTAGGGATGAGACTAGTGGGAGTGTTTGAAGTAGTAGCTGAACTGATCCTTGCGAATGTCAAGGGCGATGCAGTGAACTTTCAAGTAGCGAACGCTTTGGCTTTGGTCCCAGAATTGGACAAGCCTCGCGAATTACCGAAAATTATTACCCAGGCTTACAAAACTATTGGTAGAAACAGCCTGGGTAACAAGCCTTTGCAAAACAGCAAACACAATCGCAACCACAACAGCAACAAACCAAATCTCAATCTGAGAAGGATGAGAAACCAGTCTTCACTAAAAAGAGCTGGAGGCTGAAAAAACAGGGTAAGCAACAGACAAAGCCGGGATCGCGAGGCGCATCCCCGGTTTCAGTTTCTTCTGAACGCACTTCAGAACGCGATAGAGCGAGAATTAAGTCTCCGGATAGGTTTCAGATCCCTGATACGCGTTCTCCTCGTTCTTTACAGGCACAGACTTCGTCACAGGCCGGTGGAGGAGACCGCCAGGATAGAGGAAGGGTCCGTGAGGCCCCACAGGGACGAGACCAGCCTCGACAACAGGTCCGAGGAAAAGAAGAAGACGCTCAACGTTTTCGACCCCAATTTCAGAAGAAGAAAGTTGCCGCTGTAACAGCGAAATATGCCACAAACGGTGAGAACGAGACTCCTGAATTGGACGTGGGCAGTAACCCTCCTAGACAGCGCCGCGGAAGTAACCATAGTGCGGGAGGCGCTACGTCCTCATATGGAGGCGACAGCAACTGAAACATTCATTACTGTTGAAACAGCAGACACCAGAGTGGCACCCCCTGATAGACTATTTAATATAGTCCTCCAAATTGAAGGTGATATACAGCGTGTAATTAAAGGGATTTTTTGGGAAAATCTGACCTCTTCATATGATATTTTATTGGCAGAGGCGGATTGGCCACCCCATTCGTACTTACTGCGCGTAAAGGGGAGGAGGTAATCCTTCCGAGCTTTTCTAGACATGTCCCAAAGGACAAAGCAAAGGCTCTTGCAGCAGAATGGGCTGTGTCCCTGGCTCCAGCGTTATTCCGCAATCACGTGGGTTGGGACGAAGAATCTCCCCCCCCATGAAATACCTTTGCGATCATTGCCACAGCCACAACCACAATATCCCATAAAACGTGAAGCAAAAGGCCCAGTTTCCGAAATTCTGACACAGTTGGAATATCAGGGAGTAATTGAACCCTGTGTATCACCTATGAACAATCCCCTTTTCGCGGTTTCTAAACCCGATGGATCGTACCGTTTAGTATTGGATTACCGGCATTTGAACTCTCATTGTCGGACCTTTGCGGTACAAAATACCCATAGTTCTGCGCTTGTAGACAGTCTTGTTCGTAAAAAATACAAAACGACTCTTGACCTTTCAAATGGATTCTACACGCACAACTTAGCCCCGGAGAGTGGCCAATGGTGTGCCTTTACTTCCGGTGGTAAAATGTTCAAATTCAGGCGTCTTCCTATGGGGTACAAAAATAGTCCAGGAGTGTTTGCCGCTCGTGTTGTCTCTTTGTTAGACGGCATAGATCCAGACGCCTGTTCGTATGTGGATGACATTTATCTGACAGACGATGAATTGTTTCCGCATCTGACCCGAGTGGACCGCATTATTCTTGAATTTGCGGTTCAGGGATACAAAATTAACTTTGCAAAATCCCATATTGCTGAATTTACCGTTTTGTTCTTGGGCTATGAGCTCAACAATGAAGGTAAGGGTTTAGCCCCCATTTTCTGGAGAAATGTGCACTTCTGTGCCCTCCTACAAATCTGAAGAAGCTTCAGTCTTTGCTGGGTTTTCTTAATTTCGGACGTACATACATTCCCGAATATGCCCAGCGTATCAAGCCACTGTATGCCTTGATACAGCCTACCTTTTCGAAGTCTTCTTGGCTTCCGGAGCATACCTCCATTCTGCAATCACTGCAGACAGACCTTCTTGAGTCTAAATACCTTTTGACACGTGATAACCACACAAACCTGGTGATTAGAATCATTCCAGGGGCAGTGGGTTTCACGTATTTAACCTTTAATGAAGGTGATACAGTACCCATCGCATACAAGTCACATCTATACACCTCTGCAGAAATGCGGTTTTCATCTGTGGAGAAAGTTCTGACTGCAGTGCAAATGGCAATCCTGAAGGAGCGCGCACTGGCACAGGGAAAACGCATTTTGGTGGTAACACCATATCCTGCTCTAGAGGCAGTGACCAAAGCAAGTGTACCGAACTCTAAAGCTTTGCACCCCCGTTGGATTCAATGGGCAACATCTTTGACGTCTCCGGATGTCACTTTCATTTTCGACTCTTCTCTTCAGACTCAGGAGTTTTTACAGTATGAATTCATTCATCCTCCTCCTTTGTCCTTATTGCCGCTTGAGGATTACGACTGTGTGATCTACACCGATGGCTCTGCACAACCGGCCACTGGGTCCAAGCATGCTTATTCAGCCGCATGTGCTATTGTTGCAGGTACGTTTGTGAACGGAAAGTTCAAATCCACTGTGGTGCATACGCAGGCACTCGGGGATAGTACCGCACAATTGGCCGAGTTGCGTGCTTTGGTGCTTGCCCTTGAGTTCGTAAATCCTGATGTGACCACTTTAATCGTGTGCGATTCTTACTACTGTGTTCAATCATACAATGACAATTTGTTCTTTTGGTCGCAAAACGACTATAGAGACGCTAAAGGCAACACAATTAAGCATAAAATGCTTTGGGTTAGGGTGGCAGATTTACAAAGACGTCTGCCACTCACACAGGTGGTTCACACCCTAGGCCATCAGCGGGTGGGCGCACACTCTGTTGGTAACAGTCTGGCAGATGAAGCTGCCAGATCAGCAGTACACACGTGTTCAGTAGCAGCAGTTACTAGATCCATGTCTAAAATAGACACTGATATCTTGGCAGCTATTGCTGCAACAAGAGACGGAGTGAATTACCCTAGAGGTTTCCCTTCTAAATATTCTTACCAGATAGGTCCCGATCAGGCTCCTTATGTAACAATACCTAACGTTGGGGTTCGGCTGATCCCCAACGCGGACCGCAGACTTTCCTTGATGGCAGCAGCACACGAAGGCATGGCTTCGGCACACGCTGGTGTGTCTGCGACAATTTCCATCTTGCAGCAGCGTTACTGGTGGCGCGGTTTATACAAAGATACACGTACTTATGTGCTTTCCTGTGACGTTTGTCAACAGATTAAGCCTTCAACAGTTACAAGACCACCGCAGACCTCGCTTGCAATTTCGAACAGACCCTTTGGGTGTGTTTACTTGGATCACTGCGGTCCATTTTCTTCAGACACTGCCTATAAATATATCTTAGTGGCAGTGGACTCGTGCACACGGTTCATCTGGGTCTGGCCACAACGGAGTGCTGACGCACGAAATGTCATTAGGGATTTGCGAGTCTTTGTGGGAATTTTTGCATGCGGCACCTTCCATTCTGACCAAGGTCCGGCGTTTGCCTCTAAGGCTTACAAGGACGCAATGGGCTCCTTAGGGGTGCGGGTGAAATTTTCGTCTCCGTATAGGCCTAAGGGCAACTCTATCGTTGAACGAATGAACCGTGACTTAAAGCAATCCTTGACAGCTAGAGTTATAGGTACTGGCAGGAACTGGCTGGCCCACTTGTATACTGTTCAACGTGCACTTAATAATCTCCCTAGAAGGCCTCTGGGTGGGCGGACCCCTTACGAAATGCTCTTTGGCATACAAATGTTTGTGCCTGACCTTGATGGTCTAGACATGGCGGCGCAATCCGCCAAGTTTGATGTAGATAATCATTCTACTATGTTACAGGACTTACAAGAAGCCCGAGACAAACTAGCAATTGCACATTTGCCTTCAGCCACAGACCCTGCTTTGCAGATTCCGGTTGCCGGCTGGCTTCCGAAGATTGGCGACCTGGTACGAGAGAAGGTGGAGAACAAAAAGAATTCGGCCCCTCTTTTCGTGCACGGTTCCAGTACTGGGCTTGAAGGGAACACGTACAGTCATCCTACCACCGCTTCCCGGTCGCAAGGAAAACAGATACATCTCAGTGGAAAATGTCAAGCTACAACATCTGGCCGATCTTAAATAGTGTCACACCAGCGGTCTCTTGTCCTGCCATTTATCGGACAAGCGTTCGAGGTACGCCTGCACGAACAATTAATGACGTTACCATGGAGATGGTTGATTTGCCTGAAAATATATTTGAACCCCTGCATCACCCTGCATAGACGAGGACGAATATACTTATCCCGCCACAGAGTCGGTGGCACACCAACCGACAACGCCACTGAGCCCGACACGTTATTCTTTAGACTCGGAATCCAATTCAACACAAGTCCCGTCCAAGTTTAGTCTTTTTGTATCGTGGTTTAGAGACAACTTTTTGATTCCACCTTGGACATACATTTGGATGGTACTTTTCTTGTTTTTTTTGTTCATGTCTATTGGCTTTGTCACAGTGTTTTTTCTACTCATCAATGGTCACTATTTACCTGAACGCTCTGCTGTGAACAGTGTTGCTGGAACTTTGGCTCCACATTCCTCTTCACACATCATGAAGCGTGACCACACATTTGTGAACATTTCAGCGTTTCCAGTTGCTGATGGCATAGTATGGGATGCGGTAAACTTTCAAATACATGGACCGACAGAAATTATTAATGTACCAAATGTCCTTCGAGTCTCGATGGGTGATGTAGTAAAAAGTAATATTCATTCTGATGATTGGGATGTGCATGCAGTTGAAGCATTGTTTGCTGATTTAAAATATTATGCCTCTTTTAATGCAGAAGACTTGTATATGAATTCTGCGAATTATGCCGATTTGTATTGTTACCAACATTGGGGAAATCATTTTCTCCACAAACCAAGTGCACTACGCAGCCCTGTAACTTACACCCAATGGGAACACTGCCCAAACCCCGTACCAGGTAGTTCCCAAACTCTTCGAAACAAATTCACCTATTTTACTGATTTTGATCGATCGAACCCTGGGTCATATTATTTTAAATTAAAAACTCCATTGACCCAGAAAATAATGTTGACCCACACTAAATTATTATATTCGGGTTCCTTTTTGAACGCCTTGGCGGTGGGTGGTTATGAATATTGGAAAGACACAGTGGATTTAAAATCAATTTGGGGTTCGAAGCCATGGCAGGTGCAAGGCACTGAGGCCTTGCACCGCGCTTGCCTTATCCCAGCCCAAATTCTATTTCTGAATGCTTCCATTTATCAGACCACGTGTTGGGGGTTGGCTACCGTTAAACAACTAAATGCGCCAACCATCCCATCCTTGTCGAGTCTTCCAAATGATAGTTTGCATTTTAACATGTCCCTTATGGAGTTACAGGCTCAGTTTCAGAACAATTCCTTTAACGTTTCTGCACTGATACAGTCACCCTGGGTGGCATGGCCCATATCATCTAATGCATGCCAACTGCGTTTTCATGGCACAGTTCCTGGCTACATACAGGACAAGCCTGATCCAAGATTTACTGAAACTCGTACTGTGACCACGTATTCGGTTGGTAAATTATGTAAACAATGGTTACAACATTCGTCCTTAGACTCTGTTAAGAACCATTTATCCCTCCTATCAGGCACTATTGACTTATCTGACTTTATCTTGGGACCTCGTGGTCCCCGACCGAAGAGATTCATTTATGAGGCATATAATGAGCTCTGGAAACTGTCACAAATGGAAGCTGCTTCCCGTCTTAGGGAAATAGACCAAGCCAATTTGGAAAAGGTGCTTGCTGTTGTTGACAATAGTATAAATACCCTGTCTTCCCGCATTTACACATTAGACAATATTGTATCCTCTGTTGTTGATATTGTACAAGATGATGTCTCTATGTTGTATCATGGTCAGAATCAGTTGCGCTCAGTGATGCAGTTTGCATGGACTTTGCAAACTCTTAAGTTGGGTAAAGTTCCTTGGAATTTGTTAAACACCACTGCCCTCTTTCTGCCTTTTAATTTGACTGACAAACAGCAGTTCATGTCCATGAAAGATGCATCCTACACTTTGTTACATATTGAAAAAGTGGATCCTTTACCGTTCTCTGTGGCAGAACTAGATTCTGCGGTGTGGCTAGTTCATGGGATTATAGCTTTACCTTTTTCCCTATTTGAGTTCAGTTCGTACATGAAGCATTATCCTGTAGGCCGTTTCCAGCCTTTGGGTGGTGCTTTCCTGCATGAACTTTGGTCCTTGCCTTTCATGTATAAATGCCTTAGAGATGACAAGGAGGTTTTTCTCACGGGGGAGTCTTGTGATTCAACTGTGGGTCATTCGCTTATTTGTAAACATATTAAATTGCACGGGGCTTGTAGCGTTTCAGTTCCAAATCTTGCATGTGTCCTGAAGGGTATTCCTGCTCCTGCTATTTCTCCTACTTTTACTTTGCTTACCAACGGTAGCTATTTGCTTTTAAATAACGAAAATTGTTGTGGCCTGCAGGCCGGCATTCCGTATATTGTTACAGTCTCGCACAGAGTTGTCTGCTGCAAGAATGTGCTTTTTCCTCCCCCTCACGACATCGTTGATAGCTCTATTTGGCCTTCCATTCCTACCATGGAGGCAGATTTCAATAAGTTGAGCAGAATAAAGGCCCTATTATTGAATGAGGAGGTTATGCTCACATCCGCCCGGGAGACATTCATTCTCCAGGTGGCGAGCACCCACAGTGAAATACAGGCCCTTTTGAACACTGACCTCCCCCAACATTTTGGGGAGTTAATACATCGTATTTTTAACGCATCAAACACTGAGGGTCTGGTGCACTTTTTTAAGGTTGTGGGGTCTGGCCTCGTGTCCACCTTTCAAACTATTTTCGGTGTGATACCGGCATTCATTCATTCTATTTTTTCTAGCGTCTTTGGTGGATTCCCATTAATCCTCGCTTTAGCGGCCGGTGTCTTGCTGTTGATCTGTTTTCTGCGCAATGGCTGCACTCCACTGGGCCCTTCTCGATCCCGAACGCCTCCAGCTGCTCCGTGAGCGACTCCTGGTTGGCTTCGATGTTCTGCCCTTGGCAACTATCAGTGTGTCCTACACCCTTTCCTTTCGCGTATTTCACTTGCGTGCAACCTGTGATGTCTTGCATCCGCTGTCCGTTTACATGGACCATGGATTATTGCCTCTCCAATTCGTCATTGTCGGTCCCGGATTTTGTTCGGTTGGTGGGTCCCTTAGAGGCCCATGAACGGGACTGTTCCGCTGCTGGTTTTATGATGCGTGCGGCTGCACTGGGGATTTTGGCACAATGGGATATCTGGGCGGCTGCTCAGGATCTCCTACAACAAAGTTATATTGAATACCACGCAAGCTGTCCCGCATTGCTTTTGGATGCTCCGTATTCTGAAGAACATTCCTGCAGCTTTGACCTGTTGGACTGGATGGCGTCTACATTTTTGACGATTCCAATGATGTCCTGTTGGACGGTATAGCGTTTTTTTGCTCTTCCACATTTTTGGATTGATTGACTTGCCGTTGGTTCTCAGTAGACAGCCTCAATTCTGCTCAGGTGTTTGGAACTCTGTCTTCATTTTCATTTAGGCCGATGGACTGTCCAGGGGAGGGTGTCTTGTGGCTCATGGCCTCCTGGCAGGTCTGGCCACGTTCCGCAGGCCTGGCTGCCATGTTGACTTTTGCGCACGTTATTAATGGATGTTGTTCTGCCGCCCTCTGTTATTGCCAAGTTATTCTACCACTGTCTGCATATTCTGTTTCTCACCTTTTCTCCTGTTCCCTTTTGGGCTCAGTCTGAACAACAGTTACAAGGTCGAATAACAACTCCTTGGTTCCTACTGATTTGGCCCGTCCCTCACACCTAGACATAACACATGTACAGCTGCCATTGAGAAAATAGTGTGCTTTTAATAATGCAAGCGCTTGTTCCAAGAAAGCACTTGGAGACGACCTTTCCAGAGAGAAGAGCTGTGATTGTTTGCTGATGTAGTTTTGCATCAAGAGACTGAGGTATGGGGGTTCGCTAGTCAAAGCCCAAAGGTCTTCTATTATCATAATAAACTGGCTTCCAGCACGGGGAGGGTGGTAATGTTAGTTAGACATATCTCCACTGCTTTATGAGATGCTTTCCCCGTTTGTATTCTATGGAGTAGTAACTATGCTGATTATATTGTTCTTATGTATTATGCTACTAGTACTGACACGTGTACTGTATCTTAGAGCACGTAAGTTGAAATAAACATTTTAACCTATACAGTGTCTCTTCATACGCATGTTGTGGACAGGTACGAATGTGACGAAAGAGTGTTCTTGCCTCTGCGTGTCCTGAGAGAGAGATACCGTGTTCTGGGTTGTCTAAGCATTGGTACATTGGTGCCAATGGGACGCTAAGGCTAGTTGGGTTGGGGTTTTGGGTGCTAAGGTTTATGGTTGGCTCACCACTATATTCCGAGGTCCTATTATCCTGTGCATAGCTCTGTATGTGCAGAAACCCTATGACAGTATGTATGGTAAATGACCATGCGTTCTAAAAAACATGTAGACGATCAATGTCGTTGTAAGGAAACCGAGGCTGTTCCATTTCCTCACAACGACGTGCACCGCCCCTTGGAGACGACGTGAAGCAGGAACCACGAGGAGAGAGGAACCACAAGGTGTGAGAGGTAAGGGGGATTGGGCATGGGGTGGGGGTTTCTTTTCTAGGGTTTAGGGTAGTGCAGTTGTGTTTGGGTAGTGTAGGGGGTCGTGCTGGGGGTAGTGTTTTAGGGTTTAGGGTAGTGCAGTAGTGTAGGGGGTCGTGCTGGGGGTAGTGTTTTAGGGTTTAGGGTAGTGCAGTGGTGTATGGGTAGTGTAGGGGGTCGTGCTGGGGTAGTGTTTTAGGGTTTAGGGTAGTGCAGTGGTGTTTGTGTAGTGGGTAGTGCTGGGGGTAGTGTTTTAGGGTTTAGGGTAGTGCAGTGGTGTTTGGGTAGTGTAGGGGTTCATGCTGGGGGTAGTGTTTTAGGGTTTAGGGTATGGCAGTGGTGTTTGGGTAGTGTAGGGGGTCGTGCTTGGGGTAGATTTAGGGTTTAGAGTAGTGCAGTGGTGTTTGTGTTGTGAGGGGGTCCTGCTGGGGGTAGTGTTTTAGGGTTTAGAGTAATGCAGTGGTGTTTGTATAGTGTAGGGGGTTTAGGGTAGTGCAGTGGTGATTGTGTAGTGTAGGGGGTAGTGTTTTTGGGTTTAGGGTAGTGCAGTGGTGTTTGTGTAGTGTAGGAGGTCATGCTGGGGGTAGATTTAGGGTTTAATGTAGTGCAGTGGTGTTTGGGTAGTGTAGGGAGTCATGCTGGGGGTAGTGTTTTAGGGTTTAGGGTAGTCCAGTGGTGTTTGTGTAGTGTAGGGAGTCGTGCTGGGGGTAGTGTTTTAGGGTTTAGGGTAGTGCAGTGGTGTTTGGGTAGTGTAGGGGGTCGTGCTGGGGGTAGTGTTTTAGGGTTTAGGGTAGTGCAGTGGTTGTGTAGTGTAGGGGGTCATGCTGGGGGTAGTGTTTTAGGGTTTAGGGTAGTGCAGTGGTGTTTGGGTTGTGTAGGGGGTAGTGCTGGGGTAGTGTTTTAGGGTTTAGGGTAGTGCAGTGGTGTTTGGGTAGTGTAGGGGGTCATGCTGGGGGTAGTGTTTTAGGGTTTAGGGTAGTGCAGTGGTGTTTGTGTAGTGTAGGGGGTAGTGTTTTAGGGTTTAGGGTAGTGCAGTGGTGTTTGTGTAGTGTAGGGGGTAGTGTTTTAGGGTTTAGGGTAGTGCAGTGGTGTTTGTGTACTGTAGGGGGTTGTGCTGGGGGTAGTGTTTTAGGGTTTAAGGCAGTGGTGTTTGTGTAGTGAAGGGGTCGTGCTGGGGGTAGTGTTTTAGGGTTTAGGGTAGTGCAGTGGTGTTTGTGTAGTGTAGGGGGTCATGCTGGGGGTAGATTTAGGGTTTAGGGTAGTGCAGTGGTGTTTGTGTAGTGTAGGGGGTCGTGTTTTAGGGTTTAAGGCAGTGCAGTGGTGTTTGTGTAGTGAAGGGGTCGTGCTGGGGGTAGTGTTTTAGGGTTTAGGGTAGTGCAGTGGTGTTTGGGTAGTGTAGGGAGTCGTGCTGGTGGTAGTGTTTTAGGGTTTAGGGTAGTGCAGTTATGTTTGGGTAGTGTAGGGTGTCGTGCTGGGGGTAGTGTTTTAGGGTTTAGGGTAGTGCAGTGGTGTTTGGGTAGTGGAGGGGGTAGTGTTTTAGGGTTTAGGGTAGTGCGCCCAACCAGCCACAATATTCGTGGACAAAGGGGATCCTGACTCTTTGGAACGCTCCGTCAATTGAATAATTTGGGTCAAGGGCCCTACCACGTCCAAGACCTATCAATTCCTTACTTGGGATCCCTCATATACTTGGAGAAAAAGGTACATAGTTTCTCATCAATTTCAGGCGTGTGTGCCACCTTCCCCTTCAGTGAGGGCCTGGGGCATTCTCCCCTCATCCTATTCCTGACCTCCCTTTCAAGTGGTTGATGGATTTTCCCCACCACATACTCTGCCACTTTGGCGTCAGGTGTCCACTCCGCCGACCTAGGATGGTAAATTTGGGTAGGCTCGAACATGTCCGAGTGGACCCCGTCCCCAACCGGGGACTGAGAGGAGTGGGACTCTGGACGCCAGGGACGCCCCGAGTCCTTATCCTCATCGGAGGAGAAATCGTCCTCCGATACACCCTCTCCCTCAAGGGAAAGCCGCCGTCGGGGTCTACAATAGTGGTGACAGTGTCGCAATTTTCTCCGGGCCCCTCCTCCTCCCGGCAGGGTACATGTTTTAGCGTTCGCGCACTCTTGAGGAAGGTCTCCGTAAGTTTATCAAATCCTTCCAAGTGCCCCGCGTTATGCTTAACGGCCCTTTTATTCCCCATCTGGGAGCTACTGGGACCCGCCACCACCAGATCTGGGTCACTGAACACCCCAGGGATGCTTTTCGCCAGCTTATCAACCTGATCCCTAAGAGGAGCTAGCGCCCTAGAAATAGCCAGAGAGAGGGCTTGGTCCACTGCTGGAGGAAGAAGTTGGGGGGCCATTCCTCCTCCACTTCCTGGTAGGAGGAGTAAAAATGGTCTTCTGGAGAAGACATGATAGCAGAGGGTGTGAGCACAGAACAAATGCCCTTAAAATCCTTAAGGCAGCCCCCTCGCCGGTGCTCCAACAGCTGGGCTTTCCCCGAAGCTGTTATAAGAATAGACTGAGGCGCAATACCAATTACCACCACCAGGTGGCGCTGGTCACTAACGTGGCCGTGTGGGGAAATCACCGCGTAGCGGTGTCAAAATTAGGCGAGGGTTGGTCGGGATTCAAGCGGACACTAAAGGAGTGACCGGATTCCCAAACGCGCGTAAAGACCAGCGGGAGCGCTCGACGGAGCTGCCTCGCTCGGACCAGACGCGCCTGACAGGATCTCACCGCGCGCAGAGCACACAGCGGGAGAAACTGCGAGGGGGAGAACGCGGTCGGGCAAGAGCCTGCTGCGCAGGGAATATGAAACAATACCAAGGCAATAATGCTAAGAATGTGCACAAGAAACCGCTATACAAACAGCAACAATGTCAGATTAAGCCAAGAATGTAAGGAATGCACTTAACTGACGAGCAGTGAAGAAAGAGGAAGCGGAAGGGACGTCACGATATATACGATGGACTGTGATATGATTGGACTATAGTTGCCTTGGAGACTACCCCCTAATGGTTCATGGGTTGTGTAGTCTTTTGTTTAATGATTGTTGTGTTACGTTTTCTTTGAACTGCTATGCAAAAAAGTGAGGAAAGATATGCATAATCCTCGCCTCCGTCCTGCCATAGAATTCATTAAACTTTATTTGATCTGATTTAGAAACATAGATCATAAAAGTGTACATAAAAACAGTAAATCCTCTTTCCTAATACAATACAGTGAGAATTAATTAAAACCAGTAGGTAAAAACGGGTGTTACAAAGCCCGGTTCAGAGCAACTTCAGGTTAACAGAATCGTAAAGTTCAATGTTTCGCAAGATCAATCTCATGTACTTCGTGCAAAATACGCAATAAGGGGTCCAAGTAAGATGTAACGCTCCAATACCTGACCAGTTTGCACTATATAAAACTGCAGAAAAACTAAAAATAAAGTGTTTTGCACACTTCTGTCATTGGGCTATATGTGGGCTACATCTGGGTGATATTTGTGCTACATTTGGGCTCTTTCTTCTCTGGTGGCCATCTTGGGAGACTTATTTGTTATGAAGTTTCCTAATTTCGTCATTTACTGCAGTCTCAGTAGGAAATGCTTTCAGTTTTTTACTTTGATTCCATCAAGAAGGCATTCAGATGTGTCACACATTTGCCATAAATTCAGAATGTTAGCACTCTAGTTGTTCATTAGATCACTGTATTAAAGCTACTGCTCACCAGGGAGTTAACTGGAAGTCTACTGCTGGTATTGAAAGTGATTGTTTCAGTCTGCATGTCAGAATTTTCTAATGAAATAGAAGAGGATTTGAGATCTCACTTAAAACATGCCCTAAATTATCTTTCTGCAGCACTAACCATAATTTCTATGGCAAAATGAACCCCTCATTTTGTTCCTTTTTAAATTAAATGTTTTAAGTGTTACCAGTTTATTCCAATAAAGATGGCTTCAGGTGTGCCATACTTTTGTCATACGTAAGACTGTTAGCGCTCTAGTTGTTCTTTAGAACACTCTGGGAAGCTGCAGTAGAACACAAAGGAATCAACTGACAGTCTCTGCCCTTGTTGGATGTACATTTTTTACTGAGAATGTCAGACTTCATTCTCACATGACTGAGAAAGATAATGTGAATTTACAGAAAATATGCTCTCATTTTAGCTTCTGGAGCACCTTCCAAAACTGTATGGGACAAGCATGTGAAAATAGTTTTCTCTCAAACATGATTCATGATATCCCAGCAGAAGGTTTTTCACAGGGTAAAATCACCTTAGAACACACTAACATTCTGAATTTATGGCAAATGTGAGACACATCTGAATGCCAGTGGCGGATGGTGACATTTGAAAGTGGTGAGGCGTAAAATGCTGATCATACTGCACCCTAGCGAGCGAGCATAGCGAGCGTGCCTGAACAACCTAAGGGGGGTTCGGGGGCATTTCCCCCCGAGAAATTTTTGAAAAAAGAGTGGAAAAATGGTGCATTTTCAAGCAAATTTGAGAAAGCAAGAAGGTTAATAAAGCAATTGTGAAAGTGCAGTTATTACATTAATGCAGTTTGCATGCAGCTCTTAGATGACAGTTAATAGCTCACTGTTGTATGTTAGGATTTTAACTTACAAACTGCAAGTAACAAAACAGGTTAATGTGCCTGCTGCTAAGAACATGTACCTGATGATGATCACAAAATGCACATGATCTTAATAGGTCAGTGAGTCACTGCTTTTGTCAGAGAGATCCTTTTGTTCTTTGCAGCAGGCACATTAACCTTCTGCGCTACCTTTCCATGAGTCAACAGTTCCACTAGACAAAACTCCTTCCACATGTAACATGAAGGAAGTATGAGTTCTATCCAGCCAGGACAGAGGAAACATGCACTGGACAAAAGGAATGGGCAGGAAGACAGGGTTCACAGAGGGAGACAGGAAGGGTCGATCTAGATGGAGACTGGGAAGTGTAAAATGGATATCAGCAGCTTGGCCTCCATCTTGTACACAGCACACACACGGTCTAAAAATAATGCACGTTCCCTGCCCTGGGAGTGTGTAAAGGCAAGTCCAATCGGGACGTGACTCACACAACAAATAAGCTTTTGTGAGTAAAATGTGAGCAAGCAAACAGGCTATAAGAATAAGTCTTATAAATAGAGCGTGCAGCTTTACGCTCATTAATAACGCTATCCAAACATACTTGCGTTGGAAAGATCTTAGTAAACAAGCAGACAGCTGATAAAGAACATCTTGTTTCGGGTGACAGAACAAGAAAGTAGGCATAGGAACAGCGTGTTATTCTTAAACGACATGACTAATTGCATGGAAAGATTTTATTCCACTATTCCTTATTTGGCAATTTGTAAGGGGTTTGCACTTTCACCACAACCTCCATGCTTGTTTTGTTGGTTAACATCTTTACTTTTTGTTATATTTGTTTACAAAAGCTGTTAACTTGAATTTTTGAAGATAACACTGGATGCTTGTTATTTTGCCTTGGCTTCATATGTATACTTTGTAGATTGTCGGCCAATTATTTGTATTACACTGGAATGGTCATTAGCGTTAAGTTGCGGTGGGCTGGCAATATACCATCAGTGTCATGATTATGTATGTACCTTATAAAATCAATAAAGACAGTTTGAAAAAAAACTATTTTGTCATCCGTTTTAAAATACTGTAGGTAGGCCACAATAGACCACAAGATACAAAGCAGTCAACAGACGACAAAACAGGTTACAGTTAACACCACACTGCATAGAACGCGTCATGGAAGAGCCCAACTAGTCATGCCAAGTGACGCACTTCAGCTTTACCGCCTCCGGGCAGCACCTTTATCAACAGCGCTATAACAGGAGACACACTAGTTGTGAATATTACAGCAACGGGTGTATATGCACAGAGAAACGCTCACTGGCAATGTTACTTTAGCTATATTAAGTCCCCACCCTGTGATGCTCCACAGCAAAAATGTGGAATATCTCAGGTATAATAAAAAGATAAAAGCCATTCCAGGCCCCAGTCCTGATCAAAGTTCTTCGGGGCTTTACTCCTTTGCGTAAACAACATGGTCATTACAGTGTAAGGTGCACAGCGAAAAAGCTTACTTAGCAATGCTTCTTACAGCCCACTGAATCGCAAACAATACGCCTTGCAGCACAGCATGAGACTTCAAACTATTGCTGACCTTTGCAAATAAAAATTCAGGCATGCACTATGATTCGAAAAGTTGTGATCTTTGAAATTGCTTGGCAAACAAGCGTCTTTGACTAAAAGGTATTAAAACAGATCAAAGAGCTGGATTACAATAGAGATAGGAACCACAAGTTCACTTGCGTGCTGACATTTCATGTTCATTTCATACCACATTCGCTACCTGTGGGTTTGACACAGGAACAAGTCAGTAATAAATCAATGCTCCATGTTAATATTCTGAGGCTTTTCAAACTCACATATTTAAATGTACTACCATGATACGCATACCATATGCAAGATGTAGTTCCATAACTAGTCAGAATAGGTGAAAGACAATAGCATTGCATTCTCATGGTTTCGTGGTACAACAAAAAAATGTTTTTCAAAATATATAAAAGAAGAAGAATGAAGTTACTCCTCTTCTTTGACTGTATGTCTAGTTGTACAGTCCATTTGCTCTGTAATGCCTGAAGGGGGATTTGATCACGCTTCCTGAACACAAAAAAAAAAGATCTTTGAAAGTCCAGGAACAAGCACAGTGCCTGTGGCCTTCAGGCCACATACCCACCAGTTTCTCTTTGTGTAGGTTACTTTTCTCTATAGGCATAGAGGATAAAGGTTGATTAGATGAAGGGAGGATGAGGGCTATAGAAAAAGGAGAGCAGATGTGTGCTGAGATATTCCAGTCTCACTTTTGGCAAAAATAAAGGAAAAACGTTAAAACGTTTAGAAACGCCCACTGCAAAGCAGTGATCTATGACACTCCATTGAGCGTGCTAAAGATAATTGTCAACATGGCTCAACATCTTAAGAAGCAGATATTTGATGCAGAATGTGCACAAAAACCCTGTGCTGGCACTTACGTGGCTGGTTTGTCGATTATACCTAGAGGAATGAATGTGGTGTGAAAAGGCATGCACTCTTGGCGAGCACTGTTTCAGTATGACCAGAGTTAATTAGGATTCACCCTGTTACCTAAAGAAGAACAAAGACGGCCTAACAAAAAAATAAACACGGAGGCCCAACAGTCAAATTTAGGGCAGCCACAAGTAAACTGTCTGGGTAAACTAGAACATTTTCATATTCTCAGAGCCATTGTACAATTGCAGTGCGTTAGATCAAAATAAAACTGGGCTGTGACTGAGTTCTGCAGGGTGACGTGTCAGTATTCCGTGACAGCCACCCTTACTTGTATTTATTTTATTTATAATGCACAAAAGTGACGTAACATGTCTATCTCTTACATGCTCATAAATAACACAATACTACATACATATAATTATGCCCACACAAAAAAGACAGAAAATTAAAACAAATATACCCACATCAATATTACAATGTCCTAACTACCGTCAGCAGACAGTCGCGGCTCACAATACTCGCGGGGGGGGCCGCGGGGGTTTGAAAATAAAGTAAACTTACCTGACCGGGTCCGCCGCCTCTGCTGTCTGCTTCTGGGCCGGGGTCCGGGTTTGGCGCCTTCACCGTCGTAGTCTTCTGCGTGCTACTGGCTGGCAAGCCCTCTCAGGCTCTCAGCCAATCCAGACGCTGCTCCAGAGTCCAGCAGCGCCAGGATTGGCCTGGAGCAGGGTCACTCCCTACCCAGTAGGAGACCGGGGGCTGCGAATGAAGCAACCCTCGCTCTCCTAAGGGGAAGGCTTAGTGCGCATGTTCGGGCTGGTCTTAAAAATGACCAGCCCAAAAACGAGCATGCGCACTATTGCGCTGTCACTCACCCTGAGTGCTGCCGCAGCCCCGCCCCCTTCAGCGTCCCTCCTCATTCTAATTCTGAGCTAATTCCATTCCAATCAGGAGTCCTGATTGCTGGGATTAGCGTCAGAAGTAGAACGATTTCTCATTGGTGGGGCAACGCCCGAACGCCCCCAATGGACGCGCCGCCACTGCTGAATGCCTTCTTGATGGAATCAAAGTAAAAAACTGAAAGCATTTCCTACTGAGGAGACTGCAGTAAATGAGGAAATTGGGAAACTTCATAACAAAGAAGTCTTCCAAGATGGCCACCAGAGAAAAAAGAGCCCAAATGTAGCACAAATATTACCCAGATGTAGCCCGCATATAGCCCAATGACAAAAGTGTGCAAAACACTTTTTTTATTTTTAGTTTTTTTGCAGTTTTATGTAGTGGAGACTGGTCAGGTATTGGAGCGTTGCATCTTAAAACATGACCCCCGACACTACAAAAACACCACTGCACTACCCTAAACCCTAAAACACTACCCCCAGCACGACCCCCTATACTACACAAGCACCACTGCACTATCCTAAACCCTAAAACACTACCCCCAGCATGACCCCCTACACTACACAAGCACCACTGCACTACCCTAAAACACTACCCCCAGCACGACCCCCTACACTACCCAAACACCACTGCACTAACCTAAATCCTAAAACACTACCCCCAGCACGACCCCCTACACTACACAACCACCACTGCACTACCCTAAACCCTAAAACACTACCCCCAGCACGACCCCCTACACTACACAAACACCACTGCACTACCCTAAAACATGACCCCCTACACTACACAAACACCACTGCACTACCCTAAAACACTACCCCCAGCACGACCCCTACACTACACAAGCACCACTGCACTACCCTATACCCTAAAACACTACCCCCAGCACGACCCCCTACACTACACAAACACCACTGCACTACCCTAAACCCTAAAACACTACCCCCAGCACAACCCCCTACACTACCTAAACACCACTGCACTAACCTAAATCACTACCCCCAGCACGACCCCCTACACTACCCAAACACCACTGCACTACCCTAAAACATGACCCCCTACACTACACAAACACCACTACACTACCCTAAACCCTAAAACACTACCCCCAGCACGACCCCCTACACTACACAAGCACCACTGCACTACCCTAAACCCTAAAACACTACCCCCTACACTGCCCGAACACCACTGCACTGCCCTAAACCCTGAAACACCAGCCCCTGCACGACCCCCTACACTGCCCGAACACCACTGCACTGCCCTAAACCCTGAAACACCACCCCCAGCATGACCCCCTACACTGCCCAAACACCACTGCACTGCCCTAAACCCTGAAACACTACCCCCAGCAAGACCCCCTACACTGCCCGAACACCACTGAACTGCCCTAAACCCTGAAACATCACCCCCAGCAAGACCCCCTACACTACCCGAACACCACTACCCTAAACCCTGAAACACCACCCCCAGCACGACCCCCTACACTGCCCGAAGACCACTGCACTGCCCTAAACCCTGAAACACCACCCCCAGCACGACCCCCTACACTGCCCGAACACCACTGCTCTGCCCAAAACCCTGAATCACCAGCCCGACCCCCTACACTGCCCGAACACCACTGCACTGCCCTAAACCCTGAAACACCAGCCCCAGCACGACCCCCTACACTGCCCGAACACCACTGCACTGCCCTAAACCCTGAAACACCAGCCCCAGCACGACCGCCTACACTGCCCGAACACCACTGTACTGCCCTAAACCGTGAAACACCAGCCCCAGCACGACCCCCTACACTGCCCAAACACCACTGCACTGCCCTAAACCCTGAAACACCAGCCCCAGCACGACCCCCTACACTGCCCGAACACCACTGCACTGCCCTAAACCCTGAAACACCACCCCCTGCAGCACCCCCTACACTGCCCGAACACCACTGCACCGCCCTAAACCCTGAAACACCACCCCCAGCACGACCCCCTACACTGCCCGAACACCACTGCACTGCCCTATACCCTGAAACACCACAACCCTGATCAACCCCTACACTGCCCGAACACCACCGCACTGCCCTAAACCCTGAAACACCACCCCCAGCACGACCCCCTACACTGCCCGAACACCACTGCACTGCCCTAAACCCTGAAACACCACCCCTGCACGACCCCCTACACTACCCGAACACCACTGCACTACCCTAAACCCTAAAATACTCCCCCCAGCACGACCCCCTACACTACCCGAACACGACTGCACTGCCCTAAACCCTCAAACACTCCCCCAGCACGACCCCCTACTCTACCCGAACACCACTGCACTGCCCTAAACCCTAAAACACTCCCCCAGCACGACCCCCTACACTACCCGAACACCACTGCACTACCCTAAAACACTCCCCCAGCACGACCCCCTACACTACCCAAACACCACTGCACTGCCCTAAACCCTAAAACACTACCCCCAGCACGACTCCCTACACTACCCCAACACCACTGCACTACCCTAAACCCTAAATCTACCCCCAGCACGACCCCCTTCACTACCTAAACACAACTGCACAATTTGTTACAGGCGTTGCAACGCAGGCCTGTGGTGCTTACTGGAAGTACCTGGTGGGCTAGTTGGGCCCCAGGGACCCTCAGGATTCAAGGTGACCTAATCCCCCAACTTAAAACGCGCCACGGGGCGCGTTTGCACAGTGGTGAAGGGAAAGGGCGGGGCCTCAGGTGACATGTGCGCAAACACTCCCTGTGGTGCGTTTTACGTTGGGGAATTAATTCCCCTTGAATCCTGAGGGACCCTGGAGGCCAACTAGCCCACCAGGTACCTTCAGTAAGCACAACGGAGTTGCGTTGCAGAGAGGTGAAAAAAGGTGCGTGGCCTCGGAACGCCTCTCTGCAACTCAAATCTGTGGTCCTAACTGTAGGTACCTGGGGGGCTAGTTGGGCCCCAAGGACCCTCAGGATTCAAGGGGACTTAATCCCGCAACTTAAAAAGCGCCACGGGGCGCGTTTGCACACGTCACCTCAGGCCCCCCCTCCCTTCACCACTGTGCAAACGCGCCCTGTAGTGCATTTTAAGAGGTAGTTTTAATCCCCCTGCCCTATTATGTACTAGGGACTTGCAGAGGAGGTCATGCTAATCACAGGGGTACCCCAACGCATAGTGTTCCCTAGTGTATGTAGGTGTTTTCACTGTATTCTAAGTGTCTTTTAGCATAGCACTGGCTCTGGTTAGTCAGTCAGGTACCACCAGTACCCGTCTGAAAAAGTTGTGGGCACAGGATGATTTTGCAACAAGGCCTCTTTCTGCCCCTCTGTTGGTTCTTTCTGCACATCTTTTGCTTCTTCCTGCACTTTTCTTCGTCTTTGTGGACTTCTGTTGCTTCTTTCTGCATTTCTTTTGCTTCTTTCTGTGCGTTTTTTCTTCTTTCTTCACATGTCCTACCTCTGTAGGCATAGTTAGAAACTAGCATTTAAAAAGCCTTTGAAATACACTTAAAAAATCATAGGTTTCAGGCACGTTATAGTTAGAAATTAGCATTTAAAAAACCTTTGAAATTCACTGAAAAAAACCATAGGTTTCAGACACGTTATAGTTAGAAATTAGCATTTAAAAACCTTTGAAATTCACTGAAAAAAACATAGGTTTTAGGGACAGTTATAGTTAGTTGGACATTTCACTCGCATAAAACCATAGAAATTCCCCGTTATAGTTAGTTCAGCTAACTATAACTCGCGCCCGCAATGCACTGCTGATGACGTCACATATTACATCACTCATGACATGGTCAGTGACATCACTGATGACATCACTGATATCATCCATGTGATAATTTCATGCATCTTCTCACACCCTAATATAGCTTTTGATACACCCACTCTAAATTACAGACTACCATTCTCAAAACCATAGACACTCCAACACCAAAAACTACATACCCACTCACTGATTCTTAGGTCTACACACACACATCTACTCACTCACCCGTACAGTCACTCATACTTAGTCACTCAGTACAGGACTATCATATGCACTCATACACCTATATAAACACTCACACACCGCCACTCATCCATAGAGGTACTCACACACCTAGTCAGTCATGCCCAAAAATTAATCACACACCCATTTACTCGCCTATACAGTTATACACACACCAGCTCACTTACTCATACAAATACTAGCACATTCTTACGCTCTTATACAATAACTGATACAAGCACACACGCATCCATACAGCCACTCTCACAATCGCACACTCTCACTTATAGCCATTTAAATACTCTAACACTCATATATACGGCCTTTTACATATGTAGTTACCGCACATGTACCACTGAGATATACATTCACTCACTAACACACCCATACACACACTCACCCACCCAAGCAGTCCATCACAGATGCACTCTTGAAATCATGCACTCAGTGAATCACCCACTCACACATCTATGTACAGAGTCACACACACCCCACCCACACAAACACTCAGGCAGCCATACAGATACTCAGAGAACCAATCAATAACCCATATAGACACATGTAGCTATTCGCAAATCCATGCATCCACTTACACACCAACAAACAGACGGATACAGGCATTCACACAGTTTAGTCACTAACCCATACATTCAGTAAGATACCTTTAATCACTCACTTGTAGACTCAGTCACGCACGTACTAAATCATCCATTCAGACACTTATACACCCACTCATTCTTCAATACGCCTTTACCTATATATATTAAACATATTTAAACTTGACAGAAACTGTCACTGGATGATGTCATCAGTGATGTCACTGACCATGTCATGAGTGATGTAATATGTGACGTCATCAGCAGTGCATGGGGCGCGAGTTATAGTTAGCTGAACTAACTATAACGGGGAATTTCTATGGTTTTGTACGAGTGAAATTTCCAACTAACTATAACTGTCCCTAAAACCTATGGTTTTTTCAGTGAATATATATATATATATATATATATATATATTCACTGAAAAACCATAGGTTTTAGGGACAGTTATAGTTAGTTTGACATTGCACTCGTACAAAACCCGTGAAATTCTCCCGTTATAGTTAGTCCAGCTAACTATAACTCGCGCCCCGCAATGCACTGCTGATGACGCCACATATTACATCACTCATGACATGGTCAGTGACATCACTGATGACATCACTGATGACATCTCAAATGACATCACTGATGACATCATCCAGTGACTGTGTGTTTCTGTAAAGTTTAAATATTTTTAATATATATAGGAAAAGACGTATTGAAGAATGAGTGGGTGTGTAAGTGTCTGTATGGATGATTTAGTAGGTGCATGACTGACTGTATAAGTGAGTGATTTAACGTATCTTACTGAATGCATGGGTTAGTGACTAAACTGGGTGAATGTCTGTATCCGTCTGTCTGTTGCTGTGTAAGTGGCTGCATGTGTTTGTGAATAGCTACATGAGTGTCTATATGAGTTATTGAATGCTTGTGTGAGTATCTGTATGGGTGCCTGAGTGTTTGTGTGGGAGGGGTGTGTGCGACTCTGTGCATAGATGTGTGAGTGGGTGATTCACTGGGTGGATGGTTTCAAGAGTGCATCTGTGATAGACTGTATGGGTGGGTAAGTGTGTGTAAGAGTGTGTTAGTGAGTGAATGTATGTCCCAGTGGTACATGTGTGAGTAACTACATATGTGAAAGGCAGTATATATGTGTGTTGGAGTATATAAATAGCTATAAGCGAGAGTGAGTGATTGTGATAGTGGCTGTATGGATGAGTGTGTGCTTGTATCAGTGATTGTATAAGAGCGTAAGAATGTGCTAGTATTTGTATGAGTAAGTGAGCTGGTGTGTGTATAACTGTATAGGTGAGTAAATGGTAGTGTGTTTAATTATTTGCATGACTGACTAGGTGTGTGAGTACCTCTATGGATGAGTGGCGGTGTTTGAGTGTCTATATAGGAGTATGAGTGCATATGATAGTCCTGTACTGAGTGACCATAAGTATGAGTGACTGTACGGGTGAGTGAGTGGATGTGTGTGTGTAGACCTAAGAATCAGTGAGTGGGTATGTAGTTATTGGTGTTGGAGTGTCTATGGTTTTGCGAATGGCAGTCTGTAATTTAGAGTGGGTGAATCAAAGGTTATATTAGGGTGTGAGAAGATGCATGAAATTATCACATGGATGATGTCATCAGTGATGTCATCAGTGATGTCATTTGAGATGTCATCAGTGATGTCATCAGTGATGTCACTGACCATGTCATGAGTGATGTAATATGTGACGTCATCAGCAGTGCATTGCGGGGCGCGAGTTATAGTTAGCTGGACTAACTATAACGGGGAATTTCACGGGTTTTGTACGAGTGCAATGTCCAACTAACTATAACTGTCCCTAAAACCTATGGTTTTTTCAGTGAATTTCAAAGGTTTTTTAAATGCTAATTTGTAACTATAACGTCCCTGAAACCTATGGTTTTTTCAGTGAATTTCAAAGGTTTTTTAAATGCTAATTTGTAACTATAACATGTCTGAAACCTACGGTTTTTTCAGTGAATTTCAAAGGTTTTGTAAAAGACAATTTTTAAATGTATTAATTGTTATATAAATTTTTTTCATACTGATTTACTACATTTTTAGAAACAATTGTTTTTTACATATTTTATTTTTTAAATTACATTGTAATTACATTATACATTACATTACAAAAAATACTTTCTCAGAATGAATTACTTTAGTTTAAATACTTTGCACATAGGCAATAGACTTTTAAGTACAGTAGTTACAGTTGTTGCAATGGGCAACACATTTTCAAACACAATGCAACATTCAGCTCAATGTGAATTTCTAGTTAAATGCAATTAGTTACTTTATGGATTACTTTTTCTAACCACAGGACTGGATCCTAGATTCAGTCCTGGGACATCTCCTGTAAACAGTTGAGTAAAAGCGTTTTGGTTACAGTCGTGATTTTTAAGGAATATTATTGTACTTTAAAAGTTGACACTTAGAAACTTTTTCTCATAGAATCACCAATGTTATCCTATGGAAGGAAATTCACTTAGAAGGTAAAAACTGTTATCGTTACTTTTTCTTACTCAGTGTTGGATCCTGGATCCAGCACTGGTGCATCTCCTGTAAACAGTTGAAAGAATGCGTTTAAGTCATACAGGTGATTTTTAGGAATATTTGTAGTTTGTGAAAATCGACACTTTGAAACTTTTCTTCTAAAAACCAGACAATGGATTCCTATGGAAGAAAATATAAGTTACTGGTAAGTACGGTTAAAATTACTTTTCAGGGTCAGTGCTGGTCTAAAAGATGCAGCACTGGGTTCTCTCCTGATAACAGGTGAGTAAATTGGAATTCGTACTTTGGTTGATTTTAGAGGAATATTATAAAGTTCCAAAACTCCACACTTAGAAGAATTTCCAAGTGAAACCAGTCAATGTTAGCCTATGGAAGGAAATTCAAGTTACTGGTAAGTACGGTTAAAATTACTTTTCAGGACCAGTACTGGGCTGAAAGATGCAGCACTGAGGTCTCTCCTGATAACAGGTGAGTAAATCAGAATTCGGATTTCGGCTGATTTTAGAGGAATATTTGTATGTTTCAAAAATCAACACTTAGAAACTTTTTCAGCAAAAAGCAGGCAATGATATCCTATGGAAGGAAATTCAAGTTACTGGTAAGTACGGTTAAAATTACTTTTGAGGATCAGTACTGGGCTGAAAGATGCAGCACTGAGGTCTCTCCTGATAACAGGTGAGTAAATCGGAATTCGTATTTCGGATGATTTTAGAAGAATATTTGCACAATGGTGAAGGGAGGGGCGGGGCCTGAGGTGACATCTGTAAACGCGCCCCGTGGCGCGTTTTAGTTGGGGGATTAAGTCCCTTGAATCCTGAGGGTCCCTAGGGCCAACTAGCCCACCAGGAACCTCCAATATGCGCCAGGGGCTGCGTTGCAGAGACGTGTAGAGAGGCCACACCCTTTTACACCTCTCTGCAACGCAGCTCTGTGGCGCTTTCTGATGTACCTGTTGGGCTAGTTGGCCCCCAGGGACCCTCAGGATTGAAGGGGATTTAATCCCCAACTTAAAACGCGCCACGGGGCGCGTTTGCACAGATGTCACCTGAAGCCCCGCCCCTCCCTTCACCACTGTGCAAACGCGCCCGTGGCGCGTTTTAAGTCGGGGGATTAACTCCCTTGAATCCTGAGGGTCTCTGGGGGCCAACTAGCCCAACAGGTATATCCAAAAAGCGCCACAGAGCTGCGTTGCAGAGAGGTGTAAAAGGGGCGTGGCCTCTGTACACCTCTCTGCAACGCAGCCCCTGGCGCATACTGGAGGTTCCTGGTGGGCTAGTTGGCCCCCAGGGACCCCCAGTATTCAAGGGGAATTGTTCCCTCTGCAAACGCGCCAGGGGCGCGTTTGCAGAGTGGTGAAGGAAGGGGCGGGGCCTGCGGGCCCGATCGTTTTTTTTTTTTTTTTTGTCTCCTGAAGGGGGCTGTGTGGCCCCCTTACTTTTTCCTGTTTTTGGGCCCTGGGGACCCCATCCCCCAGGGCCTTACCCCTTTTTTTTAATTAAATTTTTTTTTAAAAACGGGAAGGGGGCCGCGTGGCCCCCTTTCCTGGGCCTGTATTGGCCCCGGGGACCCCATCCCCGGGGCCGGCCATACCCTTTTTTTAAACTTTGGGGAGGGGGCCTCGTGGCCCCCTCCCGGGCCACTACTTGCCCCGGGGACCCCATCCCCCGGGGCTGGCCCTCTCCGTTGGGGACTGTGGGGGTCCCCAAGCCCCCACAGTCCCGCCGGCTCCCCGCGTCCCTTGGGAGCCGGCATTGCTTACACATGGGGAGCTGCTAAGATGCAGCTCCCCATGTGGAAAGCAATCGGCTTTGGATATTGGAAGAGAGCAGGTTTCCCTGCTCTCTCTTCCAATATCCAAAGCAGTTTGCTATGGCAGGACGGGAGCCGCGAGGCTCCAGTCCTGCCATAGCAAACTACAGTGTCCCGGGGTAGGCACCCCGGGACACTGCAGGAGCCGGCCCTGGGGGTGGCGGTCCCCAGGGCCATCAAGGGCTCCAGGAGGGGGCCGCGCGGCCCCCTCCCTTAAATTGCACAGCCCCGGGGAGGTGGTGGTCCCCGGGCTCTGGGGTCCGTAACGGACCCCCATATTTAAATGTTTAGTGCCCCGGGGAGGTGGCGGTCCCGGGCGTGTGGGGGCTGGAGCCCCCCACACAGGTTTTTCAATTTTTTAAAAAAAGCTCAGAGCCCTCCCGCACCATTTAAAAAAAAAAAAAAAAAGCCCCAGGGGGTGGCGGACCCCGGGGCTTGGGGGGCCCTTTGAGGCCGCCCACACATAAAATTAACCCCCCCCCACCATGCCCCCGGGACTTGGGCCACCCGGGGCAAAATACATCGAGCGCGGGAGACCGCGCTTCGATTTTTTCGGCAGGATTCGCGCACCCTGAACGCATCCTGCCGATTTTTTAAAAAAAGTTTTTGTTTTTTGCCCAGGGGTCCTTGTGGGACCCCTGAGCAAACCTAGGGGGTCAGGGTGTTTCTACCCTGCCCCCTTTGTGCGCTTTGCGCACTTGTTTCTGTCCCTCGGTTCTACCGAGGGATAAAATGGCTGCCAACATTTCCTGAATCGGAATGTTGACAGCCAGCTGACAGCCAATTAACATGCAGCTCGTGATCGGGAGGGTACGCGGACCCTACTCGGCCATAGATATCACTATCTTTTTACTTTTGATTTTCTCAGCAACTACTGAACGGATTTACACCATTTAACAAAAGGGTTCTTTCTGAACCAAGAACTACCTCTTTGCCAAATTTGGTGTAATTCCGTTCAGCAGTTCGGGCTGTAGCCGTGTCTAAAGTTTCCTATGGAAAATTGCATGGGGAAAACGCGTTTTGGGACCCCCTTTTTCTCGGCCCCCGCTTGACGAATCCCCCGAGACTTTCAGGGTAGGAGCGGACCGGAGCGGGCCACAAAGTTTGAAAATTTTGCGAAGATACGTCAACCGGCAAGAGAGTTATTTCAAATAGAATGTCGCGGATTTCCTATGGATAATAGGTTGTAACTATAACTATCTACTGGCGACCGCCAGTAGAATATATATATATATATATATATATATATATATATATATATATATTCACTGAAAAAACCATAGGTTTCAGGGACGTTATAGTTAGTTGGAGCTTTCACTCGTACAAAACCATAGAAATTCCACTGTTATAGTTGGTTCAGCTAACTATATCTCGCGCCCCCGCAATGCACTGCTGATGACGTCACATATTACATCATTCATGACATGGTCAGTGACATCACTGATGACATCATCCACGTGACTGTGTGTTTCTTTAAAGTTTAATTATGTATTGTATATATGCCAAGGTGTATTGAAGAATGAGTGGGTGTATAAGTGTCTGGATGGAGGATTTAGTAGGTGCGTGACTGACTTTAAGTGAGTGATTACATGTGTCTTACTGAATGCATGGGAGAGTTGGAGTATATAAATGACTATACGTGAGAGTCAGTGATCGTTAGAGTGGCTGTATGGATGAGTGTGTACATGTATCAGTGATTGTATAAGAGAGTAAGTATGCGTTTGTTTCTGTTTGAATAAGTGATGTGGTGTGTATTTAACTGTATAGGTGAGTAAATGGAAGTGTGATTGATTCTTTGCATGACTGACTAGGTGTGTGAGTAACTGTATGGATGAGTGACGGTGTGTGAGTGTCTGTATAGATATGTGAGTGCATATGATAGTGCCGTATTGATGGTAGACTGCATGTATGAGTGACTGTATGGGTGAATGAGTGGATGTGTGTGTAGACCTAGGAATCCGTGAGAGCGTATGTAGTAACTGGTATTGGTGCGTCTATGGTTTCGCAAATGGTAGTCTGTATTTTAGAGTGGGTGTATCAAAGGTTATATTAGGGTGTGAGGCGGTGCATCAGATTATCACGTGGATGATGTAATCAGTGATGTCATTTGAGATGTCATCAGTGATGTCACTGACCATGTCATGAATGATGTAATATGTGACGTCCTCAAGCAGTGCATTGCGGGGGCGCGAGTTATAGTTAGCTGAACTAACTATAACAGTGGAATTTCTCTGGTTTTGTACGAGTGAAATCTCCAACTAACTATAACGTGCCTGAAACCTATGGTTTTTTCAGTGAATTTCAAATGTTTTTTAAATGCTAATTTTTATCTATAACGTCCCTATTAAGTCCCCTTTAATCCTGAGGGTCCCTGGGGGCCAACTAGCCCACCAGGTGCCTCCAGTAAGCGCCACAGAGCTGCGTTGCAGAGTGGTGTAAAAAGGGGCGTGGCCTCGGACCACCTCTCTGCAACGCAGCTCTGTGGCACTTACTGGAGGTACCTGGTGGGCTAGTTGGCCCTTAGAGACCCTCAGGATTGAACGCGACTGGCGCGTTGTAAATTGGGGGATTAATTCCCCTTGAGTCCCTTGAGAACTGAGGGTCCCTGGGGCCCAACTAGCCCACGAGCTACCTCCAGTAAGCGCCACAAGGCTGCGTTGCAGAGAGGTGGTCCCCTTTTCTTGTTTTTCACGTTTTTTTTCTGATTTGTTGTGACTCGGTTACCGAGTCACGAGTCACAAGATGGCTGCCAACACTTCCTGGTTTGGAGTGTTGGCAGCCAATTAGAATGAAGCTCGTGGTCGGGAGGGTTCGCGAACCCTCCTCGGCAACAGATATCTAAACTTTTTCTTTCTTTAATTTCTCAGCAACTACTGAACGGATTTACACCATTTAACAAAAAAGACTTTCTGAATCGAGACCTACCTTTTTGCCAAATTTGGTGTAATTCCGTTCAGCAGTCGGGCTGTAGCTTTGTCTAAAGTTTCCTATGGAAAATAACATGGGGAAAAAGCGTTTTGGGACCCCCCTTTTTTCTCGGCCCCCGCTTGGTGAATCACCCCGAAACTTTCAAGACAAGAGCTGACCGGAGCTGATCACTAGTTTTGAAAAATTCGCAAAGATTCGTCAACCGTCGCCAATGTTATTGGGAAAACAAAAAACGCTTTTCCTATGGAAACTAGGTCCTAACTATGACTACCTACTGGCGACCGCCAGTAGGTAATATATATATTTGTGGTCAAAACAGTGGGGAAGCAACAATCATGAGTCATTCCAAACCGGCTAAAACGTATATAAAAACGTTTTGCACATTGATTGCTCAAGTCGGATATTGAAGTTAGTCTTGAGAAAAATGCATGTGATATTTATTAGTGAGAACTATACAAAATTGTTTTCGAACTGTTTTTTAAAACTATTTCAAGTCTTTTAATATATATCATGTATTTATTTGACTACTCATGTGGCATTATGCTCTTTCACAAATATGACAAGTGGGGAGTCTGTTGTTTACCACTCGTAAAAGAGCTTCAAAAATATGTTTTCACTTTCCATGATTCAGCATTTGTTTCCGGGCACGTAGCACTTTAAAAAGCAAAAAATGTCAGGCAGCGTTTGTCATGTGATCAAGGTCCGGATGGACCGAAACGCGTAATGGCCGGCGAATAAAATCATCGTACCTGCACGAAGTTTGTGGTCCGCGTCTGCTTTTTGCTGAGGATTGCATCAACAGGAGCGAATTTTCGTAATGTATAGACTGGAGTGGTTGCTGCCAGTCGCACGCGGACCCTCACTCACTTTGTGGCGACGAGCAAACAAGGAACCGATCTTTCCGGGTTGCACCGGAACCAATTTGCTGTCCGAAGGACTACGCTCTTCAGCCCCCCCACCAACAAGGAAAAGCACCGCCTAAGGCCAGCCGGAGGATCCCGAGTCGGAGGACCCGTGGAACACCGACATACACCTAAGGTAGGACCAGCGCGTTTGAAGTGGGAGAGTGGTGTGCTAGTAAAGCACGGAGCAATGGCACTTGCTGAAGTGTCTCCGGTGGTACTTTACATTTATTAAACATAAACAAATTGACCAACATGTCGGCCGACACGCTGCAAGACCGGGAGGCGGCAGCTTTAGAAATGTTTAGCAATAATCCTTCTGCTGAAGTGATGAGCACTGTAACTAAAATGAACCCTAACATCATACTCAATGTCAAGGACAAAATGAGGCAATTAGAAAAGTTGATGCGCTCGGAACAAGGAAAATGGTGGGAATCTAAATCATTGCAGAGGTACCTGGACGTGGGGCGAATTCCAAGGGGCTTGAGAATTCTCATTGCGCCGAGTTACGAGCACCCGAATCCTGCAATGATGAAAGAGTGGGCAGAATGCAACCTAGACTCCTCTACTAGACTGGTACAAATACTTGTGAAATATACGAAACTATATAGAAGCAGCCTACAAGAACAGATAGATAAATTGAATGAAGAGATTAATAAAATGGGACAAAATGATGAGGTAGCAAAACTACGGGGAGAAATGACTTCGTTTACGTAAAGAAGAAGACAGAATAAAAACGCAAGACTTATAAATTCCACAGAGATAAGGTGGATTACGAGAGCGGCCGCATCTTCACATATTTTAAAAAATATGATGCTTTAAAAATCTCTAAGTCCAAACTGGGGAAGGACACTATGTCCAATACAGGACTGAGCAAAGAAGGTTGCAGTTATACCTCTAATTCCGACTTAAGCTCGGCAGTAGAGAGCGAGACAGAACCTGAAACACGCCTGGCCAATAGAAGTCAAGCACAACAGAAGCTATCTCAAGCAGAAGAGTTAGATTTTTTGTGCCAAGACCGGCGGCAGACTCTCCGCCCCAGGACACAAAGGAGCAACTTAGGAAGAGGCGCAACTTCAAACAAAGACAAAGGTAAAAAACGGTTAGAAGATACAACCGCCAACAAGAGACGCTGGAGAGAGAGATGGAACCGCAAGTAAGCAACACCGTGCAAATAACAAAAACGGTAATAAATCTATCGGGGATTAATCTCAACACAGCGGAGGAACAACTACTCGCACTAGGTCGATCATACTGCCCCGAATCTAATTTTAATTATGCCAACACTCGTATGAACATTTTCTGCTTTATAAGGAAACTTAAATTGAAAAAGTTTCATGCCTTGAAACCGCAAATACAACAAAGCCAAGCAAAAACTGGCTCTCCTTCTTGCAATCTGACAATCTCAGACTTAGCATTGTTAGAAACTCTACAAGATCTTCAAAAGGAAGATGATCAAACCAACAGTCAAGACTACCCCAAATCGATAGAGTATTCAACTCAAGGATCAAGTCAAAACCCCGAACCAGCGAATATGGGTAAAAAACCGACACCATTTAAAGGCAAATCAACATTTAACCCCATTGCACCCCGAGATGCTATCGATATCTTTAATGAACAGGTGATATCAGAACTGAAAAATCTCAATCACAAAGTTCATAACATAAAAGCTAAAAACACCAAACGGAATCAACAATGTAACCAATTAATGACCAAGTTAAGCAAAAATAATCAAATTGTAATAAAAAACTCCGACAAGGGGAGTGTTAGAACTGGGGGTCTCTAGTTGGCAATTGTATACACCTTTGACCAAATAGGACCCTTGCTTCTAGTCAGGGTAAGGGGGATACACTACTAAAATAACCCCTGCTCACCCCCTTGGTAGCTTGGCACGAGCAGACAGGCTTATCTCAGAGGCGGTGCGTTAAGCATTTGTGAACACATACAGTAATACAGTGAAAACACTACAGATGGACACCACAAAGGTTTTATAAAAATAAGTATTCTTTATATAGACTTAACACAAGACCATAAACGACAAAAATCCACAATACTGTAATCAATAATAATTCCTCAAGATGGTAGAAATAGTTTAAAAATAGGTTCTTCACTTAAAAGCAGTCTTTAGCAACAGATAACCCCAACTGAAGTTATCACGACGTCAAGGTCAAAGAAATCCCAAAGTACGGCGCCGACCGCGTGGTGCGCGGCGTCGGGCCTGGAGTTAAAACAGACCCACAAAGAACAGTACCTTGGAAAAGCTAAAACAAAGACAGCTCACGGCGTCGGGGAGGTGCGGTGTCGTTGGCTTGTTGCGTCGTCGGTTCCTTGCTTCGGGGGAGATGATGCGTCGGGACCTGGATGCTTGCGCAGGCAGGGGAGGCATCGGTTCCTGACCGGAGAGGAGGTGACGTCACGATGGCACCGAAACCACGGTTCCGTACGATGTCACGATGACGATGGATTCTTGACCACCCACGTCGACGATCGGCTCCGCGATGATGTCTGCTTCGGAGTCGATGTGGCACAGCAGCAGGCGTCGGGCCGGCGTCGCAAGTCGGAGCAGCGCTCACGGCTATGGCAGGCTTACGATGTCGTTCGCTGGCGTCGATGTGGCACGGCTGCCGGCGTCGGGTCTACGTTGCAAGTCAGAGCATCGCTCACGGCTTCGATGCAGAAGATGGTGTCGCTCGCCGGCGTCGGTGTTGCAAATTCCTTCTGTAGCACCAGAACAGCAAGTTCCAGATGCAGGCAAACAGAAAGAGTGAAGTCTGGTATCCCTGAGACTTCGGTCAGGAGGCAAGCTCAAATCAAGCCCTTGGAGTAATATTCTGCAAGATGATGAAAGTTCTTTAAAAGTTCCTTCTCCTTTCCTTGGCAATGAAGAAACCACTGCAGGCCAACCCAGCAAACAGCACACTGGCAGGGGGGCAGTCCAACTCCTACAGCTTCCTTTGGTTCTTCTCCTTGGCAGAGGTTCGTCTTGTTGTTCCAGAAGTGATCTAAAGTCTTGGGGTCTGGGTCCCCATATTTATACTACTAAATCCTTTGTCCTCTGAAGGCAGAGGGGCCTTTACCTGGTCCAAACCAGTTCTGTGCAGTCCTGGAGCACTTTGTTTACAGGACTCCTTCTTTCCTTTGACAGTGTGGGCCAGGGACATCAGACGCACCACAGGAGGTGGAGCCAGCATTGTGGAAGGCAGGCACAGCCCTATTCAGACCCAGGTGCAACTCCTCCCACCGCTCTACATGCAGATAGGTCTATTCAGCCCTGTGCTGGCTCACCCTGTCTCCTGGAATCCTCCCAGCCCCTGTCACTCACAAACCAGACATGGAATACACAACCTAGCAGAGGCAGGCCTGGACAGTTAGGCAAGAAAATACCTACTTTCTAAAAGTGGTATTTTCAAACACAGAATGTTAAAACCAACTTTACTAAAAGATGTATTTTATCATTCTGAGTTCAGGCATACTAAACTCGAATTTCTACCATGTTCCCTGGGTCAGTTAGGATTATAGGATGTTATAATCAAACTGCCCATTCTGGCCTATGGGGAACAGGTAGCCTTGCAATAGTGAAAAACGAAAATGGCTGTAATTCACTATTAGGACATGCCACACACACCAGGGCATGCCCTACCTTATACTTACAATGCACCCTGCCCTTGGGCCTACCTTAGGGGTGACTGATATGCAGAAAAGGGAAGGTTTAGGGACTGGCAAGTGGGTGCACTGGCCAAGTCGAGATGGCAGTCACAGACTGCACACAGGCTCTGCAATGGCAGGCCTGAGACACACTTTACAAGCTGCTTCTGTGGGTGGCACAACCAGTGCTGCAAGCCCACCAGCAGCATTTAATTTACAGGCCCTGGGCACACCTGGTGCACTATACTAGGGTCTGACAAGTAAATCAAATGATCCAATCATGGAGTCACTAATCAATACATCAATTTACAATAGGGAGAGCATATGCACTTTAGCACTGATCAGCAGTGGTAAAGTGCCCAGAGTCATAAAACCAACAAAAGCAGGTCAGAGAAAATACAGGAGGAAGGCAAAAAGTTCAGGGATGACCCTGCAAAAAGGGTCAAGTCCAACACAACCCCCTTCCAGCCAAAACGCAGGGTAGACCAATCACTACCTTGATGGGATTCCCTGCTTTGGGCGATAGAACATGGACCCTGGCCCGCAACAGCAGGGGCATACTCCAGTTCTACGCCAATCTGAGCCTATTTGGGTCCCTCTGTCCATACTCTCAGGGCCCACCAAGCTAACCCATGGGGAACCCTTCTCCTCACCTGTGGACACCATCTGTGCAGCACCTAACCTTAGCTTGCTCACAGGTGTGTCCCAACAGACAGACAGCAAGCCACAGTGGCCTCTGACAGTGGTCAGTGATGAGACCCAGGCCTTATGCCTCTCAGGGCCCTCAAACCTCTGTGGCGTTAGAGAGCGGGGGGCAGTAGCCCCAGGTGTTTGGCACCCTTTGTCCACTCTCCCTCCTGTCAGGTCAGGTATGACATCCTGGCACTGACCCACCAGCCCCGGGCCTGTACCTGGCGGCTGGACAGGAGACTGGGGTTGTCTTTCCCACACCCGGTCCTCCTTCTCTTCGTTGGGGCTCTGTACCCTCCCACTTGGAGTGGTACCCCCTTCCAGAATTGCCAGGGCACCTGTGGCAGGTGTCCTGCACCACAAGTTCAGGGGTTCTATCCTGCAACTGGGCGTCCAGGTCAAGGGGAACACCCCGAACCTGGCCCTCCAACCTAGGGTCTAGACCCTCCAGTTGAACCGGGGTCAGAGGCGAGGGCTCCCTCCCTCTGCACCCCCTTCCAGAGTGCTGTACCCTCCCACCTGGAGTGGTACCCCTAGAAGACCAACCGGTCAGGACACTGTTTACAGTTGTCCCTCCCTCCAGGTCAGACAACACCTGAACCTGGCTTCCCAACCCAGGGACCAACCCCTGCGGTTGAACACTTGCCCGGCGCACCAGGACTTCATTGGGAGCACATATGCCCCCCCCCGAGGGTGACACACAACTCATGTGTCGTGTGACAGTCTGCCTGGCGCAGATCTTCCGACCCCTGTCCATCTGACAGTGCGTGAAGATCCCCCAGGACAGAA
This sequence comes from Calotriton arnoldi, assembly GCA_963921515.1. Lineage (NCBI taxonomy): Eukaryota > Metazoa > Chordata > Amphibia > Caudata > Salamandridae > Calotriton > Calotriton arnoldi. The sequence continues at coordinate 583,464 of CAWUFW010005732.1, read as the reverse complement.
GTGGTGTCACCATGGTCATTCACTGGTGACTCAGCCCTTCTGGCTGGCCCCTGACCCACTGGTTCTTCCACTGGGGACTCTTTCCCCCTCTCACCCCTCAATCTGGACTTCTGCACCCTCCACTTAGGAGTGGCACTGCCAGACACCAGAACCGATGGAGGCCTGCTTACAGACACTCCCAGTTCACCAGACACTAGGGGATCCCCCTCAACGGGCGGCCCATCAGGACAGACTAGGCTCCCCACCTGGTGTTCCCTTAAAGAACCATCCAGGCCCTGAGACTGGGTTTCGGGCACCTGGGGTCACGCAGCCCCACACTCACTCCATCTCCTCTGAGACAGGACGTGAGCCCCTACACCCCTCCCACTACACTGGGACCTAGCTGGGCTACTCTGAACCATTTCCACCACTCTGGGTTGGAAGATACCTGAGCCACTCCCCTTAGGGTCATTCCCCCCCACTGCCTCTTCAGACCCTCTGGAATCCACCAAAAGGTCTGCCTCCCTGGTGAGCTCCCTGGGGTCAGAGAACTCACTCTTCAACAGGTGTTGGCATAGCTCTGGAAAACAGGGACTTACAATATGCTCTCCCACAATTGGATCACACAGCCCCCTACAAGGGTTAACCAAACTATCCTTCACCTCACCATCCAGTGCCTCGCACACGTACTCCACACCACTCTCCTGAGATTGGCAAGACGGGATCTGACTGTCACTCAACCCACACTCTTCTGGGCGGTCTCCACATTCACACACCAGGACTTCAACCATGGGGGAACCTCCCTCCCTGCTCCTCTCAGCTAGAGTCAGTGGAGTGTCCCTCCCAACACTAGGACCATGAACACCTGCGCCAGTGCCCCAATCTACTTCCGGGACACTGCGCACCACTGGAGCTACCTCAGATCCTTGAACCTCCTGGTGTATGTTAACCCCCTCCAAGTCAGGCGCCACATCTCTGGGTGTGTGTACTACCCCCTCAGCACTAGATAACTCAATATTGCTGCCACCATCTGAGCTGGATTCCGCCTCCAACTCAGCAAAGCTCACTTCCTGAGCTACACAATTTTCTTGTTGCTGGGCTGAGACCCTCATGGCCTCAAGCCTCTCGAGCTCCAAATCAAGCTCTCTCATTCTCAACTGATGTTCCAATCTCATTCTCTCTCTCTCTCTCTCCAAGGCTAACTTATTTTCAAACTCCAGCTTCTTATTCTCTAGGTCCTTTTGACCCTCCATTTGAGCCTGGCCAGCTCCATTCTTTGCCTTCTATCTCTCTCCCTATCCTCCAACTCTCCTGGGGACAGGTTTTTGGAAGAAACACTACTGCCTGGCGGGGTAGGTACTTTCTCCCCCCCCGGACCCAGCGGCCCATCTAGCTGCCCTTCTGCCTCCTCCACAGGGTGCTCCACATTTTCAGATGCATTTATTGCTTCCACTCAGGCCCTCAGCGCCTTGTGGAACTCATCCTTCTTTGTGAGGCCTGTAATAGCAACTTTAAATTTTCTACAGAAGGCTTTCAGCTGTTTGGCATTATAGGTATCCAACCTCTCTTCCATAAACTCTGGATCCATAGAGGCAATAGATGCTGGTGGACTCATGGCAATAAGAATTGGCAGTTCTCAGAAAAATAACAGTCCAAGGAGAAAAACAATTCTACCAAAAAGGTACGTGGCTGCGTTTGGTCTGCACTCACTAGTAGTGTACACCAATCACTGTATATGAGTCACAAATGCAAGTCCAGAATCTTCACAGCTGACCACCAATGTTAGAACTGGGGGTCTCTAGTTGGCAATGGTATACACCTTTGACCAAATAGGGACCCTTGCTTCTAGTCAGGGTAAGGGGGATACACTACTAAAATAACCCCTGCTCACCCCCTTGGTAGCTTGGCACGAGCAGACAGGCTTATCTCAGAGGCAGTGTGTTAAGCATTTGTGAACACATACAGTAATACAGTGAAAACACTACAGATGGACACCACACAGGTTTTATAAAAATAAGTATTCTTTATATAGACTTAACACAGACCATAAACGACAAAAATCCACAATACTGTAATCAATAATAATTCTTCAAGATGGTAGAAATAGTTTAAAAATAGGTTTTCACTTAAAAGCAGTCTTTAGCAACAGATAACCCCAACTGGAGTTATCACGACGTCAAGGTCAAAGAAATCCCAAAGTACGGCGCCGACCGCGAGGTGCGCGGCGTCGGGCCCGGAGTCAAAACAGACCCACAAAGAACAGTACCTTGGAAAAGCGAAAACAAAGACAGCTCGCGGCGTCGGGGAGGTGCGGCGTCGTTTGCGCGTTGCGACGTCGGTTCCTTGCTTCGGGGGAGATGATGCGTTGGTACCTGGATGCTTGCGCAGGCAGGGGAGGCGTCGGTTCCTGACCGGAGAGGAGGTGACGTCACGATGGCGCCGAAACCACGGTTCCGTACGATGTCGATGGATTCTTGACCACCCACGTCGACGATCGGCTCAGCGATGATGTCGGCTTCGGAGTCGATGCGGCACAGCAGCAGGCGTCTGCCCGGCGTCGCAAGTCGGAGCAGCGCTCACGGCTATGGCAGGCTTACGATGTCGTTCGCTGGCGTCGATGTGGCACGGCTGCCAGCGTCGGGTCTACGTTGCAAGTCAGAGCAGTGCTCACGGCTTCGATGCAGAAGATGGTGTCGCTCGCCGGCGTCGGTGTTGCAAATTCCTTCTGTAGCACCAGAACAGCAAGTTCCAGATGCAGGCAAACAGAAAGAGTGAAGTCTGGTATCCCTGAGACTTCGGTCAGGAGGCAAGCTCAAATCAAGCCCTTGGAGTAATATTCTGCAAGATGATGAAAGTTCTTTAAAAGTTCCTTCTCCTCCCCTTGGCACTGAAGACACCACTGTAGGCCAACCCAGCAACCCAGCACACTGGCAGGGGGGCAGTCCAACTCCTACAGCTTCCTTTGGTTCTTCTCCTTGGCAGAGGTTCGTCTTGTTGTTCCAGAAGTGATCTAAAGTCTTGGGGTCTGGGTCCCCATATTTATACTACTAAATCCTTTGTCCTCTGAAGGCAGAGGGGCCTTTACCTGGTCCAAACCAGTTCTGTGCAGTCCTGGAGCACTTTGTTTACAGGACTCCTTCTTTCCTTTGACAGTGTGGGCCAGGGACATCAGACGCACCACAGGAGGTGGAGCCAGCATTGTGGAAGGCAGGCACAGCCCTATTCAGACCCAGGTGCAACTCCTCCCACCACTCTACATGCAGATAGGTCTATTCAGCCCTGTGCTGGCTCACCCTGTCTCCTGGAATCCTCCCAGCCCCTGTCACTCACAAACCAGACATGGAATACACAACCTAGCAGAGGCAGGCCTGGACAGTTAGGCAAGAAAATACCTACTTTCTAAAAGTGGTATTTTCAAACACAGAATGTTAAAACCAACTTTACTAAAAGATGTATTTTATCATTCTGAGTTCAGGCATACTAAACTCGAATTTCTACCATGTTCCCTGGGTCAGTTAGGATTATAGGATGTTATAATCAAACTGCCCATTCTGGCCTATGGGGAACAGGTAGCCTTGCAATAGTGAAAAACGAAAATGGCTGTAATTCACTATTAGGACATGCCACACACACCAGGGCATGCCCTACCTTATACTTACAATGCACCCTGCCCTTGGGCATGACTGATATGCAGAAAAGGGAAGGTTTAGGGACTGGCAAGTGGGTGCACTGGCCAAGTCGACATGGCAGTCACAGACTGCACACAGGCTCTGCAATGGCAGGCCTGAGACACACTTTACAAGCTGCTTCTGTGGGTGGCACAACCAGTGCTGCAAGCCCACCAGCAGCATTTGATTTACAGACCCTGGGCACACCTGGTGCACTATACTAGGGTCAGACAAGTAAATCAAATGATCCAATCATGGAGTCACTAATCAATACATCAATTTACAATAGGGAGAGCATATGCACTTTAGCACTGATCAGCAGTGGTAAAGTGCCCAGAGTCATAAAACCAACAAAAACAGGTCAGAGAAAATACAGGAGGAAGGCAAAACATTCAGGGATGACCCTGCAAAAAGGGCCAAGTCCAACAGGGGGCAATGTAGTGATTTGGGGCAAAGAAGAATACATACAGTAAGCATTGTCCCAGCTAAACGACATCACTTGCTACAAAAAAAGCAACATGCAAACTCTTCGATCAGTTTACAATGACTTCTACTCAAAACTGTTAGCTTGGAAGAGTGCGGGTCTAATTACAGATGACGAATACAAATTCATCAAGAAAGAGAATCCCACAGTCCCACATATGTACTTTATACCAAAGATCCACAAAAACGCTGTGAAACCACCGGGAAGACCGATTATTTTGGCACAGAACAGCCTACTAGAAAATGCATCCCAATACGTTGATCTCCATCTTCAGGAGCATGTGCAGAAACTGCCCTCTTATTTAAGGGACACTGGCGATTTCATTTTAAAACTGAAGGACTTCGCTTGGCAAGAAAATTATCTGCTATTGACATTAGACGTAATTTCGTTGTATACCAGTATTAATCACATTAGATGGCTTACGCGCATTAGAGTTTTATTTGGGGAAAAACACACATCAAATGACCCAACATAACATAATGCTCATCAAGATGGCAAAATTCTGCTTAAATAACAACATTTTTCTGTTTGATAAAATGTTTTACCAACAAATGAGGGGCGTCGCAATGGGTGCCAGCTTCTCCCCCAGCTATGCGTGTCTTCACATGGGCTGGTGGGAGGAGCTGGTACTGGGCGTCACCCATAAAACATATATGGAAAACAATGTAAAATTGTGGCTTAGATTCATTGATGATTTGTTTATCATATGGGAAGGCTCTTACACTCAAGCAGAGGAATTTGTTTCAGCAATTAACATCAATGAACTAAATCTCAAATTCACAGCCACTATTAGCAACACAATGGTTCATTTTCTAGATGTGGAAGTGTACATTGAACACAATAAATTACAAACAAAAATTTATCAGAGGGAGACTGCAGGGAATTCAGTTCTACATTCATCTAGTCACCACCCGCGTCATCTAATAGAAAGCATTCCCTACGGGGAAATGCTGCGACTTAAAAGAATCTGCAGTAATCCATCAGATCTACATATGGCACAACAGGCCAGCAAGCTGAGGTTTTTGGAAAAGGGCTACTCTAGAAAAACAATAGATGCAGCCATATTCAAAACTACCAATTTAACCAGGTTGAACCTTCTAGAACCTAAGACTAAGAAGCCCAATGAGACAGCAAGTGAAGTTAGATGCATTATGACATTCAATAAACAGGATAAGATACTGAAAAAGATAATGAGACAAAATTGGCCAATAGTATTAAGTGACCCGGTGATAGGGGAGTCACTACCACACAATCTTTCTATCACATATAGACGTGCCCCGTCTATGAGCAATTGCCTGGTAAAAAGTAACCCTGAGATAACTGAGCCTTGCTCATGGCTTATACAACGTAAGGGAGTCTTTGAATGCAAGAGTTGCAAGGCTTGCCAATATGGGGTTAACAGGACATCATACATTACACCGTTTGGCAATAAGGAACATAAAATCACCAAATCTTTGCACTGCAAAACAGATTTTGCAATATATGCATTAGAGTGCTCTTGCAATCTTAAATACATAGGGAGCACTAAACTGCAGGCAAATAAAAGAATCTTGCAACATACACGAGCTATCGTCAATCAGGACGTTACATACCCTGTAGCCCGCCATTTCAAGGAGGTACACCAGAGCAATTTGACGCATTTAAAGTATTATCTGATAGATACAGTGGTGGCCATCAGAAGGGGTGGGGACAGAGAAGGCACTCTCAGAAAATTAGAAACCCGCTACATATTAGATCTGGACTGTAAGTTTCCGGGAGCCCTCAACACAACGGAGGACCTTTACACCTGTTTATAGTTCCCTGTATGCCATAAGAGCTTTCTGTCTTAAAATGATGAAATAATCAAGTAAGGAGACCCACTATTTTTCGTGCTATAAGAGTTAGAGCACTCATTAGAGAACCATTGAGCCCACTTTACATATGAATTTATTTCCAGAGAAGGTTATGTATCAATGTAACAAAATCCCATTGTATTCAAACGAGGATGTATTGAAGGGAAAAAAATGAAATCATTATTTTAATTTGAAACTTCCAGACCAACCTGATCCACAAATACAGTGGTTTTTTAATTACACTTTGCACAACTTTTTGCACTTCCTTTAGGAAACCTTAGACACATATATTTGTCATCTGTACTGTAGCTTGATGCATTTGCACTTTATTAGACCTTGTGGTAAAAACAGTGGGAAGCAACAATCATGAGTCATTCCAAACCGGCTAAAACGTATATAAAAACGTTTTGCACATTGATTGCTCAAGTCGGATATTGAAGTTAGTCTTGAGAAAAATGCAGGTGATCTTTATTAGTGAGAACTATACAAAATTGTTTTCTAACTGTTTTTTAAAACTATTTCAAGTCTTTTAATATATATCATGTATTTATTTGACTATTCATGTGGCATTATGCTCTTTCACAAATATGACAAGTGGGGAGTCTGTTGTTTACCACTCGCAAAAGAGCTTCAAAAATATGTTTTCACTTTCCATGATTCAGCATTTGTTTCCGGGCACGTAGCACTTTAAAAAGCAAAAAATGTCAGGCAGCGTTTGTCATGTGATCAAGGTCCGGATGGACCGAAACGTGTAATGGCCGGCGAATAAAATCATCGTACCTGCACGAAGTTTGTGGTCCGCGTCTGCTTTTTGCTGAGGATTGCATCAACCGGAGCGGATTTTCGTAAAAAAAAATATATATATATATATATATATATATTAGTGTGATGGTGTCAGTGATGTACTTAATGGTGTCATGAGTGATGTCATATGAGGTTTAAGCAGTGCATGACAGGGATGTGAGTTATGGTTAGTTTATTCTAGTTCACCATCATATCCTTTTAACCCTATTTTCTTATTATTTCATACACATATTCATGTATATTGTTTGACTTCCTAATATATTTAAATAAACAAACCATTCCTTATCCATATTCAGCCTCTATGGGCTCAGTGTTTCCAAATGTAATATGTGGCATGATTCAAGTTTCCCCAACATTAGAGTTCGTTTGCCACCTCTGATCTGTTCCGCGCTGTCGATCACAAAAACTGTCTCTCAGCAGTTTATCATTTCCATCATGTTTCTCTCCAAAAGTGCTGCTACTGCATTACTCCCTAAGCCCCTTGAAAGGTAGACTCAATGTAATGTTGCTGGTTATCAGAACTTCAGGTTTTTTTTCTGCTTGGGCAAAGGTAACTCGCCAAGATCCTATGGTGGATGTTTTACAACCACTTGGATCGTCGTATTTTGGTTTTAGAGATTGCTTAACCAGAGGTTTTACACTTTTAAAGAGGGTGTAGATGAGTTAGTGTTAATTTGTAGCCATCATACCTGTTTTACTTTAAGAAAAGCTTGAATGGATGGGAGGCTCAATTTGATAAACGTGTAAATAGATTCCCTTTGGCTACTGCAAGGAATATAGACACCCTACACTTGGAGGGTGGAGCTCCTCAATGACCAAAAAAAAGAGCCATGTTGTTTTAATACGTGGGACATTGCAATATACTAATACACTGTTACCTTACTCCACGTGTAACAAAGTAAGAACAGTGATTGAGTCAGGAAGCTTGACAGAACATGCATGTGTTGCTTCGAGCCTACGAAATCAACAATATAATATCAGAAATGAAAGATAAGTGGTAATTAATGAAGCTATTAGATCCTCAACCCCTTCGTTGTCCCAATCCTTGCTCAGACATGCACCAAAGTATCATGACTTTTGTCACGATTTGCCTCCAGCCATAGTCATGTCAGCTGACAGAAGGGCCACACCTCAACCATGTAAGAGAAGAAAGGGCAGTATTCAAAAAGGAGAACAAGGCTGGCTATCCTAAGCCAGACCACAAAGTTGATGGATCAATGAACAAGACAGGACCCCACCAAGCCAGACAGCAGGCACCAAGCAGGAGACCAGCAGCAACAGTGGTCTTTAGAAGCACAGCACCATCTCCCATAGGATAAGCAGTGGAGCCACTGAAAACTCTATATCAAACAGCTATGCAGAGAGCACACAGGGCGACATCCACCACCCAGATCCAAGCCACTAAAAGCACCTGCCAAGAGGCCAGAAATATAAGAGCAACGGGAACAGGAAGGACTGCGCAAAGGAAACAGCAAGAAGTAGAGAGCCGGTCAGAAATTGTAATTTACCCTGCTCCCAGGCCATGCGCCACAGTGCTCCTGGTTGACAACCTGTCAACCAGGAGCAGGTTCCTACAGAACAAAGGTGCCTGTGCACTCATCACAGTATAAAAAGTATTGCAGTCAACACCCATCAGGTAAACCCTGAAGCTGCTGGAACTCAAATGTTTAGGTCACTGAGAACCATGACACCAAGATGCAGACAAGCTCACTGCAAAGACAAAATAAAGTCACAAGTGTACTGACAAAAAGACTTACGGTATCCATAGCTGAAGGACCATTCCAATAGAAGAAGAAACAATCCGATCCCCTCGAGGGCCACAGTCACAACGATAAGACTCACCACAAAAGCCAGTAGGATGACAGCCCATGTATAAGCCCCTACCGTAGTTAGATAGGCCAGTGAAAACACACCTTAGGCCAAGGACCTGAGGGGAAGATCCAGCAGAGCAGGAGGCACCAACGAGAACTGAGACGAAGACCCTCCCCAGTGGCCTCCATAATCATATGTCTGAGCATGGTACACCCAACCTATCCGCCAAAGAAACCAGACCCTAATCATACAGGAGCTCAACCCAGCTCCATCAGGACAAATACTGGAGATATCACCCACAGAAGACAGCCACTGGCCATAAGGGTGCAGGATCACGCCCCAGAAAAAAATGAAACCCTGCAATAGTCCTGCTTCCACTAACATTCTTATTCCACGGCATATACATTGCCCCGCCAAAGAAAAACAGAAGATCATAGCCCCAAGAGCAAGACAGTTACTGTCATTGGTAAACTCTGGACAATTCTAGCCCTCCACCAGAGGTACAGATAGACGGACTGTCTTATTGGCTACCACCAATATGAACTAGATTGATCCTGACAGTAGGGTGGGTGTATGATGTCAGCAGGAGCACATGCTACCTTGCCACGGTATAAGTTCAGGGTCCTAGTGTGCCAGAGCTTGTTCACAAAGACCCCAACCCCATACAGGAGGTAGTCCATACACATGAGACACCCTGACAGAAAGACACAAGGGGCGCACCCAGAAAGGAATAGAAAGAAAAGCATAAATCACTTGCAGCAATACAGAAGTAAATATGAAGATCCTAACTGGCTGAGTTAGTGTGGCATTACCAGCCACGTTAAGTATGTGACCATGCACTCCTTTGTTGTATTGAGTAGGGTAATCCAAGTTGGGTGCACAAGGGTATTACCTTCTGATCATTGATGTGTTGCGCCCTCCCTGTCCGGGAGTGGCGTCCCCGAAGTGCGTTCCTCAAAGAGAAACTTCCTCAAGCTTTTTACACACCTTGGTTTGAACTAATACTCATCAGCTATATGTTGAATTTGCCGCAGTTTTTTATTAAGTAATCTAATGCATCAATGTTCATCCATGGATACATAACGTTGGGACATCCAAGTACATTATGTCCTCATGCTTTTCACTTATCCCAGTGCATTTCGGGCTGTGCCCTTCATCAGGGGATATTTACTCATAAGACACAATAAACAAAGTATGAGCATATCAACATAACACAAGTGGAATGTACAACATCACTGGCTATTAACTCATTATCAATCATCCCAAAAAAGCTGACCTATGAGCATTATTTGCAATATGTTGGTGATCTTTCGTGGTACAGACCACTGTCTACCGAACTCCGTGTAAACAAGTGGTGGATTTGGCGGACTCTATACGCGTCATGAACCGAAAGGTGAAAATGGTGGTGAGCATTCATAACATTCCTGGGCCATGATCCCTCTATCAGTTTTTAAAATACAAATATAAAGTCTTCTGTCAGAGTGATATGTTAGCGGTTAAAAGCGCTTTATTGTATAGTGGAAACGCTAAACCTTCAACCGTACTTGATGTGCTTAAACAGTGTGACCGTGCTCTTCCAACAAATAAACAGGAAACTAGTGAAAGTATACTCGATGCAGCAGCAGTAAAAGCTGTGGCGTATAGTGAAAACATTAAACAATCGACCGCACATAATGTGCTTAAACAAGTGACAGTGATTTCCAACAAGTGAACAGGAGGCGAGTGAAAGTAAAGTCCAGTGCCGCAGTAATACCTGGGTCAAGTGCCGTAAACTGCTGGTGACAGTGCTCATCTAACTAATGAATAGACAACGAGTGAAGGTAAAATCCCGTCCCATAGTACAACTCAGTTTAAACTCTGTAGCTCATTGGTATCACGGTGGTACAAATGATGCCGAGCATTCGTGACTTCTCTTGCCGTGAGGTGTCTAGTGTATCTCACAACGGAATTAAAAAAGAAAAAAAAGCACTTACCTTGGAACAGCCGGCCGCCGCCTCTCCCCATCCTCTTCATCATCCTTCTTGTCTCCAGTCCCGGCAGCAGGAAGCACCCGGCTCCCAGGATCCCCTAAGCCAATCACATTGCTGCAATGCAGCATTGTGATTGGTCTGAGAGCCGTGGTTCGGCGCTCAGACTGGGACAGGGAGCCTGTGCATGTTCCCCATCAGGCTGTGCATTACAGCCTGGTGGGGAACATGCAAAGTGCGCATGACTGTTTGACCGGCCCAAGAGGGCCAGCCAAACAGTCATGCGCACTTAGGGAGTGCAAACCACTCCTCCCTTGCTCTGGCCAGCCCCACCCCGCAGGAAACAGAGCCACTGACTGCTATAGGAAAAATAAAATGATAATAATAATACGTTATTGTCATTTTATTTTTCCTTTTGAGGAGTGAGGTGACGCTCCTCCGCCTTAGCGGAGGAGCCACCACTGATAAGGACATAGCTTCAGGAGGGGTGTATGAGGTGCGGCACCACCCTAATACTTTTAGTCGGGTCTTGACCTGGCATTATCAGCCGTCTGCAGCAAAAGTGGCATCAAATCAGTGTTGCTGTAAACCATAAATATGTGAGCAAGCCAACTTAATAGGGAGAGCGATGAGATAACTGAACTAAGCGTCTGGCTTTGCTCTATGAGCCTATGAATGAGCCGAGCCATGGAAATAGGTCGCATGAACATCGTGCAACAAAAATCTTGTAAAAACAAGTTGCTTCAAAAAAGTTTTAAGGTTTTGTTTTTTTAACACGTGAAAGCGTTTCACCGTAGTACTTCAGATAGTATCACTGCATTGAAAAGCATATATTAAAAGTGATAGTTGTAACTGTGAACTTAGAAATATTCATGTCTCTTGCTGCCCTGACGACGGTCCTACTAGCGAAATCAGAGGCAAGACAGTTGTCATGTGTACCCTGTATGTGGTCCAGATTATTATAGGTGGAGCAACATTATAGTAGTTTAAATCAAACATGAGGATTTTACTCGCTTCCTGAACTCATGCACTTGAAGGTACTCTCCTATGTGATAATGAAATAAAAGAGATTCTGAAATAAAATATTTGCAGAGGATCACCCAATTTGTTCAAGCGAGAAAGCCAGGATTGATCCCTGATATTCTGAATTTCCATTGTGCAATTTAGTTGATAGATGGGAATGTTTTTCTCTTTCCCGTTTTACATCAAAGTTTATAACTTTGTCGATAATTCTTGGTGCAGGGGGTGCAGGCAGATTTTCCATTAAAGCTCAGCTTGGTTCAGGCTCAAAGGTCCAAGAGGTTTCAATAACTTGCCCATCTCTAAGACTGGGCCTGGGATAGCAGAGTGATCGATGAAGATGTGTGATTTGCAGGCAGGGTTGAGGGCATGGATCTGATTAGGCCTCTGCCATTCACTCCACATCAGTCCGCACCCAGGAGGGCTTTAAGTGAGTGGGGTTCCCCAGGTCTCCCATGCGATAGTAATTAAAATCTGTCTTTGAAATGGGTCCCTATTGGGTCCTGAATTGATGTCCTTTACAAGCTAAAACAATGCTTGAATTTCCAATGGCTGTAAAAACATTGAGATAATCCATAACAGTGATGCAGTCTGTTTACATTTATTTTTAACTTCCTCTTGCATTCCCTAAGAGCATTGTTTTTTCCCCTATATTGTGCTTCTATAGTTTTTCATGCAATATGACTGTTTTTCATGAATTGAGTCGCCTCTAGGCTTATGGGTGAGCTCTGGTTGAGGGTGAGTGTTCATGATGGGGCACTAAGGAGGGCTCTGGAGAGGAGTCTGAAGGTGGTGTGTGTTTATCACAGTGCCTGCCAGTGTGTCATAAAGGTGTTCATATTTCAATCATGTGCAATCCCTGGCCACTGTGCAGAGCGCACAGAAATAAGTGCCAATTGTAATTGTGATTTTATGGCAAAGAGTGTGAAGGAGGTAATTAAACTTGCTACATCCACAGACAGATGCCATCAAAACCACATAATCAGAAGGGGTAGCTCAGATCTTAACAACCGCTTGAAGCCAAGCAATGGACAATTGTACATCCCAATAGAACAAAACATATTGCAATGTCCTCAAGCACACTAATCCACAAACCCAATCTTCATATCTTTAAATTTGGTATATAATTTTTATATTTTCTATCAAAAGGGAGAAAGCAATAGGGGTCACCGGTTCCTTGCTGTGGAGATCACCACAGTGTACAAGAACTTTATGGTCCAGGAAGTTTCAAACTTTCCTTTCCTTGAGTTTTAAAGTCATTGTACATTGATGGGTATTCTGCAGCATTTGCTACTATTTTACAGTTTTCCCCTAGCCTGTGATCCTGTATTCCTCTTTTCTACCAAGCGTAGTTTGCTGCTGGGCCTAGGCTACTAAATGGCTTACTCCTACTGCCTATCATACTCCTGGTTTGCTGATAATTAGGTATGGGCTTATGCTTTGCTCTCCTTGGTCTCTGCCCTACATTGCTGTGAGGAGGAACTGGAATAAAGTGGACAACATAATTCTGACTCTTTCACTTCGGCCCTGCACTGACTGACTTTACCTTTTCAAATAACTGAAAACTGATGCCCCTAACTCTGGCCATTACCACTGCCCCATGGCCCCAGTCCACCCTGTCCTTTTCAGTTGGGTACACATCGTTGCTTGTTGGGAAATCTCTGACTCACACCCCCTACCTTCATTGCCTGAGCTATGCTCCTGCACACACACCGAAGGGAATGGGCCGACATGTCATCTCCTTTTGCCCCGCCCTTCCTCAGACAGTAATGCTCCAATCCAATAGCAGATCGAATAACAAGGCTTCAAACTTTCTGGAGCAGGGGTTTTCCTTGGCGCGCACTATGCTGCTGTGCTTCACCTCCTCCAGGTTGCTGCCCCCTTTTACTGGCCGTTCTAGCCGTCTTTCAAAATAGTTTCCCACCAATCTCCCTTCCAGAAGTGCTTGTTGCCTTACCCTCTTGGTGACAGCAGAAGCAGTTAGCACCACTTTCCCAAGACTCTGTAGCTGTGTTGTGTAGTGATCGGCACAATAGGCCTATAAGGTGTGAACATTTGATTGTTTTGCTGCAGAAACCTTCTGTTAAATGTTATGCGTATTTGTAAAGCGCACTATCACCCGCGAGGGTATCCTGGCTCTGAGCAGGTGCTTCTGCCTAGCCCTACCCTTAGGTTCATAGAAATCACTAATCCAAATTGTCGCTCTTCTGTTTCTCCCGATTTCAATAGATGTAATCTTTTGATATTCCACAAGATGTCAGTGTTTGCAAATTTAAGAAAATAATTGGCCAGTAATAAAACGTTCACCTTGCATTGAAAAGCCCGGACGTGAGGAGAGTTGCTGTTCAAAACTAAAGTGAATTCTGGCTTGTCCGAGATTTTGTGTCTTTCGCTGCCATGCACCTATACGAATTCCTGGTTTTAACGTGTGGATATTTACACAACGAGATACATACAGCAGACAGCACGTGATTATTCTGTATTTACCCTTTTTTGCTTTGGTTGGAAGATCCCTTGAGCCGCGCTAGCTGCAGATAGTAACGTTATATTGGTTTGGAAAGCCTCACTGAAGGGTGGCAGCATAAAAAATGATTGCCAGGATTTTGCTTGATGGCTATGTAGCCAGACTGGTAAAATACAATTTAACGCGTTGCAGTGAAGCATATTTACAACATACTCGCATTGAAACGAGGAGACTATTGTGACTTGGTTGTGTGGTAGCAGGGATATGCGGCTATGAACACACAACTTAACATTCATTAATGTCAGGGGTCCTACTTTCTAGTGGCATATTGGCCAGCTAATTGGCGAGTCATTCTCCTCACGAAAATCCTGCAGCTATAAGTGGTTGAAGTTCTGTTTTGTGCCTTACACCGATGTCCTCATTACTCTCTTTTTGAGCAGACATGTCCGAGAAAGTTGCACACCATAAAGGTTTATTCCTTTTTGGTAATATAGTACCTGTTTGGGTCTGATTTACATTAACTTTATTAACTTGTCTGCCCAAGCTAGAATGGATTTTACATACTATCATCATATATTGTGTTGATGAAAAATATGAGAGTAGCAGGTTTCTGTTAGGCCCTGCCACGGTTTACTCAGTCTCCAGGGTGTCAAAACGCGCAGTTTAGTGTGCATGCGCTAAATGTTCTTCATCGTCACAGAATTATGGATTAAACCCTAGAAGTACTTGTTGCACTGTGAGTCATTAAATTAGTGTCAACCTGTTACACCACACTGGAATTATCGATACCTTCACTGCTTTTCAAGGCAAATAGCATGCATGTGTGTGGCTGTTGGTCCGTATTCCTACATATTGTTAGTCTTTGTGGAGATTTGTCTCCATATGTTTATATACAAGTGTAAACGACAGACTGAGGTCGAGCCATCACCGGTACCACCTGTAGTAATTGATTTTGATCCCTCTCATAGTAGCTCAAGCATGTCATGTATTCCATTTCCATTCTAAGTGACCTTCCCCAAGTGTCTTAATTGTCTGGAAAATGCTTCAGCCCAGGTAGCTGGGGCACCCGTTGTGGGGGTGCTTATTATAGACACTTAAATTATAGACATGTACCCAATGCTCACGTAAGGTACACTAAGCATTTTTGTAAACTAGGTTTGTTAACCCAACCAATCTTTTAGACCAACAGAGTCGGGTAGCAATAGTACTGTGAGAGTTTGCTCAGTGACATGGCTCAGTAAACAGTCTTCAGGGTTGGAGGTGTGGGTTTTGGAACAGGATCATTCTGTGCTCTATAAACCGGCATCAGCCCTGCCCTGTGTGCCTGGCTGCATGTGAACCTGCTATCCTGGCTTTTTGTTTAGTCCTGGCCTCACACTAAACTTGTAGTTGCGCAAAGGTCTCGGCATGTCCCTGATAATGTGAAGTCCAGACTTATTCTGTGACCTGGAGGAGCGCACTTAGCGAGACCTCATAGTGGACATATGACTTGAGACCATACCTTGGGTGGACCACATAAATCGGTCATGGCAGCACACTGAGTTATGTGCATCTTTAATGTGACCAGACCCTTTTCCTGTTTCAGGAGAGAGCGCAGTCTACTGACCCCTCATGTGTAAAGTTGCATTGTTATATAAACCCTGGATCCTTGCGCTGACATTCCATGTTCATCTTGAGTGCGTGTATGTGCTGTGATAATGTGACACATGCATAATAGTAGGATTCTGTATGTGTTGAGAATCTGAGTACTAGGACCTGTGGGATCCATTTTGGATGGCCTGACTTTAGCCTGACACAAGATGGAGGATGGCTGTAGCTTCTCCAGTCACTGAAGTGAGGGAGGATGGAGACAGAGCTGAAATTTCACGAGGACTTTGTAATCAAAGGGCTACTGATTAGTACTTCCTGACCACTGCATTTAGTAGATTGTAGGGGTAGAGGGTAGAACTGTAGTTTCTGTTGTTCAGGGTCAGGAGGTTTCTGGGTGCAGCCTGCGCTTTTGCCTGTCCTTGATTACTGCTTCAGGAAGATTGATGACAGCCAGGTGCAGAAATTTTACACTTCATTGTGATTGTTTTGGATATTTTTTGGAGCCAGCATCATTGCTGTCTGCTGTAAGAGCCATCACATTGCATCGGAGAAGCATCCAGACAATGGCATTTGCAAGAGAACCAGCCCAAACCAGTTAAACTGTAGACAGTGGATGCACGTGCCCTGACTGGAAAATGTGTGAAAAGATAGATCCAAACCACCCCATTTGAATCCAGTTCCAGGTTCTTCTCAACCAAGGAAGGGACTGCTCTGCAAACTACTTGAAGCACTGCGGTGTGAAAATAGTTAGTGTCCACATGACAGCCAGTCTGTCAGAGGTGAGGGACATTACCTAAAGGCTACAAGTTGCTGGAGTTGCTTAGGGCCTGCATTGGCAGTTAGAAGCCGGCCTGCCTGCCTGCTCGGAAAGGTAAGGAAAGTCCCTGGCCTTGCAGCAGGAGGAACTATCTGGGAGGAGAAGCCCAGCATTTTCCCAGGTTGTGGAGCACCAAGTTGTAGCTGATTACCTACAGGAAGCTGTTGGAAGCCGGAGTCCCCGTCCCGCACCACTGTCACCAAATGTGAGACCCTGGACTCCTCACTCAACGTTAGGCCAAGTAAGGACACCGTTTGAGATAGCCCTGCTCACCTCCTTAGTAGCTTGGCACGAGCAGCCAGGCCAATCTCCAAGGCACAAGTGTACAGTATGTGCAACCACACTCGCAACAACCCACTGGTGACACCACAAATGGACTCCACATGAGTTTGATAAAACGAGTATAAACTTTATGTAAAAAGATATACGATCAGACCACACAATACATAAGCCAACATATAATAAAGGGCAATATTCGTTCCGGCTGGCTGGTAGGTTCAAATCCCAACCACCGCTTTCAAAATGCTATGCTGGTCGCAATGCTAGAATCACACACGTTGCAATGGACAAACAATAGTGCGCTGCGTAACGATACAATCCTGTGCTGGGCAAAGGAGAAATAATACAATGTGTAACGATACACCCCGGTACCTTGCAATGGGAGAAATAATGCAATGCGTACCGCTACAATCATGTACTGCGCAATGAAGGAATAATGCAATGCGTCACACCCTAATCACGTACTTTGCAATGAAGAAATAATGCAATGCGCGCCGCTACAATCATGTACTTTGCAATGAAGAAATAATGCAATGCGGGCTGCTACAATCCTGTACTTTGCAATGGAGAAATAATGCAATGCGTAGCGCTACAATCGTGTACTTCGTTATGCAGAAATAATGTCAGGCGTCATGAGACAGTCTGGCAGTTCGTTAGCAGCAATATTGGCAATGTGTATTACGACAGTCAGCCTCTTCGATAACAGTTACCCCCCCACACGTATCAACGATGATATAAAGTACAGCTTCTCACTCTGGCCCCAGTACTGCCACTCCTGAACGCAGTACGGGCCCCCATCTGAGCCGAAGCAAAGGCTCACGCTGCCCGAAGGACTGAGAGGCCGAAAGAGTGTCCCTCCGAGCCCGCGCCCCGCCCAGGCAGTGATCCACGTTACCTGGGGGCGCGACCCCACTCTCCTACTTCAGCGAACTCGGCCTTCCGTGTAGAACTTTCTCAATGGGCCTCAGCGGCTCGGCCTGGCAGCTCAGCTCCTCCGGGGCTGCCGGTCCGGGCCGCGACTGTTAGGAAGGTCTCAGGCGGCCACAGGGCACACGTACCCCACGCCCCTGAGATTACGTTACTCCGGGTGCACGTTCACCACAGCACCCTCTGGGTCTCCTCGGGCACGAAGCCACACACACAACGCTGATGGGACTTCACGTCGACTCCGAGTGCACGCTCACCAGGCACTCCTTCCTGCGGTCTTAGTTGGCACCAAGACACGCACACCGCGCTGCAGAGACTCACTTTCTTCCGGTGCACACGATGATCAGCCGATCACCTCCACAGTCCCAGGTTGCACCAAAGCACGCACACTGCTTCACTGAGACTTACTCCAACTCCAGTGCCCTGATATCCAGGCGCTCTTCACCAACGCCTTCGGCCGCACCCCGACACGCTCACCGTGTCCGAGCCTCACTTCTCCTCCGGTGCACTCGATGACCAGGCGCTCTTCACCAGTGCCTCTGGTGCACCCCGACACGCACCCTGCGCGTCCGAGACTCACTCCACTTCCGATGCACATGTTGGCCAGGCGCTCCTCACCAACGCCTTCTGTGCACCACGACACGTACCCTGCGCGTCCGAGACTCCCTTCACCTCCGATGCATCCGCTGACCAGGCGCTCTTCACCAACGCCTCCTGTGCACCACGACACGCACCCTGCGCGTCCGAGACTCCCTTCACCTCCGATGCACCCGCTGACCAGGCGCTCTTCACCAACGCCTCCTGTGCACCACGACACGCACCCAGCGCGTCAGAGTCTCACTTCTCCTCAGTGTGTCCAAGATCACAGGGCACACCTTCCGAGGGTCTCAAGCTGCCACAACACGTGCCCACCGCGTCGCTTGAAACTTCTCCGGAAACTTTTATGTTCCTGTGTTTCCAAACAGGGAGCCAGCTCACCTCGGGCCCTTGGGGTAACAAGACACAGCACAAAGCACAGTCTTCTTCAAGCAGGGGGACCCAGCGCACAAAGCACTGTCCCAACAGACTCTTACTTGTTTAAAACAGCAAACTGCAGAACAGCCCCAGATCACGAAGCAAGGGTTGGTCCTTCCCAGCAGTCTCTTCAGTTGTTCCTTCCTTAACAGAGGTTCCTCTTGACCACCAAATGGGTCCAAGCCTTTTCAGTCTCAATCCATTTCTATTCCAACGTTCAGGGGTCTCAGCTCTCATAGTTATACCCCTAAATGTCTTTGAAGTTCGTTGTGCTCAGGGGTCCCTGACCCCTGCCTAAATCAGTTCTGGGTGTCTCCCTCCCAGTGTCACCTTTCTTCCTTTGATAATGGGGGTCTGGATCCTTAATCACTCAGCAGGAGATGGGTCAATTGTTTTATAGCTGCAACCCAGGCCTCTTCACCTCCCTGTGCTTTTCCTCGCCTACTCTCCAGATGCAGGTCAGCCTGGTGCCATCTCAACCCCTCCCTGGGTCAAGACCTCCCCCAGCTCCTCTCCCCTCTCAGATCCAGACCGTCAATCCACATTCGGCAGAGACACACAGAAATGCTTAAAGCACAAAACTCAGCCACTTTCTAAAAGAGTGGCTTCTGAACACACAGTGACACAACCACTTTCATAGAAAGTTGTGTTATGACGCTGTGAGTTCATACATACTAAACTTCACCTCTGCATTTTAAACTTATGGGAAACTAGGCTAACAAACACAATACCCAGCCTCCCCCATTCTGTCCTATGGGCAGGATGGCCTTTCACCAGTGAAAAACGAAATGGAGTGTTTTTCACTGTCGGGACAAAACACACACCTCAGTATATGTCCTGCCTTTTACTTACACTGCACCCTGCCCAGGGGCTACCCGGGACCTACCACAGGGGTGCACACGGTGTACGCAAAAGGGAAAGTAAGGCCTGACAAGTGGTTGCACTTGTCAGGACAATATGCTAACTTAACAAACTGTGCGCAGGCCCTACACTGCAGGCCTGAGTTCCCTTCTCCGCGCACCTTTGCATTACTAACCCTGGCACACACAGTGCACATCACTAGGGACTTTACTAGTAAGGCAAACATACCAATCATGGCCAACCAATTGCCATTACACTTTACACAGGGAACACTTTTACTTTGACACTGATCAGCAGTGGCAAAGTACCCAAAGCATCTAAAAGCAAAGGAGGTGGAGGCAAAAAGTCAGGGGTAATCACTCCAAGATATGCCAGGTCTAACACGCGTCCCCTCCAGCCGAAAAGTGGGGGGAACTACCCACCCTCATGGGAGTTCTCATCACTAAGGCGGAAAAATCTGGACAGACCATCAGCATTGGCGTGTTCTGTTCCCGGACGGTGTTCCACCGTGAAGTCCATCCCCTGTAGGGAGATGGACCACCTCAACAGCTTTGGGTTTTCCCTCATCTACATCAACCATCTGAGGGGCCGGTGGTCGGTCTGAACCAAGAAGTGGGTCCCAAACAAGTAGGGCCTCAGCTTCTTCAGCGCCCAGACCACAGCAAAAGCCTCCCTTTCAATTGCACTCCACCTCTGTTCCCTGGGAAGTAGCCTTCTGCTAATGAAAGCTACTGGTTGGTCCAAGCCCTCGTTGTTCAATTGTGAGAGTACTGCTCCCACCTCATGCTCTGAAGCGTCTGTCTGCACTATAAACTCTCTGGAAAAATCTGGCGCCCGTAACACCGGTGCGGTGCACATGGCAGTTTTCAGGGCATCAAAGGCAGTCTGGCAGGCATCAGTCCAGACCACCTTCTTGGGCTGTTTCTTGGACGTCAGTTCTGTCAAGGGGGCAACGAGGGTGCCATACCCCTTCACGAACTGTCTGTAATACCCAGTGAGTCCTAGAAAGGCCCTCACTCTTGTCTGGGTCTTGGGGGGTTCCCAAGCCAGGATGGTATCAATCTTTGCCTGTAGGGGCGCCACCTGGCCGCTCCCCACCAGGTGTCCCAAGTACACCACGGAACCCTGCCCTATCTGGCACTGACTTGCCTTGATAGTTAGGCCCGCCCTCTGCAAGGCCTTCAATACTTCACAGAGGTGTTGCAAATGTTCCTCCCAACTGGAGCTGAACACTACAATATCGTCCAGGTAAGCGGCGCTGAATTCCTCCAGCCCACTCAGCACCTGGTTAACCAGTCTCTGGAAGGTGGCAGGGGCATTCTTCAACCCAAAGGGCATAACGCTGAACTGGTAGTGCCCCTCTGGCGTTGAGAACGCTCTCCTTGGCCCCCTCGATCAAGGCAATCTGCCAGTACCCAGATGTCAAATCAAATGTACTGAGGTACCGGGCAGCTCCCACCGGATCCACGAGCTCATCAGCTCTGGGAATGGGGTGCGCATCAGTCTTAGTGACCGCTTTGAGCCCACGGTAATCCACCCAGAACCGAAGTTCGGGAGTGGCACCTGGTGCAGCAGCTTTTGGCACAAGGACCACTGGGCTGGCCTAGGGGCTGCTGGATGGCTCAATCACCCCTAGCGCCAGCATCTTGTAAACCTCCTCCTTGATGCTGGCCCTGACCTAATCAGCTACCCTGTAAAATTTTTGTTTTACAGGCAGACTGTCTCCAGTGTCCACATCATGGACGCACCAATGGGTGACTCCTGGGGTCAGGGAGGCGAACTGACCCAATACCTGGCGACAGTCCCTCTGCTGTAACGGGGTCAGGGTAGGCGAGAGGTACACCCCATCCACTGACCCATCCTTCTCCTTGGCTGACAGGAGGTCAGGAAGAGGTTCACTCTCCTCTTCCGCCCCGTCATCTGTAGCCAAGAGCATGGTCACCTCAGACCTCTCAAAGTGTGGTTTGAGGCGGTTCACATGGAGAACCCTCAAAGGATTCCTAGGAGACCGTAAGTCCACCAGGTAGGTCACTTCGCTCCTGCGCTCCACCACCTCATAAGGCCCAGTCCACTTGTCCTGGAGCGCACAAGGCTCCACTGGCGCCATCACCCACACTTTCTGCCCTTGTTGAAACTCGACCAGAGTGGCATTCTGGTCGTACCACCGTTTCATATCCTCCTGGCTGGCTTCCAGGGTCGCCTGAGCGAGCTGCCTGAAACGCCTAGTTTGGTTCCTGAAGGCCAGCATGTAGCTGTATACATCCTGGGGGGGTTTACTAGGAGCCTTCTCCCAGCCCTCCACCAAACTCAAGGGTCCTCTGACCGGGTGCCCATACAGGAGCTCAAAGGGACTGAACCCCAATGACTTCTGTGGCACCTCCCTATATGCAAACAGAAGGCATGGCAAGAGGACGTCCCACTTACGCCTCATGGGTTCCTCCAGACCCATAATCATGCCCTTCAAGGTCCGGTTAAACCTCTCAACCAGACCATTACCTTGGGGGTGGTAAGGTGTGGTGAACTTATAAGTTACACCGCACTCCTTCCACAGAGATTTCATATACCTCGATATGAAATTAGTACCCCTGTCGGACACCACCTCTCTGGGGAACTCCACACACGGGAGAAAATACCCATCAGTGCAAGGCCCAGCACGGGGGCTGTCACCGTCCGAAGAGGGATGGCTTCCGGGTACCGGGTGGCATGGTCCACCAAGACCAGGATGAACCTGTTGCCCATGGTCGTCTTGGGATCCAGAGGCCCCACAATGTCAATGCCCACCCTCTCAAAGGGTGTGCTGACTACAGGGAAAGGTTGGAGGGGAGCCTTTCGCTTCCTTCCACTCTTACCACTCGCCTGACAAGTCTGACAGGTCCTGCAATGAGTATCAGAACTCTTGCGCATCTGGGGCCATTAGAAGTGGGTGACAAGCCGCTCAAAGGTCTTGTCCTGCCCCAAATGTCCCGCCAAAGGTACATCATGAGCCAACCCCAATAGGAAGGCTCTGAAGCGCTGGGGTACCACCAGCGCCCGGGCTGACCCAGGCTCGGCCCCCTTTGGCTCACTATACAGGAGATCGTTCTCCCAGTAAATCAAGTGTGATCCCGACTGATCACCTGCTGCCTGGTTTGCTGCCTGCTGCCGCAAACCTACAAGAGAAGGGCACTTCTTCTGTTCCTCACAGAATTCCTCCCTGGAGGGTCCCCCTTCCTGCTGCCATTCGGTCAGCCCGGGTAGGTCCCCCAGTTCAGCCACTTGTTCCCCCGTAGGCTCCAGGGCATCCCCCTCAAAGGGTGCCTCCTCCTGGACCGTGGGAACTGTGGGGGCCGGTTTCCCGCACCCCCTGCCTCTTCTCTTCCTGGCAGGCACCGGGGCCACTGTTTCAGGCCCCAGGTTCTCTTGAATACCTTTACTGGCTACCATAGACCGAGTGGTCACACACGCCCACTCAGGTAGACCCAACATCTCCAAATGTGCCTGGCGCTCCACCTCCTTCCAGGGGGAACTCTCCAGGTCATTCCCTAGCAGACAGTCTACAGGCATGGACGGACTTACAACAACCTTCAAGGAACCTGAGACCCCTCCCCATTCAAAGGGAACCAGCGCCACCTTGCGGAGGCGCACTGAATTGTCTGCTGACATTACAGGGTGAAGCACATCGGGAATTACTTGCTCTTCTGACACCCACTGACACCTGACAGATGTCAAACTGGCTCTGGTGTCTCTGAGCCTCCACCCTCCGTCCATTGATGGTCACCCACTGCCTGTACTTTTTAGTGTTCTCAGGCAGAGGGATTTCCTGGACCATCTCTCGATCTCCTAAGGAGACCAGGGTCATAACTGCTTGCTCCTCCCCATTCCAAGGACTCAAGTCCTCCCCCAATGCTACACTCACTAAACCAGGTGTTGGAGCACCAGTGGGTGCAGATGGCTTTTTGGGACATTTAGGGGAAATATGACCCACTTCTTTACAGAAGTAACATGTAGGAGGACCTCAGGGCTCCTTCTTGCCCTTGAAGCCCCAGGCCCTCTTGGCCTTGGGGGACTGGGACCCTTTCTTGGGAGAACTACCTTGGGGCCCTTTAGAGGACTCCTTGTGGTTACCCTTGTCCTCCCCCACCTTCGGCGGGGGACCCTGCATACTCTTGGCAGTGGTACTCCCAATCCCCTTGTGGACCTGGGTACTAGTCCAGCGGTCCGCCTCCTCAGCAAGCTTACTGGGATCAGTCAGCTTACTATCCAATAGATGCTGGCGCAGCTCTTGAACACACAGACTACTCAAATGCTCCCAACTGATTAAATTGCATAAGCTCTTAAAATCATTGACCTTGCTGCCCAGCATCCAACCATCCAGTGCCCGTGTGTACTCATTCACACATTCTACCCAAGTACGGGATTCTAGTTTCTTGGAGGTCCTGAACTTCTGCCGGTATTGTTCAGGAGTGAGCCCATACCGGAGGCATAAAGCCTCCCTCATGTTGGCATAGGTCAGGGTTCCCGCCCTCTCTAAAGGTGATAGAACGTCCCTCCCCGAAGCCTCAAAGTGTTTCCATAGGCCCGCACCCCAATGCTTTTCAGGCACCTCATTCATCCTTCGTGCGATCTCGTATGCCGTGAACCACGCATAAATGTCATCTCCCCTCTGGTAATCTCGCACTAAATCCTTGAGGATGTACACCTTCCCTACTGGCACTGGTGGTGCGCTGCCACCATTCGAACTGGGCTTGGCTTGTCTACCCTTAATGTCCAGTTCCCTCATGCTCAACTCATGAGCGAAGAGAATCCGTTTCTCTTCCAACGCGAGAGCGTTCCTGCTCTCCTCTGCTTGAGTTTTAAGTTTTAACACCTCCAACTCATGCAGTCTGACCCTTTGGTTTTCCTCCAACTCCTCTGGTGAAAAACTCCTCCCTGAATGGCTACTACCAGCCCCTGCGGCTTGGTCCCTCCACTGGCAAATCCTGTGGACCAAATCCATTCCCTGGGTCATCCTCATCCACCTCAACATCACCCGCCTCCTGAGCCTCTTTGGCTTCCCACCAGGCCCTCAAGGCCACTTGCAGCTCCTCCTTCTTGGTGCTACCCTTCATGGGACATCCCAAAGCTCTGCAGAATTTCCTCAACTGATCAACCTTGTAGGTAAACAATGCCTCAATGTTAAACTCTAATTCTGCAGCCGCAGCCTCACCGGCTATCTGGCTCCCCTCCTGAGACATGATGTGTGGTTTAAAGGCTACTCAACAATAGAACCAACAATTCAAAACAATATGTTATTGCGTCGTGGTCTGCGATCAATTTATGATGTACACCAATTACTGTGAGTGGTTTTGCACACACGCGTTTCAATTACGTTAGGATCATATCCCACCGCTCTGCTGCCAAATGTTGGAAGCCGGAGTCCCCGTCCCGCACCACTGTCACCAAATGCGAGACCTGGGACTCCTCACTCAACGTTCGGCCAAGTAAGGACACTGTTTGAGATAGCTCTGCTCACCCCCTTAGTAGCTTGGCACGAGCAGCCAGGCCTATCTCCAAGGCACGAGTGTACAGTATGTGCAACCACACTCACAACAACCCACTGGTGACACCACAAATGGACTCCACACAAGTTTGATAAAACGAGTATAAACTTTATGTAAAAAGATATACGATCAGACCACACGATACATAAGCCAACATATAATAAAGGGTACTATTCGTTCCGGCTGGCTCTTAGGTTCAAATCCCAACCACCGCTTTCAAAATGCTATGCTGGTCGCAATGCTAGAATCACACACGTTGCAATGGACAAACAATAGTGCGCTGCGTAACGATACAATCCTGTGCTGGGCAAAGGAGAAATAATACAATGCGTAACGATACACCCCGGTACCTTGCAATGGGAGAAATAATGCAATGCGTACCGCTACAATCATGTACTGCGCAATGAAGGAATAATGCAATGCGTCACACCCCAATCACGTACTTTGCAATGAAGAAATAATGCAATGCGCGCCGCTACAATCATGTACTTTGCAATGGAGAAATAATGCAATGCGTAGCGCTACAATCGTGTACTTCGTTATGCAGAAATAATGTCAGGCGTCATAAGACAGTCCGGCAGTTCGTTAGCAGCAATATTGGCAAAGTGTATTACGACAGCCTCTTCGATAACAGTTGCCCCCCCACACGTATCAACGATGATATAAAGTACAGCTTCTCACTCTGGCCCCAGTACTGCCACTCCTGAACGCAGTACGGGCCCCAATCTGAGCCGAAGCAAAGGCTCACGTCGCCCGAAGGACTGAGAGGCACCGCCCAGGCAGTGATCCACGTTACCTGGGGGCGTGACCCCACTCTCCTCTCCTCCTTCAGCGAACTGGGCCTTCCGTGTAGAACTTTCTCAATGGGCCTCAGCGGCTCGGCCTGGCATCTCAGCTCCTCCGGGGCTGCCGGTCCGGGCCGCGACTGTTGGGAAGGTCTCAGGCGGCCGCAGGGCACACGTACCCCACCGCCCCTGAGATTACGTTACTCCGGGTGCACGTTCACCACAGCACCCTCTGGGTCTCCTCGGGCACGAAGCCACACACACAACGCTGATGGGACTTCACGTCGACTCCGAGTGCACGCTCACCAGGCACTCCTTCCTGCGGTCTTAGTTGGCACCAAGACACGCACACCGCGCTGCAGAGACTCACTTTCTTCCGGTGCACACGATGATCAGCCTATCACCTCCACAGTCCCAGGTTGCACCGAAGCACGCACACTGCTTCACTGAGACTTACTCCAACTCCGGTGCCCCGATATCCAGGCGCTCTTCACCAACGCCTCCGGTGCACCCCGACACGCACCCTGCGCGTCCGAGACTCCCTTCACCTCCGATGCACCCGCTGACCAGGCGCTCTTCACCAACGCCTCCTGTGCACCACGACACGCACCCAGAGCGTCAGAGCCTCACTTCTCGGTGTGTCCAAGATCACAGGGCACACCTTCCGAGGGTCTGAAGCTGCCACAACACGCGCCCAACGCGTCGCTTGAAACTTCTCCGGAAACTTTTATGTTCCTGTGTTTCCAAACAGGGAGCCAGCTCACCTCGGGCCCTTGGGGTAACAAGACACAGCACAAAGCACAGTCTTCTTCAAGCAGGGGGACCCAGCGCACAAAGCACAGTCCCAACAGCCTCTTCCTTGGTTAAAGCGATACAAAAGGGGATGATACAAAAGGGGATGATGGACGGAACGCTTGAGCCAATCAAACACTCACCCCCAGTCAACTGATCTGGGTTTAATCCATCATCATTCTTTAGCTCACTCCACCACCCCAGTTCAGACATGGCCATATGCAAATCAGTCTGACCCTGTGCCTCATGGGAACAGTCCAGCCCGAACTGCCAAGCCATGTCTTCCCTGGACCGGAAACAAGCATCCTAGGACCGGTTTCTGGCATTCCAGCCGTCATCAGCCAGGCTTGCTTGAATCCAGTGGCAAAGTGAGCAAGGGACCCACGTCTGGGCATACCCCCGCCAACTTAGGGCGAACAAAGCGATACAAAAGGGGATGATGGACGGAACGCTTGAGCCAATCAAACACTCACCCCCAGTCAACTGATCTGGGTTTAATCCATCATCATTCTTTAGCTCACTCCACCACTCCCAGTTCAGACATGGCCATGTGCAAATCAGTCTGACCCTGTGCCTCATGGGAACAGTCCAGCCCGAACTGCCAAGCCATGTCTTCCCTGGACCGGAAACAAGCATCCTAGGACCGGTTTCTGGCATTCCAGCCGTCATCAGCCAGGCTTGCTTGAATCCAGTGGCAAAGTGAGCAAGGGACCCACGTCTGGGCATACCCCCGCCAACTTAGGGCGAACAAAGCGATACAAAAGGGGATGATGGACGGAACGCTTGAGCCAATCAAACACTCACCCCCAGTCAACTGATCTGGGTTTAATCCATCATCATTCTTTAGCTCACTCCACCACCCCAGTTCAGACATGGCCATATGCAAATCAGTCTGACCCTGTGCCTCATGGGAACAGTCCAGCCCGAACTGCCAAGCCATGTCTTCCCTGGACCGGAAACAAGCATCCTAGGACCGGTTTCTGGCATTCCAGCCGTCATCAGCCAGGCTTGCTTGAATCCAGTGGCAAAGTGAGCAAGGGACCCACGTCTGGGCATACCCCCGCCAACTTAGGGCGAACAAAGCGATACAAAAGGGGATGATGGACGGAACGCTTGAGCCAATCAAACACTCACCCCCAGTCAACTGATCTGGGTTTAATCCATCATCATTCTTTAGCTCACTCCACCACCCCAGTTCAGACATGGCCATATGCAAATCAGTCTGACCCTGTGCCTCATGGGAACAGTCCAGCCCGAACTGCCAAGCCATGTCTTCCCTGGACCGGAAACAAGCATCCTAGGACCGGTTTCTGGCATTCCAGCCGTCATCAGCCAGGCTTGCTTGAATCCAGTGGCAAAGTGAGCAAGGGACCCACGTCTGGGCATACCCCCGCCAACTTAGGGCGAACAAAGCGATACAAACCCTTGGTTAAAACAGCAAACTGCAGACCAGCCCCAGATCACGAAGCAAGGGTTGGTCCTTCCCAGCAGTCTCTTCAGTTGTTCCTGCCTTAACAGAGGTTCCTCTTGACCACGAAATGGGTCCAAGCCTTTTCAGTCTCAATCCATTTCTATTCCAACGTTCAGGGGTCTCAGCTCTCATAGTTATACCCCTAAATGTCTTTGAAGTTCGTTGTGCTCAGGGGTCCCTGACCCCTGCCTAAATCAGTTCTGGGTGTCTCCCTCCCAGTGTCACCTTTCTCCCTTTGATACTGGGGGTATGGATCCTTAATCACTCAGCAGGAGATGGGTCAATTGTTTTATAGCTGCAACCCAGGCCTCTTCACCTCCCTGTGCTTTTCCTCGCCTACTCTCCAGATGCAGGTCAGCCTGGTGCCATCTCAACCCCTCCCTGGGTCAAGACCTCCCCCAGCTCCTCTCCCCTCTCAGATCCAGACAGTCAATCCACATTCAGCAGAGACGCACAGAAATGCTTAAAGCACAAAACTCAGCCACTTTCTAAAAGAGTGGCTTCTGAACACAGTGACAAAACCACTTTCATAGAAAGATGTGTTATGACGCTGTGAGTTCATACATACTAAACTTCCACTCTCCATTTTAAACTTATGGGAAACTAGGCTAACAAACACAATACCCAGCCTCCCCCATTCTGTCCTATGGGCAGGATGGCCTTTCACCAGTGAAAAACGAAATGGAGTGTTTTTCACTGTCAGGACATAACACACACCTCAGTATATGTCCTGCCTTTTACTTACACTGCACCCTGCCCAGCGGCTACCAGGGACCTACCACAGGGGTGCCCACGGTGTACGCAAAAGGGAAAGTAAGGCCTGACTAGTGGTTGCACTTGTCAGGACAACATGCTAACTTAAACTGCGCGCAGGCCCTACACTGCAGGCCTGAGTTCCCTTCTCCGCGCACCTTTGCATTACTAGCCCTGGCACACACAGTGCACATCACTAGGGACTTTACTAGTAAGGCAAACATACCAATCATGGCCAACCAATTACCATTACACTTTACACAAGGAACACTTGTACTTTGAATCTGATCAGCAGTGGCAAAGTACCCAAAGCATCTAAAAGCAAAGGAGGTAGAGACAAAAAGTCAGGGGTAATCATGCCAAGATATGCCAGGTCTAACAGGAGCAAAGTAGGTACTAATCTGACATTTGAGGGGTCTCCATGTCTCACGCCACAGTTCCTAACTGCACCCATGGGCAAGTGTTGCCACTGCCATCAAGGATGCCCTCCAAGGAGCAGATACTGAATTGGGCAAGAACTCTCAACTGCTTAAGAAAAGCCACCTCCTACATTGGCCTATGGGGTTGCAGCTGGTGGAAACAAGTGTCTGCCTGCATTGCTTTTACTCTTTGCGCCCCCACACCTCCCCGAGGCTGCATCTGCCGAAGACGAATGTATATCTGCATTAGCCTGGCGCCTGCATAATCTGTTGAGCCGGGTGCTTGAGCAGTTCTACGTCATTAGTCCCAAGAGGCTCATGACCACATCTGCTGTCTGCTGAGGGCGCAAGGATGTGGACAACATCAGGCCTTGCCACTGACTACTCCTGCCGTTGAGCAGGTAATGTGGGGGCTATGCCCGCCTCGAGTTGTGACGCTGTGCCTGATATATACAAAGGTAATTTGGCTGCTAGAATGATAACATTTGCCAGAAAAAGCTTATT
Organism: Calotriton arnoldi; assembly: GCA_963921515.1. Classification (NCBI taxonomy): domain Eukaryota; kingdom Metazoa; phylum Chordata; class Amphibia; order Caudata; family Salamandridae; genus Calotriton; species Calotriton arnoldi. The sequence goes on along the minus strand of CAWUFW010005732.1, from coordinate 553,703 downwards.
GGGTCTTGAGACTATTGAATTGACCAATGATTTACTATTTGGGGTACTTGCTAGTGATCGCCACCTGTGTCTAATCTGCACCTGTTGCCAATGATGCCCTAATGGGGGGACTTTCCAGAGAGAGAAGAGGGGAAACGGGCTCCATGGAGGGTACTGATATTTCCACTATGCCTCGTAGGGGTATTGCAACACTGTAACTAAAACCTTTGGAGTGTGCAGTATTTCTTTTTGCTGCATGATTGAAGTACTTGTTTTGGCCTAAAAGATAAACACTGTTTTGAACATTATTTTATTGTGTCTGTTGTTGTTGTGAGCTCCTGTCGCCCACCTGACCTCCCTGAGGCCATTAACTGTTCGCCCTGCAAGTTAAGTGAGGAAAATGTGCACTTGGCCCAATGTGCAGAGCCATCATTTGACGGACACCAGCGGTAAAAAAATGTCTACATCACTGTTGGCAGCACAGTGGACCCTGCCTGCCCTGTGGCCCCCAGATGGGGTCGGACAGTGTAATTTTAGGTTTGGGGCCTGATGGCTTATCTGGTGGTCTAGCAGACTTGTCTGATGTGACACTGAGTAGGTTTACCAGAGGTACCTGTCTACCTGACTGGACGTGTTTTGGGGAAAAATGTCTTTGGAGGACGGTCCACCATGCCATATGTGTAACTGCTGTTGTGATTGAGAATCTGGAAGATTGAAATTCAAAACGTACTCTCCCAGATACGCAACCCAGAGTTGAGGTATTTGAGACTTGCTTTAAATAGAAGGAACTTTTCCCAGAAATATGCAGCAAAATGTGCTCTTCTCTAATTGCAAACAAAACCCCTTCATTTGTTCGCTGCTGGTGTTTCAATAAAACAAGGTAAATCTTAGCAAGATTAATACAAAAGTTTCAAAGAGTGTCATTCAAGTATATGGGGAATGCTCCAATAAGCAAAATGCAGTTAGTTGTTTTCTGAGACGTTAAATACCTTGCATCGTTCCTTCAGTGTTTACCAGAGCTCCAGCCTGTGTTTTGGAAAATATGAAAAATGCTAATTTCATCAAGCCCAGGCACACAGTACACATTCAGAGAAAGAGGCCTTGTAGCTCACCGATACTGCCTGTACTGAGACCACTGGACCCTCCCCTGTGACCTCAGGGTGGATGTCCTACAGTGCTAAATTCCTTCTTCGTCACCGATGTCATCAGATGACAGTTTGAGCAAGTAATTGAAACGGGTGTGCACACGAATCTGTGGATTGGACCTATCGTGTATGGTTCATGGTGTAACATCTCATCAACTATATTTAGGCATCCGAAATGAATATATGTTGCCAGAAATACGCGGTATACAACTTCCATTCCAACATTTTCATCCAACTGCGTAGAGTCCAATTCATTGGCGAGTAAATTGCCATTAGCCGGGAATCAAACTGCTTTCCTAAACCGCTGTGCGCTAAGTAGCCATTGCAGCGTGACTTGTGAACTTAAAGGTCATCTTGTAGAAACACATGGGACTCTATTTTCAGCAAATAATTTGTATGTCTGTGCAGTCAAATAGAAGTCTTTTCCCCATATGGCGAATTTGCCGCTGGCTGCACGTCTGAAGCCTTCGACAGGGAATGTGGCCGCTGAACCAGGTGTGAACGGGAGTTCGCACGTGCGACCGGTGTACCTGACAGGAAGCCCCGGCGCAGCCGGGCGCCTGGGAAATCTACCACTGCCTGCGACTGGTTGCTCTAGTAACCCTGGCAGGGCCTCAGGTTTCACGTTCAGCGTAACTGTCGTTGGATGACGTCCGTCCAGTAAAATGCGTTTTAATCAAATCTAATCAGCGGTGTATTATTGGAAGTTCTTCACTGCACGCTTCTACCCCAGGAGGTTTGAGGGAGAAATGCGAGTTTACTCGGTTAAATTGTATTCGTAGGGATGCGACTCCCCTGTGAATAGGTTGAAGGGCAGGATGGTTGAATGACAAAGGAACATTGCACCCAATGTGCTCTGGGGCGTAGCTATTAGTGGGGCAGCCGGCACAGTGGCACCAGGGCCCAGAGGTGGGGTAATGGAGCCCAATTTGCCCGGAACCGGTCCCCCGTTCAGAGTTTTTCAAACACATTCTGCCTGTGGCTTGTCTGTTTACTCTTCGGAGAGGGTGGGGTGCCTGGGCACAGGGGCAGTAAAGGATCAGAGAGAAATGGAGAACAGAGAGGAGAGGGGTGAAAGAAAAGGAGAGGGTGAAAAATAGAAAAGGAGATGAAAACTTAACAGAATGGGAAAGAGAAAAATAAAGTCGAGGAAAATTGGGGAAGGAATGAGGCAGAGAAGGGGGCAAAAATAAAGCTGTCGGAGATACGAGAGGGAGGAGATGAGGATGAGCGAGCAATAGAGGACGCAGGGACAGAGGAAGGTTGTACGAATGAGAGTTGAAATGGTGGAAGGAAATGAGAGAGCGATGGAGATAGAGAAGGAAATGCACACCTGCAAGCAGGGGCAGAGATATCATTAATGCAGCAGGCATAGTCGCACCAGGGTCCGTGTTTGTGTGGGTCTCGCTGCACCCCCACTAGATTTGCAGTTTAATACGGATCCGTGGGAACACTTCCATTGCTTGCATTATGTCATTGACTCCCAGTGTACTCCACTGAATATGTTGTCGCTGGCAGCGGGACGTTGCTGGTGACTGCTGTTGTGACAAAGTGCTGCAGTGCGCCTTGTGCGTCCCTTGCTGTTAGTGAGTGTGGTACCCAAAGAGAGACAAGTACCTGCAGTGAGATACTGCACAACGGAAGTATCATGACCGGTTCCTGAGGCTTGCAACCTTTGCGTCTATGTTAGAGGCGGGCGAGCCAACAAATATACAGGGAGAGCCGAGCCAAGGGTCTGGCTCGGATCTTAGAGCACGAGCCGAGCCTTGATAATGTTTCCTTTGTAAATCACACAACAAAAATCACGGAAAATGATTGTCTCTTCCAAGTTCAAAAAAGTATTTTCCTTTAACATGAGAAGCTTTGACATTAATGCGTCACATTATAGCACTGCACCGGGAAGTACTTATAAAAGATGACACTGTTAAACATAAACCATTAGTGCACAGAGGCAAGACAATTGTCATGTAAACCCTGAACATGGCCCAGATTATTAAAGCGCAACATTACAGTCCATAAAATTAAGTACAATAGGTTTTTCTACAACTGGTATTCTAAACTCGTATATACATAAGCGGTAATGAAGAAAAAAGAGCGTTGGTGAAATACAATATTTGCTTAAGATCTCACAATTTAAGCGGGGAAGCTGGGATTTATCATGGGTTTCTTGTTTCACTCTCTGCAAATCAGACCGGAAATGGGTTATCTATTTGTCTTTCTTTATGTTAAGGTTTTGTTTTTACACCTCTGTGCATTTTTTGAGTTTTTTACAGCTGTGAACTCGCCAGAAGGCATTGGAGGGCTTTGCATGATCACCAGTTACTTTAAAGAAGTCACATTCATTGTTTATAGGCATGGGGAGACTAAGTGATTAGCCCAGAATACAGGATGTTGTCGACACAGAGATTTGAACCTGGTTCCCTAGGTCCAAAGTCAGCAGCTCCTGCCATTAGCCACATCCTGGGTAGAGGGAGGCAGGCAGAAGCCACATGAAAGCTTGGCTCGTTAAGGAGCCAGAACCAGGCTGGAGCCTGGCTCGAATTTTCAGTGGCTCTCACAACTCTAATCTCTATTGGTTTTCAAGTATTGCAAATTAAAGTGCCTGTGTTATACGTTCACAATGCTAGGCGCGGGATCGGTATATGCTCTGTCAGTCAGTGGCATCCAAGTCCACCGGTGAGTCGTTCTCCTCTTGTACACTGGATTATTTTGTGTGCAACTGAAACCTGGTTTTACTTTCCACTAACGCCTCGCCCCGTCGACGCGTTGGCAGTACTTCTGCACACTTGACCTCTTGCATACCAACACAAAACATGTGCACACAAAGTAACCTGAACACAGGTACTTCAATGTCGCATTTGAAATTAAAATAGGTCACAACCAGCTTTATTGTTGGAGGGAGCTGGATAAGTTTGGGAAAAACCCCTTGCATACCTGCCAACTCAAACGGTGCCACCGTTTGACACACGATATCGTCTCCCAACACACGGTCTCCCGCTGAGGAGCCGATATCACACGGTGTCAGTGAAAACTAAGTGAAAACCATTGCAAATAGTGGTTTTTCGGCTCATTTTCACGAGGCTTTGAACTGCCAACGTCCATTAAGGGGTGTGAAATCACATCAGAACGTCGGCACCAGCCTCTGCAAGCTTTGTTTGGGGGGGTGGGTGCGGGGGGCTTGTGGGCGGGGTTCAAAATGCCTCGTAGATAATTGGCACGAGGCCCGCCCCCTCCTAGGTCCCGCCCCCTCCTCACACGGTGAGATTGTTCTTAAAGTTGGCAGGTATGCCCTTGAAACTGGGTTCACATGGTGGCATACCCTGTCAACATGAGTTGAGTTCTGTGCGTCGGGAGGGGGGGGCATTTAGCTTCATAACACTCACTCTCGCCCAGGGTCCTACACTTAAACGCCACCTCGCATGATGTGATTAAACCCAGTGCCAGCTTAAGTGAAAAACGGCTTTGCCAGTTCTTTACTTAAGGCGGCACCAGGTTTAAAAACCCACTTCGCCCCTGTACCCGGGCTTTCACACAAAAACCTGTCTTCAATCCAACTGATTCCCAGTGAAGGCAAAATGGAACCGTTGATATCTGCTGTATGCTACTCATGATCCACTCTAGTGTGTCATTTCAGGAGCACCTCCCCTATGGCTACAGTTTCGGTGGTGGTTTATGCCAGCTGTTCAAGGGTTAATCTGTCAACTCCAACCCCCTTTCTATGACATTGGGTGCCTCTCAGGCTATGATGTGGAGCCATTCTTGTGGCATGTTCACTCAAGATGTTTAGGGACACTTGGACCAATCCAATTCTTTGAATTAAACGGAGTTGGAAAAAAATATATATTGAAGGTGATATTTAGACATCAATGAATGAATGCTCTGCCGGCGGGGGGGGGGGGGTGTAAAGTCAGATTTCAGTGTGTACTGTCGGGTTTGTGACCTCGGTGGTGGATGTCCGAGTTAGATAATTAATTAGGTTTCCAGAAACCTGTTTAATATTACCATTAAAATTAAGGATGGGTTAAGTTGGCTGTTTTATGATATTCTTTTCTTTCACCAACTTAATGAAGCTAACAAAGTTTATAAAATAGTGCGTGGCGTGTCCTCAGGAATAGTTGTTTTAGTAGCGTAAAACACCTATATCCTGTCTATTTTCCGTGAGAATGAAAAATCACAAAAATACTCCTTTGCGACAACCTTCGTCTCCAAATTAATTCTGAGCATCCGTTATAAAAATGATATGCTGATGTTTTAACTGAACTTGACAAAAATCTCTGCCTGATTCATTCTGGTCATCTCTATTTCCATGCCCCGGGGCATTTTCAAATCCCACTTAATGAGAATGGAAAGAGCTGGCCTTCATTTTCAGAATGTTCCTCACATCCTGGGAGCACATTTTGTATTTTCAGTGCTTGATTGACAAATAATCAGAATCAGACTGGCCCAAATACGATTTGCTTAGATTTCCAGGTTTTAGAGGATTGGCAAAAAAATCCTTTTACAATGCATGGAAAGCCGCACAAATGATTTCTGCGTGCAGTCCAAAGCCTTGAAGAGTGGATTTTGTGGCAATGGAAAAACTGGTTATTGTTGTATTTAAGGTGGAAATTATCATTTTTTTAAAAATCTCCATAGAGAAAATATGTATCCTTGTAGAGAAACCCCATTCCTACTATCCGATGAAACAGGGAGGCGTTTGGGTGTCATTCCCACCAAATTTAGACACTTATGCTAAGTTTTACTGGCACTACTTTCCCTGTATAAATTGGGCGTGTAAGCTATTGGGGATCTTTGAATGCTCACAAAGTTACGAATTTGGATATGTTCACTGTTTTTCTGTTCGCTCTCTCATGCACCAAAACTCCATAAGGAGTGCCTATGTTTGGTCCCTAGCCATAAAGACAGTACAGCAAAAAGGCATCGACGTGCATATACTTATGCAGACCCTGAGCCTGTGAATCTGTATCTCAGAATCTGCATTGGGAGATCACTGTTTGCACACCCAGGGTGGACATAGGTTTATGAATGAGTCCTTATGCGGCTTCGATTCAATATTATTTATGAGTAGAGCTTCCTGAGCCTGGTCAGAAATATTCCCCTACTCGTGATTTTGTTACAGAAATGAGAGCTAAGGGATGCATGGAAGCAGCTATGGAGGGCCACCCTTCACCTCGCACATTGCTGCATATAACACTGGCACATTTGCTGTTTGCGTTTTTTACAGCGATGCTGTATTTACACAGGTGAACAAAGTTAAAATACAGATTCAGGAAAAAAGCAAGCATTGGCAAAACCAATAGAGCTGGATTGCATTTGGAGTCCTGAGAAAAATATTTAAAATTCTGCTGCCTTATTAACAAAAGGATTGTTTTCTGTATGCAATGCACTGGTGAGGCAATACATTCAATTTGTGAAAGTTCAGAGTACGTTTGGGATGGTAAAATGATCCCTGATGCACTGCAATGTAGGAACCCCATAGGAGGCGGAATTGTGAACCAAACTTTCAATAGGATGTGGTCAGAGAGCAGTAGTCTTATGGGAGGTGCCAATACCCACTCTGTTTATTTTAGAAAATAGGTATCAATAAGTCTTGCAGGCAGCTGGGTTATAAGGTTTACAGAGCATCCTTGTTCAGCTATAGAAAGGATAAAAACAAAAAAGATAGTATAAGCCCAGAGAGGTTCCTATGGGAATTAACATTACAAAGGCACCCTTATTTCGCGCCCCAACATCTCGGTCCCCATTGCACGGATCACCCCCAAACTTTCCATGAAAACCAGAACTTACCTTGACACTTTTTTTTAAAAACTTCATGAAGATTGGTCAAACGACACCAAAGTTATAGGCAAGTCAAAAACTGTTTTTCTATGAAAACTAGGTCCTAACTATAACTACCTACTGGTGACCGTCAGTAGGAAATATATATACATATATTTATACATATCTATGTCTATATCCTACTGGCGGTCACCAGTATATAGTTAGGACAATGTTTTCATAGAAAAGGCATTTGTTTTGACTCTCCTATATATTTAGTGCCATTTGACAACTCTTCACAAAATTTTCCCCAAAAAGTGCCCTGGTGAATCTTGTTGTGCATGGAAAGTTTCGGGGCGATCAGTCAACCTGGGGCCGAGAAAAGGGGGTGGGGGGTGTAAAAAAGTGCGTTTCCAGTGTTAATTCCCATAGAGGTTTTAGACACTCCTGCAGCGCAAACCGCTGGACGGAATTACACCAAATGTAGCAGAAAGGTAGATTTTATACGCAGATCACGCTTTCAGTTATATGGTGTAAATCCATTCAGTAGTTTGTGAGAAATGAAAAGAAATCCAAATTTGTTTATCTACAATCGCTGCTAATTCGCAAATAATAGCAAACTTGTGCAGAGATCAGTAGAGCTCTGATTGGCTGCCAGTACTTCAACCAGGAAGTGTTGGCAGCCATCTTGGGACTCGGCTGAAAAAGATGAAAAGGGGGCAGGGTAGGAATATCCTGACACCCTTGTCTCTGGTCTTGGGGTTCCAGAGGGATCCCGCCAGGACAAAAAAGCACTTCCCAAAAAAAAATTGCCATATCGCAGCAAATTTTTTCCCCAGAGGTTTATATAGCGCAAACTTGACCCGAAGGCATCGGAGCGCTTTACATGAGCAACAGTTGCGTGACAGACTGACACATTCATTTTTGTTGGGCACATGCCGATTAACTGATTTGCTCAGAATCACAGGATGTTGAGCATCCCTGATGAGACTCAAACGCGGTTCCCCAGCTTAGAGTTCGACAGCTCTAGGCGTAAGGCCACATCCTCTCCCCAAAACTTGTTTTTAATTAAGCCCCTGGGTAGGCAAGGTCCCGGGGACATGCCTCCTTTATTAAATTAAAGGAAGGGGGCGCACATGGCCCCCCTCCATGGGAATTTTTAGGCCCCAAAGACCACCACCTCCCCAGGGCTTATGTTAATGTAAAAGCAATGTGGGGAGCATGCGTACCCCTCCCGAGCCCCGGGGACCACCACCTCAATGGGGCTTTGGTTAAGTTTATAGTGGAGGGGCACGCGAACCCCCGAACCTCGGCGAGCACCCCCTTTCCAAGGCTATAATTAACATTAAAGAGGGGTTCTCATTCACCCCCAGTCCCGGAAACCACCAGCTCCCCGGGGCAAAATACAAGAAAGTTGGGGGGCCATGTGGCCCCCCTCCTTGAGCCAATTATGGACCTGGGGACCGCCACCTCCTTTGGCCGGCTCCTGCTGTGTCCCGGGGTGCCCACCCCAGGACACAGCTGTTTGCTTTTGCTTGGCAGAAGCTGACAGCTCCCGCCAAGCAAAAGCAAACACTCTGGTTTCAGCGGGAGGGAGCTGTCAAAGTGCTCCTGTCCGCTGGAAGCAGAGTTTTGATCTTCCCTGCCCACAGACATGCAGGCAGGGATAGAGAGAAAATTATTGCTCCTGCACAAGGGAACTGCATCTCCAGCAGCTCTCTATATGCAGCAGCAATGGCGACTCCCGCAGGAGGCATGGAGCCGGCTGGGACTGCGGGGGCCTTGAGGCTCCCCCTGTGGTCCCCATGCTGCACAGTGGATGAGCTCCAGGGCACCAAGGAGACATGGCTGGGCCCTGGGGATAGGGTCCCCAGTGCCGAAATCAGCCTGGGGAGGGAGGGAGGGAGTGCAGCCAACCTCCCTGTGGCCCTCTTCCCCCAATAAGTTTTGTCCTAGCTCCCTGGGGATTGGGACCCGGGACTAAAATCGGACCAGGGAGGGGGCCCACGTGGCCCCCCCCTTCCAATTTCAGAAGAGGGCAAAACAGGGCAGAAATAAGAGCAGAAAAGGCAAATCGAAGAGCAGAAAAACTAGCAGAAAAGGCAAAATAGAGGGCAGGAAAACGAGGCAGAAAAAGGCAAAAATAACGGCAGAAAAATGAGCAGGAAACGCAGAAGTGGGCAAAACAGAGGACAGAAAAGAAAGCAGGAAAGGCAGAACAAAGTGCAGAAAAACAAGCAGAAAAGACCAAACAGACTAGAAGAGGGCAAAACAGAGCACTCAGATACTGACACCCCACTCACTCGCACATCCACTCACAGACCCAATGAGACACTCATACATCCACTCACAAACCCACTCAGACACTCACAGACGCACTCAAAGACTCATGTACATACTCAAGACACTCACGCACCCACTCACAGACCTACTCGGACACTCACACACCCACTGACAGACCCAATCAGACACTAAGACACTGTAACACCCACTCACATTCCTACTGAGATACTCATGCTCTCAATGTCCAAGGTTAGTGGTTACAGTTGGGAAATGAAATTCAAAACGCCCTAGAAATTCACTTAAAAAAGCAAGGGTTACAGGGATGTTATAGTTAGGAAATAGAATTTTCAAAAAACCTTAGAAACTCACTGAAAAAGCACCAAAGGTTACAGGGACGTTAAAGTTAGGCTCAGATTTCACTCGTACAAAACCAGTGAAATTCAGCAGTTATAAATAGCTGTGCTAAGTATAACTTACGCCCGCGTAATGTACTGCTTATGACCTCACTTATTACATCACTCATGACCTGGTCAGTGGCGTCACTGATGACATCACAAATGACATCTCAAATGGCATCACTGATGACATCATCCACAGAAGCACTCACACACCCACTCATACACCTACTCACACACACAACAACTCACAGACAAATACAAGTACTCCCACATCCACTCACTCATCCGTAGAGCCACTCACACACCCACCCACTCATACAGCCACTCACACAACCACTAACTTGCCCATACAGCCACACACTCGCCCTTACAGATATTCACACACCCATGTATTCACCTATACAACCACTCAGAAACCCACCCACTCACCCATACAGCCTCTTAACACAGCCACTCACTCACCCCTACAAGCACTCACACACTCACTCAAAAACTTACATACCCATTCATACAACCATAGAAGCACTCACACATCTGCTCACTCAACCCTACATCTATTCACACAGACACTTAATCTACCATACAGCCACTCTCACACCAACTCAATTAACCAAACACCCACTCAGTCACTCACTCACCCAGTCACTTATACAGCCAGTCACTCACTCATACAGCTATTCAGATGCCCACTCACTCTCCCATATAGTCACTTACACACTTACTTATACACCCGCTCACGCACCCATACAGGCACTCATACACCCACTCACACACGGATACACAGTCACACACACACAATATATGTTAGAAATAGTATCACTCAGTAGTACAGAAAATATACTATTTTAACTTTTGTAGTACCTTGGTTTAACGCACAAACTTTTAGAAAATACTCACTGAATGATGTCATCAGTGATGTCACTGAACATGTCATGAGTGATTTAATATGTGAAGTCATAACAGTGCATTGTGGGGGCATAAGTTATAGTTAGCTGAGGTTACTATAACTGCTGAATTTGGTATTGTTTTTTACCAGTGAAATGTGAGCCTAACTATAACGTCTTGTAACCTTTGTTTTTTCAGTGAGCTTCTAAGGTTTTTTTAATTTTATTTCCTAACTATAACGTCCCTGTAACCTGTGTGTGTGTGTGTGGCTGTATCGGAGAATAAGTAGGTGTGTGAGTAGCTGAATGGGTGAGTAAGTAGCCATGTGAATGACTGTATGGGTGAGTGAGTGGGTGTGTAAGTGGTGTATGGATGAGTAAGTGGGTAAGTGAAATGAGAGACTGTGTAGATGAGTGGGTGTGTGAGTTTTTGTATGGGTGAGTGAGTGGCTGTGTCAGTGGCTGTATGGGTGAGTGAGTGGGTGTTTAAGTGGCTGTAAATAGTGAATGAGAGAGTGTCTGTATGGTTGTGAAAGGGTACATGAGTGGCTGTATGGGTGAGTGAGTGAGTGTGAGAGATGCTCTGTGGGAGGCTATGTAGTTATCTCTGACTGTTTAGGTGACTGAGCGCATGTTAGTATCTGTATGAGTGGGTGTGTGAGTGGCTATATGAGTGAGTGGGTTGTGAGTTGCTCTATGCATAAGTCAGTGGGTGCATGAGTATTTGTATGGGTATGTGAGTGGTTGGGTGGGTGTGTTAGTGGTTGTATGAGAGGTTATATGGTTGTGAGAGTCGGTGTGTGAGCGGTTCTGTGGATGATGTCATCAATGATGTCATTTGAGATGTCATCAGTGATGTCACTAACCATGTCATGAGTGATGTAATATGTGAGGTCATAAGCAGTGCATTGCGGGGGCATAAGTTATAGTTAGCTGAGGTAACTAACTGCTGAATTTCTATATATTTTTTACGAGTGAAATGTGAGCCTAACTATAACATCACTGTAACCTTTGTTTTTTTCAGTGAATATATATGTATGCATGCATAAAGAATCTGAATTTAGCTATTGATAGTCATTGCTATGCAGTGGCACAGTATGCTGTTACCACCAAATGCCAAATGTTTTTGATTCTACTTATCTTTCTTCAGCGCAGCAATTTTATATGCTTGAAGGATTTAGGAGAGAAAGATCAACTTTTTAAAAAAAAATTGAGTAATTCATTCAAGATGAAGCCAGGCACTAGGTACAATCACAAGAAACCTTGGTATCCTTCACTTGAGATTATGAAACAATTTTTATGGTGTGTACATGTGTGTCTGTTTTGTATACTATCTAATATGAAGCCATCTGCTGTTTTGGGGGAATGCTTCTAAACTATTCTGTGTACTTTTGTAGTGAGGTGGAGATGCCCTCTATTGTTGTCCTGAACACTTCAAACCAACAGTATTATCTGCCACAGAAACATATTGAGAGTACCGAGGAGATGATTGCGTTCATTAATAGCATCTTAGAGGGTACAGCAGACGTAAGTAGTAGCATGCTCGTTTGTATAATTACTTACCTGCTGATATTTATTGGTGACTGGAAATAAATGCAAAAAATGTTCTGTGTTTAAGCCCATTTGTACTCTATTTGTCTGTGAAAGTGTGTTGCGATTATAGCACGAAATAGTATTGTGAATGTTTAATTTTAGGGTATTTCTTTTTTAAAGCCTGCGTTATTGGTGATTGCATCCATAATTATGTATTTGCCAAGCTAGTGCATTGATGTCTGGGTTCATAAAGACTTTCATGCCAGGCAAGGGTCCACAGTAAACTATAGCAGGCTTGCATCTACTCCACTGGAAGCGGCAGGAAAGGTAAGTTGACCGAAGCTTTAACGAGAAAGAATGGGGTACCTTTGCGCAGTTCCAGCCAAGGAGGTCTAAGGGAGGCACAAGAATTACATAGTCAAACATTTACCCATTAGAAAATAATAATCTTTCAGTGAAAGCAGTGACGTTTTTGACTTCTGAGTTGCATTTTATGAACATTTTAATATAATTTTAAGTAATATATATATATATATATATATATATATATATATATATATATATATTCACTGAAAAAACCATAGGTTTTAGGGACAGTTATAGTTAGTTGGACATTGCACTCGTACAAAACCCGTGAAATTCCCCGTTATAGTTAATTCAGCTAACTATAACTCGCGCCCCGCAATGCACTGCTGATGACGTCACATATTACATCACTCATGACATGGTCAGTGACATCACTGATGACATCTCAAATGACATCACTGATGACATCATCCAGTGACTGTTTGTTTCTGTAAAGTTTAAATATTTTTAATATATATAGGGAAAGGCGTATTGAAGAATGAGTGGGTGTATAAGTGTCTGTATGGATAATTTAGTAGGTGCGTGACTAACTATAAGTGAGTGATTAAACGTATCTTACTGAATGCATGGGTTAGTGACTAAACTGGGTGAATGTCTGTATCCGTCTGTCTATTGCTGTGTAAGTGGCTGCATGGGTTTGTGGATAGCTACATGAGTGTCTATATGAGTTATTGATTGGTTGTCTGAGTATCTGTATGGGTGCCTGAGTGTTTGTGTGGGTGGGGTGTGTGCGACTCTGTGCATAGATGTGTGAGTGGGTGATTCACTGGGTGGATGGTTTCAAGAGTGCATCTGTGATAGACTGTATGGATGGGTAAGTGTGTGTAAGAGTGTGTTAGTGAGTGAATGTATGTCCCAGTGGTAAATGTGTGAGTAACTACATATGTGAAAGGCAGTATATATGTGTGTTGGAGTATATAAATAGCTATAAGCTGAGAGTGTGTGATCGTGAGAGTGACTGTATGGATGTGTGTGCTTGTATCAGTGATTGTATAAGAGTGTAAGAATGTGCTAGTATTTGTATGAGTAAGTGAGCTGGTGTGTGTATATAACTGTATAGGTGAGTAAATGGCAGTGTGTTTAATTATTTGCATGACTGACTAGGTGTGTGAGTACCTCTATGGATGAGTGGCGGTGTTTGAGTGTCTATATAGGAGTATGAGTGCATATGATAGTCCTGTACTGAGTGATCGTAAGTATGAGTGACTGTACGGGTGAGTGAGTGGATGTGTGTGTAGACCTAAGAATCAGTGAGTGGGTATGTAGTTATTGGTGTTGGAGTGTCTATGGTTTTGCGAATGGCAGTCTGTAATTTAGAGTGAGTGTATCAAAGGTTATTTTAGGGTGTGAGGAGGTGCATCAGATTATCACGTGGATGATGTCATCAGTGATGTCATTTGAGATGTCATCAGTTTTTAATCGGCGGGATCCGCGCACCCTAAGCGCATCCCGCCGATTAAATAAAAAAAAAAAAAAATGAAATGCTTTTTCTGCCCAGGGGTCCTTGTGGGACCCCCTGAGCAGACCTAGGGGGTCAGGGTGTTTCTACCCTGCCCCCTTTTGCGTTTTGCGCACTTGTTTTACTGCTTTCTTGTTCCTCGGTTCTACCGAGGAACAAGATGGCTGCCAACACTTCCTGGTTTGGAGTGTTGGCAGCCAATTAGCATGCAGCTCGTGGTCGGGAGGGTGCGCGGATCCACCGCGGCCATAGATATCGAAACTTTTATTTTGGATTTTTCAGCAACTACTGAACGGATTTACACCATTTTTAAAAAGGGTGCTTTCTGAACCAAGCACTACCTTTTTGCCAAATTTGGTGTAATTCCGTTCAGCAGTTCGGGCTGTAGCCGTGGCTAAAATTTCCTATGGGAATTAACATGGAGAAAACACGTTTTGGGACCCCTTTTTCTCGGCCCTCGCCTGATGAATCACCCCGAAACTTTCAAGACAGGAGCGGACCGGAGCGCCCCACTAGTTTTGAAAATTTTGCGATGATTCGTCAAACGGCGCCAAAGTTATTGGGAATAGAATGTTACGGATTTCCTATGGATAATAGGTCCTAACTATAACTATCTACTGGCGACCGCCAGTAGATAATATATAATATTTTACACTGAGGGCTGTTTTATATTCAAGACAGTAGTATTTTGGGAGGCAAGGCAATTAAGTACGGGTGAAAATCAGACATTTGAGTTACAGTTGAGATTTTTATTTACGAGTGTAATATTTTTAGTTACAGTTGTTAATGAGTGTCATTTTTGGGAAAAATGTGAGGAGATACATGTGAGGAGATACATGTTCTATGAGATTGCCATGAAGATACACTGCTGAAGTTAAAATAGCCCTTTAGTAACTCTTCCATCTCTACTTTAACTATTGCTTTAGGTAACTTGACAGCACAAGACCCAGACCTAAGAGTTGCAGGGGGGGAATGCATCAATCAGCGACAGCAGTGTAGCATAATCAAGAGTTTAATAACTTAAGGTCCAGCAAAGCTCTTAAATAGTTTGGTAAAATTATAACCATGAGTGAAAGTACAGGGATGACAACTAAACCTAATCATTTTAAAGTCTTAGTCCACTACGCCTTGCTAAATATAGGCTCCACTAAGGGCCCAGTTTTAACGTATAGTCGCCAAATGAAAGATTTGTCTAGATTAGAACAATACTGATCCTTCCTAGCCTCTACTCCCTGTTGCTAGTTTCCAACTCTTACTCTGTTCTAGATACAGCATTTCTAGGCAGAAGCTTCTATCCTTAGATGCCTTACCTCCTCGGCTTGTTCACTATGTCCTATTTTAAGGACAGAGATTGCACCACAGATATCATGGTGTTCTCACAGGATGTCTACTTGCTTGGACTTTGACAGAAAGGCAGCCCATTGGTCCTATAACCAGCAGAAGGCCAGAGCTTCTGGGACAGTTAAAGGCACAGTCAGACCAATCTTGGAAGCAGTCTTCAATCAAGAATAAACGTGGGTGGTAGAGAAATCTATACAGTTAGCAACGTGGAAAGCTACCTCAAAGATGTTCAATGGGGTGCAGTTGAATAATGAAATCCCTCCACTTGTTTGGTGCACATTTAAGCCTGGTGACTTACCACATAGTGATTTTCCTGTCTTGGGAGCAAACCCACTGCTTAAAGCAGATTGAGTGCTTTTGTGCTTTGCCTTCCAAGTCTTATGCCTCAGCAGCTTGTGACTCTTTCATGACCACTGCAAGCTCAACGTTCACTTTCTTTACCTCACCACACCCCCTCCCTCTAGCTTTCGCATGCCCACACATTTTTCCTTCTCTTACATCCTCATTCTGTCTCATTTCCTCTTGCAGTATTTCTCATGCTTTCTCTGCCATTCGCTTTCTCTCTTGTGGGCTCTCTCTGATTCGGGCTCGCCGTCTCTAGTTTTTGTCCCCCTTTCATTCTCTCTCATTCCTTATTGTTTTCGGTCTCTTTCTCTCATTTTCGCTATTTTCTCTTGTTTTGTTTCTTTCTCTCTCAAGTTTGGCCTCCTTTGTTATGATTCTGTCTACTTTCTTTTCTCTTGACGTGTGTCGCTATATCAATCCTGTTTGTTTTCTATTATTGTCTTATTTGTTTCTCTTTTCGTTCCTTTTTTCCCCCATTCCGTTTCTCCCCTGCTCATTATCGCCCGCACTTTCTCATCCTTTCTCTTGCCTTAACAGCTCCTGCAATAGCCAACTTTAATTTGTGATTACTAAAGGCTGTCATTGGGAAAATCTCCCAGAAGCAGGTCTGTTAGGGCTTCGATTATAAAGACGGCCACATTTCACAAACCAATGCCTCGAGAAATGTAACATCTTTTATTCGCACCTAAAGTTTCTTTTGGGGGAAAATATATTAAAATGTTAATTATAATTTGAGATTTTTCACAGTAGGCCAGACAAACCCAAACATGCCTTCAAAAACTTAAAATATTATATCTTCTCCTAGATAAAATTCGATTATGGTTTAGTAGTTTTAACAATAGTCCGAGTTCGGCTCAAACAAATGCATTGTTGTTGTCACTAAAATCATAGTCACTTAAGTGTAGTTCTGCAGTGGTTGGTTGTAGCACGGCCTATTGCAGAGTCTGTGTGGTGGAGATAACTGTACTGGGTTGCACTTTAGAGAAACTACATTTTGTTAAAAAACAAAAAAAAACGTACATTGTTAACTCGCAGAAGCAGGCAGAGCTTCTGTCTAACATAAGATGTCTTACATGTAGAGTTTAATTAGAAACTACATTTGCAGCAGATTGCAGATCCGCCTCCCCAAGGCCTCGCTCATGCCACCAGCGTGGCAGCAGTGTAGGAAGGGAGTTATCCTTAAAAACAGAAGCGCATTAGTCTTTCAGATAACACACACCAACATCAATTCCGCAACCAAGGCTAAGGGGAGCTACCCTCGGACAACAGTTCTCTTGGTGTCACAGAGGGCAGATGCAAATTTCACAAAAATAAAGCACCTCTACCTCAAAATTGTAAAATCTCCGATTTTAATGGCCTCAAGCATACCTATGGGGAAGACTCCCGGATAATTTGGTCGTTGATTTTGTTTGTGAATTCGGATAGCTCCATTTTGATATCATAACTTTTCTCAGTGTAATTCCTCCGTAATAGTTCATTTAATCAAAATAGAAACACGAGCTGTACTTTTAAGTGTCCTCTAGCATTGTTTAAATTATTCTGTGTCGCTAAATAATACATGGATGAACCAGTGATCCAAGTGGGCAGTTTTTTTTTTGTAAACTTTTTATTGAACAAAAAAAGCTCAGTACAGTTCTTACACTCATAAAGCAATGATTATACACTCCAACATTATCTTCTCTTAGCTTTCAGGTAAATACAATTCTCGTGTCTCTTGACGAACCCAAAACGATCGGTAGCAAGGCCTATTCTTAATCTAGTGTCTTGCCCCCCCCCCATCTTGCCTCAGTACCCCCGATATGCCCTCCAGCCCCCCCAAATTTGATCCCATTTGTGTGGACAACCTCTGGCTTTATCACCTTCTCGGCCCCGGAGCACCAATCCCGGTCATTTTCCCATTCCAATAGATCCGGCTATATTCCGTTTTGCTACCATCACAGCCACTAGCAGTATATTTAGGCCATTTTTCCTCCCCTGTAACACACAGTAGCAGCCGTCGTGGCTCTGTTGGAATATTGATCCCAGTAACCTCAGTCATGACTCCTGTTACAGCCTTCCAAAAGTCATTGATGTATTTACAGTCCCAGATATTATGAATTGAACCAAACGGAACCTGGCCCTAACGGCGACCTCCCGGGGGCTCTGTACTGCTTTTTCCTAGTCATCTTCTAGCATTCCTAAATCTCCATCCCAAGCTGTCCGTAGGGGGTCTATCGGGTTGGGAGAATTGCGCATTATTTTCTTCTATGTCATTGAGGTGTCCTTTGTCGCCATTGGGTCCATTAGTAGTCTATCTTCCAGGGGTGAGTAGTCACGCAGGGTCTCTCCCTCTCTAAGGTGTTGGCGTAGAGCGTGGCTTAGTTGCATATATTTATATCTTTCTGTATCTGCCAATTCGTATTCGCTTTTTAGGTCTTGGAAAGTAAGTTGT
The DNA here is from genome assembly GCA_963921515.1 of Calotriton arnoldi. Classification (NCBI taxonomy): domain Eukaryota; kingdom Metazoa; phylum Chordata; class Amphibia; order Caudata; family Salamandridae; genus Calotriton; species Calotriton arnoldi. Next base: position 535,782 of record CAWUFW010005732.1, on the reverse strand, counting down.
TTCTGTCCTCTCCATATGTCCTCTAATGTTTCAATCCCTAGCACTTCCCATTTTTTAAAAGTCCCTCTCCGTGCCCTTACCTCTGCCAACTGGTCGCTATCCCATAATGGCGTTCTTCCTGACAGTTCTCTTTCCCAACCAGTGTGTTTTGTCGCTTCTCTTCAGACTAGTACCACCGTCTGCGTGTGCGGGGGAGGCTGTTTTTCCCTTCTCCTACAGTATAGTGCTGCAAGGTATCCCCTTTCTCCCATTGCCCGGTGGTCTGCCCTAATGCCAGGTCCCCACGATCAGTAAATGCCCAATTGTTCACCACTATCAACTGTGAGGCCCAGTAGTATTTGTATATATCAGGGACTGCCAGCCATCCCTCATAGACTCTCCTCTGGAGCTTACAGAGGGCTATCCTAGCGCTTCCTCCATCCCAGAGGAGTTTTCGCAGTTTGTATATTTATATCTTGGAACACCTTCCTAGGTATCATGTATGGGGTGTTCTGCAAAACGTGCAATAGTCTGGGCAGTGACATCATTTTAAAAATGACTGCCCTACCCATCAAGGACACCGGCAGTTTCCTACAGTGTTCCACGTCACTACCGAGCCTCTGTATTTGGGGGTATAGGTTGTCTGTTAGGAAATCCTCTTCCTCTGTGGATATCTGAATACCTAAGTACGTAAATTTTGTTTTGACTAGTAGTGGGGTGGTGTCTACCAGTCTCTGAGGGACCATACCCGCCAAGGGGAAAATTAGAGATTTTGTCCAATTTATTGTGTGTCCAGAATAGCTACCCAATAATTGGAATATATGGAGAACCCTGTGTACCGACCTATATGGGTTGACCAGTGTTGGAACTGGGGGTCTCTAGTTGGCAATGGTATACACCTTTGACCAAATAGGGACCCTTGCTTCTAGTCAGGGTAAGGGGGATACACTACTAAAATAACCCCTGCTCACCCCCTTGGTAGCTTGGCACGAGCAGACAGGCTTATCTCAGAGGCAGTGTGTTAAGCATTTGTGAACACATACAGTAATACAGTGAAAACACTACAGATGGACACTACACGGGTTTTATAAAAATAAGTATTCTTTATATAGACTTAACACAAGACCACAAACGACAAAAATCCACAATACTGTACTCAAAATAGACTTAAAAGATGGTAGAAGTAACTTAGTTCAAGTTGATGGTAAATGCGACACGTTTCTCTCAAAAGTACCTGGGATGCGTAACGCAAAACAAACAAAGGGTCCGCAGGGAGGACGATGTGGCGAGCAGGCGCCTTGATGCGGTGCGACGATCCGGTGCGATGCGATGAAAGTGCGCCCTTGATGCGGTGCGACGATGTGAAGACGATGCGTGCACGCCCGACGGCCATGCAGCGAACTCTGTATCTTTGGAGCCGCGACAGGCCCTGCGACACGCTTCTCCGGTGATGCGACGGCAGGCAGCTGCGACGGGAACACGCTTCTCGTGGGATGCGACGGCGCCCCTGCGGTAGCGACACGCTTCCCTGTTGATGCGATGGCAGGCAGTTGCGACGGCCACACGCTTCTCCGGTGATGCGATGTCAGGCAGCTGCGACGAAGACACGCTTCTCTGGTGATGCGGCGGCGGCCTCTGCGGCGGCGACGCGCTTCTCCTGCGATGCGACGGCAGCAGCAGCTTCGTCAGCGACACGCTTCTTCTTGTTGCGTCACGCTTCCAGCTCCCAGCGACACGCAGGCTTCTGCATACAGAATCCCCAGCAAGGGAATTCAAGAGGGAGCTGGTGGTGAAGTCTTGTAGCTCTGAGACTTCAGCAGGAGGCAAGCTCTAGTTCAAGCCCCTGGAGAAATATTCTGCAAGATGATGAAAGTTCTTTGAAAGTTCCTTCTCCTTTCCTTGGCAATGAAGACCACTGCAGGCCAACCCAGCAAACAGCACACTGGCAGAGGGGCAGTCCAAAACTCCTGCAGCTTCCTTGGTTCTTCTCCTTGGCAAAGGTTTGTCTTGTTGTTTCCAGAAGTGATCTAAAGTTCTGGGGTCAGGGCCCCAATATTTATACCCCTAAATCCTTTGTCCTCTGAAGGCAGAGGGTCCTGTACCTAGTCCAAACCAGTTCTGGGTGCATCCTGCCAGTGCACACCCTCTTCCTTTGTCAGTGTGGGCCAGGGACATCAGACACACCACAGGAGGTGGAGCCAGCACTGTGGAAGGCAGGCACAGCCCCATTCAGGCCCAGGTGCAACTCCTCCCACCACTCTTCATGCAGATAGGTCTATTCAGCCCTGTGCTGACTCACCCTGTCTCCTGGAGTCCCCCAGCCCCTGTCACTCACAAAACCAGACATACAAAACACAAGCTAGCAGAGGCAGGCTGGATGGTTTAGGCAAGGAAATACCTACTTTCTAAAAGTGGTATTTTCAAACACAGAATGTTAAAACCAACTTCACTAAAAGATGTATTTTATCATTCTGAGTTCAGGCATACTAAATTCGTTTTTCTACCATGTTCCCTGGGTCAGTTAGGATTATAAGATGTTATAATCAAACTGCCCATTCTGGCCTATGGGGACAGGTAGCCTTGCAATAGTGAAAACGAAATTGGCTGTAATTCACTATCAGGACATGCCACTCACACCAGGGCATGTCCTACCTTTTACTTACAATGCACCCTGCCCTTGGGCCTACCTTAGGGGTGACTAATATGTAGAAAAGGGAAGGTTTAGGGACTGGCAAGTGGGTGCACTTGCCAAGTCGACATGGCAGTCACAGACTGCACACAGGCTCTGCAATGGCAGGCCTGAGACACACTTTACAAGCTGCTTCTGTGGGTGGCACAACCAGTGCTGCAAGCCCACCAGCAGTATTTGATTTACAGGCCCTGGGCACACCTGGTGCACTATACTAGGGTCTGACAAGTAAATCAAATGATCCAATCATGGAGTCACTAATCAATACATCAATTTACCATAGGGAGCACTTGCACTGTGGCACTGAATAGCAGTGGCACAGTGCCCAAAGCATCTAAACCAGCAAAACATCAAAAACAGAGGGGGCAATCAGTGAAAAAATGGAAGGGAGACTCACGCCAATGGTACCAGGTCTAACACGTGTCCCTCCAGCTGAAATGGGGGAGAACTACCCAACCCCTTGGGAGTTCTCTTCACTAAGGCGGAAAAATCTGGACAGACCATCAGCATTGGCGTGTTCTGTACCAGGGCGGTGTTCCACCGTGAAGTCCATCCCCTGTAGGGAAATGGACCACCTCAACAACTTTGGATTCTCACCCCTCATCTGCATCAACCATCTGAGGGGCCTGTGGTCTGTCTGAACCCGGATGTGAGTCCCAAACAGGTATGGTCTCAACTTCTTCAGTGCCCAGACCACAGCAAATGCCTCGCGCTCAATTGCACTCCACCTCTGTTCCCGTGGAAGTAACCTCCTACTGACGAAGACTACAGGTTGGTCTAGGCCCTCCTCATTAATATGTGATAGAAAAGCCCCCACACCATGCTCTGAAGCGTCTGTTTGGACAATGAATTCCTTTGAGAAGTTGGGCGCCTGAAGCACGGGTGCTGTACACATGGCAGTCTCCAGGGCGTCAAAAGCTTTCTGACAGGTGTCAGTCCAGTTCACTTTCTTGGGCTGCTTCCTGGAAGTCAGCTCAGTCAAGGGTGCAGCAATGTTGCCATACCCCTTGACAAACCTCCTGTAGTACCCTGTGAGTCCTAAAAAGGCTCTCACCTGTGTCTGGGTCTTGGGGGGAGGGGGGGGGGGGTTCCCATGCCAGGATGGTATCAATCTTGGGCTGTAGGGGCGCCGCCTGGCCGCTCCCAACCTGGTGTCCCAAGTACACCACGGAACCCTGCCCGATCTGGCACTTACTTGCCTTGATCGTGAGGCCTGTCTTGCTCAGTGCCATCAACACTTCCCAGAGGTGGCGCAGATGTTCTTCCCAACTGGCGCTGAACACTGCAATGTCATCCAGGTAGGCGGCACTGAAATCCTCCAGTCCAGCCAGCACCTGGTTGACCAACCTATGAAAGGTGGCAGGGGCATTCTTCATCCCAAAGGGCATAACCCGGAATTGGTAGTGCCCATCTGGTGTGGAGAATGCGGACCTCTCTTTGGCCCCATCAGTTAAGGCGATCTGCCAGTACCCAGACGTTAAATCAAACGTGCTGAGGTACCGGGCAGCCCCCAACCGATCAATGAGCTCATCAGCTCTGGGGATGGGGTGCGCGTCAGTCCTGGTGACTGAATTGAGTCTCTCGGTAGTCCACACAGAACCGGAGTTCGGGTGTGGCACCAGGCGCGGCAGCTTTTGGGACCAAGACCACTGGGCTGGCCCAAGGGCTGTGAGAGGACTCAATCACCCCTAATGCAAACATCTTGGAGACTTCCTCCTTGATGTGAGCTCTGACCCTGTCAGTCACTCTGTAAGCCTTGTGCTTCACAGGAGGACTGTCCCCAGTGTCCACGTCATGGACGCACCACTCAGTGACACCAGGGAGAACAAATCAGAGCATTGTCCCAACAGTTGGCGACAATCTTGCTGCTGCTCAGGGGTCAGTGTGGCAGAGAGGCTGACACCATCCACTGACCCATTTAGCTCTGTTGCAGACAGGAGGTCATGAAGAGGCTCTGTCTCCTCCTCCATCCCATCATCCGTCGCTAGGAGCATGCCCACTTCGGACCTTTCTAAGTGGGGCTTGAGGCGGTTAACATGCAGGACCCGCACAGGGTTCCTAGGAGACCGCAAGTTCACCAGGTAGGTGACATCACTCTTGCGCACCACCACCTCAAATGGACCGGTCCACCTGTCCTGGAGCGCACAGGGCTCTACAGGGGCCATGACCCAAACTTTCTGACCAGGCTGAAGCTCAATCAGAGTGGCATTCTGATCGTACTCACCGCTAATCTCTTCCTGGCTGGCTTTCAGATTCGCCTCAGCGAGTTGCCTGATTCGCCTGGTCTGGTTCCTGAAGGCCAGCATGTAACTGTATACATCCTGGGGAGGTTTCCTGGGAGATTGCTCCCAGCCTTCCTTGACCAGACTCAAAGGTCCTCTTACTGGGTGACCATACAGCAGTTCAAAGGGACTGAACCCTAGGGACTTCTGTGGCACCTCACGGTAAGCAAAAAGAAGGCATGGCAAGAGGATGTCCCACTTACGCCTCATAGGTTCCTCAAGACCCATTATCATGCCCTTAAGGGTCCGGTTGAATCTCTCAACCAGCCCATTATCTTGGGGGTGGTAAGGAGTGGTGAACTTATAGGTCACACCGCACTCCTGCCACAGGGACTTCATATAGTTGAATATGAAGTTTGAACCACGGTCTGACACCACCTCTCTGGGGAACCCCACACAGGAGAAAATCCCCATCAGTGCACGTCCCACCACGGGGGCCGTCACTGTCCTGAGCGGGATGGCTTCCGGGTACCGGGTAGCATGGTCCACCAAGACCAGGATAAACCTGTTGCCCATGGCTGTCTTGGGGTCCAGTGGCCCCACAATGTCAATGCCCACCTGTTCAAAGGGGGTACTTACTACAGGGAAAGGTTGGAGAGGAGCCTTGTGCTTCCTTCCACTTTTCCCACTTGCCTGGCAAGTTTGACAAGTCCTACAATGAGTGTCTGAACTCTTCCGCATCTGGGGCCAATGAAAGTGGGAGACAAGCCTTTCAAAGGTCTTGTTCTGCCCCAGATGTCCAGCTAAAGGTACATCATGAGCCAAACCCAGTAGGAAGGCTCTGAAGCGCTGGGGTACCACCAGCACACTGGCTGACCCAGGCTCAGCAACCTTAGGCTCGCTATACAGGAGTTCGTTCTCCCAGTAGATCCAATGTGATCCAGATAGATCACCTACTGCCTGGGCTGTGGCATGTTGCCGCAAACCCTCAAGAGAAGGGCACTTCCTCTGCTCCTCACAAAATTCCTCCCTGGAGGGGCCTCCTTCTTGCTGCTAATGGTTCAGCTCAGGCAGGTCCCCCAGTTCGGCCACTTGTTCCCCTGTAGGTTCCAGGGCATCCCCCTCAAGGTCTGCCTCCTCCTGGACCGTGGGAACTAGGGGGGCCGGTTTCCCACGCCCCCCACCTCTTCTCTTTAAGGCAGGGGTCTGGGCCATATTTTCAGGCTCCAGAACCGCTTCAACACTGTTAGACCTGGCATCCTTGGCGTGGGTCTCCCTTCCATTTTTTCGTAATGCCTCCACTGTTGCCGATATGTTTTTGCTGGACTAGATGCTCATGGGCACTTTGCCGCTGCTAATCAGTGCCAAAGTGCAAGTGCTCCCTATCGTTAATTGATGTATGTATTAGTGACTCCATGATTGGATGATTGGTTTACTTGTCAGTCCCTAGTACCGTGCACTGAGTGTGCCCAGGGCTTGTAAATCCAATGCTGCTGGTGGGCTTGCAGCACGGGTTGTGCCACCCACAGAAGCAGCTTGTAAAGTGTGTCTCAGGCCTGCCATTGCAGAGCCTGTGTGCAGCCTAGGGCTGCCATGTCGACTTGGTGAGTGCACCCACTTACCAGTCCCTAAACCTTCCCTTTACTGCATGTTGGTCACCCCTAAAGTAGGCCCTAGGGCAGGGTGCATTGTAAGTATAAGGTAGGACATGCCCTGGTGTGTGTGGCATGTCCTAATAGTGAATTACAGCCATTTTCGTTTTTCACTATTGCAAGGCTACCTGCTCCCCATAGGCCAGAATGGGCAGACTGACTATTACACCTTATAGTCAGAACTGACCCCGGGAACATGGTAGAAAAACGAATTTAGTATGCCTGAACTCAGGATGATAAAATACATCTTTTAGTGAAGTTGGTTTTAACATTCTGTGTTTGAAAATACCACTTTCTAAAAGTGGTATTTTCTTGCCTAATTATCCAAGCCTGCCTCTGCTAGGTTGTGTATTCCTTGTCTGGAGATTGAGTGACAGGGGCTGGGGGTGGCTACAGGAGACAGGGTGAGTCAGCACAGGGCTGAATAGAAAGATCTGCATCCAGAGTGGAGGGAGGAGTTGCCCCTGGGTCTGAATAGGGCTGTGCCTGCCTTCCACAATGCTGGCTCCACCTCCTGCCGGGCGGCTGAGCACTCTGCCCCACATTCTGAAAGGAAAGAAGGAGTCAGAAAAACAAAGTGCTCCAGGACTGACCAGAACTGGTTTTGGACTAGGCAGAGGCCTCTCTGCCTCCAGAGAACAAAGAGAATCAGGGTATAAGAGGGGCACCCAGACCCCAGGAAAATTAGATCACTTTTGGGAACAAGAAGAAACCTTTGCTGAGGAGCGGAACCAAGAAGAAACTGAGGAGAGACTATCCCTAAGCCTGAAGTGCTGCTTGGGGGATTGGCCTGCAGTGGTTTGCCTGACTGCCAAAGAAAGGAGAAAGGAACTTTTGCTTTGCTGTGACTTTCATCAACTTGTGAAGGATCTCCAAGGGCTTGGAAGAGAGCTTGCCCCCTGACCGAAGTCCCAGGACCACTGGACTTCACCCCTTTGTGAATTGCTGCTGGAAACTCTGTTTCAGTGGCTGCAGAGGTAGGGAGCTGTGACCGACTCTCACGACCGACTCGGTGTCCTGTAAGCACCGCATCGAAGCACCGTCTCGCCCTGCAACGCACGGCCCTGGTCTCACCGACTCCGTCAACGAGCCGCTGCCTGCACCGCATCGAGGGACAACGCGTCCTGCAACGCTTCGCTACGCCGAATCGAACTGGTCCGACCGACACGGTCACTGCTGCTGAGTTCGAGTCCTGTGACCGCACCGGAGTTGGGCACCGCTCGCACGCTTTGCGACGCACCGCCCGACTCGCACCGCTGTCCGGACTGATCGACGCCAGCTCCTGAATCCGGCTCCGTCGCCGCACCGCAACCTGCCAGCACCGCACCGAAGCACCGTCTCGCCCTGCAACGCACGGCCCTGGTCTCACCGACTCCGTCTCGACGACGTCAACGAGCCGCTGCCTGCACCGCATCGAGGGACAACGCGTCCTGCAACGCTTCCATTTTTGCATCGCGACCGCGACGAACAGCCATCCGGCTCGCACGCCCGTGCCTGCCGCTTCAAGTAAAAGGTACTGTGACCGAGTCTGTCTACGCTGTGTTGGCCCGTCTCGACGCGGTCAGCTGGATTTGTTAGACTCTGTTTGTTCTCGACATCGCCGTAGCTGGAGGAGGCTACCGACTCGCACAGAACCTTGAATTAAGCCTTTTGATCAGAACTAAGTATTCTTAACAGTATTGTGGATTATTTTTGTCGTTTATGGTCTTGTGATAAATCTATATAAAGTATACCTATTTTTATAAATATATAACCTGTGTGGTGTCCATTTGTAGTGTTGTCACTTGATTACTGTATGTGTTCACAAATGCTTTACACACTGCCTCTGAACTAAGCCTGTCTGCTCGTGCCAAGCTACCAAGAGGGTGAGCAGGGGTTATTTCAGGAGTGTACCTACTTTCCCTGACTAGACTCAAGGGTCCCTATTTGGACAAAGGTACATACCTCTGCTAACTAGAGACCCCCAAATCTAAAATTGGTGGTCAGCGGTGAGGATTCTGGACTTGCATTTGTGACTCATGTACAGTGATTGGTGAACACTACTTAGTGAGTGCAGACCAAAACGCAACCACATACTTTTATAGCATTTTTTCTGGGATTTCCTATTTTTGCTAATGCCAAGTTCAGTCACTATGGAGAAACCAGCATCAGTAGCCTCTGTTGAGTGTGATTGGGAAGAAGAGAGGCTGGAGTGCTACACCCTCAAACAGCTCAAGCAATTCTGCAAAAAATTTAAAGTGTCCATGACCGGACTCTCCAGGAAGGAGGACCTTCAAAAGGCGCTGAGGGCCTGGGTCGAATCAAGGAGTGCCCCTGTGGAGGGGGCTGAGAATGCAGAAGGGCAGCTGGAGGGGCTATTGGGTCTAGGGGCTAGAAGACCACCTTCCCCAGTAGGTAGCAGTGTTTCTGCCAGAGGACTGTCTCCAGAGGAGTTGGAGGACAGGAAGGAGAGTAGGATGCACGAAATGCAGATGACCAAGCTCAAGCTGAATTGGCAGTTAGAATTCGAAATGCAAACTAGGAAATTGGCCCTAGAGGAAAAGAAAATGCAGTTTGAACATGAGAAAGTTTTGAGGGAGTTGGAATTGAAGGCCAAAAGCTTAGAGATTACTCCCTCTGGTGGCAGTGTACCGCCTGTGCCTGTTGAAGCTAGGGTGTATATTCCCAAAGATGTGGTGAAGGAGTTTTTAAAAATGATGACATAGGGCAGTGGTTCAAAGCCTATGAGGTAGCCATGTCTTCCCACCGGGTCCCTGAGAAGGATTGGGGAGCGGGGTTGTGGGGACGGTTCCTCAGTGAAGGGCGGGATACCTTGTTGGATTTGCCCTCTGAAGTCTATAATTCGTACAGCCACATGAAGGATGCCTTAATGACTAGGTATGGTTTGACCCCTGAGCTTTATAGGCAAAGGTTCAGGAACTGTAGTAAGATTGAAAGCAGTACCTGGGTTGAATATGTGACCTTCTTTTGCAGAGCCTTGGATGGTTGGGTAAAGGGTAGCAAAGCGACTGATTTTCAGGCGCTCTTTGATTTGATTGCCTGGGAGCACTTGTCCGGTAATTGTTTTCCTGAGCTACGCCAGCACCTGATTGATAGTAAGCTGACTAACCCTAGGCAGCTTGCTGAGGAGGCGGACCGCTGGGTGAGTACCCGGGTCCACAAGGGTCACGTGGGAGACTCCGCCAAGGGTGGGCAGGGTCCCCAGCAGAAGAGTGGGGGACAAGGGTAAACAGAAGGAGTTCCATAAAGGGCCCCAAAGTAAACCCCAAGGGAACCAAGGGAAAGGTTCCCAGCCTCCCCTGAGAAGAAGCCAGTGGCCCTGACAGGCCCCCCTGTTCACCAGGGACCACTGGTATGTTACAAGTGTGGCGCCCCTGGCCACAAGGCAAACGATCCTCGTTGCCCTTTGCATGGAAAACCAGCACCCACCAGTGCAGTCCCCCGGCAGTTGGCTAGTGTAGCCCTGGGGGAGGAGTTGGGCGCCCAAGGTGGGGGATCCCACAGTGTTTTCCCTTGTCTCATTAGGAGACTCTGAGATGGTCCCTAGGACCCCGCTGCCTGAGAACACTAAGAAATACAGGCAGTGGGTGACCATCAATGGCCATAGGGTGGAGGCTCTGAGAGACACAGGAGCCAGTGTGACAGCTGTCAAGTGTCACCTGGTGTCTAAAGAGCAGGTTATCCCTGATGCATTCTATCCGGTGGTTGCCGCTGACAACACAGAGAGTCACTGCAAGGTGGCTCAGGTTCCCTTTGAGTGGGGGGTCTCGGGTACTCTTCAAGTAGCTGTGAGGCCAGCCATGCCTGTTGACTGTTTGTTAGGGAACGATTTGGAGAGCTCACCTTGGGCTAAGGTGGAGCGGAGTGCGCATTTAGAAATGTTGGGCTTGCCTGATTGGGCATGTGTGACCACCCGGTCAATGGCAGCTAAAGGTGTTCAAGAGGACCTGGAGCCTGAGAGGGAGGCCCAGGTGCCGGCCGGAGAGAGAGGAGGCAGGGGCGCGGGAAACCGGCCCCCGAAGTTCCCACGGTCCAGGAGGAGGCAGACCCTGAGGGGGATGCCCTGGAGCCTACAGGGGAACAGGTAGCTGAACTGGGGGACCTACCTGAGCTGACCCATTGGCAGCAAGAAGGAGGACCCTCCAGGGAAGAGTTCTGCGAGGAGCAGAACGCATGCCCCTCTCTCGTGGGTCTGAGGCAACAGGCCACAGACCAGGCAGCAGGTGATCAGTCTGGATCACATTGGGTTTACTGGGAGAATGGTCTCCTGTATTCAGAGCCTAAGGTTGCTGAGCCTGGGTCAGCCCGTGTGCTGGTGGTACCCCAGCGCTTCAGAGCCTTCCTACTGGGGTTGGCTCATGACGTACCGTTAGCGGGACATCTGGGGCAGGACAAGACCTTTGACAGGCTTGTTACCCATTTCTATTGGCCCCAGATGCGCAGGAGTGCCGCCACTCACTGCAGGACATGCCAGACTTGCCAGGCAAGTGGAAAGAGTGGGAGGAAGCACAAGGCTCCTCTCCAGCCATTCCCTGTGGTCAGCACCCCTTTGAACGGATGGGTATTGATATTGTGGGGCCACTGGACCCCAAGACAGCCATGGGCAACAGGTTTATCCTGGTCTTGGTGGACCATGCCACCCGGTACCCTGAAGCCATCCCTCTGAGGACAGTGACGGCCCCCGTGGTGGGACGGGCACTGATGGGAATTTTCTCACGTGTGGGATTCCCTCAAGAGGTGGTGTCTGACAGAGGTACCAACTTTGTGTCCAAGTACATGAAGTCCCTGTGGCAGGAGTGCGGTGTAACTTACAAGTTCACCACTCCTTACCACCCTCAAGGAAATGGTCTGGTTGAGAGATTCAACCGGACCCTCAAGGGCATGATTATGGGTCTGGAAGAACCCATGAGGCGTAAATGGGACGTCCTCTTACCATGCCTGTTGTTTGCATACCGGGAGGTGCCACAGAAGTCTCTAGGGTTCAGTCCCTTTGAGCTCCTCTATGGACACCCGGTGCGAGGACCTCTGAGTTTGGTCAAGGAAGGCTGGGAGCAATCTCCCAGGAAACCTCCCCAGGATGTATACAGTTACATGCTGGCCTTCAGGAACCAGACTAGGCGTTTCAGAGAGCTTGCTGAGGCAAATCTGGAAGCCAGCCAGGAGGAGATGAAGAGGTGGTACGACCAGAATGCCACTCTGGTAGAGCTTCAGCCTGGTCAGAAAGTGTGGGTCATGGCCCCTGTGGAGCCCTGTGCGCTCCAGGACAGGTGGACCGGCCCTTTACGGTGGTGGAGCGCAAGAGTCCAGTTACCTATTTGGTGGACTTGCAGTCTCCCAGGAACCCCTTGCGGGTCCTGCATGTGAACCGCCTGAAGCCCCACTTGGAGAGGTCCCAAGTGGGCATGCTCTTAGCTACAGATGATGGAATGGAGGAGGAGACCGAGCCTCTTCCTGACCTCCTGTCAGCCCGAGAGCAAGATGGATCAGTGGAGGGAGTAAACCTCTACCTCCCTGACACCTGAGCAGCAGGGTGACTGTCGCCAACTGTTGGGACAGTTCCCTGACCTGTTCTCCCTGGTTCCCAGTGTCACTCATTGGTGCGTCCATGATGTGGACACTGGGGACAGTCTTCCTGTGAAGCACAAGGCTTACAGGGTGACTGACAGGGTCAGACCCTGCATCAAGGAGGAGGTCTCCAAGATGTTTGCGCTAGGGGTCATTGAGTCCTCTAACAGCCCTTGGGCCAGCCCAGTGGTCTTGGTTCCAAAGGCTGCCGCGCTTGGTGCCACACCAGAACTCCGGTTCTGTGTGGACTACAGGGGACTCAATTCCGTCACCAGGACTGACGCCCACCCCATCCCCAGAGCTGATGAGCTCATAGATCGGTTAGGGGCTGCGCGGTACCTCAGCACGTTTGACTTAACGTCTGGGTACTGGCAGATCGCCTTGACTGATGGGGCAAAAGAGAGGTCGGCATTCTCCACACCAGATGGGCACTACCAGTTCCGGGTGATGCCCTTTGGGATGAAGAATGCCCCTGCCACCTTTCAGAGGTTGGTCAACCAGGTGTTGGTTGGACTGGAGGATTTCAGTGCCGCCTACCTGGATGACATCGCAGTGTTCAGTGCCGATTGGGAAGAACATCTGCGCCACCTCTGGGAAGTGTTGATGGCGCTGCGGAGAGCAGGCCTCACAATCAAGGCGAGTAAGTGCCAGATTGGGCAGGGTTCTGTGGTGTACTTGGGACACCAGGTTGGGAGCGGCCAGGTGGCGCCCTCCAACCGAAAATTGATACCATTCTGGCTTGGGAGCCCCCAAGACCCAGACAGAGGTGAGAGCCTTCCTAGGACTCACCGGGTATTACCGGAGATTCGTCAAGGGGTATGGCAGCATTGTTGCCCCCTTGACAGAGCTGACTTCCAAGAAGCAGCCCAGGAAAGTGATTTGGACTGACGCCTGTCAAAACGCTTTTGACACCTTGAAGACTGCCATGTGCACGGCGCCTGTGCTCCAGGCACCCAACTTCTCCAATGAGTTCATTGTTCAGACGGACGCTTCAGAGCATGGTGTAGGGGCTGTTCTATCACAGATCAATGAGGAGGGCCTTGACCAACCTGTAGCCTTCATCAGTAGGAGGTTACTTCCCCGGGAACAGAGATGGAGTGCTATTGAGCGTGAGGCATTTGCTGTGGTCTGGGCTCTGAAGAAGCTGAGACCATACCTGTTTGGGACTCACTTCCGGGTTCAGACAGACCACAGGCCCCTCAGATGGTTGATGCAGATGAGGGGTGAGAATCCAAAGCTGTTGAGGTGGTCCATTTCCCTACAGGGGATGGACTTTACGGTGGAACACCGCCCTGGTACAGAACACGCCAATGCTGATGGTCTGTCCAGATTTTTCCGCCTTAGCGATGCGAACTCCCTAGGGGTAGGATAGTTCTCCCCACATTTCAGCTGGAGGGGACACGTGTTAGACCTGGCATCCTTGGCGTGGGTCTCCCTTCCATTTTTTCGTAATGCCTCCACTGTTGCCGATATGTTTTTGCTGGACTAGATGTTCATGGGCACTTTGCCGCTGCTAATCAGTGCCAAAGTGCAAGTGCTCCCTATCGTTAATTGATGTATGTATTAGTGACTCCATGATTGGATGATTGGTTTACTTGTCAGTCCCTAGTACCGTGCACTGAGTGTGCCCAGGGCTTGTAAATCCAATGCTGCTGGTGGGCTTGCAGCACGGGTTGTGCCACCCACAGAAGCAGCTTGTAAAGTGTGTCTCAGGCCTGCCATTGCAGAGCCTGTGTGCAACCTAGGGCTGCCATGTCGACTTGGTGAGTGCACCCACTTACCAGTCCCTAAACCTTCCCTTTACTGCATGTTGGTCACCCCTAAAGTAGGCCCTAGGGCAGGGTGCATTGTAAGTATAAGGTAGGACATGCCCTGGTGTGTGTGGCATGTCCTAATAGTGAATTACAGCCATTTTCGTTTTTCACTATTGCAAGGCTACCAGCTCCCCATAGGCCAGAATGGGCCTTACTGGCTGCCATAGAACGAGTGGTCACACACGCCCACTCAGGCAGACCCAACATCTCCAAATGAGACCTTCTCTCCACCTTAGCCCAAGGGGAGCTCTCCAAATCATTTCCCAACAGACAATCAACAGGCATGGCTGGCCTCACAGCTACTTGAAGAGTACCTGAGACCCCCCCCCCCACTCAAAGGGAACTTGAGCCACCTCACACTGGCTCTGTGAGTTATCCGCGGCAACTACAGGGAAGAATGCATAGGGGATAACCTGCTCTCTGGACACCAGCCGGCAATTGACAGCTGTCACACTAGCCCCAGTGTCTCTGAGAGCTTCCACCCTTTGGCCATTGATGGTCACCCACTGCCTGTACTTTTTAGTGTTATCAGGCAGTTGGGTCCTGGGGACCACCTCACAGACTCCTAAAGAGACAAGGGACATCTTTGCGGGACCCCACCCACCTTGGGCACCCATCCCCCCACCCCCCAGGGCTACACTCGCCATCTGATGGGGATGTGCACGTGGTGGTGCTTTGGAATCCCTCATGGGACATTGTGCATCATACCAACGGTGGCCCATTTGACCACACGTGAAGCACTTAGATGGGCCCCTGTGAACAGGTTTACCTGTCGGGGCCTCTTGCTTTTTCTCAGGGGGAGGCTGGGAACCCTTCCCTTGGTTCCCTTGGGAATTACTTTGGGGCCCTTTCTGGAACTCCCTCTGTTTACCCTTGTCCCCCCCACTCTTCTGCTGGGGACCCTTCCCACCTTTGGCGGAGTCTCCCACGTGACCCCTGTGGACCCGGGTGCTGACCCAGCGGTCCGCCTCCTCAGCAAGCTTCCTAGGGTTCGTTAACTTGCTATCAATAAGGTGCTGGCGTAGCTCTGGAAAACAATTACTAGACAAGTGCTCCTGTGCAAACAAATCATAGAGCGCTTCAAAAGTATCCACTTTGCTACCCTTCACCCAACCATCCATAGCTCTGCAAAATAAAGATCCATATTCTACCCAAGTGGTTGCCTCCAGCTTTTTACAATTCCTAAACCTCTGTCTATAGAGTTCTGGGGTCAAACCATACCTTGTCATCAGGGCTTCTTTCTTATGGGCATAAGACATCCTATTCTCACTGGGTAGGTCTAACAATGTATCCCTCTCCTCACTCACAAAGCGGCCCCACAACCCCGCTCCCCAATCTTTTTCAGGGACCCGGTGGGCCAACATTGCTATCTCATAGGCTGCAAACCACTGCCCAATATCTTCATGCTTATGGAAATCTTTGATGACATCCTTGGGGATATATACCCTGCCTTCTGCAGGCACAGACGGTGTGCTGCTACCAGAGGGATTAATCTCATTTTTGGCTTTGATCTCCAACTCCCTCAACATTCTCTCATGCTCTAATCTCATTCTCTCTCTCTCCAAGGCTAACTTGTTAATTTCAACCTCCAGCTTCTTTTCTCTAGGTCCTTTTGACCCTCCATTTTGAGCCTGGCTAGCTCCATTTTATGCCTTCTATCTCTCTCCCTATCCTCCAGCTCTCCTGGGGACAGGTCTTTGGAAGAAACACTGCTGCCTGGCGGGGTAGGTACTTTCCCCACCCCTGGACCCACTGGCCCATGTAGCTGCTCTTCTGCCTCCTCTACAGGGTGCTCCACATTTTCAGATTCATTTCTTGCTTCCACCCAGGCCCTCAGCGCCTTGTGGAACTCATCCTTTTTGGTGAGGCCTGTAATAGCAACTTTAAATTTTCTACAGAAGGCTTTCAGCTGTTTGGCATTATAGGTATCCAACCTTTCTTCCTCAAACTCTGATCCATAGATGCAATAGATGCTGGTGGACTCATGGCAATAAGAATTGTCAGTTCTCAGAAAAATAACAGTCCAAGGAGAAAAAAAAAAAAATTCTACCAAAATGGTATGTGGTTGCGTTTGGTCTGCACTCACTAGTAGTGTACACCAATCACTGTATATGAGTCACAAATGCAAGTCCAGAATCCTCACCGCTGACCACCAATTTTAGAACTGGGGGTCTCTAGTTAGCAATGCTCTACACATTTGACCAAATAGGGACCCTTGCTTCTAGTCAGGGTAAGGGGGATACACTACTAAAATAACCCCTGCTCACCCCCTTGGTAGCTTGGCACGAGCAGACAGGCTTATCTCAGAGGCAGTGTGTTAAGCATTTGTGAACACATACAGTAATACAGTGAAAACACTACAGATGGACACTACACAGGTTTTATAAAAATAAGTATTCTTTATATAGACTTAACACCAGACCACAAACGTCAAAAATCCACAATACTGTACTCAAAATAGACTTAAAAGATGGTAGAAGTAACTTAGTTCAAGTTGATGGTAAATGCGACCCGTTTCTCTCAAAAGTACCTGGGATGCGTAACGCAAAACAAACAAAGGGTCCGCAGGGAGGACGATGCGGCGAGCAGGCGCCTCGATGCGGTGCGACGATCCGGTGCGATGAAAGTGCGCCCTTGATGCGATGCGACGATGTGAAGACGATGCGTGCACGCCCGACGGCCGTGCGGCGAACTCTGTATCTTTGGAGCCGCGACAGGCCCTGCGACACGCTTCTCCAGTGATGCGAAGGCGACACGCTTCTCGGGGAATGCGACGGCGACCCTTGCGGTAGCGACACGCTTCCCTGTTGATGCGACGGCAGGCAGTTGCGACGGCGACACGCTTCTCCGGTGATGCGACGGTAGGCAGCTGCGACGAAGACACGCTTCTCTGGTGATGCGGCGGCACGCTTCTCCTGCGAAGCGACAGCAGCAGCTTCGTCAGCGACACGCTTCTTCTTGTTGCGTCGCGCTTCCAGCTCCCAGCGACATGCAGGCTTCTGCAGACAGAATCCCCAGCAAGGGAATTCAGGAGGGAGCTGGTGGTGAAGTCTTGTAGCCCTGAGACTTCAGCAGGAGGCAAGCTCTAGTTCAAGTCCTTGGAGAAATATTCTGCAAGATGATGAAATTTCTTTGAAAGTTCCTTCTCCTTTCCTTGGCAATGAAGACCACTGCAGGCCAACCCAGCAAACAGCACACTGGCAGAGGGGCAGTCCAAAACTCCTGCAGCTTCCTTGGTTCTTGTCCTTGGCAAAGGTTTGTCTTGTTGTTTCCAGAAGTGATCTAAAGTTCTGGGGTCAGGGCCCCAATATTTATACCCCTAAATCCTTTGTCCTCTGAAGGCAGAGGGTCCTGTACCTAGTCCAAACCAGTTCTGGGTGCATCCTGCCAGTGCACACCCTCTTCCTTTGTCAGTGTGGGCCAGGGACATCAGACACACACCACAGGAGGTGGAGCCAGCATTGTGGAAGGCAGGCACAGCCCTATTCAGGCCCAGGTGCAACTCCTCCCACCACTCTACATGCAGATAGGTCTATTCAGCCCTGTGCTGACTCACCCTGTCTCCTGGAGTCCCCCAGCCCCTGTCACTCACAAAACCAGACATACAATACACAAGCTAGCAGAGGCAGGCTGGATGGTTTAGGCAAGAAAATACCTACTTTCTAAAAGTGGTATTTTCAAACACAGAATGTTAAAACCAACTTAACTAAAAGATGTATTTTATCATTCTGAGTTCAGGCATACTAAATTCGTTTTTCTACCATGTTCCTGGGTCAGTTAGGATTATAAGATGTTATAATCACACTGCCCATTCTGGCCTATGGGGACAGGTAGCCTTGCAATAGTGAAAACGAAATTGGCTGTAATTCACTATCAGGACATGCCCCACACACCAGGGCATGTCCTACCTTTACTTACAATGCACCCTGCCCTTGGGCCTACCTTAGGGGTGACTAATATGTAGAAAAGGGAAGGTTTAGGGACTGGCAAGTGGGTGCACTTGCCAAGTCGACATGGCAGTCACAGACTGCACACAGGCTCTGCAATGGCAGGCCTGAGACATACTTTACAAGCTGCTTCTGTGGGTGGCACAACCAGTGCTGCAAGCCCACCAGCAGCATTTGATTTACAGGCCCTGGGCACACCTGGTGCACTATACTAGGGTCTGACAAGTAAATCAAATGATCCAATCATGGAGTCACTAATCAATACATCAATTTACCATAGGGAGCACTTGCACTGTGGCACTGAATAGCAGTGGCACAGTGCCCAAAGCATCTAAACCAGCAAAACATCAAAAACAGAGGAGGCAATCAGTGAAAAAATGGAAGGGAGACTCACGCCAATGGTACCAGGTCTAACAACCAGGTACAGGAGTATGTCGTCGGCATATAAGGATATTCTGTCCTCCCAGTCACCCCCTCCTGAAACCCCTTGTATTATTGGGTCGTTACGGCCCCATGTTGCTAAGGGCTCCAATGCTAGGGCAAAGATCATTGGCGAGAGCGGACATCCCTGTCGTGTACCCTTTTGAAGCGGGAAGGAGCGAGACACCTCTGTTAACTCTCACCCTAGCCTGGGGGTCTTGGTACAGGAGTTTTACCCAGGCACAGAATTTTGGTCCAAATCCTAGTCTTTCCAGGGTGGCAAATATGAATTGCAATTCAATACTTTCGAATGCCATTTGGGCATCCAATGAGAGGAGCACCGCTTCTTTATCTTGTGGTGTTTTGGTCCAGTGCAGTACCCCATATAACCTTCGTAGGTTAAGCCGTGTGCCCCTATGGGGCATGAACCCTGATTGATCTGGGTGGACCAGTGTGGAGATGACTGTTCTTAGCCTATTCGCTAGTACCTTAGCCAGCACTTTTGCCTCAGTGTTTAATAGGGATATCGGTCTGTATGACCCACATTCGACTGGCGATTTGCCTTTTCTGGGGATCACTACTATCGTGGCTGTGCTTTGGTCGAGGGGGAGTTCCCCTTTTTCCGTTTATTCTAGATACATATTTAAGAGATGAGGAGCAACCCTGCTCGCCACAATCTTGTATAGTTCTGCTGGAAGCCCATTGGGGCCAGCCGCTTTTCCTGGCTGTAGATCTGCCAAAGCACTCGCTACCTCTTCCACCGTGATTTCTTGCTCTAACGCCAGCTTGTCTTCCGTCTCCAACTTTGAGAGCTTAATCTCTCTCAGCAACTCCTCACAGTCCTCCCCAGATCACTCCGTGGAGGAGGTATACATTTCTTCATAATACTTTGCAAATGCTTCTGCTATTTCCTTACCAGTGCGTTTAATTTCTCCCCCCGGATTGTGTATTTCCAATACCCATCCTCTATCTCCATCTCTTTGCTCCAGGCAAGCGATCATCTTGTTGGCCTTATCTCCTACGTCATATAATTTCCTCTGGATAACTAGTGCCTGCGTTCTCGCCTTTTGTTCCCTCAAGTCTTTCAACTCTTGTTGTTTGAGTGCAAGTTGTCTTGTCACAGACTCGTCAACCTTTCCATCCTCCCCTATTTCTTTCTCCAATCGGCTTATTTCTGTTTCAAGGTTTCCCTCCTCTTTGGTTTGTTCTTCTTTATAAATGCCTATTTGTGCCTGGATGTATCCTCTAATCACTGCCTTATACGCCTCCCACAAAGTGGAGGCCGAGTCCACTGAGCCCTCATTGTCTTCGAAATATTGTGTAGTATTTAGCTGTACCTTTTGCACAAAGTGCTTATTTCTGAAGTGCCTTGGATCTATCCTCTGGGGCAGTGTGTTGTTTCTAGTTAGTCCCTTTAGTTGTACTGCGACTGGTGAATGGTCGGATATACAACACGCTTTGAGTATAGTCTCCCTAAATTGTCCCACCTGTGGTGTAAAGGTCAAGATGTAATCCAGTCTTGAGTGGCTTTTATGCGCCGCAGAGGTATGTGTGTATTGTCGACTCAATGGAGTATGAGCCTGCCATAGATCAGTCATGCCCATCGCATCTATAAATCCCTTTAGTGGTTCTTTTCCGATTGCCCCCGTTAGTCTATCTAGTTGCGGGTCCATGACTGCATTCATGTCGCCCCCAAGAATGAGCGTGCCTAAAGGCATCTAAAGTATGGTGTTTCCTAGCTGTGTAAAGGTGTCATTGTGCAGCCTCAGAGGGATATACACCGATGAGAGGTTTAGAGTTTTCCCCTCCCAAGTGCCTGAGATCACTGCATATCTTCCTAGTTTGTCGAGCCAGCACCTATTCACTAGCAATGGGACTGATGTCTTAATTAAAATCCCTGCTCCCCTGGAGCCTGAGGTGTACCCCGCGTGTGCTTGCAACTTATATCCAAATCTATCCATTGCTTTGCAGTGGTTACCTTTTAAATGGGTCTCCTGAAGCAGGACCACGTCCGGGCCATGCCTACGAAGGTATTGTAGCACCAGCGTTCGCTTCACCTTGCTACCCAATCCATTAACATTCCATGTCAAAATTGTAAGTACCATCCTGGAAGGTGGTCGTGTTGTATTGGGTGAGATCCCTCAACCCCTCGGGCCCCCATAAGCATAAATACCTCGTCATACTGCCCTGTGGCCGCCCCCCTAGAGGTCTCCCATGTACCCGACAACTCTCGTTCATGTGTCATCGTGTATTACTGTGTGTCTTATCCCTGAGCATGGAACTACTAACTACTATAGCAAACTCACCCACCTGGTGGGTTTCTATCCCTCTTACCTGCACCCCCCACCGTGCTAACCCTGCTTGACAGGTTTAAAACTACCCGCCACCACCAACCTGCAGAGAGCCTGTCACCCCATAGAACTTGCTTCACGCTAGGGTAGGCTGGAGTATCCTATCTGCCCCATTCTCGCCTGCTTTTCCAGCCCCTTAAAACCCATTATGTTTTGTTGCAGTGTTCAGTGTCTCAATTGACATGTCTCTTCCCTGTGTCTTCCATGTGTTGTCACTCCGCCCCCTCCCCGGGTCCCCCCCACCAGAGACCACCAACTGCAGCGGAGCGGTGTCCATTCGGTTAATCAGCCCGCACCATCCTCCATCTGGCCAATTCTCTCCTCTCTCCCTGCTGGCCCTGGGGCCTCTGCTGATCCTTGGCCTTTGCAGCCTTCTTCTTCACTACTTACCACCCTTCCAACCATTCCCAGGCCTCGCCTGGTGTGGTGAAGTGCAAGACTTCCCCTCTGCCTTTACCCGCAGCCGCGCCGGGTAGAACATCATGTATTTAATGCCTTTGGCTCGCAGCTCTTTCTTTACTGCCTCAAAGCTGCAACGCAACTTTTGAACCTGGAGTGTAAAGTCTGGAAAAAAACAGATCGTTGCGTTTTCGTATTGAAGGTCTCCATGAGTTCTTGCCGTTTGCAATATTACGTCCCTGTCTCTAAAATTTAGAACTTTGCCGATTATTGTCCGGGGAGGTGCTCCTGGTCTTGGTTTTGGGCCTGGGGCTCTGTGTGTCCGTTCAATAGTAAAGAAATTTGACATCCGTTTTGGGTGCAGATGCTGTATAAGGTCCTCCAGGAAGAGTTCTACACTAGGTCCCTCCCTCCATCCATTCTGGCACACCTACCACCCGTAGGTTGTTTGGGCGCGCTCGCCCTTCCTGGTCTTCGAGTTTTGCTGCTAGGGCATCCTGCTGTTGCTTGAGGTGTTGCATTTGTTCCTCAAGACCCTGCGTGGCGGCTTGCAACTGCGTAATATTTCCTTCTGCAGTCGTCCCTTTTTCGGATATTTTCCTGAAGTCCGCCCTCAAGAGATTTACTTCCACCGTAACGGTGTCTATTTTGGGCTCAAGTACTCGTTTTAGATCCTTTATAGCCGCCATGAGGGCTGTTAGTGATGGTTCTGCTGCTCCTGTTTCTGTCACCTGGGCCCCCATATCCGCTGTTAGAGATTTTGCGACACCATACTTATCCATTTTATTTGTTTGAGTTGTCACAGGGCCCTTTGGTTTCACCATGTCCTTTGTAGTCGTCACTGGTTGGGTGTCGGAACCACTCCTGCAGTATGTCGGACTACACTCTAACACTGCTTTCACACGTTCGGGATATTGAGCTCTTATCTTATCCTGACGGCCGGCCCCTCACTCAATTGGTAGTTTCCCGTCTCTCTACTGACCTGTCCCTCCAGAGCTTGCCCGGGATGGGTGCCTCTCAGAGTTTGTGCTCCCTTGTGACTGTTGTGATTCCTGGCTTCTGTATCGTGCCGGTGGGCCTCGGGTGCTCAGGGTTCTTTTCACCTCCCCCTCGCTTCACTCTCTGTCTGCTTCAACAATCTGTGCGACCCTGGCTACTGCCGATTGCACTCACCCTCACTGTGTCACCTCTTTGGGGTGAAATCAGGAGCTTCTCTCCCGGCTCCGTCTGCCCAGATCAAGCGTTACACCCAAACATGGATTATGTGGTCTGTTGTATGCATTGCGATCGGGCCCGCGACACTCTAAGGGCCTGGTCACTCCTCGATCGTTCCCCCAGTGGCCCCCTCTTCCCCCTCACAGGCTTTCATCGCGGGCTCCGCCCCGGCGCTGTCCTGACCCGGCCCTGCTTCTCAGTCACGGGCCTCTGCGGACACCTTTAACATCCATTCCCTGCTTGCAGCCCCAGTGCGATCAAGGGTGTGGGAGGGGAAAGCATTTGTCACCCTTCGTGCTCGCGAGCTCCTCGCCGGTCACTCTCCTAGCTCCGGTTCCACATTTCAATTTCGGATCGTGGGTCACGCGGCGTGTAGGCCTCACGAGGCCGACCGCTGCCGATTGCACTCACCCTCGCTGCGTCGCCTCTTGAGGCGAAATCAGGAGCTCCGCTCCCGTCTCCGTCTACCCAAGTCCAGCGTTACACCCAAACATGGATTATGCGGTCTGTTGTATGCATTGCGGTCCGGCCCGCGACTCTCCCAGGGCCTGGCCGCTCCTCGATCATTCCCCCGGTAGTCAGTCTTCCTCCTCACAGGCTTTCTTCGCAGGCCCCACCCCGGCACTGTCCTGACCCGGCCCCGGGTTCTCAGTCTCGGACCTCCAGGGACACCATTGACGTTCGTTCCCGTCTTGCAGCTCCGGTGCGATCCAAGGTGCCGGAGGAGGAAGGGGGAAGCAGGCTCACCCAGTGCTCGCGCGCTCACCCAGTGCTCGCGCGCTCCTCGCCAGTCGCTCGCCGTCTAGCTCCGGCTCCTCCTTTTAATGCCGAATCACGGGTCACGCAGCGTGTAGGCCTCTCAAGGTCACGGCGTCTCCTTCTGAGCGCTCACTTTTCCCTGGGTTTTTCGCTTGTTCCTTTGTTCCTCGGGGGTGCGGTGGTCTCGACAACCCTTTTTTGCACTGCACAGGTTCGGATTTCCAGACGGATATCGGGCTTTCACGCTACCGAGCCCGGAGCTTCACTAATGTGCGGCCATTGCCGAAGACTCCAGGCCAGGCCCCTCCAAGTGGGTAGTTTTAAACCTTTTGTAATTGGGTTTTTAAGAGAAGAAAAAATGTGTGTGGGCTCATCCCCCCCCAGAGCAGACAGGCTGAACTTAGGGCAGTGTGTGAAGTGTTTGTGCAGTACTGAAACAGTAATAAAGTCCAAACATCAGGCAGTAAAAATCCAAAAATGAATTGGAAAAATAAAGAAACATTGAATAAAGTGACAACAAAACAACAAAAATCTAACAAGGGGAACCGGAGGTATGCATTTTTAAACATTCAGTGGAAAAAGTACCAAGAAAACGTAAAGTGCCAATAATACTGAATGGTCGGGGTAGACCAGGACCTGGGTTCAATTTCAGACTGGCCGCGATGGAGGCCGGTTGGATACACCAAGTGGATTGGTCCAAGTGAAAGTCTGGAAGTCAGAAAGTTTGAAACAGTTACTCAGTCCAACTACTCTGCAGGAAAAAGTTTCCAAACCTCTGGTGCCCAAACACCCACACAGGTATGTTTAAAATCACCCAGGAGAGAGGTGAGGCACGTAGAGACTCGCAGGCTGTCAGGCAGAGGCCAACAGCAGGGTTAGTTGCTGCCTGACAGCAGGGTCCAGTCCAGGTCCAGTTACCACTTTTCAGCTTGATATATACAGGGAAAGGCCTCTTGCAGCTGGTTGTGTCCCTGTAGCCACACAGGAGGTCAGGCAACTTCTTTGTCCTGGATACAAGGGGTAGCATGTCCAGTCCTCTTCTGCTCTGCCGAAGATCCAGAATGTGTTTTGTCCAGATGCCTTGGCATGCCACATTTATACCTGGCACCAGCCAATGGGTGGGGGTGACTCCTGGACACTTTCTAAGCAATGCGATAAAAGTTCCTAGGGGCAGCTCTACTCACTTTTCCAGTAGTTCCTGTTTATCTTACTACTACAACAGACATCAAATGCCATGTGTCAGGGCATTTTGAAGATGGCGAAAGTCTTCAGCTACATTCAGCTTTGGCTCTGAGGATAGTGGGTTTTTCGGGGAGTGAACTGTGGTAATCACTAGTGTCCTCCCACATCTAGCACAAAAATCCTGTTTGAAGGGGCACTGTACCCAAAACATGCCCATAGACAGAAGTCTGGTAGGCCAAGATCATGGTCCTTCAGGAACCAGACTGGGGACAAACATTTGTCCTGACATCCTGTTATCTCCCTTAAAGTGCGCCAAAGTGTTCAGTGTGGCTCAGGTGACCAGTTTGGCAGGACTTGACTCTCTGGTGCCAACAGAAGTCTTCCCACCCCTTCAAATTCTAGTAAGCTCAGGGGATTTGCCTCTGTCCATTCAAGTCAGCCTGTTGTGTCTGCCTGACTGGAATTTCACACCTCTTTCACACACCTTTCTGGGCGGAGCACATGATGGGAGTTGCTGGGGAGTTAATGCAAATTAGCCTCTAGGAACATCAGTAGGTAAAAGGCACATTTCTAAAAGTTTCTTTTCCTTAATATTTATTACAAATCTGACTTCACCTTTGAATTGGATTTTTAAGAGCTATCAAAAAATAGTGGTTTAATTATTTTTTTAGCTGGTCCCTTTGCCAAGTTATTAGTATTTTAATATGGACTCTGGTTTTGTACTTTAGACACCTTGGCCTGTTGCAGTGAAAATTGTTTTTTTGGGCCCTTTCACTTTAGGGACATGGTAATATAAATATTTGTTATCTGTCCCACTTTTAAATACCATGTAGGTTGGAAGACCTGTAGATGGGTGACTTATATTTAAAAATGAAGTCCATAGCTGTCAAAAGGGTTATTTTGACACGTCGCTCCGAAGGTTTTGCTCTGCAGCAGTCAGGCTACACCGGGCAGGGCCTCAAAATGTGTTTGTCGTGCCACCATATTGGAGAGCACATGAAGTGCTGCAGTCCATTAGTCTCATATAACTTTTCCAGCCCTTGGGTGCACTTTGTACACCATATGCTGTGGACGTATAGGCAAGTTAAATATGCCAATCAGGAATAAGCCAATTTGACCATGTTTAGAGGTGGAGGACAGGTACGATACTCCTGGTTAGCAGAGGGAAGTGCACAGAGTTCTAAAGCCAGCAAAAATAGTGTCCAGAAAACGGAAAATAATCTGGCGTGTCCACGGGGAAAAGGCTGATTTCCTACAGTACTAGATAATTCATATGTTTTTTAATAAATTGTTTAAAATTATAAGTCCGTGTCTTCTTCTTAGCCAGATGTTTCCAACATTAAAAAAAGACTTTTTCTAGGCTTCATAGTAACGTATGTTTTATTTATAAATTATGGGTTGATTTAGAGTTTGGCGGAGAGGGTCTGCATTGCAATGGTGATGGAGTACCCTCCTCCCCCCCCCCTTTTTGTCCACATGCCCGATTTAGAACTGGATGGACCGCAAGGTTTACCCAGACGGAGTAAAATTTATTCCTAAACCTTCCTCTGCTGTGCCAAGACAGTAGAGGGAAAAGAATCTTGTTAGAGTAGGCTGTCAGATACCTTTATTTTTTATTACACTGTCATTCATCGCCATGTGCATCCTGGCTGTGAGGGACAGAAAAAAAGGAAAAATGAACCCCACACCATGGGAGAAAACCTCCATTGTGTGGGAGTCATTTTTTTTTATTTTATTAAAACGAACTCCTCCTTAGGGTACTGTTCATCAAACTTTTCTTACATTGGCGGGAACTGCCATGAAGGTAGTTCCTGCCAATGTATTGAGATGTCAGCAGGGCTGGCTGACTCTATATTTGGCAGATGGAGTAAAGGCAGGGTGGTGGATGTAAAAATCACCACTACCCTTTCTCCCTTACTCTGTCCACCAAACCCTAAATCAGGACCTTAATGTCTTCCACTAAGACTCCTTTCTAGTTGAAGCATAAAATAGCATTGAATAGAAGATTCGACCCACTGACCAGTCTTGGTTGCATAATGATTATTGAGCCTGTTCCAATAAGGGACCTTCAGTTCTTGGTGCTCCTGTTGCCTCCCCAAGTGGACTAGGGTGCTTTCTAGGCGATAGAAGCAACTTTTTTTTGTTTTGCCTCTGACATCCTTTTTTCCCCTCAGAATCCTGCCTTAGTCGCCAGCTTAATAAGCTTTCTTCATCCCTAGAAACCTCACACCTGAACTTTGACTAGTGTGTGGAAGGATAGACTTGATCACTGGCTGTGATAAATTAGCCTTTCGTCTCTAAATTGCGTGTGGTTTCATCCTAGAAAGAAAGCGAGGCAGTGAGTAAATCCTTTTTTAATTTAAGCCTTATCCTTGATGTTTTCTTTCTCTGTTTTGGCTTAGTGTCTAAGGAATAGTCCATCAACGATGAATCAAAAGCTTAATAGTCACTTCTTCAAATGAACACCCTCCTCTAAACAACAATGCCTGCTTGTACATCAGAGAGTCTAATGCCTGTCAGCTGACATTTCAAGTCTTACCTCTATGGATACCTCCCTATCCCTCCCCCCCCACCAAGCTCACCAGATAATTATTTTCACTAACTATTTTATCTTGGACCAGTGATTATTTGCCCAACTTACATTGCATGGTATTTGAGGCAAGAGTATATGTTCTCACCTCACAGTCCTGGGACTGATCTACATGCTAAATTGCGTTCCAATGTACCTTGTACTACTATGTTTCAGGGTGCCTGTTGCTGGTTTTGAAAATGTTACAGCTTTAGTGCCCTTCACACATGTAGTAGTTGTAGTCTTCTTAATAAATAACCTCTACAGCAGGCTGATTGTTGATTGCAATGGATTGTTAAGGGGGAGGTAGGGTAATTAATTGCGAAAAGAGTTTTTATCTTTCTTTTTGTTCCTCTTAATTTCCAGGCACAAGGTGGCGATGGGATATTACAGAGAATCAAGAGAATAATTTATGATGCCAAGTCGACAGTAGTAGTAAGTAATTTATTTGTTGAATCTGGGCATTTTTAACAGAAATCGTTTTACGTAGTAAACACGAGACATGTTCACAAAGCTCACTTTTGAAAGATCAGATATTGTAGTCCTTAGGAGTACTCCTACATTTAAATAAAAAGTGTATTTGCGCCAATTTTCTCATTATCCTCCAGGAAAACTGACTTCTCTGATCGTATTCCATCCAGGGCAGACTGCCTCTGTCTGCACTGCAGCGCACCATTAAATGGGTGCATCAGGCACAGACCAGAACAGTGTGCCCTATTACACTGAATGTGCTGCTCACAATAATGGTGCAAACTCACTTCTCTACTGGGTACAAAACTTTAGTGAAAGATGAAGTGACGGAAATAGTCGGTCGACCTTTCATTGTGCAGACAGCAACCCAGCCTTCATTTTAAAGGGGAGAAGAGATTCTCCTGCAGGCAGGTGATGTGAGTAACTGCACCGACCTGCAGTGGGATGCTTTGGAGCTCCTAGGGTCTCTTTCCCAGCTCCCAAGTGGAGTCCTTGGAGGCTGCACTATGGCTTTACCTTTGTCGTCCGATTTTAATACGACTTGGTGCAAAAACAAAGTATTTCCTCATTTGCATGGGGCCATGACTCCATGGAAATGAGGTTATGTCCTCTTTGGAACTTGCTGGCACATGTACCAGCCATCCGATCTGTATTACAGAGGGAGATGCACAAAACATCTGCGACTTCTTTAATACCAAATGCCCCAGGGGCGCAAAATGTGACGTACATGTCCTTTAGACCCCAGGGCACTTTTATAATTCAACCACTGGAGCACTCAAGCGTTTATTATTTAAAATAATGCAGTTCGAGGCATGTGAGATGTAGATCACATGCTTTGCATACTCCTGCCATCTAGTGTTGGGTCTGGATGTTTGCAGTTTGTTTTTCTTCAAAGAAGTCTTTTCCAGTCACAAGGTAGGTGACTCCTCCTTTCGATGATAGTGCGCATGGTCATCGACTCCATTGTTAGATTGTTTTTTTCAGCCATCTGGTTCGGACCTGAACTGCTGCGCTCCGATTCAACACCGTTTCTTCAGATTCCCTCGGTGCGCAATACACTTACTCTCAACTGTATTGTTTTTGATCGCGTATCCCTTTTTCCGCGTATCGTATTTACTTCTAAAAAACCCTCTTTCTATCGGGAAGCTCGTGGAAGGCCGTCGGGCCTACACGCGTCGGTCTGCCTCGCAGTCAATGGAACAGACTTCATTCAAATTCTGCCCTCTGTGCCACGCGAAGTTTCCGCGCACCGACTCACACTAAGTGTGCAACCTGTGCTTGACTCCGGAGCACAGAGAACAGGACTGCGACGCGTGCAAGGCTTTCCACTCCAAGACGCTTCGCGACCGTCTGGCTCGACGTCGCGACATGCAGAGCCAACACGCAAGCTCCATTCCGGACCTCTTCAGAGAAGATTCGGAACAAGAGGCCGGAGACGCCATGGGAGCCGAGGAAGAACAAGATCCCATCTCCATCTCTGACTACGGCTCCGAGGAGGACGACGAAATCCCGCAAGGGCAGCGTACCGTGAGTACACATTCTCTCATGCCCCAAAGTCTACCTCAGCACAAGAAGAAGGCTCCAGTCCAACCCCGGCCTCCGGGCCACGGTCGGCACCGAGAACACGTTTCCGACGCCCTGCCCTCTGGCTCTGCACCGAAACCCGCCCAAAAGCCTTCCGGCTCTGACCCGAGCTGACAGAAAACGGGCTCCGATCCCAAACCTTCCGGATCGAAATCGAAGACTGGCTCCGGCCAACCCCCTTCGACGCCGAAAACGCTTTCGGATCCGAAATCCTCAGGATCCAAGACCCCGGCTCCGAAACCATCGGCACCGAAACAACTGGATCTGCCCGTTCCATCTGGGGAACACCTTTTCGATGCTCCGCCTAGCAAGCTGGATCCGAAACAACGAGAGTTGTACATCCATCCAACTACTGGACATCTCTACAAAAGTGACACTGAAAAGAAAGCCTGAATCAGAGGAGGCCTACCATATTCCTTTGACGAGGAAGAATGTCGGGACTAATCCTCCTCCTCCTCCTCTTCCATCTCCTCCTCCTCCTCAACCTCAACACTTAATAATTTCACCTGAGCACTCACCACCACACACACCTGAAGATCCGGATGATGAAGATGGGGTTGGGGGTGGGGAAGAAGACAATGCACCATTAGTTCCAGACCCATGGACAGATTACAATACCAACTCTCCCACGGGAAGCGATCCTGACCTTTACCCTACAAAACTCTCTCCACCGGTTGACCGTGTAGGCTACATAAAGCTGTTGGGTAGAGCTGCCAACTACCATGGTGTGCAGCTGCACAAAGAATCTCTTGAGGAGGATTTCCTGTTTGAAACACTTAGCAGCACACAAAGTCAACACACTCGCTCCCCATGTTAAAGAGTATGATCAGGCACGTTGATGACCTATTTAATGACCCCGTCAGAGCCCGTATTCTTACCCCGAGGGTAGATAAGAAATACAAGCCAGCACCATCTGACCCAGCCTACATTAAGGGACAATTACCATTGCACTCCCTAGTGGTGTCCAACGCGCGTAAAAGAACCAACTCTCAAACTACAAGAGATGCTCTGCCCCCAGATAAGGAATCCAAGCTTCTTGATGCAGCGGGGAAAAGGGTAGCCTCTCAGGCAGCAAACTTCTGGCGCATCTCTAACACGCAAGCGATGCTCGCAAGATACGACCGGGCGCATTGGGACGAGATGGAGCAGTTGCTCCAATATCTGCCCAATGAACACAAAGCTAAAGCGCAAGATTTAGTGTGGGAGGGACAGCTTATTTAAAATAATGCTATCAGGTGCTCCCTAGATGCTGCAGACACTGCTGCTAGAGCTGTAAACACCAGCGTCCTTTTAAGAAGACCCGCTTGGCTACACAAATCAGGTTTTAAACCTGAGGTTCAGACTACCATCCTGAACACACCCTTCGACAAAGAACACCTCTTTGGCCCGGTCGTAGATTCCTCACTGGAAAAAATGAAAAAAGATACTTAAGTGGCCAAATCCATGGGAGCCCTTCAATTGACACAAGCACGTGGTTCCTTTCGGCGCTCTTTCTACCGCGGAGGGTCCAAAAATACCTCCTCAGAGACTACCACCACCACGTACAAGGGTAACAACCAACCCTCTCCCTCTAAGGGTTACTTCAGAGGGGGTATAGAGGAAACAAATGCAGAGGTAGAGGCTCAAACACACGCGCCTCCCCCACAAAACAATGACTTCACTACACTTCCCCACCCCCCCGACCATTTAACACCTGTCGGAGGACGTCTTTCGGATTTTCTACCCGTCTGGCATTCTATAACAACAGACAAGTGGGTACTGGAAATTATCCGTTCTGGTTACTGCCTGGAGTTCACCAACAATCCTCCAAACATTCCCCCAAGGTCACTCAAACTCTCAACGGATCACTTTCACCTCCTAAAACAAGAGGTTCAGTCTCTCCTTCTAAAAGGGGCTATAGAGGCCGTACCATCACAACACCACGAGTCGGGCGTGTACTCCTTTTACTTCCTAATACCAAAAAAGGGCGGTTCTCTCAGACCAATATTAGACCTCAGAGAACTAAACCGTTACATACAGTCAGACCATTTTCACATGGTAGCACTTCAGCAAGCACTACCACTTCTGCAACAGGGCGACTTTCGGTCTACACTCAACTTAAAGGACGCCTACTTCCATATTCCAATCCATCCCGCTCACCGCAAATTCCTCAGATTTGTGGTAGCGGGTCAACATTACCAGTTCAAGGTACTCCCGTTCGGAATCACCACTGCCCCCACAGTCTTAACAACGTTTCTGGCGGTAGTCGCTGCTCACCTGAGGTGACAACACATCCATGTCTTCCCCTACTTGGATGACTGGCTCATCAAAGCCAGCACGTATCCAAAATGTCTCCAGCACACCCACAGAACAATTCTGTTACTACATCGACTGGGGCTCACAGTCAATGTGCTAAAATCACATCTCCAACCTGCAAATACTCAAAACTATCTAGTAGCCACCTTAAATACGGAAAAGGCTCTGGCTTTTCCCAACGCAGCCAGAATTCACAACATTCAGGCTCTAGTTCTCCAGTTTCAATCCAATCATTCGCTTCCAGCTCTGGCCTATATGCAACTACTAGGAATGATGGCATCTTACATCATGATAGTTCCCCATGCCAGGCTGCACATACGTCCCCTTTTAAGAATGTTTAGCGAGTCAGTGGAACCAATCACAGGGTCTGTTAACTGATCTAGTGTTGGTAAGTGGCCGTACTCACCGCTCTCTGCAGTGGTGGAACACACAAAATTTATCAAAAGGACGGTCCTTTATAGACCCGGTTCCACAGATGGTACTAGCTCATCTTCAGCACCACACAGTGCAAGGCTTGTGGATCCAACGGCAAAAGTTGCTCCACATCAATCATTTAGAGCTGCTTGCGGTCTTCCTAGCTCTCAAGGCATTTCAAACACACCTGGTTGGCAAAGCTGTCTTAGTCCATACCGACAACATGACGGCCATGTACTAGATACAAAAACAGGGGGGGGGACACACTCTCTCCAACTGTTCCACTTAGCCCAGGGCATTTGGAAGTGGGCCATTCACCACAAAATCTGTCTCCTAGCGGAACACCTCCCAGGAGTGAACAACCAGATTGCAGACCTCCTCAGCAGACAGAGGCAGCAAATACACGAATGGGAACTTCACCCTCAGGTTCACCTCCCATACTTTCAAAGTTGGGGACTCCCTCAGATAGATCTGTTCGCCACATACCAAAACGCAAAATGCCAAAGCTTCTCCTCCAGGTACCCACACCAGCTATCCAAGGGCAATGCACTATGGATGAACTGGTCAGGGATATTTGCCTACGCTTTTCCGCCTCTCCCACTCATGCCAGCAGTGGTTCGGAAGCTCTGGCAAACATCCCTCACATTGATCCTAGTAGCTCCCACATGGGTCCGTCATCCATGGTTCACAACCCTGTTGGAGCGGTCTCTGGTCCTGCATCAAAAGCTGCACCTAACACCCAGTCTCCTTACACAGAGCCATGGAGAAATCAGACACCCAGATCCCAAGCAACTGAACCTCGCAATCTGGCTCCTGAAGTCATAGAGTATGGCTATCTGAACCTTCCTCCAGACTGTATGAACATCATCAGGGAGGCCAGAAGGCCTACCACAAGAGCCTGTTATGCAGCAAAATGGAAGCGTTATGTTATTTATTGCAATAACAATCACATCAACCCTCTTGCTTCCATACAAAACATTATCTGCTATCTGTTACACTTGCAGCAGTCAGGATTGGCTTACACCTCCATTCGGCTACATCTTGCTGCAATAGCTGCGTACCCACAAAATAGGCAACATCTATCACTTTTCAGAGTGCCCGTAATTAAAGCTTTCATGGAAGGACTTAAAAGAGTTATACCTCCAAGACTACCACCTGCCCCAGTGTGGAATCTTAACATAGTCCTCACAAGATTAATGGAACCACTCTTTGAACCCATCCATAGGTGTGCGCCACAATTTCTCTCTTGGAAAACCGCTTTCCTCATTGCAATCACTTCACTAAGGAGTGTGGGTGATCTACAGGCACTAACCATAGGAGAACCATTTTTCCAACTGCACAGAGATAAAGTGATTCTGCGTACAAACCCTAAATTTCTACCTAAGGTAGTCTCTGCATTTCACATAAATCAGTTGGTAGAATTACCCGTATTCTCTCCTCAACCCGATTCTGTTGCAGAGAGAGCTCTACATACTTTAGATGTCAGAAGAGCACTGTTATACTACATCGAAAGAACACCATCATTTCGAAAGACCAAACAACTTTTTGTTGCTTTTGCACCACCACACAAGGGCAATCCTATATCCAAATCAGGTATTGCAAGGTGGATTGTTAAATGTATTCAAACCTGTTACGCAAAAGCAAAGAGAACTTTAACTGTACCCCCTAGAGCGCATTCCACTCGCAAGAGAGGGGCGTTATGGCCTTCTTAGGAAACATTCCCATAGTGGACATTTGCAATGTTGCAACATGGTCTACACCGCACACATTCAAAAAACACTATTGTGCAGATGTGTTAGCGAGACAACAAGCTAATGTGGGCCAAGCAGTACTTAAGACACTATTTCAGACCATTCCAACAGCTACAGGTTAGCCACCGCTTTGGGAGATTACTGCTATATAGTCTATGCAAAGCATGTAATCTACAGCTCACATGCCTCGAACGGATAACGTTACTTACCCAGTAAACGTCTGTTCTTGGCATGTACAGCTGTAGATTCACATGCGCCCACCCGCCTCCCCGGGTACCTGTAGCTGCTGCAGTTCTCTTTAGTATACATACATACGCATGGACATCTCTATTCTACTCTTTCTAACTCCATTCTCACCCTCTGCGGGAAAACAATCTAACAATGGAGTCGATGCCCGTGCGCACTATCACCGAAAGGAGGAGTCACCTACCTCGTGACTGGAAAATACTTCTTCGAAGAAAAACAACCTGCAAACATCCGGACCCAACACTAGATGGCAGGAGTATGCAAAGCATGTGAATCTACAGCTGTACATGCCAAGAACAGACGTTTACTGGGTAAGTAACGTTATCCTTTTTCACCAAGTAGAGAAGCCTCAATACGTTAATGTGGTGCAAATATGCATTAACAGGTCATGATTTTTCTCCGGGAGTTAAATACTTTTTACATGGAAAGAAACACTACTGCATTCAACAATAAATATGCTGTTCCCTCCTCATCCTCACACTGTAAATACACTTACTCCTGTCTTTGACAGCATGAGATTTGGGAAATTGCAAAGTGTACATCTGCTAGTAAGAGATGCAGGTTTACCCAAACATGCACGCTTGTGGGAGTTCAAGTACCTTTTCAGGGCACTCTACACATACCTGTTAAACCAGCCCCTAAATCTGGGTTTGCAAATATAGTGATTCTGCCCAGCTGGCAGAATTTCTCTGTTCACGAAAACGATTCAAAATGTAAAATTACACCAATCCCGATTATGTAAATCAGAATTTATATTTTTGCCTTTGGAAGCTACATTCTCTGAATACCTAATATTAAGTTTGGACATCTGTAGTGAAAGAAAGAATTCAGGTTATTGCAGCAAACATAAATGGTCATCCAGTATGTTTCTAAATAAGGTATTTTAAAATGGTGTCTCAGTTTGTGGTCATATATATTGCAGAGTATATCTGCATACTATGTTCCCGTTAGAGAGTTTGTTAATGGTATATGCCATTTACAAGAAGTTTGTGTAATTATTTTTTTAGCTGCCACTTGTTAGAGGCCAAAGCTGTCATAATATTGCAGGGTGCTTTATTTTTTTATTTTGTTAAATCTTTTTTATTGGCATTTCTAGTTTAGTACAGTACATAGTTAGCAATTGCCTCAAAGACAAACATCATACCAATTGTACATCATGCCATTGTTTAGAGCCACGCCTCAATACATGACCCATACATCATTTCTGTAAGTGGCAGCGCCGATGTGAGAAGGTGTAAGGGTACGAAGCATGTGTCCATAAGAGGTTTCCTATGGTCCATACTGGAAGCTGGGCGTACTCACTCAACGCCAGCCCTGCGATTTACTCGTTGCTATGCTGTAAATAACGTTCTCTTGTAGGGGATTTCCGTGTATAGTCATAATCATGTGAATAGTCCCGCCCATGTGCGTGGACCCCGGGTGAACTTCATTACATATATCTTCTTAAGTTGTCATCTTCTGCCTTTCTTCAGGAAGGCCTGTATAGACACTTAAGAAACAAAAAGACAATAATGCAGCCTAACCAACTAGGCTACGCTGGCCATTACTTCATATTGAAGTAAAAAAAGATAGCCAGTTTAACTTTTATTAAATTTAGCAATTTGCTGAGTTTTACACATAGAAAACTCTCCTTCACAAAACTCCTTTTTTTTTTTTTCTTTTCATGATAGAGATGAAAAGGAATGGATAGAGAAGCCCCCATAGGCTGCCATTATATGTCCGCAAATGGATACCGTGCCTTTAAGAGTCTCCAGAGACCCCCGGTATCCCATGATGCACAGCCAGAGGCAGTTACTTTCAGTTCTTTTTTCCGGCTCCTGCTAGCAGGACCCTGGAGCATTGAGCTCTACCTTTTTTAGTATTACATTACAAACTTGGTTATATAATTGGATTTTTTAAGTTTCACTCGACGTCTTTGGCCTTTATCTACCTTCTGCTGTAGTTTTTTGGCAGATTTTCTGCAGTTTTCTTGTCATAATGCCATCTCTATTTGACAAGTGTCCTGACTGTGGTAGGAAGAAGGCCAAGTCTGATGCTCACAGAGTCTGTATTCTGTGTCTCATGTGCCTGACACCTGTTCTATTTGCAAGACCTTTTCCAGGCGCACCCTGCGTGACAGGGAGAAAATTCAGCTCCAAGGGTTGGAGCAGAGAAGACAGAAGGCAGCATCTTCAGCCTCTTGGCAAGGAGAGGGTAAGTCCTCTACCAAGACCCATGCTTCGACCTCTGGGGGGGCTCCCCAGTAGAAAAACGGCAGAAAAACGACGCCGGTCCCGATCGACGTCGAGGACGGCGACGACTACGTCTAGAGCAGGTATGACGACTATATGCTCTCCGTCGACTCAGGGCTCTGGGTCGAAGCGACGTCGACGGTCAACGTGGAGGAGAAGAACGGCGAGGTCTCGGACGAGATCGCCGTCGCGGGTTTCCCCGCGTTCGACGTCGACTCAACGAAGATCGCCGTCGAGGCATCATCATCATCGTCGATCGGAGTCTCGCAGACAACGGCGGCCGCCGTCGACGCGTCGCCGCCGATCGCCATCGACGTCTACGAGAAGGTCGACGTCGAGGAGAAGATCGAAGTCGATGAGAAGGTCGACGTCGAGGGGTCAACACCGACGTTCGACGTCGAGGTACCGCTCTGGGACTCGCTCCGTAGTGAGCCTATCCTCGTCGACAGGAAGTTCGCGTTCCAGACGATGCCGACGATCGCCGTCGAGCAGTGGATCGACATCGAGGGGGAGATCTGAGGTTGAATCTAGGGCCCCGTCCTCTCGGCCAGCCCAAAAATGGAGGAGGTTGGTCTCTTCTTCAGGTTCGGAGTACTCATGTGCCTATTCACCATCCAGGACACCTCCTGCTCCTCGTCAACCGGTGACACCTCCACCAAGTCCTCCTCCACCTCCTCCTGCTCCTCCTCCTACACCACCTCCTCCACCGCCTCCTCCTCCTCAGCCTTGGCCCACGGCTCCTCAGCCTACGCGTCCTGTGGAACCTCGAAGACCAAGAACACGGTCTCGCTCGAAACATCGTTCCCATAGACACCACCGGTCTTCCACACGATCCCGTCGTCATAGATATGAGAGATCTCGCTCCCGGCATACCAGGGATATGTCTTCCACGAGTACGGGGAGGTACTCGCCTACTCTAACGGATTCTCCCCCTCAGAGGGTGTCTCCTGTTGACGATATCTCCACCTTCCAGGAGGTTCTGGTCAGAGGGGCTTCAAAGCTGAACATTCCCCTGTCTACTCCTGTGCCGTCGACATTGGTGATATTTGAAACTCTCCAGCAGAGACAAACATTACGTCCATTGCTCCCGTTGGTGCCTGGTTTGGAGGAACCGGCTATGAAGCTGTTTTTGACGCCATCTTCTATAAAATCTGCACCTTCCAGGTTACAGAAAAAATATCGCCCACCTGAGTCGGATCCTGCCTTCCTCCGACTGGACCCCACCCCGGACTCATTCATAGTGGTGGCGGCACGGAAACAGCATGCTACGGCTCCGACTTCCACGGTGCCACCGGATAAGGAAAGTCGTAAGCTGGATTCGGTGGGGAGAAAACCTTGCAGCACTGCGGCTACATCCATGAAGGCGGCCAGCTCTACTGCCTTGCTGGGCCGTTATGACAGATCCTTATGGGAGTCCCTTCAACAATTTGTGGATCTCCTGCCCAGAGACAAGCGGGAAGATTTTCAGGAGATAGTGAATGAGGGCCTGATGGTTTCTAATCAAGTCATCAGCGCCGCAGCGGATTCTTCACTCCTGGCAGCCCACGGATATTGCCACGGAGTTGCTCTACGGAGACATGCTTGGCTTCGTCTTACTTCTCTGAAGCCGGAGGCGCAACAGCGCATTTCCAATCTTCCGTTCTCTGGCACGACTCTCTTTGGCTCTCATGCGGACGACGAGATGGCCCACATGAAGACTGAAATGGAGACTTTGAAGGCTGTAGGTTTAGAAAAACCTAAAGAACAGCGAAAAACCTTCCGCCCTTTCCAGCGGCGTTATTCCTCTCAGAGGTTTCAACAGTCTCAGGGCCGTCAGGCCAACCAACAACAGCAGTTGCAGCGGTCTTTTCAGCCGTTTCGGAAACGCCAACAGCGGGGACGATCCAACCAGCAGTCTGGACAAGGGACCAAGACTCCTGCTGGTTCCAAGCCCTGAAGGGTTTCTTCCCGCTCGTCCGTTATCTACTCCGGTGGGGGGGAAGCATTCAAAACTATCTGGCAGAGTGGCAGAAAATATCTCAGGACAATTGGGTGCTGAATATTGTTCGCAGTGGATACTCGCTACGTTTTACAAGTCCTTCTCTGTCGATTCCTCCAACTCGACCACTCTACATGCTACGCGAGTTGCAGAGGGAGGCCAACACCCTCTTACAGAAAAGGGCGATAGAACCGGTTCCTCTGGCACAAAGAGGAACAGGACTGTATTCTCGGTTCTTTCTAGTCCGCAAGAAAGACAAGAACGAGTTCAGACCCATCCTCAACTTGCGACAGGCCAACAAATGGGTTCGCAGAGAAAAGTTTCGGATGTTGTCCTTACATCAAATCTACCCTCAACTTCATCAGGGAGACTGGCTATGCGCAAAAGATCTACAAGACGCATATTTTCACGTGCCCATAGCAAGGAAACATCACAAGTTCCTGCGATTCACCGTAGGCAACAACCACTATCAATACTCCGTGCTTCCCTTCGGCCTGAAGTCAGCGCCTCGGACATTTTCCAAATGCATGGCCGTAGTTGCGGCGCATCTAAGGAAGAACAAGGTGTTTGTCTACCCATATCTAGACGACTGGCTGATCAAGGCAGCTACGTCTCAGGAAGCGCAACTGCATTTCAATCGGACTTCCAATCTCCTTCTTCGGTTGGGCCTCCACATCAACCTCACGAAGTCTGTGTCGACTCCTGTCCAATGTCTACAGTACCTGGGAGCCACCATCGATACTCGCACGGCAAACGTGTGTCCTTCGGAGGAGAGACGCTTATCGATCCTTCGGAAGGCTCCGGCTCTCATGACCATGTCTTCCCCGACGGTGAGGAAGGTATCTTCTCTCCTGGGCTCCATGGCCTCCTGTATCTTCCTCACTCCAAATGCACGCCTCCATATGAGACCCCTGCAAGAATGTCTGGAGGATCAGTGGGACCAGAAACTGGGGGATTGGGAAGACAGGATTCAGCTGACGCGCCAGGCCCTCCAGTCCATCCGATGGTGGTGTTCTCCCCGCAATCTCCTCCGGGGGATTCCCTTCCACAAGGAGATACCGACGCAAACCATAGTGACGGATGCATCTCTCCACGGCTGGGGTGCACATTCCGACCACCTTCAGATACAGGGCACGTGGTCCCGGAAAGAGGCCATGTACCACATCAACTTCCTCGAACTTCGAGCAGTTCATTTGGCGCTGAAAGCCTTCCAGCCGTCGTTTCACACCAGTTCCCTGCTTGTTCAGACGGACAATACGACCACAATGTTCTACCTCAACAAGCAGGGGGGCTCGAGATCTCGAGCGTTATCTTGGGAAGCCCAGACCATCTGGAACTGGCTGTTAGCCAGGAACCTGACCATCACAGCAACTCACCTCCCAGGTGTTCAGAATGCTCAGGCAGACGCGCTCAGCAGACTCATTCACAAAAATCACGAATGGGTCTTAAACGACGAAGTGGTGCGAGACATCTTCGAAAGATGGGGTACTCCAGAAGTCGATCTGTTCGCTACCGCGGAAAACAGCAAATGCCGTGACTTCGCCTCCAGGTTTTACCAACCAGGGACTCTGGGGAATGCACTATGGATCAACTGGTCAGGCGGCTTTCTCTACGCTTTTCCGCCAATTCCCCTGATCCCGACAGTACTGATCAAGCTCTCGCAATCACGGGCCAAGATGATCCTCATTGCTCCGGAGTGGCCCCGTCAGTGGTGGTTCACAGACCTACTCCACCGGTCTCTCCTGCCACATCTCCGTCATCCATGCCGGCTGGACCTTCTGACGAAGTTCGGCGGGCAGGTGGTGCACCCCAACCTCTCGTCGTTGAATTTGATGGCATGGCTCCTGAGTTAGTACAGTACGGACATTTGGATCTCCCTCAGGACTGTATGGAGATATTGAAGGAGGCCAAACGACCATCCACACGCACGTCCTATGCATATAAATGGAAAATATTTTGCATCTGGTGTGCATCTAAGAACGTGGATCCTACCTCCTGCAAGGAAGATGTCATCCTTCCTTACTTGCTATACTTGGCGCATTCTGGCCTTCAGTTTCATTCGATCAAAGTTCACCTGGCAGCTTTAACTGCTTATAGGAAATGTCCTTCACAAACTTCCTTTTTTAAAATCCCAGTCATCAGAGATTTTCTTGAAGGATTGAAGAAAGTGTTTCCTCCCATTAGGCGTCCTTCGCCTCCCTGGGAGCTCAATGTGGTCCTTTCACAACTGATGAGGGAACCATTTGAACCCATTCATAAGGCCTCTCTTCAGCATCTGTCTTGGAAGACGGCTTTCCTTGTGGCCATAACTTCTGCCCGCATGGTTAGCGAACTTCAGGCATTGTGTTGTAAAGAGCCTTATACAGTCTTTCATTCCTCTAAGGTAGTTATGAGGACTCAACCCAAGTTCCTCCCGAAAGTTGTTTCGGAGTTTCATGTGAACCAAACTATTACATTGCCTACATTTTTTCAGAATCCCTCTTCTCCTGCTGAGAGGTCGCTTCATTCCTTGGATGTTAGGAGGGTCTTGAAGTTCTACTTGGACAAGACTAAGGATATCCGTAGATCAGACCAGTTATTTGTAAACTATGGCTCTGTCCGAACTGGTCTAGCTACCTCCAAACAATCCATTTCTAGGTGGATTGTTTCCTGTATTCAGCTGTGTTATCAGAAAGCCAACAAGACTTTGGTTAGTAAGCCTAGGGCTCACTCTACCAGAGGTAAAGCGGCTACTGCGGCTTTACTTCGTAACATACCCATTTCGGAAATCTGTAAGGCTGCCACTTGGAAGTCAGTCCATACATTTACTAAGCACTACTGCCTAGACACTGATGCTAGGGCAGATGCTCAGGTTGGGCAGGCTTCACTTCGAAATCTATTTGCACAATAGTGCGGTTGTTCTCTGTTTCTTCCACTGCTGGAGAGTTTTTTTGGGATGGGCTTGCTAGTCTATTCACATGATTATGACTATACACGGAAATCCCCTACAAGAGAAGGAGTAGTTTCTTACCTGTAACTCCAGTTCTCTTGTACGGGTATTTCCGTGATAGTCATAAGCAACCCGCCCGCCTCCCCGGTGGCAGATACAGTTGTCCCCAAGACTCAGCAGGCTCTGCTTCTTTACGCCTTTAAAAATAACTGAAAGTAACTGCCTCTGGCTGTGCATCATGGGATACCGGGGGTCTCTGGAGACTCTTAAAGGCACGGTATCCATTTGCAGACATATAATGGCAGCCTATGGGGGCTTCTCTATCCATTCCTTTTCATCTCTATCATGAAAAGAAAAAAAAGAGGAGTTTTGTGAAGGAGAGTTTTCTATGTGTAAAACTCAGCAAATTGCTAAATTTAAAAAGTTTAACTGGCTATCTTTTTTCACTTCAAGATGAAGTAATGGCCAGCGAAGCCTAGTTGGTTAGGCTGCATTATTGTCTTTTTGTTTCTTAAGTGTCTATACAGGCCTTCCTGAAGAAAGGCAGAAGATGACAACTTAAGAAGATATATCTAATGAAGTGCTCCGGGGTCCTCCACGCACATGGGCGGGACTATTCACATGATTGACTATCACGGAATTACCCTTACAAGAGAACTGGAGTTACAGGTAAGAAACTACTCCATCCGAACTCTTCAAACTGGGGGAGTATAACTGGGGTACACTGTGTCTGAGTGAATGTCACGTGATATGGACCGACAAGCTAATGCATCCCGACTGGGCTACGGACTATGCGTGCGCTGGGGAGGGGACAGCGAGGCCGTGCTGGAGGTGGTGCATGTACTGTATATCCTCAGCGTCTAGCCCTGACCCATCATGTGCCTACTCCGCGGAGATTCTGCAGTGGATAGCCGTGGGGTGTTAGTGTGCTCTGGGGGAGTGAATACTCTGGGACAGTGGCTCCTCCGTCGTTTCCTGCTTGAAGGAATGTAGTAGGATAGCCCACTGCATGGATATGGGGGGTCTGCGGTTTCCTTTAACTTCTTCAGATCGA
Organism: Calotriton arnoldi; assembly: GCA_963921515.1. Lineage (NCBI taxonomy): Eukaryota > Metazoa > Chordata > Amphibia > Caudata > Salamandridae > Calotriton > Calotriton arnoldi. Next base: position 494,066 of record CAWUFW010005732.1, on the reverse strand, counting down.
AGCACCTCTACCTCCGCAGCGCCCCATTTGGTGACCGCCCCCACCCAGGCCGCTAATGGAGGTCCTCCCGTCGCCTGCCAATGCATTGCTATGCATCGTTTAACTAAAAGAAGCTCCAGGGACGCGAAGCGCATCTCTACTTTTTGATTCTTACGGCGTTTGTTTATGCCCAGCGCGCAGGCCTCCCATGTGTGAATGTCAATAAGCCCCGTGACTGCGAGGAGGGCGGCGTGGATTCTGGCCCAGTAAGCGCGGAGCGTTGGGCAGTCCCAAAACATGTGCAGAAAGGATGCGTTGGGTTCTGTGCATCTGGGGCACGTGAAGGACGTGTCTGGGTAATACTGGTGGAGCTTCTCGGGGGTCAGGTAGGCGCGGTGTAATATGTGAAGTTGTATGTTTTTGAAACGATAGTTGCGGGACACCTTTTTGGGGAACTCTAGTGCACGGTCCCATTCTTTGTCGTGAAGTGGTCTTTGAAACTCAGCTTCCCATTTCTCCTGAAGGGGCACTAGGGTGATTGGATTTAGGGCTTGCACCGCTTTGTATATCCAGGTGACCAGATGACGCCCCGGACCCATCTGCAGCAGCGTGTGTAGGGCTCAGTGTCTATTGTGTGCCACATTCTACGGCAGTCTTCGAGCAGTTGCCGGTGTAGGAGAAATTGCCCTCTGGGAAGCTCCAGATCAGCTGCCAGTGCTGCAAATGTCTGCAATTGCCCGTTCAGATATATGGAGCCTACCTTTGTGATTGAGTGCGCTGTCCATTCTCGGAACGCTCGCTGTGTGTAGTGTGCCCGACCTCTAGGGAACCCCACCAGCGGCAGGACGGGGGAGAACATAGGTGCCTCGCGGTTCATTCTGTGGACACGTGTCAGGCAGGCACGCGCCACTGTCATTTGGAGGGGCCTTTCCCGTATTGGCTCCGCACCTGGCAACAACATGCGGAGTATGGTTGGGGTCGGAATTAGCCCGGTGGCCGTGGTAGTTTCCCCTAGTGCCCGGCCCGCTGTCCATCGCGACACCCATTGAAGCTGGGCCGCGAGGAAATATGCCTCAAATGAAGGGGCGCCCAGCCCTCCCTGATCCATAGGCAACTGTAGCTTAGCAAGGGCGATTCGCCTACGGCTCGAGCCCCAGATAAGGGTCCCAAGGAGGGTATCCAGCTCTCGGAAGAAGGAGCGTGTTGCAGGGTGCTTTATAACATCTGCAGATCTCTAGTCGTTATTACAACCCATGTTTTGTAGCGAAAGGAGGTTTGCCACCCCACTACTTGTGATTCTCGCATTTCTGTATGCTGTTTTACAATCTTGACAGAGGACCAGAAATGAGATTTCTCCAGCAGTCATGATCAGGCTGAAGTTAGAAACACTTGCAAAACAAATTGAGATCATACACCCGTCCCATCAATGCAAGTATCCCCTGTTTAAGTGGTGCAGTGCGGTTTTCTCATCCACCAGTGGTTAGTTCCCGTTGTTTGAAAATGCACTTAATGAAGTGTTGTACACATGCCTTTGCTACAGGATAAATAGCCAACTAATTGAACAGTCTATAAGGTCTCCTTTCATTATTGTTTTATACAACAGTAAAAATTGTACTAAATCATGACATTTGAGAGCGGATGTCCCTCTACGGTTCAGAGGCCAGTGCCTTTTCCAGTGTACATTGTGTTGTTGGAAAGATAGATTCAAGTTGTAAGAATGCTTAACAGTTTAACAGAGAGTAGGGCATGTCTAAGGATTGCTCCCTGTGCTGCTGTATCCCATTTGCTGCATTCTCTTGATTGATCCCAGGAAGATCAGTGAGGAAGTGACCCTGCCCCAGTTTCATAGTTGAATGAGCCGTATTAGGAAGGATATTTCAATAAAGGATAGGTGTATGGATCCTGCCTTGAAGATGAAAGAATCTGCATTTTTTGGTCCTAATTGTTCGTTCTAAACGTTTGAATAATTCCTCACAGTGTGTTGGGAACCCAGAACACTTGGAGCATATTCTTAAATTACTTATTCTGTGCTAGCACCAGTGTACTTGATGCTGGGGAACACCTTCCACAGCCTATCACTAGCTGAATTAATTTTTCCTGCCATTAACACTACCCCAATTTGAACCCTCATAAAGAACTACACTGCATCATTTGCATCTAAAATTGCTGCCAAAATTTTGAACAGTTAAGGAAAAAAGAGGCCTGATGGTCTTAATATTAGCAGAACTAAAGAAAAATGTACCTTTTATCTTTAAGAAGTCCAGAGGTTTCCAGCCCTTGATGTGTTGTACTGGCAGTTGCCTCCGAGATTCCATTTTTTTCTGGCTTGTGAGAGCTGGACCTCAGAGCACCTGGTGTGTTTCAGCCCATTTCCTGGAGTTGTTTGGTCAGAATTCTTCATCATGTCCTCCATTTTCTTTTTTCCACAAAAGACTGTAAATTTTGGTCTAAAATTTCAAAGAATACTTTCAAAGCTTGGGAGGGAATTAGGTTGAGAGGAAAATTGGAGGACTTGCTGCTGAAAAACAAAAAGAAGGGCAAGGCCTCAAGTAAAACATCTGCATCCACTGGGTTTCATGCTCTTGCAAAGTACTCCCTGCGAAGTGGGATCCAGGGAGAGGAGGAGGCGGCACAGTTAATCATGCCACATGCAACATTGGCACTCCCATTCAACTTTGGTGAAGGGAACTACCCTCGAGGGGATCGACCTCAATGACCAAACATCACCACTAAGAAAGATCACCGATCTCAAAGCATTCTCGATGCCTGCCATCACACTCACAGTTAAAGCGCTGTTCAACATCGACATTTGACATCAGAGCATCGTTGGATGCTGTGAGGATTTGCAAGGATTGAGGTCCACACTTGAGGTGTTTTGCGTGTCTTTTATTTCTTTATATACACGGCGTTTAACAAAAGCCAGAGTTTACAACACAGATAATGCTTCTTATCCGTTGTGGGTGTTCTTAGCCTCGAGTTCCTGATGTTCGTGCCTATCCTTCTTCCGGTCTCGGGGTTGGTTTGTCCTCGGAGAGATAAAAAAAAAAACAAAGAAGGAGCAATATGGTGAGCGAGGCGGTCTGGGTCTTTCGCCTTGGGGAAAGGGAGTGAAGGATCACCAAGTGCCTCGAATCGGTGTCTAGGGACGTGAGGTAGTGCAGGGAGCGGGGTCAGGCAGGCAGGAGTCGTGAGGGCTTGCCCGCTAGTCGCTGACCTTTTCCCTCCTCCCGGCCCACCCTGAGAGCCGCTCACGTACCTGTGTGAGCCACGCTCCTCCAGGAGCGTGGCGGGGCACAGCACGGAATCGTTGGCCTCCTGGCTCTCCCGGTTCCCACGTGTTTCGCCGTCAGAAGCGGAGTCCCCTCGGATGTCTCGTCTTTCGCAGATCCCTGGTCGGCGTCTTCCTCTTTGCGTCTTCCGGGTTCCTTCGTTTCAACTCAGGAATCGGGACTGCCTTCTCCAGTCATTGGCCCTTCGGTCGTGACGAGGGCTCCGTGGGCGGAGTCCTCTGATGAGAGTTCCCAGTTAAAGGAGCCTTATCGGAAGAAAGCAGGTTGTATTGCAGATACGGGGCTCCGAGACAAAGTCCAGTCGGATGGTTCATCTGGCTGTAAAAAGAGGAGAGGACCTGTTCCGTGAGGTGCATGCCACCAATCAGCCATGCTGTCGGTTCCCTCCCTGGGGACATGTGAATTATGACACATGCCAAGGAGATCGACGTTATTTGGTAGAAGGAGTATCACCAACGACAAGAGCACATCACTTGCCTTCTTGTGTAGATTCTCCAGCTCATTTGCAACCCTTTTTTGTGATGCCAACAGAAGATTGTCTTTAAACTTCTCGAGGCAGCATAACATTACATCTTTGCTGACTTCGAAGGTTTTGGTTTCCAGACAGATCTCAATGTCTCCTATAATCATCACCAAAGGAAAACTGACCTGCAGAGGTGCCTCAACCTGCTCTAGGTTCGTCTTAGGCTCCTGATGATCATCCACTTAAGAAACGCAGTCATTGGAGGACTGTTTCTCTGTCACTGAACAGATCTTCAGATGGTTGGGATTCTAGATCATCTTACTCTTCAACATCAATTATTGGTTCTTCTTCTAGAGAGTCTCCAGTGGATGACATTATTGCATTACAGGAGCTCTTAGCAAGAGGAACATCCAAACTTATTAGCCTGGAGGAACCACTTCATACGCCATAATCCGTCATTATGGAGATGCTTCAGCTACTAAGCTTCTTTTTTTCTTTAGTGCTATGTCTGGCTTAAATGGGAAAAGAAACATTTTTAAGACCAACCATGAAGAATGCGGTCTCCAGATGAAGATCCAGCCTTCCAGTGTATAGAACCAAAAAGGTCATTGTGTCTGGTCCAGAGGAAGCATTCTTCAGCACCGTAGACCTTTTGCTGCTCCAAATTGAGAGTGCAAAATAATAGACGCCGCTGGAAAGGATCTGCTGAACTGCCTCTACAGCACTTAAATATGCAAGTGCTACGGTTCTTTTAAAAGGATATGAGTGTTCGCTATGGGAAACATTATGGAAATTCATTAATGAATTTCCCAAAGATTGGAGATGGGATTTTCAGGAGGCTGGGCAGGAAGTTTATTGCTGTCTAACCAATCCATCAGTGCAGGCATCAGCTTAGCATAATCGGCTATTTCAGGCTTTTGCCTTGAAATTACAATGCATAGATCATCATGTTAGCATATTACATTTCTGAAGCTCATTTCTAGTTGAAGATTTTGAGCCTACCTTTCACTGACAGTACTAACTTTGTTCAGCACACAGTGCAGGAATGCTCTGAATGAAGACAGAAGCAGAGATCATAAAAGCGGTGGGTCCGGAAGAAAACAAGAGAGTTTACAAACCTAATTGCACCTACACAGACCACTGTTATTACAAAAGACAGAAGGTTCAATTCCCTTGTTTGTCAAATCATTAGAAGCAGCAACAAAATAGTTATTTGTTCTATTAGAGATAAAACCCTATGGTCCAAGTCTGCCAGTCATTATCAGTGAATACATTCATGTGTATGTAAACCATCAAATACAAGACAATGACTCTCTTGTCCCCACCTCTTCGTACTCTGTTCTGGTGAGGGGAGATGTGGCTCAACACCTTTAAGAGTGGCAAAACATTTTAATCAACTGCTGGCTGCTCTGTTTTGGACGAGATGGATGAACTCCTATTAAAGCCCCACCTCCTAGAATTCTACCAGCATCTATCAAAATGTTCCTCAGCCGAAGTGCGCAAAGTGATATCCTCGCTATTTAGTAAGAGAACAGTAGATTTTGTCACAGTCATCAAAGGGGAAAGGCACTTATTCAAGATACTTCCTCATAACATAGAAACATCCACAGGCGGACTTTAGACCCATCTTAGACCTTCGTTTTGGCAGCAAATGGGAAAAATCTGCCTGGTAGTGCTTTATCAAATCTTTCCTCATCCCAGGGAAGGAGACTGGATGAGCTCAATAGATCAGCAGGAAGTGTGTGCATTTTCACATCCTGATAGCAAAGAAACACAGAAGTTTGCTTTGTTTTTAGTGGAAAATACTCATTACTAGTATGCGTTACTGCTGTTTGGTCTCAGGTCTGTACCATGGACATTTTCCAAATGAACGGCAGTAGAAGCAGCCCATCTTTGTCTTCAAGAGATATTTCTATAATGTTAGGCCACATTTGGGGGTCCAGAGGGTAGTCGAGGACTACTAGGTTACAACAATGGTGATTGGGTTTGTTTGCCTCTTGTAACCTGGGGCCCATCCTACTATGGCTCTGTAAACTGGGCCATGTACACACCAAGCAAAGGCAAGCAGTCTGAGAGGTACTGTGGGAGACAGTGACTCCAAACTCAACAGTCAATCAACAGGCACAATAGTTCACTGTCCATCACAGTGCATACCTAAAAAAAAAAAAGAGAAGTACTTTAATGTCACAGCAAAACATAATTGTACACGTGCTAATCTGACTCACCCTGGGGTTCGATATTCCTGACTTTAGGTGCCCACTAAGTTTCTCACTACCTATAGTGCCCTCTTCCTTGTTCCTGAATCTGCGATCAGGAAAAGACAAAGGGGCAGGCACTGCCTGCAAACACCCTCACAAGGACTATTTTATAATTTAAATTAATTTAACATTAGTTCCTATGGGGTATTATTTTAAGTCGCTACCTCCATTATTTTCTGTGGGAGGGTGTTGCAGTATCAGTGGTTGGCCATGTGTGGTACTAGACTTATTGCTGTTTATTTTTAGCAGTAGTAACACACCGGTAAAGTTGGTTCCACACTGTTTCACTACACTTTTGAGTAACTTTACACTCTGATTTTGTGAAGAGCCCAAAGTCGAAAAGTTACTCAAAAGTGTAAGAGTAAATTACATGTGTGAATTAATCACAAGTGTAAGTTAGGTTTGTGAATAGCTCCCTCAGTCTTACAATGGATCGTAGCTTGCATCTCCTTGTGCCAATTGTCAAACAAATCTCTTCCTCTAAAACCTAAGACTCATTCACCAGGAAGAAAGCAGCTACTGCAGCCTTGTTGCTGAATATTTTGTCAGCAGAAATGTGTAGCACAACCAGTTAGAAATCTGCCCATAATTTTACAAAACACTGATAAAGAGCTACACAAGTACACTCTTTGTGCACTTAACTCTCCCTGTATTGAGCGCGAGCAGTCAAAGGCTTCTCAGGGAGGTAATGTGGGGGGTGTTAAGACTTGGAACTAAAACAGTCAAACAGCATGCACAGCAAGTCATAGGTGCTCTGCTTTTCCTTTAATAAAAAGGGAAGTACTTTAATCAAACCAAAATGAGATGCCACACAAGAGGTTATAATCACCACATGATTGCACACTACAGGTGCTATGCGGATTATCTGTACAGAAATTAGACTAGATTTAAGTGTAGGTGGGGGCTCTCTCTGGGTTCAGAGGAGTAGCTTCCTGGGTTTCTGTTATCCTCCCGTAGGTCAGTCTGTATTTGTTTTACTAGACCAAAACTTTTTCAAATGCCTCCATTGGTTACTCTGTATCATTTTACACATCTGTACGCTTGATAGAATTTCTAAAACAAAATACTGAGATTGGTGAACGTGTGCTTTTTGGCTGTTTTCAATAGTTTTCTGTAGCCAGTGCTTTTGCACGAGGTACCTCATAATTTAGAAGTTTGGAACTTTTCCATCCAGTCCTTTAAATACATAGGCCAACTCGTTGTGTTGTTGGAGTCGTGACAGCTCATCTACGCTTCAAATGAAAGTGTGCGTGTTATTAGTTGTATGACTGGATTTTCAGATTTCCCCTTCTTAGTCACTCCAAAGTTGAGGCCTGTTCTTGGAGACCCACCATGTGCTACGATTATCTGTCTGTTTTTCAGCCCAAGTGTTTCACTTAACCATCTTAGAAGTATCAGATAATCTTTTCCTTCTCTGACACTGTACCACAGCGGGATTTTTCCTGCCACACAAAAACATCCACCCTATGTCAAAGTCCTTGCCCCTTCTTTGACCTGGTGCTTCCCTTTAGTGCTTGATTTCCTTATTGTCTTCCTGCATATATGCTGAATTTCAGATGGAACAAACTGGGCAAACCTATAGCCCATTAATTCTACCTGGCGTTGAATAAATGGGATTGGGATTTTTGCCATATCATCCACCTGGCTGCCTTGAGAAACATGCAAGAGGACTGCATTTATCCACTCCTTCATACCCCAGTAGATATTGATTGAACCTTGGGTTGTCAAATAGGTACTTCAGTCCACCCATGCAACCCTCTTTGCTTCACAATGTAACTTCAGGCAGACACACTATGCATATAGAATTGCGCGGCGTTAATGGTTCCTTGACATTATATTGCTCTAGGATTGGTCAAGAAGATTCCTATGCATATTCCTTCCATTTTCTTTTTAAAGAAAGATCTTTCAAGCTTACAGTAGAATTATTTTTTTGCTCCCCCTCCTTTAGTACAGTGAAGGACAAGGCTACCATTAATTTTAGCAATTGCTAACATTAAAGGCAACTGCCAAAAGTAAGTAAACGCCCCAAAACACATCTCTTTCTTCTAGTTTGCTACTGTGACAGTGCACTCTTGTGAAAGGTAAAAGTGCCTTTAGGGGGTGGTAAAGAGAAGGGAGCATCCCTCATTATTTTTGGATGTGTTAAAAATTGTCCACAATGAAAAATATTTTCCTAGTGAAGAGACAAAAAAGATTACTTGTCTAAAGGCATGTGTCAAATCTGATAGAGACTTCTAGCTGCAGATTCCTTACCTTAAAATTATCCCCTGTCACCAGACTGGATCTGGATTTTTTTTTCAGGAGCAGTACCCCTGCGCTGTGGTAGGTGGCATCGACTGACTCCGCATGGCGTCGTCCGCGCCGGATGTGACATAAGCAGTGCCTATGTAGGCGCCACCCCGGCGTGCTGATGGCAGTTCTTTTCTTTCTGCGCCAGTCACAGCAGACCCGGAGATAGCTTACCCCTTCAGTCACCTTTTGACTGTACTTTTTCAACGTTTTGCAAAAGTTTGAGTTTTCTTCTCCTGGTGTGGCAAGGATGTCCACTAGGAAGACTGGCTTCAAGCCCTTCAGGGCCTGTCATTGATAGATGTCTGTGACTGATCCGCACCTTGTATGTCTCTCGTGCTTGGAATGTGACCACAGCGCAAATACATGCGCAGATTGCTGCGCCATGCACCCCAAGGCCTTGAGGGAGCGAACTTTCAAGCTTCTAGACTAGTGACGCAACATTGCTGTCAATCCCGCTCGAGAGGAAGGTCCCGGGATCAGTCGCGGAGTCCACAATCCTCGTCGCACTCCAGGTCATCGGGCCACTCGGGTAAGTCACACAAGAAGAAAAAAAACAAGACATTGAAAAGGTCTCCGACTTCACTTGTCCGTCAGCGGACAAGACGAAGGAGCATAGACATTTGAGGCCTGGTTCCGCAGTTGAGCCTGCGCCTGGGTCGGCTCCATATTTTCCAGAGTTTCCGGGAGCCAGAGTGACCCTGCCTCAACTCAGTTTTATGAGACCATATTTGGGTGGCCCGTTCCTGCCAGCGTGCCGCCAGGCCCCGTGGGTTCAAAAGGGGCCCCTATTGGTTCCACCCCGATGACTCCAGCCCCATCGTCAGTCGGGCCCTTGGATACACGGATGAATCCGGACCGGTGTCACTATCACTTTGACCTTCCCCGGTGCCGGTTGTATCAACTCACCTTGCCCCGGTGCCGGTCCTGGTGCTTCCGGCGCCCCCTGCCGTCGCAGTCCCATTCTGATCCCTGACTCAGACACTGAGCTGGAGGGGTGTTGTCCAACGCCAACTGGAGCCATGTCATCCAGGCCGGAGCCTGAGCCCTATTCCTATGGGTTTAACCTAAGCACGACAGCGGGACCCTCAGTAGAGATCGCACCTAACCTGTTATCCCCAATATGTCAAGAGGAATGCCATGTACCTGGCTTGTGCATACAATTCTAGCACCAGCTGCCAAGGTGGAGTCCAAACAGGACTATATAGATTAGGGTTCATGTACCCTTTGGCCTCCTAATTTGGAAGCTCCAGGAGTGGACTTAATTTGACGACTCATTCCATCATTCACTTATATTCATCTTACCCTTAAATGAACGGGTCATTTATTTAGGCCGCGATTATTAAGAAGCGCTAAGACCAGGCACAGCTCTTACAGTTGGATGGGTGAATTTGAAGCACCACTATCACGTACATTGTTTTGATTCTTGCCCTGAAGAAGTCCAGTGTTCTGGACAAAACGTGTTGGCTGTTTTCTGCTGTACATACCTTTCATATGTGAATTTGACTGAATAAAGAGAAGACTTGAACGCTTCTTTGAAAATCGCATTGAATTGTTTGGTCACTTTGATATCTAAAGTATAACTGTGAGAAGTTGGCCTGGTATATGCTGTCCACTAATTATAGTGGGCACCTTGCACCAGTCCAAACAACCCCTTTATTGGAGATAGGTTAAAGACAACCTTTATTGAAAGCTATCCTAGTGGTAGCTATGGAGAGCAGCCTTCAGGCTAAGTCTTGAAGGAATGTAAAGCAGCTTGTTTTACCAGTCTATAATCTCTTGAGTGACCAAATGAAAGAGCACCACACCAGGTATATATTCAAAATATATGTATTTATTGCTAAACACACCCCTCTAGTCTCTTTATGAGGCTAGAGTTCGAAGCTACATAAGTTAGAAGTTATTAAATCACAGTGATAGCACAAATACACGTTTGGGCCCTAGGGGCGTACCAAACCATATACCAATAAAGTGGTATGCGAACCACGACTGAACTAGACACTAGGCCTAGAGCCTCTAGAAGTGCTTGGACCACAAGGAACCACCCAAGGTAGTGACACAGGGGACCCACGGGAGACGCGTGCAGTGTAAATACACAACCGCGATACGCTGTTGACTTCTATGGAGAAAGTCGGGATCGGGAAATTAGAGAAAAGGGACACTTAAAAGAGGACTAGGACAAAACCCTTTGAGATCTGGGACTTTGAAGAGTCTCTACCCACGGGAGCACCGGAGTACTCGTGTTACCTCACCCAGGGAAGCCGGGTGCATAGGTGCCTTTCGGGTCGGGTTTCGTCTGTCGATTCGAATGGCGATCTGCTGCAAAGTGCTGCTGGCGGCCAAGAGAAAAGTGTCCGGGTGGATCCAAGAGTGGATCGGAGTTCTGAAGAACCTGAAAGCAGAGGGGACAGAGTCTGGGTCACTAGCCAGTGACCGGGAAGGCGATGGACAGATGCCCACCGATGTCGAGTGCTTCAGGTGCGTTGACGGTCGTCTTGACTCTTCAGCCACGAGGTCCGGGAGGCGTTGTCGGCGACCAGGAGCAGGATTCGGGCTGGTACACGATGTCTGTCGAGTGCTGAGGTGTCGGCGACCGGATTGGACCCAACAAGCCTTGGCAACGGCAAGTCTCGGTGAAGATGTAGATAGTCGATGGTGCAGACCAGCAAGGTCTGTGGAACTCACCCAGCGAGGGTAAGTGAGGGCAGGCCTGGAGCAACCAGGATGCCAAGTAAGAAAAGGATTGGCCTTCGTTAAGGGCTACTAGCCAACGGGCTAGCGACCGCGAAGGAGCCTCGTGACGCCGCACGTGGATCTGGCTTACAGGACACTCGTGGAGTGGGGGCCAGTGATCTTCGGTGCAGGTGGTGCTGGAGGCTAGGGCTACTCGGAGCCCAAAGCACGACTTCTTGGGAGACCCAGAAGAGGATGCACTTGCAAATGTGCTTGGTGTCCAGGGGTCACGGTCTCAAGTCACCCACGATAGCCACGCGCCTCAGCTTTGCTGGGGACTCAGGGTAGCCTCGGGAAGTCTGAGAATCCACCTCTGGTGATGCGATGACTTCGGCGTCCGACAGGAGCTTCAGAAATGCGAACCGGACAGATGCTTCTTTGGTGCCTGCCAAGCAGGGAGTCACTCCTTGACCCCAAGGGAGATTCTTCTGTCCTCTAATCGTGAGTAGAGCGTCGAAGGTCCAGGATTCAGTTTCAGAGTTTCGTCCAGGGATAATCTAAAGTCCTAAGGACTGGGTTCCTATACTTATACTAAGTATAGGGGTTGGACTACTCTGTGGCCCCACCTATGGGTGGGTCAGGGCAGAGGGTGGCTACACCCCTTTCCTTTGTCCAGTTCGCGCCAAAGCAGGGGCTGCAAGCCCCTGATCCGGTTTGAACTGGGGTATGCACAGGGACACCAAATGTGCCCCCAGTGCAGGACTTCAAAGCACCCGAAAGTGCTCCCGCCCAGCCCCAATACACATTATCCTGTCTGGGGAGGTGGTCACACCTCCCTGGGACAGGAAACCTATTGTCCAGGCCTCCCCTGCCGGAGTTTCGTCCAGCAGCAGGAGGCCAGACCCGTGTCTGTGGCAGCAGCATCCATTTTGTGATGCCAGGGCTCTGGAAAGAAGTTACCGGACTAGTCAGAGTTAACATGTCTTTCCCTCTAGAAGGGTGGAATGCTACCCCCGCCGCCAGGATTGGCGGAGGGGTAGTATTCCAAGATGTTTGACACCAAACACGACATGTTTAGGTGCAGCCATTCCAAAGTTAGCATTTTACCGCGAGGATATAATGCGCTTAAGAGTATATGGTCAGGCTGCACTACAAACAGCATCAGAGATGGTCTCCGAACGCTGCAGAGGGGCCCTGCTCATGCAGGGGCACCCTCTCACATAGGAACCATGCACTCTGCCTTTAGGATTGATAAGGCCTGCCTTAGGAGTGACTTATAGGTTTATATGTGTGTATGTATTTAGTGATATAGGTAACCTATATCACAGTAAGGGGTGCATGCACCACCTTACCCAGGCTGCAGTAGCAGACCTGTGGTGTCAGTTTGGATGGCCTTCCAGGGGTGGCATAATACATGCTGCAGCCCCTGGCAGGCCTCTGAGGTACCTATGCCCTTGGTACATAGTATACCATATACTAGGGACTTATAAGGGCACTCCAGATCCCAATCAGTGATGTGCCTAAGGCACATGGAAACCATTTTAGAGAGGAAGCAGCTAGGCTGGGGTTCTGATTAGCAGGGCCCCAGCCAGACTAATGTCGAAAAACAGTGAAGCATCAGCAAAAAGTGGGGGTACCCATGTGAAGCAGATCCTACTCTCCTACAATAACTGTCGCAGGGTGCACCATTTTTTACTTGTTTGACCCTATTCCTATGGGCTAGGACTCTGGGAGGATTGGGAGGGGTCGGTAGACCCTGCGGAATCCCAGCATTTAGATCCACACATGGACTGGTGTGAGGACTTGGTGGAGGCCAGTGGACTGGACACTTCTCCAGATACTGCCATCCTTTTTCCCACTACTATGGCTATGGAGGAGGGGACGTCCTTTGCAATTGTGGTGAGGAGGGCGGCCAAGGTCTTGGACCTTGGCCTACCCTTAGTGGCAGTCAAGACGATTGTCTTGACTGAGGTGCTTCAGCCAGGAGTGACCCCCATACCACTTCTCCCTTTCAATGAAGCCCTTACTAATGTCCTGCTTGGGACCTGCCGCCACCGCCCCGCCCCAGGTGACCCCAATTTCCTCACACAACACCCTACCCCAGAGAACTTGGTGGTCCAAGCTTCTACCTCCCATGTAAACCCTGGTGCATTCCCTACCACCCCACCGAATAGGGAATCCAAGAGGCTGGATGCCTTAGGGCAGAAGATGTTTTCTTCCACCAGCCTGGCACTGTTGTCTGTGAACACCTCATGCCTTTAGTGTCGTTATTCCCATGCTTTATGGAATTCGGTTCAGCAGGTGCTTCCTATGATTCCGAAGTATGCCTGGACCTTACTCTCCCAGGCTGTTGTCGACAGGAGAGATGCAGCTAAGTTCACGATCTGTTGTGGACTGGATTCCGCCGACTCTGAGCAGAGCAGTTTCTGGACAATGGACTTACAGCACCACGCCTGGCTGAGGACAATTGGTTTTTCAGCAATGCTTATGGACCTGCACTTTGATGGCTCCCATGTCTTTGGAGACCAGATGGATTCAGTGCTGGAGTGCTTTATGGACAGCAGGGCTATGGCCATATCCTTGGGCCTTTCCATGGCCCCTCGCCACCCCACTTCACCTTTTGCTTCTTTCATGGCCACAGAAGGGGCTTCTAGCCTCATTTATTCCCCCCAGCCACCACGGCGCACAAGCGTACCAGCCTCTAGGTGGCCAAGGGCGCTGTACCGACAGACCTCATGGGTTAGGCAGCCAGAGGTCTAGCCAGTCCCCAACCACCCAATCCCCCTCCATGCAGTTTGCCATCTTACCATCATGGGTATCCAGTGGGAGGCAGGAAATGCCATGACCTGCCCGTCTGGGGATCTATAACATAAGATGGATGAGTTCCACAGCTAGTCTGGAGGGGCTACTCCCTCCCCTTTGAGTCTACCCCTCCACCCATGCCACCTGCTTGCTTCGGGTTTACAGAAGACCATCCTTTCTTGGTCCACCAGGAAGTGACGGCTTTCTTGGCCCAGGGAACCATAGTGATGGTGCTACGCCAGAAGTAGGTTGTGATTGCTATTCCCGCTACTTCTCTTGTAGGGGATTTCCGTGTATAGTCATAATCATGTGAATAGTCCCACCCATGTGCGTGGACCCCGGAGCACTTCATTAGATATATCTTCTTAAGTTGTCATCTTCTGCCTTTCTTCAGAAGGCCTGTATGGACACTTAAGAGATAAAAAGACAATAATGCAGCCTAAGCAACTAGGCTACACTGGCCATTACTTCATCCTGAAGTGAAAAAAGATAGCCAGTTTAACTTAAATTGAGAAATTTGCTGAGTTTTACACATAGAAAACTCTCCTTCACAAAACTCCTTTGTTCATGATAGAGATGAAAAGGAATGGATAGAGAAGCCCCCATAGGCTTCCATTATGTGTCTGAAAATGGGTACCGTGCCTTTAAGAGTCTCCAGAGACCCCCGGTATCCCATGAGGCACAGCCAGAGGCATTTACTTTCAGTTCTTTTTTCCGGCTCCTGCTAGCAGGACCCTGGAGCATTGAGCTCTACCTTTTTTGGTATTTCTCCAAAATTAGTGATTCTATTTGGATTTTTTTGCAGTTCACTCGACGTCTTTGGCCTTTATCTAACTTCTGCTGTAGTTTTTTGGCAGAATTTCTGCTGTTTTCTTGTCAAAATGCCTTCTTTATTTGACAAGTGCCCTGACTGCGGTAGGAAGAAGGCCAAGTCGGATTCTCACAGAGTCTGTATTCTGTGTTTGCCTGTGTCTCATGTGCCTGACACCTGTTCCATCTGCAAGACTTTTTCCAGGCGCACCCTGCGTGACAGGGAGATGATTCGGCTCCAAGGGATGGAGCAGAGGAGAAAGAAGGCGGCTTCCTCAGCCTCTGGGTAAGGAGAGGGTAAGTCCTCTACCAAGTCCCATGCTGCGACCTCTGGTGGGCTCCCCAGCAGAAAAACGACGCCGGTCCCGGTCGCCGTCTAGAACGGCGACGACGTCCAGAGCAGGTATGACCACGATATGCTCTCCGTCGACGAAGCGACGTCGACGATCAACGTCTAGGAGAAGAACGGCGAGATCGCCGTCGCGGGTTTCCCCGCGTTCGACATCGACGCACCGAACATCGGCGTCGAGGCATCATCGGCGTCGATCTGAGACTCACAAGCGGTGGTCGCCGCCAAAGCATCGTCGCCGATCACCATCGACGTCAACGCGAAGATCGACGTAGAGGAGGAAATCGACGTCTGCAAGACGGTCGACGTCGAGGAGAGGATCGAAGAGAAGGTCGACGTCGAGGGGCCGATAAAGACGTTCGAGGTCCCGTTCCGGGCCTCGCTCCGTTGTGAGCCTATCGTCTTCGACAGGGGCTTCGCGTTCTGGGCGACGTCGACGCTCGACGTTGAGCAGTGGATCGACGTCAAGGGGGACTGATAGGGAGTCCAGGGTCCCTTCCTCACGGCCCGCTCGTAAAAGAAGGAGGTTGGTCTCCTCGCCAAGTTCGGAGTATTCGCCTACCTACTCACCATCTAGGTCGCCTCCTGCTCCTCCCCTACCGGTGGCCCCACCAGGAATGCCTCAGCCGCCACTGATTCCTCCGCCTCCTCCACCTCCGGCTACTCCTCCGCTTCCTCCACCGATTTCTCCACCACCTCAGCCTGGGCCCGTGGCTCCTCAGCCTACGCGCCCTGTGGAACCTCGATGACCAAGAACACGGTCTCGCTCGAGACATCGTTCACATAGATGCCACCAGTCTTCCACAAGATCACGTCGTCGCCATTACGAAAGGTCTCGGACCCGGAATACCAGGGATACATCCTCCACGAGTACGGGGAGGTACTCTCCTACTCTCACGGACTCTCCCCCGCAGAGGGTTTCACCGGTTGATGATATTTCCACCTTCCAGGAGGTTCTGGTCAGAGGGGCTGCGAAACTGAACATTCCCCTGTCTACTCCTGTGCAGTCGACCTCTGTGATATTTGAAACTCTACAGAAGAGACCGACGTCACGTCCGTTGCTTCCGTTAGTGCCTGGAATAGAGGAACCGGCTATGGAACTATTCTTGACGCCATCTTCTATAAAATCTGCACCTTCCAGGTTACAGAAAAAGTATCGTCCACCGGAGTCGGACCCTGCCTTCCTCCGGTTGGACCCCACTCCAGACTCTGTCATAGTGGTGGCGGCACGAAAACAGCATGCTACTGCTCCGACTTCCACGGTGCCACCGGATAAGGAGAGCCATAAGCTGGACTCGGTGGGTAGAAAGTCTTGTAACACCGCGGCCACTTCCATGAAGGCGGCCAGCTCTACTGCCTTCGCTGGGCCGTTATGACAGATCCTTATGGGAGTCCCTTCAACAATTTGTGGATCTCCTGCCCAGAGACAAGCGGGAAGATTTTCAGGAGATAGTGAATGAGGGCCTGATGGTTTCTAATCAAGTCATCAGCGCGGCAGAGGATACTTCGCTCCTGGCAGCCCACTGGTATTGTCACGGTATTGCTCTACGGCGACATGCTTGGCTTCGCCTCACAACTCTGAAGCCTGAGGCGCAACAACGAATTTCCAATCTCCTGTTCTCTGGCACGACTCTTTGGCTCCCATGCGGACGACGAGATGGCCCGCATGAAGACCGAAATGGAGACGTTGAAGGCTGTAGGTTTGGAGAAACCAAAAGAGCAACGAAAGACCTTCCGCCCTTTCCAGCTGTGTTATGCCTCTCAGAGGTTCCAACGGTCTCAAGGTCGCCAGTCCAACCAACAGCAGCATTTTCAGCGGTCTTTTCAGCCGTTTCAGAAACGCCAACAGCGAGGACGATCTAACCAGCAGTCTGGACAGGGGAACAAGGCTCCTGCTGGTTCCAAGCCCTGAAGGGTTTCTTCCCCCTCGTCCGTTGTCCACTCCGGTGGGGGGAAGTATCCAAGAACATCTGGCAGAAAATAACTCCGGACAATTGGGTGCTGAATATTGTTCGCAGTGGATACTCGATACGTTTTACAAGCCCTCCTCCATCAATACCTCCAACTCGATCACGATAAATGCTGCGCAAGTTGCAGAAGGAGGCCACCATCCTCCTACAGAAAAGGGCGATAGAACCGGTTCCTCTAGGACAGAAAGGAACAGGACTGTATTCACGGTTCTTTCTAGTTCGCAAGAAAGACAAGAACGAGTTCAGACCCATTCTCGACTTAAGACAAGCCAACAAATGGGTTTGAAGAGAAAGATTTCGGATGTTGTCCTTGTTTCAGATCTACCCTCAACTCCATCAGGGAGACTGGCTATGCGCAATAGATCTACAGGATGCATACTTTCATGTGCCCATAGCGAGGAAACATCGCAAGTTCCTGCGTTTCACAGTGGGCAACAACCATTATCAATACTCCGTGCTGCCTTTCGACCTGAAGTCAGCGCCCCGGACATTTTCCAAATGCATGGCAGTGGTGGCTGCGCATCTGAGGAGGAACAAAATATTCGTATACCCGTATCTGGGCGATTGGTTGATCAAGGCAGCTACGTTTCAGGAAGCGCAACTGCATTTCAATCGGACTTCCAATCTCTTACTTCGCTTGGGACTACACATCAACCTCACGAAGTCTGTCTCCACTCCTGTGCAATGTCTTCAGTACCTTTGAGCTACTATAGACACACGCACAGCAAACGTGTGTCCTTCGGAGGAGAGACGCTTATCGATCCTTCGGAAGGCTCAAGCTCTCATGATCATGCCATCACCAACGGTGAGGAAAGTATCGTCTCTCCTGGGCTCGATGGCTTCCTTCATCTTTCTCACTCCGAATGCACGCCTCCATATGAGACCCCTGCAGGAATGTCTGGAGGATCAGTGGGACCAGACACTGGGGGATTGGGAAGACCGGATTCAACTGTCGAAACAGGCTCGTCAGTCCCTTCGCTGGTGCTGTTCTCCACGAAATCTCCTCCGGGGGACTCGCTTCCACAAAGAGATACCCACGCAAACAATAGTGACGGATGCTTCTCTCCACGGAGGGGGTGCACATTCCGACCACCTTCAGATACAGGGCACATGGTCCCCAAAAGAGACCAAGTACCACATCAACTTCCTGGAGCTTCGAGCTGTTCATTTGGCGCTGAAAGCATTCCAGCCGTCGTTTCATACCAGCTCCCTGCTTGTCCAGACGGACAATACAACAACAATGTTCTACCTCAACAAGCAGGGGGGCTCCAGATCTCGAGTGTTGTCTCAGGAAGCCCAGGCCATCTGGCACTGGCTGTTAGCCAGGAACCTGACCATCACGGCAACTCACCTTCCCAGTGTTCAGAATGCTCAAGCAGACGCGCTCAGCAGACTCATTCACGAAAACCACGAATGGGTCTTAAACAACGAAGTGGTGCACGACATCTTCGAAAGATGGGGTACTCCAGAAGTCGATCTGTTCGCAACCGCAGAAAACAGCAAATGCCACGACTTCGCCTCCAGGTTTTACCAACCAGGGAACCTGGGGAATGCCCTATGGATCAATTGGTCAGGCGGCTTTCTCTACGCTTTTCCGCCAATTCCCCTGATTCCGACAGTGCTGATCAAGCTCTCCCAATCACGGGCCAAGATGATCCTCATTGCTCCGGAGTGGCCCCGTCAGTGGTGGTTCACAGACCTACACCACCGGTCTCTCCTGCCACATCTCCGTCTGCCGTGCAGGCCGGACCTTCTGACGAAGTTCGGCGGACAGATGGTGCACCCCAACCTCTCGTCGTTGAATTTGGCGGCATGGCTCCTGAGCTAATACAGTACGGACATTTGAATCTCCCTCAGGACTGTATGGAGATATTGAAAGAGGCCAAAAGACCATCTACGCGCACGTCCTATGCATATAAATGGAAGAGATTTTGAATCTGGTGTGCCTCTAAGGACTTGGATCCTACCTCCTGTAAGGAAGATGTCATCCTTCCTTACTTACTGCACTTGGCGCAATCTGGCCTTCAGTTCCATTCGATCAAAGTTCATCTGGCAGCTTTGACTGCTTATAGGAAATGTCCTTCACAAACTTCCTTTTTTCAAATCCCAGTCATCAGAGATTTTCTTGAAGGATTGAAGAAAGTGTTTCCTCCCCTTAGGCGTCCTTCGCCTCCCTGGGAGCTGAATGTAGTCCTTTCACGACTGATGAAGGAACCGTTTGAACCCATTCATAAGGCTTCTCTTCAGCATCTGTCCTGGAAGACGGCTTTCCTTGTGGCCATTACGTCTGCCCGCAGGGTTAGCGAACTTCAGGCTTTATGTTGTAAAGAACCTTATACAGTCTTTCATTCCTCTAAGGTAGTTATGAGGACGCAACCTAAGTTCCTTCCTAAAGTTGTTTCGGAGTTTCATGTAAACCAAACTATTACACTGCCTACCTTTTTTCAGAATCCATCTTCTCCTGCGGAGAGGTCGCTGCATTCTCTTGACGTTAGGAGGGTCTTGAAATTCTATTTGGACAAGACTAAGGATATTCGTAGATCAGATCAGCTATTTGTAAACTATGGCTCGGTCCGAACTGGTCTAGCTACCTCCAAACAATGCATTTCTAGGTGGATTGTTTCATGTATTCAGCTGTGTTATCAAAAAGCTAACAAGCCTTTGATTAGTAAGCCTAGGGCTCACTCTACCAGAGGTAAAGCAGCTACTGCGGCTTTACTTCGTAATGTACCTATTGCGGAAATCTGTAAGGCTGCTACTTGGAAGTCAGTCCACACATTTACTAAGCACTACTGCCTAGACACTGATGCTAGGGCAGATGCTCAGGTTGGGCAGGCTTCACTTAGAAATTTATTTGCACAAATAGTGCGGTTGTTCTCTGTTCTGCCACCGCTGGTGAGTTGTTTTGGGGATGGGCTTGCTAGTCTATTCACATGATTATGACTATACACGGAAATCCCCTACAAGAGAAGGAGTAGTTTATTACCTGTAACTCCAGTTCTCTTGTAGGGGTATTTCCGTGATAGTCATAAGCAACCCGCCCTCCTCCCCGGTGGCAGACACAGATGTCCCCAAGTCTCAGCAGGCTCTGCTTCTTTACGCCTTCAAAAAGAACTGAAAGTAAATGCCTCTGGCTGTGCCTCATGGGATACCGGGGGTCTCTGGAGCGAGGTCTCTGGAGACTCTTAAAGGCACGGTACCCATTTGAAGACACATAATGGCAGCCTATGGGGGCTTCTCTATCCATTCCTTTTCATCTCTATCATGAAAAAAGGAGTTTTGTGAAGGAGAGTTTTCTATGTGTAAAACTCAGCAAATTACTCAATTTAAGTTAAACTGGCTATCTTTTTTCACTTCAGGATGAAGTAATGGCCAGTGTAGCCTAGTTGCTTAGGCTGCATTATTGTCTTTTTGTCTCTTAAGTGTCCATACAGGCCTTCTGAAGAAAGGCAGAAGATGACAACTTAAGAAGATATATCTAATGAAGTGCTCCGGGGTCCACGCACATGGGCGGGACTATTCACATGATTATGACTATCACTGAAATACCCCTACAAGAGAACTGAAGTTACAGGTAAGAAACTACTCCTTCCTGGTGCCCAAGAAGGATGGAGGCCTTCAGCCTATCCTAGACCTGTTAGCTAGTGGTATGCTGTTCCTCATAAAGTGGTGCCTAGTCAATAAAACTCAGAGAACCACCCACCGTCATTAGTAATGATAGTGAAGGTGGAACCTGATGTTGGAGAGAGATTGGAGGGGGATCCCTCTTTTTCGGAACTGGGGTCCTCACACACCCAGCAAGCTAGGTGTCATGCTTCATCATCTGGACCTGCTCCTCGTTGGGTCGGCGCTGCAATACCCAACGGGCACCCATAAAGGGGCTCTTTATCGGAGATCTTTTGTTCCTCGCCGTATGATGAAGTGGGGGGGTGTGGCCCGTGGTGTGTAGATAAAGTGCAGTGAACGAGTGATTTAAAATAGGTGAGATAGTCCAAATAATACTTTTATTCTGGCTGGCTATCTACCTCTACAAAAACAAAAACAAAAAGAGTGGCAGCTTTCCTGGCGTCAAGGTTCAGTTGAAGCTATGCTCATCTCTTGAGGTCAACATGTTTCTTGCCTCATGGTTATTTCAATCCGTGGCAATTCTTCAGGACCTAATCTGTGAACAGTGAATCTATCTACACTATGTGGGTGGGCTATTTGCTACCTACCACATGTATGCACTACGGTACAAATCCTCAGTAGTGTGGTTCAGTATCCTAAAGAGAGGGATATATGAAAATGGAAACACCTCTGTAAGACCGGTATTCTGGTCACATGGTATTCTTTATTTGCTCTCTAAAAAACACCTCCTTTACTCTCCTATCCCCACAAGAGTGAGATAAAATGAAACGACGATCTAGGCACATGAAAACAGATAAAAATGTGGGTGATGGGTGGCATATCTCTAATGCCCCAATAAAACCATATAACAATAATTACAGGACTATCCTACCCCAGGACGGGCAGTGGTTGTGAGGGGGTTGTCGCTTAAGTCTATGGTGGTTAACTCGTACATATGTAGCTTGTGAGCATGACATGCTACATTCATGGTGATACGAAAATGGTAGTGGAGCTAGTCGTGGTATAGCTCACCTCCCTACCTTGGGAATGTCACCTCAGTCGGTGTGCGGCGGTTCTAGTAGACACCTGGAAACATGGTGTCCTGTAACACAAAAGGTAAGGAAGGTATAGAAGTCACGAAACATTAGAGCGTGGTACGTGACCCGTATCTGCCTCTCATCGCCTGCCCAAATGTTAATTACAGTAGGGAGCACTTTCAATTTGTGTCGGCTTCCAACGCTGCCCAAAGTGCACCCAGCGGGCGGACAGCGAAGCGGGCGGCCAACGGTAGCTTTCAGTGCCTTAAAAAGACGTATACCGGGATATGCGACCGTGCCGCACTCATCCCAGTCCGCCCGCCAGCACGTAACCAAGGGGAACCAGACAGCGGCATACGAAATTGCGCGCTCGCATGCTGTACCACAAGTATAGAGGGTCCGGTCAGATGCGGTCACGGGCCCTAGTCTAAATTCGTTGTTTGTAGTCACCATTCCAACGGGGAACGAGGTCAGTGCTCATAGAAGATGTATGTCCTGTCATGTAGTAATTATCGAGAGTACCGGGTGTGCGGTACTGTTTAATATCATGGCGCAGGATGTAAGTGTGGTGGTAGTACACAGTGGGTGACTCATGTAGGGTAACCTCCTCATTAAGTAAGGTGTGTCGTGACATCTTGTAGTGTCGTTCAAACGTCCCACGACCAAGGTTCACCTTGTTCTCCAACAGGGGGAATATTCACTATACCCAGTGAGGTAGTGTATAGATGGTCTCCTGAGTGTTATTACTACCCAAGTCCTGCGTGCATGTGAAGGGCTGAATTAAGGCGTATACACATAAGGCCAACCAGGGGTCATCTGTTCAGGGCGGCCCAGGGTATATCGTCATTTAAGCCATCGAGGGCTGAGGATAAGCGATGTATCCATCGTTGCTCTATCCTGAACAGTGCATGTTGGGTAATTTTGGGATGGGTTTCAAGTACCAGCCACTGTAGTGACTCCGGGCTGTGTCCCTGTTCTTGGTAGTGTGTGTACATCTTGGTTGTGACTCTCTGGCATCTTATGTTGCTCTTATGTTCTGTGATGCGAGTCCTGACTGTTCTCATCGTCATTCCCACATATCTCTTCCCGCAGGAGCATGTCTCCAAGTAAATGCATCTGGATGTATTGCAATTAGTATGACTTCTCATGGTCCAGGTGAACGTGTCTGACAGTGCTATTGTTTTAACAACTCTGGTCTGTACACAGACCACACAGGTGCCACACGGAAAGTGCCCAGTGCTGGAGGGAAGATCCCAGAGTGTTCTCTGTGTGTTGTTGTTCATAGTTATCGGTCTTGTGTGCACAATGATGTCCTTCAGGTTTCTAGTTCTCTTGAAGGCGAATCTAGGTATGGGAAACTCCATCTCCCCAGTGTTCAGAATGCCCCAGTGTTTCTTTATGATACCCTTAATATGTGTGGAGTCTGGTGTTAATTATGTGACACATGTCAGGGTCTCAGTGGGGTCTCTATGTACAATCTGTAACAGGGCATCCCTGGGGTTATTCAGGGCTCTCTTGGAAGAATTCCTAACCAGCCGTTCTGGATAACCTTTTTCTTTTAGATTCTGTTCCAGCGCCTTTGCTTCAGTTTTGTAATCAGTGGTGGTACTACAGTTCCTCCTAATGCGGAGGAACTGTCCAAACGGGAGGTTATCTTTGAGGGCCCTGGGATGGTGACTCTTGTATAGTAGTAAACTATTCCTATCCGTGGGTTTTCTGTACAGGGTGGTACTAAGTCCTGTTTGATCGAGTCTCAAGTTCAGATCCAGGAAGGGTATACTGGTCTCTGAGATGGTGTGTGTAAACCTCAAGAACTCATTTTGTGTGTTCACCCACTCGCAAAACTCTTCGCAGGTCGAGCGATCGCCTTTCCAGAAGATTAAAATGTCATCAATGAACCTCTTCCACAAGGTTAGGTTATTGATGTAGGGGTTATTAGTGTTCATGATGACATTTTCTTCGAAGGTGGCCATATATATACAGGCTACACTTGGAGCGAAGGTACTCCCCATGGAAGTACCTTGAGACTGAAGGAACAATTGTTTCCGATATTCAAAGTAATTCTCAGTCAATGCCAATGTGGCACACCCCATGATGAAGGAGATAGGGGTCGGTGAGCTCCAGTTTTCTTTCATGAGCAATGATTCAATGGCAGTCAATGTGGCACGCTGTGGAATGTTTGTATACAACGCTTCGACGTCAAGTGTGACTAGAAGGTTGATCTCGGTAATATCATGCATTTCATCTATGATACGTAGTATATCAGTTGTATCTCACACGTATGAGGGGGTTTTCTTTACTATAGGCTGCAGGAAGTGGTCGCAGAATCTTGAGAGGGACTCCAAGAGCGACCCTGTTCCTGAGACTATTGGCCTCCCTGGTACCGGTGTTGTGCCCTTGTGGATTTTAGGGAGTGTATAGAAATAGGGCACTCTTGGGTCCTTTGTAATCATAAAGTCAGCTTCTTTTTTAGAAATCCACCCGTTGGCCTCCGCCTCAAAGACCATACTGTTGATCTCGGTTTTGAGTCTGGTAGTGGGGTCTTCGGAGATCGGGGTGTAGTACCTAGCGTTACCTAGTTGGCGTCTGCACTCACAATCATAATCATCAGTGGATTGAATCACGGTAGCTCCTCCTTTGTCAGCATGCTTTATAGTTATACTGACATCTTCTGTTAGAGATCGTGCTGCTGTTTCTTCAGCATTGGATAGATTATGG
Organism: Calotriton arnoldi; assembly: GCA_963921515.1. Classification (NCBI taxonomy): domain Eukaryota; kingdom Metazoa; phylum Chordata; class Amphibia; order Caudata; family Salamandridae; genus Calotriton; species Calotriton arnoldi. The sequence continues at coordinate 469,822 of CAWUFW010005732.1, read as the reverse complement.
AAGGGTTTACTCGTGGGGATCCCTGCCAGATCCTTTAGTACTGCTTTTTCAAACGTCAGTACTTCGGGGGGCACCATTCCATTGTTGGGGGTGAAGGTAGAGGGGTTCCTCAAGCCTGAATCTTCAGTGTCAATTTGAGGTGTGTCAAGGAAAAAGGCTTTTAAGCGGATCTTTCGGAAAAATTCCTGGATTTCACAGGTGTCCCTGAATCTGTCTGTTCTGGGTGTTGGCACATACCCTAGTCCTTTCTCCAGTACTCTTTTCTCCGTTTCGGTCAAGGTCCTATGATACAAGTTGACCACTAGCTCCTTTTCCCCCTGGTCCGACTCCTGATCTCTATAGTGTGTGCTGTTTGGTCCTGCCACTGCACTCCTTTTTGCATCCCTCTTTTTCGCCCTCTTCCTCTGTCCCAGCCTCTGCCTAAAAAAGGGGGGTTGCCCATCGGATAGTATTGGGGTTGGCCTTGAGGGTACATAGGGAACTGCCAGAAGGGCGGGGGCAGTGGTGGCCCTTGGTATGAGGGTGTACTGTTATAGTTGGAATGAGGGGGATAGTAGCCCCTTCTCTGGGTGTTGCTGCCCCTACTGTCAGTGCTAGAGTCACTGTTGGAGGATCCCCTCCTGCTCGTGTCCGTGCCCTCGTCGGATGAATATCCATTTTTTGATGAAGTGTAGTCATCCTTCAGATAGGGGTAGACTGTCTCGCTGTTAAACTTCTGTATGTCTTTTTGTAGTTTAGCAATTTTTTGCTTCAGTAAATATTACTTATTCTCACTGATCTCACTGTTAATTTCAGCCAGTTTGGATTTAAATGTGGTGGATTGTATGGCTGATTTCAGAACTGCCTCTGCTGCCTGGATCTTGGCCAATCAGGCGTCTGCCAGCCTTTTAGCGGTGTTGATAATCAACACTAGAAGATCTCTGGTACATTTCCAGGACACCATACACCAGTCTTTTTTAAAAACTGGGTCTTCCAGAAAGATTCTGGGTAGGATGTTGACAATGAGGCCACTGGGGGCGATGTTGGCCCGCAGATATTCTGTCATCATGGCCCCGTGAAGGGTGATTTTCAACCATTCCCTCGAGTGAAGATAAAGCGGACCAGTCCTCACATTGTGACCCTGAGGCCACACTCACTCCGATCTATAACAGGGAGGGTGTCTTCTGTAGAATATCGGCTACAGCTTCCTCATTGAAGCCTAGACCTGTGCCCTCTCAATTTCTTCCTCAAGAAGAAGTTCAAAATGCTCATGCTTGCTCAAGTCCTGTCTGCCCTGGTCCCGGGAGACTGGATGGTAACTCTGCGGAGATCAGGGTTGCCAGCCTTTCCCTATCTCAATGACTGGCTGTTGAATTGGGTTTGCTCCAGACTGTCGTCTGTCTTCTGCCATCTCCAGGCTACGGCAGACGACCTACATTCGCAGGGGTTCACTTTCAATGTGCCGAACTTGCACCGGATTCCCTCTCAGATGCTCTCCTTCATCAGAGCTGTTCTAGACACAGTGCAGTTTCGGTCCTATCCTCCCGAATGGTGAGTCCAGGATATTCAAGCTGTGTTACCGATGTTTCAGCCTCTATCCTGGATTTCGGTGAGACTGACTCTGAGACTGCTGGGCCTCATGACTTCCTGCATCCTTCATACATTCTTATATTCTTGTAACACATTCCCACTGGCATATGCAGGCTCTGCAGTGGGACCTACAGTTCCAGTGGGCGCAGCATCAGGGAAATTTCTCTGACATGGTCCAGATCTCAAAGGGATCTGCAAAAGATCTGCAGTGGTGGTTATTGAACCACATTTGGCTCAGCGGCAGACTCCTCTCCCTTCCCCAACCAGATCTGACAGTGATGACAGATGCGCCACTCCTGGGATGGGAGCTCCGGGCGATACGGCTGGCATTAAAAGCCTTTGTACCCTCTATCAAGTGAAGGCTAGTGCAGGTGTTCACGGACAACACTGCCACCATTTGGTATTGTAACAAGCAGGGCGGGGTGGGGTCGTGGATTCTTTGTCAAGACCCCCTGTGTCTCTGGACATGGATTGAACGTCGGGGCATTTCCCTGGTGGTTCAACACCTGGTGGGCTCTCTGAACACCAGGGCAGACAAAGTCAGCCAAATATGTCTAGCGGATCACGAATGGCGTCTCTATCAGGAGGTGGTGCAAGGTCTCTTTCTGCAGTGGAGAGAGCCTTGGTTAGATCTGTTCACCACTGCCAAGCAAGTGCAATGTCAGCAGTTCTGCGTGCTGGAGTTTCCAAGGCAACCCTCGCTCTGAGACACTTTTCGTCTTAAGTGGAGCTCAGGCCTCCTATACGCCTTTCTGCCCATACCACTCCTGCCCAGAGTTCTCAAGAAGATGAGGAATGACCACGCCCAAGTCATCCTTGTGGCGCTGGTCTGGGCTCTGAGAGTTTGGTATCCTGAGCTGTTAAGCATGGCCATCGGTTCTCTGATCAGGCTGCTCCTTGCGGAGGATCTTCTGTCGCAGCAGCAGGGGAGGGCTCTCCACCTAAACCTGTCAACGCTCAGCCTTCTTGCAAGAAGATTGAGTGGCAACAGTTGACAGCTTTCACCTTCCGCCCAAAGTCTGTGTTGGCATCCAGCAGTCATTCCACCAAAACGGTATACGCCTGCCATTGGGGCAAGTATGTGGCATGGTGTGCAGAAAAACAGATTGACCCCCTTCCTGCTCCCCTTTCTCAGGTTCTTCTCTTTAGTCTTTTCCTTGCCCAGCTGGGCTCTGCTCTGGGCACCTTAAAGGGTTATTTTTCATCTATCTCAGCCTTTTAGCTGTTGCCTGACCAGCCATCCCTCTTCTAACCCCCTATTGTACATAGGTTCTTGAAAGGTTTGCATCATATGTTCCCTCCTTCTCCCTGTATCATGCCTCAGTGGGACCTTAAGCTCGTCCTGGCGTGCACTCCCTTTGAGCCCTTGCACAACTGTCCTCTCAGGCTCCTTACCATCAAGACGGTCTTCCTGGTGGCAATAACATCTGCCCTGAGGGTAATTTAGCTTCAGACTTGGTCTTCCAAGCCTCCATATCTGTAACATCTACCCAGACAAACTTGCTCTACACCCTAGAGCTTCCTTTCTACCCAAAGTCGTCATTCCCTTTCATGTAGGCCAGTCCATCACTATGCCTACTTTTTACTCTCCGCCACATCCCTCCAAATAAGAGGAGCAACTTCACCGACTGGACCCAAAAAGAGTGTTGTCTTTCTACCTTAACCGCACAAGAGAATTCCGGGTGGACGGCCAACTCTTGTGGGGTATGTCGGAGCGAAGAAGGCCAAGACCATGCAGAAGCAGACCATCTCTTGATGGATCGTGTTCTGCATTAAAATGTGCTACGCTTTGGCCAAGAAGCAACCCTCTGAGGGCATGCTTGCTCATTCCATCAGGGCCAAGGCTACAACCACTGCATTATCACGTGGGATCCCGGTCCTGGACATCTGCCAGGCAGCAACGTGGGCTTCTCTGCACACTTTCACAATACACAACTGCCTGGACAGTCGGTTCCGTCGGGACGGGCACTTTGCCCGTTCTGTCCTGCAGGACTTTTTGGTATGAAATTGTTTTGCAGACCCACCTCCTCGGGAGTATTGCTTGGGTATCTATTCGAATGTAAGGAATCTGCAGTTAGAAGTCTCTATCAGATGAACAAGTTACTTACCTTCGGTAACACCTTATCTGGTAGAGACTCTATCTAGCTGCAGATTCCATACCGAATAACCCTCCCACCCTTCCCGCGAACCGATTTCTAGGGGCAGGGCTTTCCCCTTTCAGGGCCCTAGTTTTCCACATCAGTGGTCAGTGTTCTTTGTGGCTCCGTGCTCCTGGCGTGGGAAGTCGCGAATAGTAACTGACGTCAGCGTGTTGCTGTGGCGCCTCTTTAGACACCGAACATGTCCTATCCGGCGCAGATGACAACACTGAGGCCATGTGGAGCCGATTGATGCCACATACAGGCATGCAGGGATACTGCTCACGAAAATATTTCCAGAACCAGTCTGACGCCTGAGGATAATTCGAACGTAAAGAATCTGTGGCTAGCTAGTCTCTACCAGATAAGCTGTTACTGAAAGTAAGTAACTTGTTCCTTAATACATGTGGACACTTCCATCATGTGGAATATTTATTTGCATCAATTCTTCTCATTTAAATAGTAAAGTAAATATATATCTGTCATAGATTTCCAATTTTTTGCCTCCTTTTGACTCCTATGTAAGTCAGACATCTGCTCTCAAAGTAGGAGCAAACCTAGAAGAGATTTCCACTTTTTAAACCTCTAGGCCCCTATTATACATTGTGCCCCGGGGGCGCAGCTGGCGTGTGCTCCCACTTTGAGCACCCCCTGGGACACAGTGGTATTATGGAATTGGCCCCAGACGCTTGTGCGTTCCTTTCTGTATTACAGATAGTGCCGTCGCACATGTTCAGTGCACCTCCAGAAGGCATCCCTCTGGGGTAGAGAAATCGGATCCCATGGACCCCTCAGACATTCCCCTGCAGGCAGGTGCAGTCACTCACTGCACCCGCCTGCAAGGGGATCTCTAATCCCCCTTAAAAGTGCAGGCAGGTTGCCTGCACAGTGAAACACAGAGCAGCTTTTGAACAGCCGCTCCGTATTTCACTTGGATGCGCTGCCCCCTTGGCAGCGCAAGTTCACAGCTGCCCTGGGGGCAGCTCATTCATTCAAATACGGTGCACTTTCCTTGTTTGCGAATGGCGCACCATTTGAAAGGTGTGCCATGGCGCAAACAAGGAAAGTGCGCCGTATACGTAATACGACCCCAGGTGGTTAAGTCTGCAGACAGGGGAATCTAGTCACGGTCGCTCTGCCCTAAATTGGCCATGGCATAACTCACTATAACCTGACAGCCAGGTGGGGAACAGGCCATGAAATCGGAGGCAGTGTTGGTGTTCCTTATGGGCCACTTTTGTCTGCAACTTGGCATATAAAAGATCATAATTAATTGTAAAGGGGAAAAAAGAAATTAGGGTTGATAGAAAAGGGAAAGAAGGGTAGACAATTAGATGCATGAGTGGGGGAAAGGATGGTTGGATGAAAGGATGGATTGATGAGTGGGTGAAAGGGTGGATGAGTAAAAGGATGGGTGGGTGAAAGGATGTGTGAGTGGGTAAAAGGATGGGTGGATGAGTAGGTGAAAGGATTGGTGAATGAGTGGGTGAGAGGAGGGAGATGCGTGGTTGAAAGAATGGCAAAGAGGAAATCTGAGAGAATAGATGGGTAGGTGAAAGGTTGGCAATCCGTATGGGGTGGGTAGTGGGTGGGTATAAATGATGGCAGAGTAAATGGAAATCTTAGGATAGGTGAGTGGGTGAATAGATGGCAGTGTAAATGGAAATTGGAGGATGGATTGATTGGAGGATGAAAAGATGGCAGAGTAAATGAAAAATTGAGGATGGATGAATGCATAGACAGCAGGATCAATTGATGGGTGAAAGGCTATATTGATGAATGGGTAAGTCAAATGGAGAATGTATGGGTGTATGGATGAATGCATACATAGATGATGGCTGTATGAATGGATAGATAGAATAGGGGATGGATGGATGGAATGGTGAAAGATTGAATAATGAATGAATGGAAGACCGAACACGGTAACAGATAATTTTAGTGACAATAAATAGTGAATACATTGTTTTGTCAAAGATTGCTGCTTGTTTAAGGCACACTTTTGTAAAGCAGCAGCTCTATATGACTGTTATTCTCTCTGTTCTCTTTTCGACAGTCTGTTTTCAAGAGTTCTCCACTGCTCGGCTGCTTTCTCTTCGGTCTGCCGCTAGGTGTCATCAGCATCATGTGTTACGGAATCTGCTCCGCAGACACCGAAGACCGCTCTGAGGTGACGACGAAGAAGAAGGAGATTGGTGAGCAGGAGCTGACAGACGAGGGCAGCGAAGAGGAACCCGAGGAAGAGGAGGAGGAAAACCGAGGGAGCTCCGCCGAGCCATCGGATGAAGAGCAGCAGGAAGACAAACCGCTTCCCGAGAAGAAAACTGACTAACTGCCTCCGCTCGCCGACTATGCACTAGGATTTCAAAATAAAGAAGCCTATTTATTGAATTCAGCCATTAACCTGCGCTTCACAGGGGAAAGGATAATGTCTTCTCTGCTTGTTTTGACCTGCATGGATTTGCATTTCACAGGCCCGAGATAAATCAAATCTCCACTAGACGAATGGTCCAGAAATGTTATCCAGTGATTGGTAATTGGAGGTTGGTTCGCGCGAGGCCGCTTTGGTAGACGGTCTGTGAAACGTACACTTTGCCATGTTACCTATGTTCACAAAAGAATCAAGTGCGTCACAGATTACATTTTTTTAATTTTCAGTTGTGTGCTCATTTTGGAGAAAATTAATTGTATTCATGCAGATTTTGAACTAAGCTTCTTAAATAAGACATTATCACATCTAGCTAATTTAGATTCCCCTATTTTTTTTTGTTGGATAAGTCACGCAGGGAACAGCTCAGGAAACAGAAAGAACTAGTTACATTTTGTAGAGCTTATAACGTAGCCGTGCCAGCTCACCCAGGCGTGATGTTTTTTTCTGATCATGGTGTTTCCAAAGTAGCTTCACCTCCAGCATCTCTCGCTTGGCTTTATCAAGGGATTTAACGGTATTTCAAACCTTTGGCAACCCACACATTAAAAAAAAATGCTATTCACACGGGCCTATGTTTACTTAAAGCTATGGGAACCAGATGCTTTCGGGCAGTTTATTTAACAATAATGCGTTTTACTACAAAACCAGCTATGGCTGTTGCTGTTCCAGATCTATTTTGTTGACGTCACCAGGCTGTACTTTTATTTTGTTTCTTTTGGCGGGTGTAGGGTACTTAATGTTTGGACTGGTAGGTGAAAAAAACTGAGGCGGTTGGGGGCGGGAGTTTGGGAAGGGAACTGAAATTTCCTTGTTTAACCAAAACATCCTATTGATGACGCAGCATAAAATCAAAAGATTGCCCTCCTGCTTAATGCATGAGATCGATGCACCAGCGAGTGACTTAGAAACAATCTATCTCTCTCTCTTTGTGTGTGTGTGTATATATATATATATATATATATATATTACATTTACAAAGTGTTTGTCTCCTTTTTCAGTGAGTAAGGCAAGGTTCCTTTGGGCAACATATCCCTTAGCATTTATCTCTGTCCACCTCATGCTTGCTTCGCAAACCACTTTAGAAAAGGGGGGCTCAGAGCTTAAATCCAATCTGGTGCAAAGAACTTATCAAATTAAAATGGACACTTAAATCCAACGTACCCTGGTATTGATGATGATGGAGAAGTGAATTAATGGTGATCTACGTGAAATCAAAGTGGCCTCCGGGTGCTGAGAAGTCCAGATTAATCCCACTTCCAAAAGCTCAACATCCAGGTGTTGGCAACTTTCCTGAAATGGAGCTGGTTGCACATCAGCTGGACGCTCATTGGCAGTGAGTACCATAAACCATCTGCAAATCCTGCACAGGGTAAGCCCACTTCTAAAAGCATCATCTGTCCCTCAGAGATCAGCTGCCCAGGTCAATCACAATCACGCAAATATTGTTTTATTTTTAAAGAACATAGAATTTGATTATTTGCCATTGGCCAATCATCAATTTTTTTGTAATCTCAGTTCATAAATCTCTTTGTTGCACTCTTCACAATATGATGGCCTTCAGTACCTAGACCCAATCGTATGTTCAGTGGTGGCTCCTGTAATTCCTTCGAACACGTTTGGGCAGCAGCAGTGCTGTCTAATTTACCCCAAAAGCTGTTAAGAACCATCTCTTAGCAGTAGAAACAGGTCGTACGCAGTTCTGACCTAAAGAACTGCTGTTTCATTTAGTGTAAACGCTGAAGTGAGGCACATTTACGAGTAGTTCTTAGAGGAGGTGTGGCGGGGTAACTGGGAATCAGGCAACTGTTTCCTAAGCTTCCGATATAACCTACAATTGTTTAAGAAATATACATTTATTAAGAACGAAGGCTTTGTTTGAGCTGCATTCAGACTATTTTATTGCCGCCTGTTTATGGTTAAAATAGAGAAGTGTTTGTTGCTCTCAAATCTTCTAGGGTGCGGAGGTTTGCAAGGCATTTCATGTAGCCCTTGGAAAATATATCCGGAGAGGGCATTGTCTCCAAAAATCAAGAATATTTTGTACAATTGCCGAAAAAAACTTTCCTGTCCCAAAGGGCAGAGTGAGGGGTGGGGGTATTCTGATCATGAAGCGAGCCTGTTGTGAAATGAAGAGGACTGCTCATGTGCAGAGCGTGGTAGAGCTGTGCCTAGTTTGCATAACCTTCCCTTTATCCCGATGACATCATTTGGATACCTGCAGGTTAAGTTTACCTGTATACCTTTATTATTTGTGTTTGTATTTTTTTACTTTATTATTTTTACCACTGTGAAGATGTGCGGTGCTGAAAATGGTGGCTGATGTTGACCTGTCGGTAATAGCAACGTCAGCAGAATTTGCTAGCCTTTATTTGTTCGTTTTTATTTCCTTGTATCAGTATTGTTTTTTGTTATATTTTTATTTGACTGTTTAGAGTCAGCTAACCAAGCTAGGTGGATTTGTTTACTTCTTCACTCGTGAATAATTCAGCTAAAATGTTAAGAGAAAACATGAATGCATTAATTTCAGACTGTGCTTCTGTTGAAACTATTTAGAGTCACACTGAGGTGTGCTAGTTTTCTGAATATCTTTTTTTCCCTTTTTTTAAGAAAAGATGGGTCCCCCTGAGGGCGAAGAGCTTTTAATTGGCCTGCTCCCAGTGTAATAGTCGTTATAGATTTTCTTATCTGTGTTCCTTTTTAAAGCCTCATATTTTCTTTATATGGAACAGTATGTTCACAGAATTAACGTGAACAAACGAGTGGTATTCTAAATCCAAGATTTGAAGCTTTCCAAGGAAACTCTTGCAAAACAGTACTATTTGCTGAGAATCTGATTCTTTTTCCTTTTTAGTCCGTGTTTCTTTAAATGCGTGATAATTAAAACATTTTAGAGAACTGAGCCCAATGACTGCATACTGTTTCTTGGGCATCCATTATAGCCACATTTTTGGGGACTGCTGAAGGGCGGCCGAAAGCTTTGTAAACACGCCATACGGCTTCCTCATAGTCCATCCTCAGGAAACTTGGGCCATTAAGGGGAAAATGAGGCTGAAGGCGAGCTTGATACAATTCCTTATCTGCCTGTCTGCATTCCTAGGAGTAAAAAAAAATAAAAAAAAATGTCCCCATGATTTGCAATACAAATAAAAATAAAAAAAAACTGTTAACGGTAATGTCATGGTGAGCTCTGGACGCAGCATTCGCGTAAGAGGTTGTGTTTTTTGTAAGCACACAAGGAGTTTGAAGCAGTGACAATTGTAACAATAATAAAACCAATCCATCTCTGCATTCGGATCGTCGGTAGGTTGTGGGAGATTGTTTTATCGTAATAACTCTTTGAATTGGGGCGGGGGGGTACTAATGCTACTGTTGTGGCATCTAATATCTATTTGTTTTGTATATTAAAGACAAAGAAAACACACTGCCTGACTTTATTTCTGGTGTCTTTCAAATCGGTGCTTTGCAATCTGATCGTTTATGAAATGATAGCTATAAAACTTTCCTTCCACTGTTAGGTGGACACATAAACATTAAGGAAGCAGAGGGCGATGGGAAGACAGAGTCACCGGAAACGTGTCTGCGCCACCGGAAGCAGAGGTGGAACGAAGCTTCCGCCCACAGGGCTTCCTTGAACGTTATCAGTTAAAAAATAAATTAAAAAAAGGGAGTGAGGGAAAGGTGCTGGAGGACCCTTCACTGCTGACATAAAAAATGATTCATGCTGGGATTATGATAGGATAGCAGCAGCCTTGAAACCACCGGCAGACCCACTGAGGCGATTCTGGCAAGATTCCCATTAGTTATTTGGTCATCTACTCCCATGTTAATTAATTTGCAAAAACTCCCCTAAGATCCAAATTCACACTAGGATATTTCACCAAATATAAAGTATCATTTTTTCCCTCAGTAACAGTTGATATAGTGATCTACTTTGTTGTATTATGTTATTTATTTTCAATCCCATCTCCTTTAAGCGTGTGGGGTGCATGCATTGCTTGGACAGAGAAACGGAACACATTTTGAACAGCATAAAATAATTTAAAAAATTTGGAGTCGGATGCATGGTCTAACCTGCTGTCGCCTGCTTCGCCGCCCTGAAACACCAGTCAACTTCCAGACTCCTGTTTGTTCTCCACTCATAAGACCAGATGCGTTTTGCTCTCCATTTGCGTGTAGACAGTCTGCAGTTTTCTTTCCAATGGCATTTTGGTTCATTTTCGTGCAGCCAGCATTTCCCTGTCTTCTACCTCTCTCCCAGACTTTCCACAACTCTTGGTGGCTGATTCTCGATTTGTCCTTGCCCTGTTTGCAGCCCCTCTAGCACCATTAAGTAATTGGGCTATTAGTTGATGGGGAAGAGAACCCACCTTGTATAATAATCACAATCCTGGTTAGGCAGAACCACAAGTCATTAAACCTGTGCTGGTAGCTAGTGCAAAGCAGTCGGGCTTAACTTTGATGTAATGCGTAAAGTATTTTTGCAGCACACAAACAGTAATCTAGCGAAAACAAAACAAGGATAATCCTAAACCAATTTAGAAATATAGCGAATATTATAATAAATAAGCTGCTATCAAAATAACAAAAATTCAATCAGTGGAACCGGAGTTATGAGTTTTTAAAGTTATTAGGTGCCGATGGCACCAAGAAGCGTGATCTGAGCGTATCTGGTAGCATTGGATGGAGCAAAGTCACAAGTTCAGGCCTAACCCAATGGAGCAGATAAGGGACCAAGTTCATCCCGCTTGGAGGTTTTGTCTTCTGAATTTGGTGCGAAATAGGCGCAGTGTTGCTTTGCAACATTTCGGTAATACTTTCAGTTGGGATCTGCGCAGTGGGGCTTTGCATCGCTCTGCTCTGGGTGCAGTGTTGCCTTAGAGTAGAGGCTGCGAGGCTCTGCCTCAGGTCTGATGGAACCTTCAGTTATCTTCACGGCGCCGGGAGTGACAGATTGTGAGCAACAGACTCACCTTGGTGAAAGTGCAACTACAGGGAGCCGTCCTCTCTCCCCCGCCTGTTCTAGCCTGAATATGGATAAACTTGATTTTAAACAGAGTGTGATTACCGAATTGCATAACATTACACAGGCACAAACTTCGGTCTCCTTACTAAGGTAGGAGGGGAAAGAGGTTTGTTACAGGGATCTATTAGTCCTGAAGAAAGCTGGGGAAGACACCAAATCTGGCTGAAACATGTTGACGAATTTTGCAGTGGAGGGGGTTAATGGTCCATAATTTACCAGTTTACCACCAACCACCGGGTCAGCAAGACCTTAATTTTTACTCTAACCAGGGAATCCACGAATAAAATGGGTATCTGGAGATCCCGAAGTTAGTCTTAACTTTTAGTCTGCACTGTATTTTTGCTTTGATCCCTACTTCTTTATATGTTTGTACTGTCTCCCCCACCCTATTGCTCCACCTCCTGCGTTGGCTTGCATGGAGGTGTGTTCAGCAGCCCTATGATAAAGCTTGCCACAAATTTTTGTGGGTTAGGGCAGTTTTCTAAACAGAGTATTGTTGCCAGTTTACCTCTAGGAAAATAGCGACCATCTACACTCCTACTTCTGTTTGTGTGTGAGAAGCATAGTGAAAGGAGGTCGGAGTAGGAGTTTTTCCTCTTTCCTCTTATTTGTGTGTGGAACCTTCAGTTGGGCAGGGAGAAATGCACTCTGACTTCAGCCAAGGGTCCAGGACTTTGAGTAAAACACTTTGGGGAGGGGAGGAGGAGAGGGTGCGAGGGTTCAGTTGGTACTAGTGAGCTGGAAAGCAAAAATAGGCCTCTGGGAGCTTTTTGTGTCCCTGTAGCTCAAACTGGGCAGTCAACTGACCCTTAGAGTCACTTCTGGGTTTAAGGCAACCAGGTCCAGTCTTCCTTCAGACAATGAACCGGTCCTATCTGATAGAGACTACTAGCCGCAGATTCCTTAACGTAGAATTATCCCCAGCCGTGAGACTGGTTCCGGAATTTTTTTTGCCACAGCATACCTGCGCGCCAGCGTGGGCGGCACCATGCGACTCCGCCCTGACGCTGTCCGCGGACGTGACGTCAGCGAGGTCACATAAGTCCCACCCCAGCGCGCTGACGTCAGTTTCCTTCTTTTCCGCGTGCAACGCGGATCCGGAGTGAGTTCCCTTGACCTGTTTTCAGGCCTCTTTTAACGCCTTTGCGTTGGGAACAGTGTGCAATGCCTTCGGGTTTCAAGACGTGTGCTTCTTGTACGCGTCAGATGTCGGCGACGGACCCTCACCCTATTTGTATGTGGTGTTTGGGCGAGCACCACGATTCTACGGACTGCGACGCTTGTCAGCATCTCAAGCCGAAGTCCCGGCGGGAGCTCCGGATGAAGTTGCTTTCGGCCTGCTTGTCCAGATCGGTCTCGTCACCGCGTCCGTCCCCTACCTCGGAAGGGTCCAGAAGCCGCCGATTCCAGTTGCGGCATCGTCCTTCACCGAGGCCCCACGGGCGTCGCTCGCCCGCCAGTAAGTCTTGCAGCTTGCCACCGGGGCCCTGTCCTCGTTCTGCTGAGGGCGCGGGTTCCTCTTGGGACGTGCGCCCTCGCCCGCCGCCACCCTATCTGCCGTTTCCTGGCATTGGGGCGACAAGGGCCCAAATGAAGGCCTACGCTACGGCTCTGCAGGCTTCTTTGGGCCCCCCTCCTCTTCCTGAGATGTCCGCGGATCCCTCGCCATGCGCGGGGCCTTCCGCGGACTCGCCGGCGGATTCGCCCCCGGCGCCGACGCGTTCGGCTTCAGGTTTTGGAGGTGTGGTGTCGTCGAGGTGCGGCCCTACGGGGTTCCCCTCTTCGCCCCACGGCGTCCCTGCCTCACCGCAAAGCCCCGCGGGGTTCCCTGTGGTGTCGCAGGAGGTCGCCGGGACTCACGGCTGGTCCCCGAGTCCCCCTCGGTCCTCTGGGCAGGCGGTTGTCTTACCGGAGGCCGAGCCAACGCCTTTCCGGCACCGACGCCTTTCCTCCCCGGCCCTGGCGGTGCCACGGGTGGAGGCCGGGACTGGGGGCGCCTCCCCGAGTCCCTCTCGGTCCTCTGCGCAGGCGGCTGCCTCGTCGGAGGTCGAGCTGGCGTCTTTTCAGCGCCGTTCATTGGCCGCTTCGGTTCCGACCCCGCCCCTTTCTCCTAGGAATTAAAAGAACAACAAGGGAACCCTACTCACTGGGAGCCTGGGTGAATAAATTGGAAGCGTAACAGTGGCTCCTGTGAACTAGTAAAAATAGTAATAATAAAGATGCACACAATGGCAATGTACAGAGTCACGTTGATGTCAGAGAGAGAAGCTAACCACAGACACACAAGTGTAGGTGTATAACTGCTTTTATACATTTTTGGTATGTAAAATACAAAGTATATAAACTAAAAATACAAAAATGTTTATGTTAGGAAAACAATAGTTTACCAGGTAGTGAATGCGTGTCCCAGTGAAAAACATAATAAACCTAGACAGATAGTGACGTAATGCGTGACTTATGTACAAGGTTTTAAAACAATAGGGCGACCATTTGTAGTTTTTACAATATAAACAACACTAAATACAATCATCAATGTTGGATCAAGGTTCGCCCTCTTTAACAGTCGACGGCGTTTCGACCCTGTTTTGAATTGTAGGGTCTCTTCAGGACCTGGAAATGTGGGACACCTAAAAACAAGTGAGGGATAACGTCAGCGTATTGCCACCAAGCACTATCCGTATGGTATCGAAACGTTCATTCTAAATGTTTATGTACCTGAAGGGCGGTAGATCCTGCCTAACGTGAAGAACAGTGCCACCATGTGATAGGGGAGAAGGGGGAGAGAAGGAAAAGGCTACTCACAGGGAACCCGTCCAGGTGCTGTGAAAGAATGACAACTACGGGTTAGCTTGAGTCACTAGTAACAGGAAGGCAGGGCTGCTAGTATGTACCACACCGTAGCCTTTCAAACCGCACTTACCCCATGTGAGGAAGGAGTGTGGTAGACGAGACCTGAACTCAAGACCGGGAATTCCTCAGCAATACTGCAGGCCCTCTTTTTAATCTTTAGTTTTTGGCAATCTATAGATAGTGACAAGAATAATTGGCATATAGCATTGGAAAAATTGCAATGCCAAGTGTAAAATGCCTTTGCTACGGGGGATAGACATACCTTAATTGTTGCAAGAAATCCGATGTATGATTTTCCCTGGGCCTGCTGGAGTGAAGAAGCGTGCGTCTCCTTTGGTGCAATGACATCTGTTTAATGAAAAGCCGGTAGCTTTTGTAAGCGTGTTTCCCGCCACATGATGGCAGTATAGACTAAGCTGTGGGATCTGGAGCCTAGAGCTGCTCGGTAGTTCTGTGTGCTTAAATGAAAATAAAGAATAGACCCTACACTCGCAATGATGCAGTGACAATTGTTGGAAGAAGGGCCGGTAATATTAATGGGCATGCTTATTCCACGTTGTGGTGTTGTAGACTACGCTATTGGATCTGTAGCCTAGAGTTGCTCGGTAGTTCTGTATGTTCGAATATAAATAAAAATAAAGGACAGATCCAGCGCTTCGCATAGGACTCAATAATCCAAACTCATTTCAAAACAATACTTCTCATATAATACTCTAATAATTCTTTTCAGTAGCGCTTCACAAAACGTAAAATCATAAATTTAAATAATTCCTTTGTATAGCAAGGACAGTCCATATTATAACAATATATATAAAACAAAAGGAACAAGCTAAAAAGTAATAACGTGGTGTAACACATTACTTATACCAGTAAAAAATCGACCAGGGTATCTAATATACTCATTTTGCGGCATACTTGCAGATCACTATTAATATTAGCATGGGGAAACGTCACAGTTGTCTATAATAATATGACTGCATGCTGCAGCCCAAAAGTCGAAACGACACCAGAACCATTCACAGTAACAGGTTAAAAACACTCCTAACAAGCAGTTTATCAAAGCTGTCTATATATGTGCAATACTAATATACATACATGTAACTGGCCATAGAGTTAGTGCAACATTCTCATTACTCAATTCGGCGAAAGGCATGTTGTATAGGCTTCTCTGCCTTCTCCGGAGACCCCTCAGGCACCTCACTCGTCCGTGAGTCCTCCATCCTACAGGGGCTGGCCGTTTCTTCCTCCAGCAGGGCACGGGGACGGGCGGCTTAGTTTGCAGCCTTCGCCCACGGAAGAGTTACTCTCTCCCCCACGTCGCCCTACAGAGGCGAGTGTAGCCTTTGTCCGGGCCATCTCCACGGCCACCGGCATTTTGCAAATGGGCAACCCGGTCGCTCCACTCCCAACAGATCACTTGTTGGAGGTTCTCCACCAGGGCTCTGGTGGAGGGGAGCCGCTTCTTCCATTTGAAGCTTCGCTTCACGACTCTCTTCTGGGGGCCTTGGGGCGTCCTGCTACGGGGGATCCGGTGCCTCAGCCGCACCTCCACTGCCACCGTCCTGCCCCGCACGATCCAGTCTGCCTTTTTTCCCACCCGTCTGCCCAGGGCCCTGTCTTGCAGACTGCTTCCCTTCCTTGCCTTCAGTGTTGCTCCCTTCGTCACGGGAGGCCCGGTGGTTGGACTCCTGGGGGCGAAACATTTTCGCTTCCACTAGTGCTGCTCTGCGCGCGCTCAACACACTTTGTGTGTTGGCCAGGGCTACCTCTGACCTATGGGGTTCCGCGGAGTCCCTTCTGTCTCGCACCTCCCACGAAGGTGTCTGCGCTGATCTGCGGCACCATGTGCTGGATGGTCGGGAGTTAGTTGCATTTATTCTCTGTTCGGCCTTGGATGTCTCTGATTCTCTCGCCTGCGCTATGGCGAGTTCTGTGGCCCTCCGCCACCATGCTTGGTTGCGGGTTGGCGTCTTTCCCGAGAATATTCGGGAGCGTCTTGTTGACCTGCCGTTTGATGGGATTCTTTTATTTAACACCCACGCGGACTCCGCTATTCAGCGACTCCTTGCAGGGCTCCGTCCTCCTCCCCCTCCATAAGCTTCGGCTTGTCGGTTCTCAGGTGTCTTATGGGCGGCGTTTATCCCACCTTTCTCTTTGGGCCTAGTGTTTCGGTTGGCCCCTCTGTGTGTGGCTGGGAATGCCTTCAGGGTCCTTAAGTTGGCCCCTCTGTACTTTTGGCTGCGGGTACAGCCCTTTAGCTTTTGTGGTGTTTTTTGGCTGTTAGTGAAGCCGTATAGGTCCTCAGGTTGGACCATCTGTGTATTCTTTATTGGCTGATTGGTAAGCCGTCTGTGGTGATACCCACAGGTCTTTTCTGTTCTTGACCTCTGCTGCGGGTTTTCCCTAAGAGGTGTTCCCCTGTTTTGTTTTGGAACGTGTCATACCCTAGGTGGGGTACTTGTTGGCTATTGTATAGCTCTGTCCTAAGCTGGGCGGGTGTGGATACCTTCTCGGGTTCCTCGCGTTTCCTGGCGTCACTGTATTCCGCTTGGTGCGGTCTTTTTTTTCCTCAGCCTTAGCGCAGCTTTCGCTGCTCCAGGTTCTGTCCTGCTCAGTATCAGGTGGTGTTTCTATCCTTCTTCTACAGGGCTTGCCTGTCGTACGTTTTGCCCTTTGTTCCTGCGGGATATCTGCCTCTGTGCGTTTTGCCTTCCCTCTTCAGCCTCTGGATCGCCAGACCGACTTTTGTCATGCCGTCTACGGCGTCATGTCTTGGTGTTTCCACCTTATTATCCGACGTTCGGCCTGGTCCTCTACCCTGTGTTCCAGGGGGGCCAGGATATTCCTGGTGTTCTCCTGTGTTCTGGTTGACGGCTTTAGGTCTGTGCTACATATTTCTCGCTTCTCCTCTTTTTCTTTTGGCCGGTCCCACTTCTCTTCGTGGGCCGGGTTGTGCCACTGGGACGGTCCTTCTCTGGGGCTTGTTCTGGGGTTCCCTGCCTCTGTCTTAGTCTTGCGCTCGGCTTGTTCTGGGCACACTACTTCATAGTATGTACCAGCTGCCTGCTGCGCATGCATGGACATTATGGTCCACCCCTGTGGGCCTTGGCGTGTACCCGTGTGCTCCTGTCCCTTGCTCTGCTGGAGCTTTGCGCGACTGTGTCTTCCTTCTCACGTATGTGCTTCTCGACTGTGGGGCCGTTCCTGCCTTGTCCCCGGCCTCGGGGCTGATGCTCGTTCAGCTATTTCCTTCGCTGTGTGTGTTCTCTGAGGCGGGCGCTGCCTCCGTTTCCACCTCTTCTCCTTGGATTTTGCGGGTGGTTCTTTTCTTCCTTTGGTACTCTCTTGGTGCCGTCTGTCCCTCCGGGTTCTCTGGCGGACGCCCTTTGCCCCTCGGGTAGGCTTGTGGTATCCTGGCCTTCCCTTCTCCTTGTTCTTATTTACTTCTGCTTGGTGGGGGCTGGGCCGTCCTTCCTGTCCCCATGACACATCCCCTGTTGGGGCCCTGTGTTCTTCCAAGCTGGTGAGGTTCTCTCGCAGACCCTCCTCCTATCTGGGTATGGCTAGGGTATCTATTCTACGTTAAGGAATCTGCGGCTAGTAGTCTCTATCAGATGTACAAGTTACTTACCTTCGGTAACGATGTATCTGGTAGAGACGATTCTAGCCGCAGATTTCTTCACGGACCGCCCTTCCTCCTCGTTCTGCGAGGACCTTCAGTTTGGTCTTCTGCACTCGCTTCCCTCCGGGTGGCTTTGTCTTCTGCGAGTGTCCTCTTTCACTTCCTCCCTGGCGGGATGCTTTGTTCTGTTTCTTTGTTCCACCCCTTCCTTTCTGGTACTTGGACGGTGGGTTCACGTGTACTTCTGCATCCCTCCACCCTGGTTTTTCCAGTGTGGGGCCTCCTCATAATCTTCTCCCTTTCTCATTGCTTGGGGTTTCTGACTCCTGCAGTCCTCTGGGTTGGGGTCTCTTGGCTGTGCCTCAGCCCTTAGCTCTTTACAGGGGATACGACACTCCTTGATGGTGTTGTCTTGGGGTAATTTATCGTTACTCGTCTGTTCCGGATTGTTGCCCTTCACTGTTATAGATTGTGGTTGCAGACTTTCTGTCGTCTGTTATGGCATTTTTCACATGTTTTTTCTGCCTCCAGGGTGGGTATCTCCTTCGCTTTGCAGGGTTGCTTCTCAGAAGCGGTGCTCTGCTCTTTCCCTTCCATGACTTTCAGTAACACAGTGCCTGGCACTGTCCCTCATGGTGCTGTTCTTCACCATTCGCTTCTCCCTTTCTGTTTTACGGATTTTTTCGCACACTGTTCCCATACTCTCCCAGTTTTGTTTCTGATGGCTCCGCGTTGTGGCGCGGAAAAGTTCTCCGAAGAAAACTGACGTCAGCGCGCCAGGGTGGGACTTATGTGACCTCGCTGACGTCACGTCCGCGCACAGCGTCGGGGCGGAGTCACGTGATGCCGCCCCCCCCCCCCGGGCGCGCAGGGATGCTGTGGCAAAAAATATTCCGTATCCAGTCTCACGCCTGGGGATAATTCTACGTTAAGGAATCTGCGGCTAGAATCGTCTCTACCAGATACATCGTTACCGAAGGTAAGTAACTTGTACTTTCTGAATCTTCTCGGGTCCAGGAGTTTTCTGATTTCATGTTCTTGCGATGCCACATTTACACCCAGTGCCAGCATCTGGGTTATGGACAGCCCTTTGTCTAATCCTAAAACTGGTTCCGATCAGTTAGTCTCTTTTCTCTGAGTTTGTCTCAAGCCAGTCCAAGGAAACAAAGGGCAAGCAGACCCAGGTGTGAGCTGCATCTGCCAGTGACAGGTTAGGTATCTTCTGAAGTCAGGAAGGGGCTGAGTACAGCCCTCCGGTTACCCTTGAAATCTCCCGAAGGGGCTGGGTACAACGCCTATACCATCCTGCTCAGAAGAGGAACACCTTTCCCCACATCTAGGGTCCTTTGTCTTCTGTCTTGAAGGAATACAGATCACACCACAGGAGAGCTATTTACAGTCAGGTGAACTTTGACATTAGAAGAAAGTCACATTTGTTTTAGGCAGAAAAATGCTAACTTTATAAAATTGGCATTTTCAAAATAGTAATTTAATATCCAACTTGACCATTAGGTTGGATTTTGAAATACTGTTAATTTGAATCTTTGAACTATGATTCTTGCTATTCCCATACTGAAGTTGGAAGAAGGAGAGGTGTGGTGCAGCGGCCAGGGCAGCTGACTTCGGAGCACAGGGTTCACGGTTCGATCCCCGGCTCCGGCGGCAGCTCAGCTCAGCACCATGTGACTCTGGGCAATAGCTCACTTAATTTCCACGACAGCCCCCAGCGCCTTGAGACCCGTAAGGGTGAGTAGCTGCGCTATATAAAAAAAACTGACAAGTTATGCTTTATAAGGGGTTATAATGTAACTCAGTATTTTTCTGCGGGAGAGGCAGCTTTGCCACTGTGAAAAATGACTGCAGATTATTCACTGCCAGGACACGTAAAACCTAAGTACATGTGCTACTTTTCAAATACCATGCACCCTTCCTAATGAGTCTTTAGGCCCTACCCTAGGGGTGACTTATATGTATTAAAAAGGAAAGTTTAAGCCTGGCAAAAGGTTTGTTTTGCTACGTCGAAATGGCAGTTTTAAAACAGCACATATGGGCTGCAATCGCAGGCCTAAGACATGTATACAGTGCTACTTTAGTGGGGGACGCAATGAATGCTGCAGCCTACTAGTTGCATTTAATTTACAAGCCCTGTGTACACGTTGTACAATCTACTAGGGACTTGTAAGTAAATTAAATGTCCAATCTGTTGTATACCAATCTTACCAAGTTTGGAAGAGAGAGCACAAGGATTTTGCACCTGGTTAGCAGGATTAAAGTGCTCAGAGTCCTAATGCCAACAAAAACAGGTTCAGCTACATAAGACAAAAATCTGGGGAGTACCATGCAAAAGATGGTCTTTTCCAGCTCACTTTGGTCCTATTAATGTGGGAACTCAGGAATAGACTTGAGTAGTGGGCAGACATCTTTCATCCCCCCCACACTTCTTTCATTTCACCTCCCCTAGGCATATCTAGGACTTTGTCATGAAATAGCACAAGGAGTTGGTAAGTGAACCACTTTTATTTTCAGCCTTCATGTCGGGGTGACATTTGTTTTTCTAGTTAAGTAGTCCTGGTTGGGACATCATGTTAAGTACTCCAGCTCCTGTTGCACAGAGGGTCTCCCTGAGGCCCCTATGCAGCATATCACCACAGCTTGCTGAGTGGTACCTGTGAGGCGTGGTACTAGAACATGCCAATAGATACACAAGTGGTCCTACACCACAGCTTCCTGCAAGTTGTCTATCCTGCAAGTTGCCTATGTGACTTTCACTAATCTCATTTGTCCTAAGTGAAGTCCTATTTATCCCATTCAGAAATGTGTGGATAAAACTCTTTCTAGACCTGGATCTGTCAAATTATTTTGGTGCACGGGTCACACTTGTTTCCACTTTCTTCTGCCATCAGATCTCTCAGTTGGGGATCTTTTTCCTGTTCCCATCTCCAGTTCAATTTTTGCTAGCACTCTTCATGGGTTCCACACACTTCTTTTTGTGACTCTCCAGGAACCTCGACTTCTAATGACCAAACTTCTAGGGGTGCTGAGTTTTCTTCAGCGAATCAGAACTTTTGACTCATTTTCACACTTTTATAAAAAACTCCTGCGAAAGACTCACCATTTCAAGCTCAACTTGAGCCTTGGTTATGTCCATTTCGGTTCATAGCTTCTGGCTGCTCTAGCCTCTGATCTTTGACCCCGCTTCCACACTGTCGGATAACAATAGTCTCCTCTCTGAAACCAGACATATACTGATCATGTTAAAGTTGATGATGCAATTGAAATTCTTGAGGAGGCCTCCTTCCATAACCTCTAGGGGAAAGAACCCTCTCCTAACCCGAAAGATGACTACACTGGGATTTACTATTGGAAGATGTACCTGAGGAAACATTGAAAATCAAGCAAAAGCCTCACACCAAAGTAGACATAAATAAAAGTTTTCCAGTAAATTCAGATCTAGTTAAGATGCCTCCCCATCTGCGAATTTCTTCAATCCTCCCAGGAGTGTTTTGGGTGTTGCTGGCTAGGAGTTATTATGGAGCTTTTTTTACCTTTACTCCTCTTTTCAGTTAGGTCCTATTTTTCAGTACTTTTGGGTAAGAATGTATGTCCAAGCTCCCCCCTAAAAGTTTCAGCAGGCAAGCCCGAAAATGTGTCCTTCGAAGGGCAACATCAATATCTGAAGGAAATGTTTGACCATGTTGCAGAAAAGAAGAAACCTTGTGCAAGCCTTTTGAAGATGGACAGTTTTTTAAAAATTTGTACCATGTTGACACAACAGTAGAAGGGATTACATGTTGTCAATCTGTTAGAGCCGAGGAGTACGTTGGATCTTTGCTACAAACCTTTTGCCACACCATTTTCTACCCCGCATATTCTTTCTCGAGTATTTCTTCTTTTTGCATATTTCTTTTTTTGTTTGACCTATTGTCTCGTCCTATATTTTTTTGTGTTCCCTTTTGTCTGACCCTTTCTCTCAGAGTGTGATTTTCCCAATCTTTATATTTCAGTCGTTCCTAGCGATCCTTCTCTGGTGTGCTTTTCTCACTTGTGTTTACTAAGTTTCCTCCTGTGTTTTCCATCACAGGGCAGACCAGGTTGTGTAAATGAAATGAGGCCGTTTTCTGTGTTTGCGCGGAGGCACCAGTGTTCATGTAAGCGATGCAGGGCATTTTGCTGTGTCTGGGCAGAGGCAATGAGAGCATATTTTTCTTGCGCCTTTCTCTCTTTTGTTTGATCTTTTCCCTTCTTAATTCTCTTTTTTTCCCCCAGAGTTATATATAGCGTGAACTTGACCCGAAGGTATCGGGTATTAAAGCGCTTTACGTGAGCGCCAGTTTCATTACAGACAGACTCATTCATTAGGTCGAGCCTCGAAGACCTTTTGTATCCTCTTCTACGGGCTCTGGCAAACCCACCAGTTGCCATTGGCCTTTATCTGGGTCATTTACAAATGCCGTCTTGTTATTGGTGCATTTTTTTTTAAATGTCCCTCCTTTGTGGGCTTAGCTCCCTCGCTGGCGATTTCTCGAAGAGAACGTTTTGCTTGGCCATTACACTGTACAGCGTGTGATGGCCCTCCTCCTTCATGTTTCCCATGACATGAAGAGGCGACTACATAGACGGTGTTCTTTTTTGTGAAACTAACGTTAATTTAATAACAAGCTTCAAGCGAGAATTACAATTTCTTGAACATAATTTGTAAGCTTTAGTTAAAGAATTTTTTTAGGATTGAGGTAGCTATATGAGAATACTAAACTGTAAATAGCTAGAATTGCATTGCTACTTTAATAAAAAAGCGTAATTTCTAAAAGGCCCTTATTAAACTGAACGTCGTATGAAGTTCGGGATTTAAATTACGTTATTTGACGGATTCTTTAGTGATTGGCTAAATCATTGTATCTTCATGATGGCTGCCGTTTCGAATGCGCAGAACTCCTAATGTCTGTCCATTTTCAATGTCTACCTCTTTCCCTTTCCCAAGAATCTGGAGAACTGGGTGCTCCGGATGTACTACCATGACATGGTAATGACAACCTGAGTTCCATACAGAAGAACATGGCGGCGGAGGCTGCTGTGGAGTTGCTTTTCTTGGAACACCAGAACAAGGTATGCACAGGGAGAGCGGGGAACGAGGAACGGAGAAGAGGCTGGGCAGGCAGTAGCAGAGATGGCAGTAAGAGCTGCTTTCTCGGTAGATGGACTATGACAGCGCAGTGATGGATACCGCCTGGATATATAAAGTATAAGGGGTCTTAAACCTTTTACATTTGTTTTTTTTCGGGGCACTTATTCGATGCTCCCAGGACGGGTTTAGTTTGATATCTCCAATGGCATTGCTGTCGTATTCACGTGCAGGTCCAGATGCGTATATCCATCCTTCCCTCATCAAGGCGCTATACTTCCTCCGAAGGCACAAGCACTGTCGGAATTGTAACTGGTTGGAATTAAACCTGCACCTGGGCCCAAACACCGTCTTTCTGCGCTTAGTAATTTATGCAGAAGCCATGGTCGTCCTCTTAAGCTGTATCCATCCATCCGTCTGATATTAGTGCAGCAGAAGGTGACCTTTGGCAGCCCCTGTACCTTGGTTTAAAGTGAATACCCAGCGAGCCTGTCAGAGTGCACATGCCTGTCTCATCCTCTTGGTAAGGAGTAAGTGTCACGCATGCCTAATTTATCCCTTTACAGAGGAGTAAGTGCAGGCTGTGCATGCCTTTTTCATTCTCTCAGACAGGAGTAAGTGCACTATGCCTGCACAAACCTGTGTCACTCCCTCAGAGAGGAGTAAGCGCAGCTTGTGCATGCCCATCTCTTTTTCTCAGGTAGGAGTAAGTGCAGTCTGCACATGCCTGTTTGTTGCCCTCAGAGAGGAGTAAGTGCAGCGTGCTGCTGTTTTCAACTCTCACTCCACATCTGACAGGTGGGTGGGGCACAGGGGTGCTTATGTGGTCACACACAGTTGCCTTTTAAGTACGTGTTTGTATTTAGGTGATCAGAGCCGGTAAACAGATGGTGACTGCGCAGTGATGTATGCCACCGGAAGATTAAAATTAAAAGGGATCTCAAACCTTTTAGAATTTGTTATTTGTCAGTGCGCCTATTAGCTGCTCCCATGTGCTGGTCCAGATGCGCAGCTATCTGAAAACCCATCCTTCCCTCCTCAAGGCGCCGTGCATCCGGTAGGGGTGCAAGCACTGTGTGAATTGTAGTAGGTTGGAATCAAACCTGCACCTAGGCCCAGACACAGTGTTTCCGCGCTTAAAGGAGTAAGTGCCACTTACGCATGCCCGTTTCATTCTCTTAATATGAAGTGCCACTTACGCATGCCTGTTTTATCCCTTTACAGAGGAGTAAGTGCAGGCTGTGCATGCCCATTTAATTCTCTCAGACAGGAGTAAATGCACTATGCCTGCACACACCTGTGTCACTCCCTCAGAGAGGAGTAAGCGCAGCTTGTGCATGTCGATCTCATCTTCTCCGGTAGGAGTAAGTGCAGTCTGCGCATGCTGGTTTGCTGCCCTCAGAGAGGAGTAAGTGCAGCGTGCTGCTGTTTTCAACTCCTACTCCACATCTGACAGGTGGGTGGGGTAAAAGGGCACAAGAGGGCTTATGCCATCGCACACTGTTGCCTTTTAAGTACGTGTTTGTATTTAGGTGATCAGTACCGATAAACGGATGGTGACAGTGCAGTGATGTATACCACTGGAAGTTTAAAATTAAAATGGGTCTCAAACTTTTTAGAATTTGTACATTTTTGGTGTGCTTCAACTAAAGCCCAGATCTATCCACCCTCTCCCTCACCAGTGTTCTCTCTCTCACAAATATTCAAGGTCTCACTATCTACACATACCTAGTGACCCCTTTGTTTTACGGGCCTTTTCATTTCCAGGTGTTCTGTCACCCTCTCAACTGCCCAAACTTGGTAGATCTATCTCCACATTCCTCTGTTCTCTCTCTTTAGTTTAGACACTCATACTATCTGTGTCTCTCAGTATCTGTTATTTCAATAATCCTTTTCCACTGCACACCCTGCCACATAATTCCATTACGCAAATCCAATACACACCACACACAATTCCACAACTAGCAATTCCAATACAAACCACATAATTCAACTCCACACCACATACATCCACTACACTACAAACCAAAAAACATAGGTAAAAGACATTGTCATTTACAATGTCAATAGCTCTAACTCTAAAAAATGCTAGACCTATTGCATTGAAAATGCTTGCTTTTGTTAGGCACGGGGAGATAAAGTGATTTGCCCCGATTCACGGGATGTGGAGCGCTGTTGCCAGGACTCGAACCGGTTCCCCAGATTTTAGGTCGGCCGCCCTAGCCGTTAGGCTACATCCTCTCCCTCTTTCCTCTCCATTGTGTGCCTTTTCACTTGTGTTTATTTCAAACTTGCTTATCTATACTTTTGGTGGGGGGATATTTTGTAACATGTTCGTCTGTCACTTTTGTCGTAGTCTGACTGCATCTGAAGAACCACTTTAATTCTCTCTGGTTTGATGAAGTCTGCGGGTTCCTGAAATGTGCATACGTTTTATAGTTTTTAGTAGTGGTACCACAGAATCTGCAACTTGCGACCAGGTTATAACAGTGTTGTCTGTGTCGGAAACTGTCACTTGTTCCCACTTCCTTTCCACCCTAACATCGGGCAATAAGCACATCCACAGCCAAACATGGGGTAAAAGGCCGCTTTATTGGACAGGTAAGCAGTTTACATTTAATACAGATATGTAAATAAGGCCTCACTAATACATATTCATATTCTATCATCCCCCCGCCCATAACAATTCCCCACAACAAACTGCCCCGACATTGTTCTAACTAATCCTCCTCCCAAGCCCCTATCTCCGTCACCTGCCTACCTCTTGCCTCATTCCTCGCTCCCCTATTTCCCTCTGTCCAAAGCTAGTCTGAATGCCCCCAACCCTTCCTGCCTGTCTTGATCTCTTCCAATTCTGCCACCTGTCCAAGCGACATTAAGAACCTAAATCAATGATTTGCACACAAATAACTACAAATTAAATGAATCCTCTAAGGGTGGGTGGGCTGGGCCACAAGAATTGGCGCCTACCTCACTCACAGGCACCGACTAACTGCGCACTGGAAAAGTCACGCTCGACGTGGCTCGTGCTGGTAGCCAGCCAATCAGGACCGGAAAACGACCTTTACAACGCGGTCAAAACACCGCAATACATTTACATCGGTGTTTTTAAAACGCAAGTCATTACAACGACTTGCACTGGAGGGCGCTCTAGACTAAGGAATAGTGTAATTTACTATTCCAACACCTTCTCTACTGTACGTAGACTGGAGTTGGAATAGTAAATCACACTATTCCTAAGTCCAGCGCCCTCCAGCACAAGTCGTTGTAACGACTTGCGTTGTAAAAACAGCGATGTTATGTACCGTGATCTAAATGATCGCGTTGTATCATCATACATCCATCAGGACCACCTACCTGTCCTGGACTGTGCTACTGCCCGAAGCTGCCTGGGGGTGGACATTCTATGAATGCCACCCCCAGGAGCCCTCATCGGGCAATAAGCACATCCACAGCCAAACATGGGGTAAAAGGCTGCTTTATTGGACAGGTAAGCAGTTTACATTTAATACAGATATGTAAATAAGGCCTCACTAATACATATTCATATTCTATCACCCCCCCCCCGCCCATAACAATTCCCCACAACAAACTGCCCCAACATTGTTCTAACTAATCCTCCTCCCCAGCTCCTATCTCTGTCACCTGCCTACCTCATGCCTCATTCCTCGCTCCCTATTTCCCTCTGTCCGAAGCTAGTCTGAATGCCCCCAACCCTTCCTGCCTATCTTGATCTCTTCCAGTTCTGCCACCAGGAAAAACCCTGACATAGGTCTTTTTTCCTGTCCCCCAGTTCGGTTGAAATCTAAATTTTATGCCAAATATTTTAATTTAGAAAAAACCACTGTCGCCAAACAGGTAAAGAAATCGTTTATTAAATTGGCTAAACAAGCCATGTCAAAAAACTCTTCCGAATAATGCAGCATGCGTTTCAAAAAGAATTCAATCAAAGCATTGGCTAACGGGTGCAGGAGGGGGGGCAGGGGGGATGAGTTTTGGCAAAAAAGGGGGTGGGAGAGGCTGAGAAATGGACATATGAAACAGGAAAGAAAAAAGCTAGAAAGCTGTCGCCTAACAGCTTCGTTAACACCAAGCTTTTAAAACAAGGATTTTTGCAATCATCTCTTTTATATTCAAAATGTAAATCTCATTACCTATGAAAGAAAGGTGCACCCCATCGTGACGAAAAAATTGATAATACTCTTTCGTAATGTCACTGTGTGCCAACCAATAAATGCCATTATTGGAACAAAAACGGTGTAGATCCCTGTTCACTTTTCTCCGTGCTCTTTCTACCGCAGTGAATCTCTCTGCGCCCCTCCAAACTCTTCTCGGCATCAGTGCTGTCATGATAACTTTCGTTTTTGCCCATAATTTCGCTAGCAATTCCAAATCAGCCTTTATTTCTATAAGCAAACCCAGCCCTGATAGTTGCACAAGATCATTTCCCCCCAAGTGAATCAAAATAACTTCAGGGCGATTCTTAGATGACAGTTCACTCAACAAAGGCATCAGCCGACCCCCATTTCATGCCACTTTAACCCAACCAAAAAACAGGAACTTCATCCGAACAAAAACCTAAATTTTTCCCAAAATGTCTCTTTTCAGCTTGCTTCGCAGCCCACTTAACAAAAGAATGTCCAACTATCCAAACTGCTTTTTGCGGACGTGAGGAACCCACTGTCACACCTGAAAAGAAAGAACAATATGCTTGGAAAATACTTATGCATCTAATTCTCTAATATATCTTAAGCAACAGTCTGAAGTCCAACGCCCCAATTTTTTCACATCGTTGATAGAGAATCCCCACCTGGCAGCTTCTGACGCCGCTCCGATTCTAAATGAGTGGGTACCAAAATTCTGAGGATTTCTACTTAAGTTTTTTAGAATTTTTCTCAAAATTGCCAGCATTTGGGGAGCCGTGAGAGGAGAGCCATCCTGGTGCCTAAAAACAAATTGGACAGCGGCACCTCCTACCTCTACGAAATCCAACCAAGCTTTTATAGGGCATAACGGACCTCCTAATCTTTGCAAAATTACTTTTGAACCCTTACCAACTTGATCCGTTTTGGAACTTTCAAGAAAAATACCTACTGAATTTTTAAACAGAAAAACATTATTAACTTTAAGATCTTCATTTTTTGCTTTACCTAGCAATTCAGATATTCTAAATGCTCCAAAAAATAACCAGATCATGCATAACTTGAATAAACGGCATTCAAATTCAGAAAAACAAACACATTGCAAACTTTTTGTTATATCCTATAACAATTTCAGAGAAATTGGCTCTCGCAGCATTTGTCCTCTTTTTTATTTTAGCCCATCCTTGCAGTATTCGTCGTCCCATTTCACCCGCTGATGGTGGGTATCCCCAAAAGAGCTTCCCATAGAAGGACACACCTGCTAATTTACCCGCTATTGTTGTTGAAGAAATATTCCTTTCTATGTTAGACATTATGAAGTTAGTTATGTCATTCCTGCGTTCTTCCATCCCTTTTGGGCTACTAATTCTATAAGCAGCGCCTGAATCTAAAAATTCTAACCAAGCTCTCCTGTAAGCCAATTTGGTGCTTCTTGCCAAAGAATTCTCAACAAGTTGTCTAACATTCAATTTGCTAAATCCCATACCTCCTTGGGAACCTGAGTTTTCTGCAGATCCGCTCCGGGCGCTAAACCACTGAATCTCTGTCACTGAAAACGAGATAGCGCATCTGCAATGTTATTGTCAGCTCCGGGTATATGCTTTACTTTAAAAACTATATTAAACATTAAGCAACCCAGCATGAATCTTCGTAGAAGCTTTAATACATGTCTGTCTTTCGCTCTCTGACCATTTGCCAAATCCACTACTGTTGTATTATCCACGTTAAACAACACTGTTCTGTTTTATGCACTCTTCCCCCAAACTGCCAATGCCACTATCAATGGAAAAAATTCCAAAAAGGCAATACTTTTCTTCTCTTCTACCCAATTAGATGGCCACTGTTCCGCACACCATTTCCCATCCCAAAAAAGACCAAATCCGTTTGCACCAGAAGCATCAGAAAATAATTGCATCTGCCAAACAAAATCATCATCTATTGACCAAATTGGGACACCATTAAAAGCTCGGAAGAACATCAGCCAAACTTCAAAAACAGCTCTCATACTTGCAGATATCCTTATCCTGTAATGGGGCAACTTGACACCAGACATGGAAAAACCAAGTCTTCTACAAAAAGTTCTACCTGCCCTCACAACACGACAAGCAAAATTCAGATGACCCAAGTAAGCATTGAACTTCTGATAACGTCAACTTGTAAGATCCTCTTGCGTGTTCTAACATGTTTGTCATTTCAATTACCTTCTTGCTCGGAAGCCTGGCCTCCATTTTTTCTGTATCTATTTCTATACCAAGATATGTCGGGCAACATTTTGGACCTTCAGTTTTTCCTTCTGCCTATGGCACTCCCAGTTCATCGACTACCAATTCAAAATCTCTTAAGGCTTTTTCACACTGTTGAGAGCCACCCGCTCCCATGAATAAAAAGTTGTCTAGATAATGCGTCACATCCATATGACCTGTTCTAAATTAAAAACACCTCTGTAAAAAGGTGCTAAACATCTCAAACAATTTGCAGGAAATTGCGCACCCCATCAGAAGTGCTTTATCCATGAAAAATTGTCCCTCAAAATGGATTCCTAGCAATGAAAAATCTGAAGGATGTACTGGCAATAGCCTAAAAGACGATTTAATATCACATTTTGCCAGCTCGGTATTGACACCCATGTCCTTTATCATGCTTAAGGCTGTATCAATGGAAGCAAACTTGACTATGGTATCTTCTTTAGCAATGAAATCATTAACGGGGAGCCCTTGAGGCCATGATAAATGCTGTATCTTTCTGAATTCCCCTTCAGTTTTCTTAGGAATTACACCGAGGGGAGAAACAATGAGGTTTTGCAATGGTCATGATTCAAACTGGCCTGCCATCCTCCCTTCTCTAACTTCCATCATTAATTTCTTTCTTACCAACTGCGTGTATTCATTAACAGACTTTGTTTATGTCAAATCTGCGGCATCTAGGCCCTTGATAACCTAGCCTAAAACCTTCTTTGAACCCCCATTCTAATATTGTTGCCTCGATTGTCTCAAGGTAAAATTTTAACCAAAAGCACAAGACCTCCACGTTAATTGGTGTAAAAGCCCTTGTTCCCAGGTTGAAATGCATACCCTCTCCCTCTGTTCTGGTTAAAACCTCCCCTGCTGGACTGATCTCCGAAGCATTGCAATATTGAATGTTTTCCACCACACCTGGAGCATTCATGTTTATATTTGCAAAGGTCCTTCTGGCAGAAGCCCCTGTTAAAATTCCAGCAGGCACCTGACACAAATGATTGAGGTTTGCTCCAGTTCCCCCCCCCACCCTGGGGTGGGTCTGCCTTGAAAAGGCCGATGAGCAATGGCCAGACCACTTGCAGTATGCATAGAAGGTGGAGGCCTCTGTGGGTACATCCACTGAACCCAGAGTTCGTTGTCTACCTCTCCCCATGGTTTATCTGGTACTAGTACTAATCGGGCTCGGAACTCCTCATCATAATGGAGCCAAGCGTAACCTCTGAATTCTGTATAAGCTTTTCTTATTGTGTCTAAATATTTAAATATCGCCACTGATCTGTCGGGGAACTTTTCGCAATACACGCTAGCAAAAATAAGGAAAGCGGATGTCCATGAATCCATATTAGTAGGTACCCTTGGTCTCTTGGCTAATTCCCAAGCTTCTTCTCTCGAACCTTCTTTTGATTGAATTTCTCTATGGAGCAATTTGAAAACATCTACAAATTCCCCTTTCCAAATCTTTTCTTTGGTAGCCTTGTTTAAATGAGAACCTAAAGGCATTGATAACCCCATATACGGTAAACGTCTTAAACTCGATGAATTTGTTTTCTCATTTTCACTTTTGTTAACCTTTTCGGTGCTTTCTTCAACGTTGACCTTACCGTCATTAAACTCACCTTCTTTAACAGCCTGATCTGTTACCTTTGAAAAATGTTCATTTTTAGTTTTTTCTTCGGCCCCTACATTTTTGTCAACACACAACTTTTTATTAATCCCCCTTTTAAAAACCTCACCTGCTCTTAAGGAGCCGTCCTCTTCGGGTGCTGTTCTTTTCTTCTTTTTATCTTCCTGACGACTATACTTTGCATTTTCTTTGCACCGGAAATGTTCAATTTCTGTATCCTGTGAAAAATAATCTCTGGAAAATGTTTTAATGTTCCCCCACCCCGAACCCAGGACTGTTTTGTTGCCAGATTAACATTTTCTCTATCGTCATCGATCTCACCTTCCTCAAGTGACTCAAATTCGTCATCCTCCCACTCATTTCCTACCACCCCTTTATTCTGCCCTTTCTTTCCCTTCATGCTACCACCTGGACGTTCCCCATCCCCAACCCCTCCATCATATACTTTCCAATTTATTGTTTTTGCGTAGTATGCCGCTCTCTTTGGATCCATCGGTGCAGGAAAATTCGCTTGAAAATTCTCCTCTTCTTTTCTGGTTTTGTTGCAGGACGCTAGAGACCCGTTAAGAACTTCTCTACTGCCCTTTATTTTGCTTGGCAGCATCTCTCCCCCGATGGACTGCGAGCCGCTTGAGCTTGCATTCACAGAAACTCTTGTGTTCTTCAATTTAGCTAATCTGCCCTCATTAATAATTTCATTAGGTACCCAGATCCAATTACCCTCCAATTCAGGCTCGCTATCCAAATTTTCAATAACTGCACTTTTATTAATGAATTTCTCGGCCGGAAAATCATTTTCTGAATCAGATTTTCCCAGCTCATAACTTCTGGCTGGAGGAAAATCCCCCAGTTTAGCATTTACACCGGCTTTTCTTACTTTTTTGGATGAAAGTACGGGCTTCGATAGCATATCACCAGACTCACTGGAGAACACTGGTGCAAGACTCCTATCACCAGAAACAGATATATTAGGGTTAACTCTATTTTGACGTTTTTGGCCGAAAATGTGTATGTCTTTTTTATTTCCAGCTGTCTCCATAACCTAACTGCCATGTAAAAGCTCTGTTTTCTCCTTATTGCCACTAGGTGGGGCAATTGAGCTATTTTCTGTCTCAGTACACTCTCCTTTAAATAACAATGCTCCTTTAATGAGCCTTTTCTTATGGGGAGCAGAGCTCTGCACTGCGCGTGTGCGAGGTCTGCCCCTCCCTCTCTTTGCCAAGATGAAGTGACCCGGTGAATCAGAGGTATGGGGCACCTGTTTACTCGCCTTTTCTTCCAACGCGCTTAATTTGCCCACAGCTTGCATTGGGTTAACAGGGGAGCCTTCACTAGAAGCGCACTCAGCGACGGCTGCTGACACGCCGCTTGCTGCTGCTCTTGTGCGCTTTTCCAGCCCAACCCCAGCCTGATTTAACACGCCGGGAAGGATTAAGTCTTCCCTCCCGGCTTCACAAATAATTCGTAAAGCTTCCCGTACTGAAGCAGCTGCCTCAGTCATTGTGCTAACGCGCTTATCGCCGCACGTTTAACTTTAAATAAACTCTTTCGATAAAAAGAGAGCCACAAGAATTGGCGCCTACCTCACTCACAGGCACCGGCTAACTGCGCACTGGAAAATTCGCGCTTGATGCGGCTCGCGCCGGTAGCCAGCCAATCAGGACCACCTACCTGTCCTGAACTGTGCTACCGCCCGAAGCTGCCCGGGGGTGGACATTCTATGAATGCCACCCCCAGGAGCCCTCATTGTCCGTGTTGCGTCCCTGCCGTAAAAAAAAAAAGCAGTATGGCGCAGCCATCAATAGCTGTCTCACAGGGCTTTTTTTTCTTCGAATATTTAGCCACGCTGCGCAGCCACACTGCTGTACAGCTTGACTAAAAGACATTCACAAAGCCAATAGCTCCTGTATAAGCTTTGCCAACGCTTGTTTGCACAGAGTTTAATACTGCTTTTTAGAACTGTTAATATCAGATGTCATTTACTATTGCACAATATATTGTACTCAATTTAGTGACCTTCAGGTGGATGGAAAGTGGAGTCTGCTGTGCCCGGATTCAAAGTTGTAGCTTTCTGATCTCTAAATTTGTCAGTGGTAAATGTTTAATTAAGTGAGCTATTTCTTGGCTTCTTTAATGTTAATGTTAATGTTGACTTGTAGAGCGCTTAATACCAGCAGGTCTCTAAGCGCTTCAAGAAGATCAGCGTCAGTTCCAGGAGAGTACTGTCAGAGCCGGGAGTGTCAAGCCCAGGCTTCCGTGAATAGAAGGGTTTTGAGTTTTTTTCTGAATGGAAGGAGACGTCTTTCTGCCCGAAGCTGGCCCGGCAGCCTGTTCCAAAGTTGTGGTATTAGAACAGAAAATGCACGGCCACCTTTAGTAGTGTAATTAAATCGTGGGCATTTTAGAAGGCCTTCCGTGGAGGACCTTAGTGAGCGGCCGGGAACATATTTCTCCAGGCGTTCCTTGATGTAATTGGGTGCCTGACCGAAAAGGGCCTTATGTGTGATGCAGAGGCCTTTGAATTTAGCCCTCTGCTTGATTGGCAGCCAATGGAGTTGTTGCAATAGGGGTGATGCCCGCGTGCCCCTCGGTAATTTGAAAATTAACCTGGCGGCATCGTTCATCACCACCTGAAGTTTGCTCACCAGTGAATCTGGTAGACCGATATAGAGCGAATTCCCGTAGTCCAGCCGGGCCAGGATCAGGGCGGACACGACTGTCTTCATGGATGAGAAGGAGAGGATAGGGGAGAGTCTCCTCAGCTGCCTGAGTAGGCCGACACAAGTTCCAAACACAGTGGAAACTTGATTGGCCAGTGAAAGTTTGGCATCAATTTTGATTCCCAGACTTTTTACCACCGGAGCTGGGGCTGGATTGTCACCCAGTTCGTGCGGCCAGTACAGGGAATTCCAAGGGTTACTCTCAGTGGTGACGGCCAAAACCTCTGTCTTGTCCGGGTTCATCTTGAGTGAGTTGGCCGTCATCCACTTAACCGTAAATCGCAGTATGTCTTGCGCCCGGGAGTGGGCCTGCGGGGTGTTTTCTATTTGGAGTATGATTTGCGTGTCATCCGCATAGTTGAATACCTGGCAGTCCATTAAAGCAAGGGCCTTTATCAAAGGTCTGAGGTATATGTTGAACAAGAGGGGGGAGAGCGCCGACCCTTGTGGGACTCCGCAGGGGGAGGACCCCCTCTCAGACCCAGTCGCCCATCTGAATTTTTTGGGTGCAGTCGGTCAGGAATGAGGCAATCCACTGAAGGATTGGGCCGCCAATCCTAATGTTTTGTATTCTTTCCAGGAGTAGGGAGTGGCTGACCGTGTCGAACGCTGCCGACAGGTCTAGGAGGACTAGGGCACATGGCTTCCTGTTGTCTGATGTGATCCTCATATCGTCAAGTACTGACAGCATCATTAATTTGGTACTATGGTGAGCTCGGAAGCCAGCCTGCCTGTCTCCCAAGAGGTGGTGGTCCTCCATGAATCTGGATAGAGTCTGCAGGACATATTGTTCTATGATTTTGGCCAGAAATGGGAGCTGGGATATGGGTCTGTAATTTTTCATATTGGAGGTGTCCGCTCCTGTCTTCTCGAGTAGCGGGATTACTCTAGCTTCCTTAAAGTAACTGGGAACCTTCCCGGTTTCCAGCGAGAGGTTGAGCAAGGAGAGGCTATCTCCCTCAATCTCTGGGAGAGCTAGTTTAAAGATCCTGGGAGGGCAGGGGTCTGCGGGTGAGCCAGATTTGATTTTGGATGCAATGTGACGCAGGGTCTCTATATCAAGAGTTTGAAAGGAAGAGATCAGCTCTACCCTCTTGCCCGAGGTCTTCACCTCTTCATTGAGGGATTGCTTAAAGGGGGAATTGTCGATATCAGCCAAGATATCTTGTATTTTATCGGAGAAGTAGGATAAGAATTTGTTGCATTGTTCCTGGTTAGATGGTGTCTCCAGTGATTGTTTTTGACTGAGTTCCTTGAGGATTTTAAACGTTTCTTTTTGTTTGTTAGATGCCATCGAGATCCTATTTTCATAATATTCAGCTTTCTTGGTGAGAAGGGCCTTTTTGTAAGTGGCGACTCTTGCCCTGTACTCTACTAGGGCCTGTGGCTCATATGTTTTACGCCACCGTCGTTCGTGGTGGCGGAGCGTGCGTTTCAGAGCCCTAAGCTCCTCCGTGAACCAGGGTGCTCCCTTGCCTTTGTTACCAATTCTTATTTTCTTGACAGGGGCTAATTTATTGATGGCAGATAATAGCTGGCTAGAGATGGATTCAGTCCACTCTTCAATATCTGCTGACTCTGGCCTCCTAAGGGGTTTTTCCTCTAAGTTTATTTTCTAGTATGGGGCCTTCAATTTTAGTCCAGCTTCGGACTAGTTTCCAGTTGGTAGGTGGGCGTCCATCGTACCTAGCTAGGGGGAGTAGAAGATTGATCAAGTAGTGGTCTGACCACGCACAAGGGAGAGTCTCCACTAGGTTCACAGACGGGAGGGTAGTCCAGACCAGATCAAGGGTGTGTCCTTTCTCATGTGTAGGTGTCATTACTAGCTGTTTAAGCTCAAGGGTAGTGAGCGTCTCCTCTAGCTGTTGGGCCTGTGCACCTCTAGGTTGTTGGTCCCAGTGGTAGTTAAAGTCACCCACCACCAACAGTTGTTGGAAACGTGAATGAAGATTGGTGACACATTCGGTGAGGAGATCCACGAAACGTGGGGGGCATTTAGGTGGGCGGTAGACTACCATGATAACAATACTGGAGGAGCTAAGACATAACCTGCTTATTAAGATGTCCGCTCCTTCCAGATTTTCTCCAGACAACTTTTCAATTATCAGGTGATTTTTAAACAGAAGCGCCACCCCCCCTCCTCTTTTACCTGCTGACCTGTTATGCCAGATGGCATCATACCCGTCAGGAAGTGATGCTGTTATGGTGGGACCGGAATCCTCATCAAGCCATGTTTCAGTCAGGGCCAGCATGTCGGGGTTATCATTTTGTAGGAGGGTGAGGGTCTCGAGGGCATGCTTCTGTAGGGAGCGTGTGTTCAGGACAGAGAATTTCAAGTTATTACTATTACTGTTGCCGAAATTGTGATAGCCCGGGGTATGTACAGGAATGGAGCTAGGTGACTTTCTCCCCTGTGAGATGAGGAGGCCTTCTCTCTGGAGTATATTTATTGTCTCCCATTTTAGGGGGCTGGACCTGAGATCGAGGGATCTAAGTTCATCCCCCGAATAAACCTGTAACAGGCCAGGGATCCTGTCCCCTGGATCCGTTCGGGCGCGGACGGGCGCAGACGGGCTTGCCTTAGGCGCGCCAGCGGCGCGCCCGCTGCGCGCGTCCGCTCCAGCGTGCGGTTTTGAAGCCTCTCGTGACCCCTGGCCCCTCCCCGCCAATCAGCCCTGCTGTGCAGCAGCTGACACCCCCAAGGTCGCTAGACCACGTGAGCGCGTACGGGAATTTGAGGGCAGGACCGGCCAGGAGGAAGCTCTTTAAGGAGAAAGGCAGACTAGTTAGGTCCTCAAAAGCTACAGCCACAAGCAGTTAAGGCCTGCTTTCCTTGCCTCTATTGCCTAAAATCAAGCAAATGTGATGCACTGGTTGTGGGAAGCCACTTCTCTTTGTGGCGTCTTCCACCTCATTAAGCAGGGCCAATGGCTTGGGCAGGTTCGCACACTGCAGCTTTCACCTGCTCCCCTTTTGCCTCAGGTGAATCAGGGGTCCTTCTGGTGATTACCCCTCAGGAGAGAAGTTTGTCAAGTCTTGTGGGAGGGAAAGTCCCAAGTGGATGAAATTTCCTTTAGTTATGATGGGTATTACCACCATAGGGACTGAGGAATTTTGGTGAATTAGAAACGTATTGTATGGTTCAGAAACAGTTGATGTAAGGTTCCACGAATGGTCTACAGCACATACAACGAAACGTTGATCCCTCAATGTTCAGGGACATGCGAAGCATCCCATGTGGTTTTGCGAAGCTTCCGTAGGGGCACATTTGCAGTACACGTTTGCCGTGCATAGACAGTTTGAGCCTGATTCTGATGCGGGTTGGAAAGCTTCCCGGCCGAATCGGTTTGGAAATGGTTTCCGACCCACTCGGATCGGGAGAGTCCGACCGACGGAGTACGATGCATCCGGATGCTTCCAGATACGATTTGGTTGGACTCCCATTGACTTCAATGGGAGCATATGTTCCTAACCGCATCATAATTGGGCCCTGGGTCGGGAAGACACGTTCCCGATCCGATTTGGAAGGAGCAAATGCCATTAGGAGGCCTTCCTAACCACATCAGAATCAGGCCCTCAGTCGGGAAGCTTTTCCAACCCGCATCAGAATCGGGCCCTATGTCTTTCACCAGCACAGAAGCAGCTGAAAACATCATACATTAACCAGGATTGCAATTCTCACATTGGTAAATACAGTTTCTGTTGGGTGCTGATTGGGTCGCCAGGGAAGGAGTAGGGGCTGAAGAAGAGCCTATGAGAAGAAAACTGAATCTGTACAGAGAGCAAGGACAAATAATTAACGTTAGCATGCTGAATTGCTGATGAAGGCCAGAAAATGGCATTTAGGGGCCGATTCTGATGCGGGTTGGAAAAGCTTCCCGACCGAATCGGTTGGGAAATGGTGTCCGACCCACTCGGATCGGGAAAGTCCGACCGGCGGAGTAGGATGCATCCGGATGCTTCCAGATACGATTTGGTTGAACTCCCATTGACTTCAATGGGAACATTTGTTCCTAACCGCATCAGAATTGGGCCCTCGGTCGGGAAGACACGTTCCCGATCCGATTTGGAAGGAGCAAATGCCGTTAGGAGGCCTTCCTAACCGCATCAGAATCAGGCCCTCGGTCGGGAAGCTTTTCCAACCCGCATCAGAATCGGGCCCTTAATGTTTCCCTACAGAACAGTGTTCTCCACAGTGTGGTTATTAATAAAAATGCCATTTGTGTAAGCTGTGTGGTGAGCCTGGATGTGAAGTAGCTTAGCAAAGAAACAACTGTACATTTGGGGTTCATAAATTTAGTATACACCCATAAACATCCCTCCCAAACAATAAAAATCACCCTTGTGCAGGCCCTTTCATAAGCGCACTAAGCGGATGATCTTTACCGACAGTCTTTATTTAACCTTATAAATTAGGTTTACAAAGTGGGGTGTGAATTAACGTATAGCATGGCTGAGCGAGTGGTAAAGAAATCTCTGAAATGTAGCAACCTAGGCACCAGTCCGAAACGCTGGTCACCAGCGAAGCCCCTGGCAGCCAGTGGCTCAGATAGAAATAACCTATTTCACTGTATTTATCTCTTGGACTAGCCGCTGCTCAGCTGTGAAAACAAACAAAATGAACTCTGCTTTCTCAGAGGGGGAAGGCCAGAACAAAGTGAAGGCCCAGAAACCCCATTTTAGAAGACGGACTTGAGGCAACCAACCTGTGTTCCCACTTGTTAGCAGCACAGACTACCTGAGCACTCCACAGAACACCTTTTTAGACTGACTGTTTTTTAGTGTGCTTTACTCAGCATAACAGTCCTAAGAGACAAACTGACTCATTGTTCTCTCCTCACAAATCGTAAAGCAACAGAGTGGTGTGCACTATATCCATTCAAATGTCCAGAGTATTAGGAGGGTCAAACAGACCTCAGTCCAATCCTGATGTTCTCCAGATTCAGAAGAGAATGACATCCCATATATTGATTCATTCCTACAAAACTGCTACAGATAATCAGCACAGGCATGCTGAGACTAAGCAGCCGTCTCAGCTGCACCTTAGAGAGCTGCCAATATTACCGACATGCTCGTCTATTAATATTTTAAGAAGTCTACCCAAGGAGAAAAGATTGAAATTTCCTTTCTGGACTGAATGATGTTGTCACTAGTATTGGCCACATTCTCAGTAGGGTGGTAAAAGCAAGTTGTTGCACCTAATTCCCGATTGAAATTGAATGGAAATTAGGCTCGGACACTAGTTTTCCCAAGGCAATATTATCAAGGTATAAAATAAAGTTATTTGCTGTCTTGGTAAAACTGAGCACATTTTCCCACTAGAAAATGTAGGACTGCGTATTAGGACAACAGGACTTCAGAATTCAGGGACTGAGTCCATCCACACCATCAGTAAACTGTTGGCCCAATTCCTGGCTAGCTCAGAGTGCCTTCACCACACCCATAACCTTCCCAGGGTGAAAGGTGATTTTGCAAACCTTGAACATGACACTGTGATCCCCAATTGAATTGTTGAAACATAGCTTACCCCTTTTGTTCTTACTCATACATGCTCTTGGTAAAAAACAGGAAGAATATGAATAGAGTTTTCGATACATTTATTGAATCAATCGTAGTTTAGCATTGAGAGAATATGCTGCGATTATTAGGCAGCTGAAACAAAGCAAAGTAACCAGTATTGTGAACATGGTGAAGAGAATAAATAATCCAACAATGGCAGTCTGATTTCTATATAACTATATTCCTACCTAACCTTGCCCCTACTCTTAGAGCATAATGGGTATAATCTCTGTCTGTTTCTTGTCCAGGGAGGATCTGGCTTGGCAGTTCGGGTTGGACTGTTTCCATGGGGAACAGGGTCAAGACTGATTTGCATTTGACTGGGTCTAAACTGGAATGGCATGGGAAGCAAATAAAACAATGGATTTAGGTCCAGATCTCTGTACTGGGGTGAATGTATGACATTGTTCAGCATTCTGACCATCAATTGTTCTTTTGCATTTGTCACCCCGAGTGGGACGGGTATGCCCAGACGTGGGTCCTGTGCTCTCCATGCCCCTGGAGTCAAGCTAGACTGGCTGATGAGGGGTGAAACCCCGAAATCGGTCCTAGTATGCTTGTTTCCAGTCCAGGGAAGACCTGGCCTGGCAATTCAGGCTGGACTGTTCCCATGGGGAACAGGGTCAAGACTGATTTGCATATGGCTGGGTTCAAACTGGAATGGTGTGGCATGCAAAAAAACAATGGATTTAACCCAGATCTGTGACTGGGAGTGACTGATTGGTTCAGCATTCCGTCCATCATCTGTTCTTTTTGCATTGATCTTTTAGAATAGCCTGAGTCCCCATACTTGAGTATCTTGGTCTGGAGTCGGATCGGCAATTCCTGTCTGCAGGGTCAGCATGGAAGATCAGCATTGACCGAGCTTCATGTCAAACACGACATTCGTCCCAGGACCATTGTGACTGGAGTGTCATCTCTGAACCACAAAAGGACAGTGCACTGTTTATATAATAAAAGTGCTGTGTAAGAGATACAGCTCTGATGCAATGATGTGTCTAAATGTTAAAAGCTCTCTGAGTGGACAACGCCTGTACCAGGATATCTCGTTCTATGTTCCTATCCTTGAACGAAGGGTACAGATTATGTAGCAGAAAAGGCTTTCTAAAAACAAGCAGCATATGCAGGGTTACTTGGAAACATATCATGAAAATAAAATATGTGAAAAGTAACTGGGCTAAACTGAACAGTATTAAAACCAAGTCTTCTAATAACCCATGCAAGGCAAAGACGCCACGACACTAGATAAAACCATCAGTCGAGCATATAGGGCAATTTTCCACCTACCTACCTATGTCTCGCCTGCTCAAATCCGTCTTGAATTCGGTCTACAGAGACAAACGGTGGAGAGAAGAGGAGCTTACATAAAAAGCTGGCGAAAAATCAGAGATGCCGATCAAGGATCTTTAAATGCCCAACTCTGGACTGAACTCTCAACCCGAGAGAACTCACCTGCAAGGAAGTACCTAAAAGAATCACTGGAGACCTTGGGACTAACAAAACTCTGGGAGTCACCCACAGATATCAAAAGCTTTAAAATAGTGGTAACAAAAGTAACCAAAATGATATCATCTATAGAGGACAAAGAAACCCTGGCCAAGAGGGCTCATGGATGGACAGTACTGAAAGACTACAACGCTCTGACGCCGCAAGAATATCTAAAAACGGGCCTAACGCAGACGACAAAAAATACATTTTTAAATCTACGCCTCGGCATCATACCAATACTAAACCACCTGGCGCCTTGGAAAAGGGAAGGTATCGAAAATCGTTGTCGACTCTGCAGAGCAGGAAAAGAGGACCTAATACACATCATCTGTATTTGCCCAAACCTCATGGACATAAGGCGCTCCTTATTTCGAGCTTTGTGGAACCAAAAGGGAATAACTAGCTGTAGGCAGGCTGTGATGCTGTGTTTTAAACCCGAAGAGACTCAGTTAAATAGTAGACTAACAAAATTCTTTGATATAGCGGCTAGAAGACTCACGAGATAGCCATATGGCTTACTCAAAGCACCTGCACTTTAATTGCACAGCCTGCCTAGTCATCTGTCAAGCTTCCATTCGGTTTTCACTATAACGTAATAGAGACTTTTATGATCTTATAGAGAGTGATTATCCTCTCTCTTTTAAAATATTATAAAAGTAAACAAGGAAATTTCTACAAATGTAAGTTTTTAATATTGTGAGTTTTTATTAACTGTACAATAAACAAACTAAAAAAAACTAAACTAAAGTCTTCTAATAATGTGTAAAATGTAAAACTAGGAAGAGAACCAAAGTGGGCCCAAGAGGGCTTCACCACACTGGGACAGTCAGAATTGCGAGAACAGCAAGGTGCAGTAACCGTAGTTCCTTTACCAGGCCCTTTTACCATCTAATAATCCTTGGCAAATCAAAATTAGCAGGTACGTTTGAAAATTGGCTGTTATTAATGTACTCATTTTTAAATTAATTTGAAGCTAACACCATACCTCTAATCATAATTGCATATGTCTCTCTGGGCCTGGAGTTATCGGGTCCACAAACACCAGACCTTATAATTCTGGGCCAGCACACACTGGGCCTATCTTTGCTGCTGTTGGAGCAGGGGGTGCAGGTATGAGTAGAGCGCGAGCCCCTGCAGAAGCACAGGGTAAGCGGAGGGCGCTCCTTCGGTACTAGCACAAGCATTCCCTACCCCCTTCTCCCCTACCCGTAACAACCCGCCCCTCCACTTAACATTAAGCAAGTGGAAAATCTCAAAGGTTTTTTTTCGCTAGAATAGGAAAAACTGCCAGGTAAAGGGCTAGTTATGTCTGGGTCTGAGCAGTTATTTCCTATCCTGGGAAAATACTCTGAACGGAATCTGGTGCGGGGATACCGGATGGAATCGGAGATTCTGGCCCCCACTATCCGTGCACCAAATTCCGGCCAACTCTTAAAATGCGCCATATTAGAATAGCTGGCTAAACAGGTGCTCTCAGTAATGTGCCTTGGAGTGTACTGTGCCCAGACTGCAGCTAATTCAAAGTATTAAAGGAGTTCGCGTGGAAAACTACACATTTTTCTATAAAGTCATTTCATTGATCTGGTCTGGAAATTATGCAGTAGTCTCTTGTGTGCGAAGCAACGCAGAAGTGAGTAAGCGTGACACTGAAGCAAAGCAATGAAGTGCGTTGAAGATGAGAAACGTTGTATTAAATCTGAATTCTCCTCCGTCTGCTTCTGACGGTTACAAATACACAAAGCCCTGAGTCGAGTCTTCACTATAAACACTCATCCATCACATGGAAAGGCCGGTCAGCTGGCACAAGAAGTTAGATCATAAAACACTACATGGGGTACTGCTACGGACGGGTCGTCTTCTGTAATTCTTCTGAGAAGGGCGTCCCAGCTTGTTTTACTAATGTAGAGCGCTCAGCTCTGTAGCGCGGTTACGAAACAGTGCGATGTGTGTTTTTTATTAAAAGAAACGCAGAAAGTACTTGTAACAGTTAATAAAGATTTTCAAATAGAACATAAATATGTCTGTAGCCATGCTTAATAGTGAGTAAGTAAGGCAACGTTTATATTACAGGATTTGTTTTGATACCTTTTTAATATATTTTTTTTGTTTTAAGAGGCACTATACCTGGAGTGGCCTTAAAAACAAAATCGTTTTGTTGGATGCACTGGGAGTAGAATTGCTCTAGAGAATACAAACTTTTTTCAATGCGATTGACTTGTACCAACGTCTGCATTTATGCATTCAATTTAACTTTTAATGCAGACACCATGCACCAAATAATTTCCAGTTGCAGTAGCTGGCAGGATAACTCGGAGAGATGCATGCTTGTGGGGTGGCGGTGGGGATGGAGGGTGGGTGCACCAGAAAGCCTGGATCAAGAAGGCTGCATACTAGAATGCTTCCGCGGCCAAAGGATCAAATCCATCAGAAATGGCCACAACTACCAACTTCTGCAGCTTGGAAGAGCGGCCTACTGCGTCAGAATAAACACAGAGCCTGCTGATGCGCTCGCAGCCCCTAGCTGCTGCTGAGAAGCTGCATAATGGGCTGGAGAAAGTGAGGTCCCCAGCTTTGCCTAGTGCGCTCTGTCCAGGGACGAGCTACATGAAGCCCCTAATGTTGGACGACTACCCTGGGTGAATGCTGGTGAAGAGTGGGTCACGGGACCTCTGCTGGCCGAAAGGACAGTAGATGTACTGGGGGTCCACTGCTGCAAGTGCGCAGAATGATAGAATTGCCTATGAAGGCCTGTGGGAGCAGGGAACCCCAATATTTTAGATAACCCAAAATTGCCCTCAATCAAAATGCGCACATTTCACTGGATTGGAGACAGTGTTAAAGCTCAGTTTCATGAGGCAATATGTCCCCCTGTTAAGGCACCTCTCAATGTATCAAAAATCAGAAATACATTCAATTAAGTGAATGGGCCTACTCAGTAACTGAGTTCTAAAAAGTGGAGAAGTTAACAGGTTTTATTACAAAATTTAAAAGTAAGACGCTACAGAGTTCATTTTTTTTAAACAGATTTTTTTATTAATGAGCAATAAAGCAATCAATAGCATTACAGAGATGAGCCTGAACTCACAGGCTGGTTCCAACATGCAGCCGTCTACATCCATACACAGTGAACCCAGACCGATTCTCCCCAGGAGGCATTGGTCTCGCTCTAGTGCAAGAAGTTGGTGATTCGTCTAATACAGTTCGGGGTTCTCAGGCTTGTCAAATTCTGTACCCCTTGAGTAGCTGCGCATCACCTCAACAGTCTGTCCCGTTATTGACCCGTAATAATCAGCAACGTAAAACCCCCTCCCCCCCTCAATACTCACCTCCCCCCACCCCCCAGGCATGTCGCTCATTCATCCAACTCCCCGCATGGTACTGGTAGTCAGTCTAGTATGGCACTAAGCCGGCTGTTCCAAGTAGTGTAATTCCCTAAAAGGGCCCACTCTCATCCGGTCTCTCAACAGGCATCGCGGTCGTTCGGGCGGTCACCATGATCGTTCAGTAAATCAGGCACTCAGTTCTCCACAGCTGGGTTTGCCCCATCAGGGGGTGCTTCGTTCTCGCCATTCGGCTGCTTCAATGCCTCCACTAATGCCACCCACGCTCTCGCTGCTTCCAGCGTCTTCTCACTTCCAGTCCTCTGGGCCATCCGCAGTCTAAAGATCCCCTCGCAGTCCGCCCACTTTATAAGCTCCCTTGACCATCTCAGTACGCTAGGGGCATTTTTCGCTTTCCAATGGCTAGTGAGTTCCCTTTTGGCTAGCACCAACCCCAGGTCTATAAATTTGCTAGTGACCTTATTCCTGGCAGTGTGAGGGAACCAGTGTAGGAGGCAATACCCTGGCGTCAGCGCTATGGCACGTTCTGTTGCGTCTTCTAGTCTAGTCGTTACCCCTCTCCAAAAGTCTCCCAGTAGTGGGCAATCCCAGAGCATATGTAAGAACCCCGCGCCTTCCAGGTTGCACCGTGGACAGGCGGATCGGGCCCCAAAATATTCATTAATCTTGCACGGGGTAAGGTACGCCCTGTGGAGGACAAAGAAGTGTATCAGCTGGAAACGCGCATTCCTAGAGCTTTTCCAAGCTCTTTCTACCACTTCTCCCCACGGTTTCTCATCTATGGGCTCACCTAGGTCCGCTTCCCATT
Source organism: Calotriton arnoldi (assembly GCA_963921515.1). NCBI lineage: Eukaryota > Metazoa > Chordata > Amphibia > Caudata > Salamandridae > Calotriton > Calotriton arnoldi. Next base: position 425,154 of record CAWUFW010005732.1, on the reverse strand, counting down.
TGAGACGCTGGGCCGTCAGGGGTCCTCGCATCTCCCGTGTAAGGCGTCTGTAGAGACAAGTGAATGCTTTAATCGTTCCAGCCGCTACTACTATATACTGACAAGCCAACGAAGTCGGAGGTTCCGTCAGCCCCCCCGCCAGTGTTTGCGAATCGCTGCTGTCAGGGCAGCATGTAAAAGGAAATCCCCTCTGGGGAGGTCGTATCTCTCTAGTAAATCATTAAAAGGGAGTAAGGTATTGTCTTCATAAAGATCTCCAATAGTAGATATCCCTGCCTCCTCCCATGTCCGTAGTCTGTGCCAGTCCCCACCATGGGGGAGCGCCTCGCAGATCAGCAGCGGGGTCTCTGGCGCATGGGGATCCTATTCGTGCTCGCCCACACGCCCGATTCCAGCATTTACGCATCGCTCTTAAGTCTGCTGGGGCTTCCCCAGCTCTCAAAGGGAGGCGCAGCAACACGCGGGAGAGGAGTCTCAACCCCGGATCCGAGCCCCCAACGTCCTCCACGTTCCGGAGTCGTCCCGCCATCCACTTCGTGAACCACTGCAGTTGAGCTGCATGATAATAGGCTTCAAAATCCGGCACCGCAAAGCCTCCCTCAGCCCTGGGTCTCATCATGGTGGTGAGCGCCACTCTGCATCTCCCAGTTCCCCATATAAATCCTGTGATCATAGTGTTGAGTTGGGTAAAGAATTTTTGCGGGATCCAGAGTGGTAGCGATCCGAAATAATAGGGTAGTCTAGGTAGCATGACCATCTTTAACAGTGCTACTCTACCCGCCACCGACAGCGGGAGGGTCCCCCAGAATTCAAAATTACTTTTGGTGCCTCGTATCGCTCATATTACCTTCTAATAAGTCTGCGGGGTCTTGATATATTTTAACACCCAGATAGGTCAGGCATCTGTTTTCCCACACCACACCCGCTGTTTCTAGTGGGCCAACTCTCCATGCTAGTGCAGGGAAAAGGCACGTCTTGGTCCAGTTGACCTTAAGTCATGCAACTCCTCCCAGTCTACCCAACAGCTCTTTGGCTCCCTGTAAGGCGTCCTCCGAGTTAGCAAGGAACATCAGGAGATCGTCTGCATATAGTGCTATAAATTGGGGTTGACCCATCATTTCCAAACCCTGATAGCAGCGGCCCGATCTCGCATGAACGGCCAGAGGTACCTCCGCCAGCGCGAACAAGAGAGGGGATAGCGGGCATCCCTGTCTCGTTCCTCTGCCCACTGCACAAGCCTCCGAGGTCAGCCCCCCCGTTCGAACTCTAGCAGTAGAATTCTTATACAGTATTGCCGCCAGGCCACGAAATCTTCACCCAGCCCGAACGCTCTCAGGACGCTAATAAGATACGGCCACTCAAGGCTATCAAAAGCTTTCTCGATGTCGATTGATAAGATGCAGGCCTCTTCTTTGTTATACGTGGTCGCATCCAGTAGTCTTAAAAGTCTGCGAATATTCATTGCTGAATTCCTGGTTGGAATAAAGCCTGCTTGGTCCGCATGTACAAGCGTCGTCATGTGGGTCATCAGTCGGCTCGCTAAAATGCGACTCAATATCTTATAATCTAAGTTAAGCATGGTAAGGGGTCGATATGCAGTGCGATCCCAAGCTGGTTTGCCAGGTTTTAAAAGCGGGATAATTACCGCTTCCCTTGTCGAAGCGGGTAGGTGGCCGTCCCGTTTCGCTCTGTTATATAGGCCATTAGTTGGGGAGCCAATATGTCTACATACGTTGAGTAAAACTCAATCGGGAGCCCATCGGTCCCCGGAGTCTTATTCTGGGCCATATGTTTTATGGCCCCTCGCACCTCTCCTAGTTCAACTTCCCTTCCCAGAACCTCTGCAGCATCCTCATCGATCTGAGGAAGTTCTACGTCCTCTAAAAATCCCGCTCCCTCTAGTACCGTTGGATCGAGCTTACTCTGGTATGGGGTGGTATAATATTCCAAAAACTGGCAGTTAATGTCCTACTGGCTATACCAGACCTCGTCTTCCCTCCCCCGCAGTTCCAGAATCGACGACCCTCTGCGTGCCGGGTTGGCCAGCCAAACCAGCAGCGCTCCAGACTTGTCCCTCTCTGCATGGGCCCGGGCCGTGTAAGCCCTGTAATCGAAGCAGCGCAACCTCTCCACCTGCGTCGCCAACGTCTCTCTGGCCGCAATGAGATCAGCTTGTTTGCCCACTCTTTCCGGTCTATCCCTTTCCACATCCCTAAGCCGCTGTTCTGCGTCTTGTACCTCACTCAGAAGAACCTTCCGGACCCCCACCGCCTCTCCAATACATCGACCCCTAATGACAATTTTAAAAGCATCCCATTCAATGAGTGGGCTTGTGGCTGTATTGGCATTAGTTAGGAAATAATCTTCTATAACAGTGCCTATCGTGGTTCGAAACACCTCCGGTCTCAACCGCCAGCTAGGAATTGTAGGCCTAGTCCGTACCCAGTTCAAAGACACCAGTAGGGGGTTGTGATCAGAGATTGTCCTAGCCAAGTATTCGCTCAGGGTGATCCCTCCATGAACATCCGGGGAGCACAATATCGAATCGAACGTGCAACTCGTGCAAGGCAGAAAAGTAGGAATAGTCTCTCTCCCCCGGGTGGTGAGCTCTCCAGGTGTCCGTCAACCCCCAGTGTCGCTGCCAGTGTCGCCTAGCCTCAGCAAGTCTATGTGTGGGAGCATCAGGGAGCGGCGGGTGGGAACGATCCAAGTTGACGTCAGCAACACTATTGAAATCTCCCCCTAAGAGCACCGACCCAGTCAACACCGGCGCTAGTGTCTGCGATAGTTGTGCTAGAAATGCAGGTTGATCAACATTAGGGGCGTATATACTTCCTATTACTGTATCTCGTCCGTCTAATCTTCCCAACACCACTACAAATCTGCCCTCCGGATCTATTATTTGTCTAACACATTGAAAAGGTACTCCCGCACGCACCCATACCAGAGTCCCCCGGGCAAAAGCTGAGTATGTAGTATGAAACACCTGCCCTCTCCACCTACGCTGCAATGCGACCCCTTCTTTCTGCGATAAATGGCTTTCCTGCAACAATGCAATCTGCACCCCTCTTCTAATCAGGTATGTGTGAATTTTATGACGCCGGACCATGGTGTGCATCCCTCTAACGTTCCAAGAGATACACTTAATACCTATGGTGGGTCCCATTGTGTGACCCACAGTCTTTCTCAGAATAGTACCCCCCCAGCGACATGCCTGGCCCCATAGCAAAACCCTTTAACCATAAAAACTCCCCAACTCCCTCTCCCCAGGACAGGTATACACAAATAAGTCCCCATCCAAACTAAGGCACACAAACAGTGCATCATAAAAAAGTGGCAGGACGTAAGCTGACCCTGTTGGACCCAGACCTCCCCCAGATCCCTCCCCCATCATTGTAGGTCAGGTGGTGGCCCCCAATTTTCGTTAGTGTCCCCCATGTGCCACCAGTAGTCTCAAGCGTTAGGGAAGGACATCTCCCAATAATAGGCAAATTCTTTTCATACGACCTGCTATGAGTCCCTCAGATTATGCCATCTGCAGTTTGAGGAGTAATGTCCGGAAGTTCAACATCCGATTCCCCTTGCACACTGCTCGATCTTGAGTCGTCGGATTTGTCCATCCCACGTTCAATGACATTACTGTTCGGGCTCGTGTCTGATCTCCGCCACCGCTTGCACAGCTTTGTCACTCTCTAGTTTCCGTCCTTCCAGGGAAGGGGCTCTCCGAGGAGTGTTCGGGTCTCGCCGGGACGAGCCCGATGATGAAGTGCGAGGTCCATCGTTCCGTCGGGCCTCCAGCCATTCCCAAGCTTCATGTGATGTGGTAAAGAAATGCGTCTCTGTATTATCAGTCACCCGGAGGCGTGCCAGGAACAGCATAGCATAGGGGAGCTGCAGCTGGCGCAGCTTCCACTTGACGGCCAGGAAGGAGGCCCGCTGGCACTGCACCTCCCTGGTGAAATCCGGGAAAATCATCACCCTACTATTCCCAATCTGCAGATCGTGTTTCTCCCGTGCTCGTTGCAGGATGTAGTCCCGATCTCGATAGTGGAGCAACCTCGCTACCAACGGGCGTGGAGGAGCTCCAGGCTTGGGCGGTCGAGCCGGGACTCTGTGGGCGCGTTCGAGTGTGTAAAAGGGGGAGAGGCCCTCCGGGGCCACCTCCGCCTTCAACCAAGCCTCCAGGAACTGGACAGCATCAGCCCCCTCCTCTCGTTCCGGGACTCCCACTATGCGCAGGTTATTTCTTCTCGAGCGCCCTGCACTGTCTTCAGCTCTCATTTCCAATACTTTAATCTTGGTTTCCACTGTTTTCAAGGCACGCTGTAGGGTAGAGACCGCCTCCGGGACGTCCTTCATGTTTTTTTCATTGATAGTCACTCTCTCCTTCAGTTTACGATGGTCATCTTTTAGCAAGGTGAGATCCGTTCCTATTGCATCGATTTTTGCTTCCAGCGCTTCCCTCGAAGAGGTGATGGCCTGCATGATGTCTGTTAGGGTAGGATCCCCAGGAGCTCTCTCTGTCCTCCTCCCAGGCTCATCTTCGGTATGTTGTTCAGCTCCCTCTACTCGTAGGACCTCAAACCCCTTTCTTTTGTATACTCTCCCCATCGTGATTTCTGTAAGAATAAGTCTCGTGATGTCCTAGGGCTCTCGTAGGTCTTCGAGTCCACAGCCAGAGTCGGAGGCCCAATCGTCCCGCGGCGGACCCACCTATTCTGCGCTCTACCCTGTTCGCCCTCGTCACTCAGCAGGTGGTGGAGCACCCCATCACGGCTTCCGTTAACTCGGCCTCACGGGTGCGGAAACAGGGGCCTCTCGTGTTACGTAGGGCCCGTGCGCAGTGGCAATGATCCCCTCAGGGCCCGCCGATGTCCAGTAAGTGCTCCCACGTCGCCAGTAATATCCCCGGCAAGCACCCAGCACCAGTCAGCAGTCTCCCATTCCACAGCCACCAGCAGACCTCTGCGTTCAGTGCCGCCTCATTGTAGCCGCCACCCCATGGGGCTCCAATCTAAGCGCCATCTGACCTTATAGTGTTGAGGGTCCAAGTCCCGGCTTGGCCGCCAGTGGTGTCCCCAGCGCTTGACAAATACTGCGCCGCGACCTCCCAGTGTGCGCTGCGTCCTCACCGGCGGCAGGGCTTTGCTCCGGAGCAGTCAACCCTTCGTTCAGTAGGGGAGCACAGCACAAACAGACTCCGGCCGTTCCTCCTTCACATCAGCTCTGACTCACAGGATCGCCGCAGTCACGCTGCTCGAGCCACCGCTCAGCCACTCAGGAACGCAGTAGGATTTGGCTTCAGCACTTTCGTACTTCCACCAGCACTGTTCTTCCGCCAGCGCCGCAGTGTTTCAGCTACCAGTCATCCCTTCCCTAGGCAGCGCTCTCCGCTGGTCCGTCGCACTCGACCCGCTGCCTCCGTTTTCACCAGGTCTCACCGTCGCCTCCCGGGGCCGCCATCTTGAGACCACAGCCTAAGACAAGGGAACATTGTGGTCCTCGTCGTTCTAGCACGCTCCACCTGGGTCACCGCTGCTGCGGACCCTCCTCTTAGATCGGGTACCTGTTCTCTGCACTGCCGCTCATATGCTGGTCGCAGAAGTCTCGGTATATCCGGGAACAGAACGGAGGTCTCCGTTTCAGTGCGCGGCCGCCATTTTAGCACCGCCTCGTCCGGAGTGCCAGCAGGGCGTTGAACTACTTGTTTCTCCTTTAGTACGGCACCAGTTCTCCCCAACAATGAACCTGGAGAGGCACCGGGTGTTCCGACAAAGGGTGGGCGATAAGGGGCCCCTCTAATGTCTCAGGATCGTTGGTAGTGGAGGGAAGCCACGGAGGAGCTCCGAGGTCTGCTTCTCCCTACATCGGCGTCAAGCCACGCCCCCCACACTACAGAGTTCATGTCACAAAGACTCTCAATGAATAGGGCAATACAGAAAATTGCTAAATCAGAAATTAGTCCAAATCCCAAGTGGACAACAAAATCGGGAGGGTAACGGGCAGCGTCCATAGTAGAATAGGAAAGTCTTCTGACTCACCCAAAAATCAAGGGGTTTTATACATTATTTATTTGCATATGAAATTAACAGAACAGCAGAATCACTGTGGTGTAGCAAATGTACCATTTAATCAGCAAATCAGAGCACAGTAAAATTTAGAAGCAAAGACTCAAAAAATTTGAACAAGAGAAACAGGACAATTGCACAAATCATTAAAATTAATGTAGGGGTTAAAATTCGTCTTGGCATTCTCCTTTCAAGACTATCAAACCATTCATCAATCTTGCTAAAAACCCTTCCTTATATCACTAACCCAAGAACCTACTTCTTCCAACAAGTCATACTCTTCTGAAAGTTGGAATGCACAAGAAAAGTTAGTTATGTTACTTACATAGCAGCAGCAAGCTCACCTCCATCCTCAACACATCCATTTCCACAGCCACCTTCCTCAAAGAATGGAAGCACATAGAGGTTAATCCCCTTCTCAAGAAACTGCCTGCAGACTCCAATGAACTCAAGAACTACCACCCCATCTTTCTGCTTCCTTTTCCTGCCAAAGTCCTCGAAAAAGCCATCAACCTCGAACTCACCGAACAACTGGAGAACAACCTGCTGGACGCCTCCAAATCCGAATTTCACACCAACCACAGCACCGAGACTGCCCTGATCACCGCCACTAACCTCATCAGAACCCTCCTTGATGGGGAGAAAGAGCAGCCCTGATTCTCCTCAACCTCGCAACAGTATTCAACACCGTATCCAACCACACCCTTATGAAGAGGCTTCATCGCATCTGAATCGAATCCACTCAAATGGATTGCTTCCTTCCTCACCGGAAGAACCCAAAGTATCCATCTACCTTCTTTCACCTTAGACTCTAAGAGCATTAGCTGTGGCGTCTTTCAAGGCTCATCCCTCAGCCCCACCTAATTCTACACCTACATGACCCTCCTGGCCTACATCATCAGAACAAATGGACCAAACATCATATCCTAGGCAGACGACACCCAGCTCATCCGTTCATAATCAGAAAACCCTTCCACCACAAGAGCCAACTTCCACAGATGCATGACAAGCATCGCCGACTGGATCCGAAACAACTTCCTGAAACTCATCACCGACAAAACTGAGGTTCTAATCTTCAAGAGCACCACCTCCCCTTGGAACAACTCTTGGTAGCCCTCCCAACTAGGACCCACATGCACACTGACAAATCATGCCTGCAACCATTGCATAACCCTTGACAGCAAACTCGCCATGAAGAGCCAGATTAACGCAGTCTCATCTGCCTGCTTCTTCACTCTTCGCATGCTCCAGAAACTCTTCAAATGGCTCTCCATCAGCACAAGATGAGCCATCACCCAAGCCCTGGTCACAAGCCGGCTGGACTACAGCAATGCACTCTACATCGGAATCACAAATCACCTCCTGAAGAAATTGTAGACCATTCAGAATGCTGCGGCCTCCCAAACAGACCCACATCATCGCCCACCATCATCAAAATACTTTATTCAGTTTATAGAAACCATAAAAGTACACATAACAGTACAAACAAAGTAAAAGTGCAGTAAAATATCCAGTCCTGATATAAAAGAAGACATACGTTTCCATACCATGATTAGGCAAAATCAAATGGTATAAAAACCTCCTAAGCAATAAAAGATAATATATAAAAGACAGAATAAGTAAAAAGAAGCCATAGCAGCAGTGAGATATCTACAAGGGCAATGAACTGTAACCTATGTGAGCTCACCTAATTTCGAAGAAGACTCTTTTTCAAGGATGAGTTCCCAGGATAAGTCCGCGTTGTACAAAACCTACAGGCCAGTAACAAAGCAAATTTCAATACTGGTGCTATGCATCAGAGCATGAGTTGCCCATGTCCAGATATAAAACTAGCTAGATGTGACTTCAGTGCACAATAAGATTTGTTAACAATCAACACAAAATATAAAGTGACAGAGTGCAACAACTACTAGTAGCATATGCGATTTCTGGTGAGGAGAATCATGAAGACAGCCCCACAGTAGACAGAAAATTACCCTAGTGCTTTGGCTCTTATGTTCCAGCTCCAGTGAAGGTACATGGCAACTGCACATACAACTGACTCTTGTCTCTGTGCGTAACAGTCTAAGTGCTACAAAACATGGCCTACACCCAAGCTGTCGATAAATCAGTATGATCCAGCTTTTCCTCAGGCGTTCATATCCAGGGCAGAAGACAATGAAGCGTGGTAAAGTTTCTCCCGCTTGCAAGCATTCAGGACAGACGGTGCTCGGGTCAGCTTTAGGTTTCCATTTAGAGCAGAAAGACAAAAGTGGTAAAGTACAGTGCCAGAATTTAAGGTAAAAATGTCTGGCGGCTGGAGTGAGTATATAATCAAGGAAAGGTTCAAACTCAGCATGGGGCTTGATGTCAAGACATTCACTAGTAAGAGAGCCTTGGTTCACATTCCTCGCACCCTGTTCCCACCTGTGGAACCAGAAAGCATCCTTGAGCGTGTCCCTAGATAATTGTAACATACAGGCATTATCAAGACAGTATTCCCTAAGGCCAAGCTGGGACAAAGTGTCCTTGACATGACCTACCCACTAAATTTGCGGGATTTATCTCACACCAGTATTTCCATGAAGAGCATTGTCATAGTCTTCTAGGGCCAGGGTGTGCTTTAGCCTGCACCAGTATAATAAGGTTCTTAGCTAAGTCGTGTGGATTATGGGTTTGACGCCCATGTCCCGATGCATGGGTAGTAAAGGTGTGCTTTTGGGAAGGCTTACCAAAGCTCTTAAAAAGTTGTTTTCCACTACACCTAATTGGGTCAGTCCCAAGTCCCCACAGCTCTGCCTGCCTCACACAAAGCACTGCCCTCTGCGCTTTATACTTTTAAGGCTGGTGAAATGTGCCTAACTTTTGAAGACTTGTACAGTTTTAGTATTGCCGATGGCTAGTGGCTTAGATTCAGGCTGCTTATTATAAAAAAATTTAACTTGGGGGAGGGGGTGGGATGTCATATTCCTGGTTAGTTGAATTCCAAAGATAGTCAAATCCTCCAAGCATAATAGTGCCTCTGTATGATCTCGGAGGGTTGATGGTCATGAATTATGTTTTCGAGAAATTGATCACCGGCCCTCAGTCGACTCAAAATGCTGCAAATCTGTCCACCAGGGTTTGTAGGCCAGCCGGAGTTTTAGACACCAGCATGGTGTCATCTGCAAAAAGTAGCAGGGGAATCTTCTGTCCAACCACCCTTGGGACGTCACTCTCACAGTCCTCAAGATAAGCGACTACGTTGTTAAATGGGAAAACAGTGCTGGGGCAAGTACACATCCCTGGAATACACCTTTGTTCACCCCTATGCATTTTGTTTTCTCGCCCCTAGTATCCCAGTAAACTTGGGCATAAGTGTCGTGGTGCAAGCAAATAAAGATGTCCAAGAGGTCAGAAGGGACCTACTCTTTCTTCAGTGCCTCCAATAGTTTATGGTGGAGGACCAATTCAAAGGCAGATTTTAGATCCCCAGATGCTAGGTATAATTGTGACTTCTGGAGTATAACCGTCTTCTAGTAGATGGTCACAAACCTGAAGATCTGGTCAATTGTACTTATCAGTCTCCTGAACCCCGCTTGCAGGTATGACAAGGATTTGTGCTCCTCTATCCAGAGGCCCAGTTTGTTCAATATCTGCCTGCAAAAGTCCTTTCTGCTACTTTCCAGCTGTGCGGGATGACCACCCCCCACAGTAAGGCATTAGATTATTTATATATAGGGCAGAGTTCTCTATGTCCGATAGAAAAAGGTACTTAGGGACACCATTGGGCCTGCGGCTTTATCTGCAGCAAAGCCTTTGCACTCATGGTTTCTTTTATTTCTATAGTTAGAGGTGAGGTGGGTACATGTGTCCCAAAGTTTGGGGGGACCTGATCAGCCACAACCTTCGCCTGGGGGGGACCTATAAAGGTGGGAAAAATGTTTGTGCCAGAAGTCCGGGTGAAAAGAATGAGGCACTTTGTATCCCCCTCATTTGCCACTAACCACCAAAACTTCCTGGCATCCTTGGAAATTGCTGCCTCATGGAGTACTTCCCAGATCTGTGCATCCAAGTCGTGGTGAGCTTTTGCCTGGGCCAGTTTGTTTTGTTTCCTTTCAGCTCAGATAAGGTCAATGCTACCGCACTCTAGGGCTTGGCGTAGCTCAATTTATGCTCGACTGCAATCTTTATTAAACCAAGTCCACCAGATTTAATAGCCGTTCGGCCGTCAGTATGATTCCTTATAAAACATTCACCAAAAGCATCAAACAACTTTTCATGTATAAATGAAATCACAGGGTTTCTATCTCGCAAAAGAATGAGACTATCAAGGTCCGTTGAGGCATCTAGCGGGACCCTGTTCATTTCGGCCCTAAGCTCTGGTTGTACTGCTATTCCAGCCCATTTCATCCTGCACCTATTGTTAGATGGGATTACCTCTGTGGAAAGTGAGAGTGGAACGTTTGCCTGCTGGTTAATTCTACCATTCAGTGAGCAGTAGATGGCGTTATCACTGTCACTCCTGGTGACCATCTTCAGCTCAACTACTGCTCTCCAAAGTGAAAGAGCGATCAAGATGTAGTCAATCCTGCTAGAGTGTCCAGGGCATTAAAGGTGTGAGATGCTCATGGGTCAGATGGCGTGCGGCCATTATGCGCCCTCAGGCCGTAAAATAAGGTAAATAACGATAACGGATATGCTGCATCTGTCCACTGCTTCCCAGGTGCATTGTCTAATAGGGGAATACCCCATCCCTCATCTGAGGGAGAGCATCCGTTGCTATCCGGAGGCTCGTAAGTGGTATTGAAATCACCTGCGATGATTGGGGAGTCATGTTTATCGAAAAGGTCCCTATGTGCAATTCGTTGTTTTAACGCCAGTGTTTCGCCTCCCCCTCTATAACGCCACAGTTATAAACGCTGTATAAATAGGGCATACAAAAGTCCTCCCCTATGATGGTTATGCCTTGAATATCATGGGAAGCGATGGTAAGCAAGCACAGTTTGACATTAAGTGAGGTTCGTACCCAGGCAATGACGCCACCAGAGGGTCGTCTCTTCCCATTGTTACAAGCAGGGACAAAGAAGTTTACTTAGACAGACCTGTGGACGGGATCGAGGCTCCAGGTGTCTTGGAAGAGGCATATTTCAAATTGATCAATGAAGTCCCCCCTAGGCGTGGTCGCTGTAGAGTTTGATGGGCGCTAGGCCCACATACTCATAGAATGATCACACAGACACAGTTGGTATGGTTGGATAACTGGCCTAGAGCACGTGCGCTCGGCCCCTTTTATTGTCAGGGTCACCTGACTGGTGACGCCTGTGGTGGGTGGGTGTTTAGTGTGTGTTACAGCAGGGCAAAACACTAGAACGTATCCAGCCGGATACCACATCCCTCCCAAACTTTAATGAAGGTCAAAACAATGAAGTCCGAACCTGTGGGAGAGAATACAATTTGCAAACAAAACACAACACAATAACAATGACTTCCACGGCGTCTCTTTCGCTGTTGGCCAACCGCTGACGATGGTGTCCTTGCCGCCAGGACCACTAGTTCTCCTTGGCACGATGTCAGGGTGCCCTGTGGATGTAGTCTTTTCTTGGACTCACAGCGTGGAAGTGTGCTCTACAGTCTCTCTCTTCCTGTTCCACATCCAGTGAAAGTGCAGATGGAATGACGGTGGATCAGTTATGTGTTGTTTTCCACTGTACAGTCCTGGGTGAAGTACTTTCTCCATCTGGTGATTCTTTACCTCCAACGGGATTTGCAGTTGCAGGACGTCCCTCTCACGGATGTCCCTCTCTCGTGGGTGTCCCCTCTCATCGGACGACCCGGAGGCCCTTTGCTGCCAGGCTTCCACTGGACCGGTGGACTTCCGCCTTGGCGCTCTAATCAGGTTGGAGGAGTCGCTACGGGTCACCTCTGCGTGTCCTAAGTTCCACCTGAAAGGGTGTTGTTGGCACTTGCTCCTTTGCATGCTACCTTTGTCCTCCCAGGATTTCCAGAGCGAGCTTCAACAGTCCATCTCTCTTGTCGGGACCCGCTGCCACCGGTGTCCCAGAGGCCTCTGCCCCTTGGATATCCACGGTCCTGTGTCCGTTCCAGCCCAGAGGTGGTTATTACCAACGGACCGGCTTGCTCGCCTCTGTCGTCACCGGGTGATCTAGGGATTCGCAAGTAGATGTGTACTCCCAGTGATGCTGATGTTCTCCAGGTACTGTGTTCGGATGTTCATGCACCTTTTCACTTTCCTCTTCGGGTGTTCCCCTTCTGGTGTGTGAGTTGACTTGTCCCACACTTCTTTACTCTTCTCTTAGATACATTTCTTCTTCACCATGGAGTCGTGCCACTCAACTTCTATCTTCTCTTTTCCTTCCTTCGCGATGCAGTCTGGTCTTCTCTCATGCCTGTTCGCCCTAACCAGGCTTCTCCGTGTAGCGTGCACTCCACACGTTTCCCCCCTGGTCTTGTCCAAACACTAGGACACTGTCTTCACTTCACTCTGTGACTGGACCTGTCGTCGCGACCCTCTTTCGTTCGTTTACTTCTGACTTCAAGTTAATGTCGTTAGACTTCTCGTCCGTCTCTTTCTGGTCCTCTTCGCGGACCTCTCCTGGGGTCCTCTTCATGGACATCTCCTTGGTCGTTCTCTTCACGGACCTCTTGTCAGATCTCTTCCTTCTCTCTGACCTTTTCGCAGGTCACGTCACTCTCTGACCTCTTGTAGGTCGGTGTCATCCTTGCGACCATCTGGTAGGTCAGCTTCTTCCTCTTTGCGACCATCTGGCAGGTCAGCTACTTCCTCCTTGCGACCAACTGGCTGGTCGGCTTCTTCCTTGCGACCATCTGGCTGGTCGGCTTCTTCCTCCTTGCGACCATCTGGCTGGTTGGCTTCTTCCTCCTTGCGACCATCTGGCTGGTCGGCTTCTTCCTCCTTGCGACCATCTGGCTGGTTGGCTTCTTCCTTGCGACCATCTGGCTGGTCGGCTTCTTCCTCCGTGCGACCATCTGGCTGGTCGGCTTCTTCCTCCTTGCGACCATCTGGCTGGTCGGCTTCTTCCTCCTTGCGGGTCTTCGTGCTTCTGGTGGTCTGCGCAACCACTTCTCTCCGCAGTCACACTGCTTCGGCGCGCTTCTGACTGCGCCATTCGGTCCCTTTTGAGACTTGCTGCTTTGGGCTGTTGTCTTGGCTTCTGTGCAGTGTCTGTGTCCAGTGCTTCACTGTCCTCCTTACTGCTGCAGTGATCATCTCTCGCCAGTGGGCGTCACCGCATTCCTTCCCGCAATGACATAACACAGTCTTAGGGGTCTGCCTGTCCCTTCATCCAAACCCTGTTCGCTGTCTTCAATTCTGTTTTGAATTGCCACAGGTGCCCCTGTGCCACATTCCTGTACTCCCAGCGCGTTCCTGCACATTTACTCTTTATCCTCAAAGGCTGTGTGATGGCTTGGCACCACTCTGGCGTGGCAGCTTTCCTGCGCACTCGCTTTATGCACTTGCAGTCCTCACTGTCCAGTGGTGTCATTCTTTTCTTTCTGCTGCCTTCCCGTATGCCTTACATTTTGTTGTCCTCCTGCACTTGGCAGCTGGAATGATGAGGTGGTTTCAGTTGCACCTTGCTGACTTTCGTTGGGTGCTGGCCTGTCCCTTCACTGAAGGCTTTTGCATTTACCCCCACCTCACTTTTAGGCTGCAGCAGCTCTCCCTGTGCTGTACTACTCACGTCCTGGCACAACGTTGCCTCCAAACTCCATAGCCCATGTCAGTTCATTGCATGCACCCTAGCTGCCACAGTCTTTTATTCAGTGGGCGCACTCATGCACTTTGGCCACTAGATGGCAGCGTTGCCTTGTTTCCAGTGCTGTCCCCGGCTCGTTCCTTCTCTCCGAGTCCTCGCGATGCCTTCTCACTTCTTTTGGAGGAATGCCGGTACAGACTTCTTGTGACCTCGGCTCGTCCTCATTACTTTACCCCCGGGTCACAGGCACTCTCAGCCAGGTAGGCACTTTCATTTCTTTATTTGGATAGCGCTGGGCGCACACTGTCTCTCGGTGTACTCTGCCCCTCGGCGGGGACCCGCGTTGTTCCCGGCAGTCTGTTTGCTTTGCTGGTGGGGGGGGGGCTCAGACACCGGAGGCTGCTCTTCGCCCATGCACCTCCGGAGGTGTTCTCCTCTACTCGCAGCGCGTCTCGCATGCCGCACTCCTGCCTCAGCGCCGAGTGGGGTGTGGGTCACTGCACTTCTGGCCTCACTGAGGGGTTGTCCTCATTGCCGCTGGCCGCTCTGGACTGCCGCGGGCCGCGTGCTCTCTTCCTCGCGGGGGTGGGGAAAACGGGCACCACTTGTCATCCTCGCAGGGGCGGGGGAAACGGGCACCGCTTGTCTTCCTCGCAGGGGCGGGGGAGTGGTTAGCTACTCCACTCCCCGTCCTCCCGCGGCCGGCAACCTTCACCTGCTGAGGCGGGGTGGGCTCCCGTGGACCCCCGCTGGCGGTCACTCTCCGTCGCGCCGCAGTCCCCACAACCCCTTCACGTTTGTGGGCTCACCTCATGCCCGGCGTGGCGTCGCGACTGACGCGGGTGGGCTCCGCTCGGTTGGCTCTCGAGTCAGGCTTCATTAGGCAGGCGACAGGGGCATGACAGCGGCTCCAGGACTCGCCGCGTGGGCTCTCTTCACTGCCCCTTATTTTACGGGCTCACCTTCTGCCTCGGTCTTCTCTCCTCACCTTCCACGGGCTCACGTCCTGCCCAGCAGGTCGTCGCGACTGATGCGGGTGGGCTCCGCTCGGCTCGCTTTTCTCCCCCACGGCTCTTCCACGCAGGGGGCGGATTAAAGCAGGCACATGAGGTGCGGGGTGGGCTCCCGGTCACCTCGCCTTCACCCTGCGGCTTTCGGGCGCGTTCCGAGCCGGCTTCTGGGGGTGCCCTCAACACGGACAGCTCTCTCCCCCTTTTTCACCGCTGCTGGGCTGCTGCACGCACGGGCACAGCCCCCTCGTCGCCAGTGTAGAGTTTGGCGGGCGCTAGGCCCACATACTCATAGAATGATCACACAGACACAGTTGGTATGGGTGGATAACTGGCCTAGAGCACGTGCGCTCGGCCCCTTTTATTGTCAGGGTCACCTGACTGGTGACGCCTGTGGTGGGTGGGTGTTTAGTGTGTGTAACAGCAGGGCAAAACACTAGAACGTATCCAGCCAGATACTACAGTCGCCAGGTTTGGATCTTACGCCTGCCACATTCCAAGACAAGATGTCAATGATATTTGTGTTCTTGATTAAGTCTTTCTGGTTAAAGGTCAGAGTAGCCACAGGTTGGTGAACAGAAGTTAGAACCGGCCACGTCGGATTGGTTTCATGCAGTGTTTCCTCATTGGTCACGAGGTGCTCCCCTTCCCCTGTGCATTTAGAGTGACCCATAATTCCCAGTCAGTCCACCATGAAATGCCCAAGTCCTTCATTGGTTTAGAGAGTGTGGGGCAATGAGGTGTTTGAGAAATAGTAGAGGAAGACGGGTTAAGTTTGAACCGAATTGAGGTGCCAGATGGGGGATCCTTACGTAGTTCGAGGCCCACTAACCCTTCTGCCAGGTGAGTAGACTTGAGACTTAGCTTGATATAATTAAGAGTCCCCTCTTGGACTGATGGATCATAAAGTTGTCTAGCATGTGTAATGTCTGAGCGTATTATAGAATAGCAATTTTGCGCAGACCTGATCTATGCGCTTATTAATTAGGGAGGCCTTGTTGTGTCTCGCCCCAGGGACCAATTTAGGGGCCTGTATCATAAAGGCATAACCTGGACTTCAGGCCCAAGCC
This sequence comes from Calotriton arnoldi, assembly GCA_963921515.1. NCBI lineage: Eukaryota > Metazoa > Chordata > Amphibia > Caudata > Salamandridae > Calotriton > Calotriton arnoldi. The sequence continues at coordinate 409,306 of CAWUFW010005732.1, read as the reverse complement.
ACCACCTCCCTCCCTAGTGTGCCTCCCTTGGTCATGCCCTGGGAAAAAGGACCATCTTTTATCGGTTCTCCCTTGGCCATGGCTGGATACCTAGGGTCAGCCACAACAGCCTGTGGCCAAGTAGGAACAAGTGAAGGGTTCTTCAGCAGCCAAGTGGTATGTGGCTCAGAGGTGAGTGAATGTGTAGGCTGTAATTCCTGATGAGGTTTGACACATTATTTTTCCACCTTTTTCTCTCATCTATTAGAGTGGCGTATGTAAGAAGTGATGTGTTGGAAGTGGGTCTACTTCTTAATGAGTTTTCGGGATGTTTTAATTCACCGATTTCTGCCAATAACATTACCAATAATGATTTCAAATCTCTTACCTCAGCCTGTAACCTCTTAACCAACATAACAACACTAGCAATGTTCATATTGGCATCACTTGGGACCAGTCCAGGAACTACAGTAGGTTGAGTCGACAAGTTAGAACCACCTTCACAATTCCCTCATCCGGGCCAGTACGTTTGGGGGGCTGCAAGGACCAAATATCTTTTTTAACATACAATTGAAGGAGCCAATGTCATGGGATCATGTCTAGTGGGATAAATGTTGGGAATGGTAGTAGTGGCATCGTACAGGGGTCCAACAAGTGACAAAGCATCAGTACCAGTTGTATTGTCATTAGGTCTCAGAGGTTTAGACTTTGTTTTCCTGGAAAATATGGGGGCAACTTTGTCTGTTACTTTACTTTGGCTCAAGCCTTTTGCTTTATCGCCCTCAAAAGAATTTCAACTTCCTCAATTAAGTTGTCTATGCCCCCAAGTGTTGTCATAGCCTGGAGCCCAACAGGGGTGGTAGTCGGAGTAAGCTTGGAATTTTTGTTCTTCTTCCCTGACAATGTTTCCGTTGCTTTGTGTTTGCCCATTTCTGCAGCCCCGTGTAAACAATATCTGGGGCATGCGCACATAAAGCTTTGGTCTCGCCCTTGTTGTAATGGCCCCAATGGAGAAAAGGGCCTTGGGGTGGTGTCGGGGTTAGCCTAGCCCAGTCCAAACTCCTCCAAATAGAAGCACACACAACGCTTTAGAGCGCAAGGCAAGCGTTGAGTGCTCCACCCCCATCTGGCAAGACAAGTCAAACAGTGCTTCCAGGGGCAGGGACCCCCAGTGCCTGGGATCCCACAAGAGTCGGCAAGCACAACGTCCCCACAAGGACACAGGACAGGCAGGCAAATTCCACCAGACAGAACAATGTTAGACCACTACAGGCAGCAGCCAGGGAAAAGAGCAACAGCGCTCCAGTCACCCAGAAGAGTAGGTTCCAAACACTTCAAGCTGGGGCCACTATTGGGGTGTGCTTTCCATTCCACAGAATTTCAAAACGCCCACCTAACACATGCTTGTCACACCTCCGGCTGTTAGTGCTTGGGATGCCTGTGGGCTGGAGAACCCAGTTCAGCTACTTGCAATAGCACTACACCTCCTCTGAGCATCCAATACACCGAGCTCCCACAGTAAACAGTCCCCACGGGAAGGGTCACTGCCGAAGATAAGATGAACAAAATTAAACAAATAGCTCTTAACACATCTATTGAGGGGTATCCGGTCGTAGACCCCTGCCCTGCCTCCTCCTGGCGCTGACGGGTGCAGTACAGGTCCGGCCTTGGCCCTGGCGCGTCCTGTGTTAGGTGGAAGGCGCTTTATAGTGCAGGGGAATCCGTGTCAACCCCTCCTCCGTTCAGTAAGGTCTTCTGGGACAGGGAGTCCCGGTTGGCAGGAGGGCAAAACAGCAGACAACTGAACTTCCCACGCCACGGTAGGTGGAGGGTGCTTTTCACTGCGTGGCATGGGGAAATCAGTGTCAGCCCCTCCTGCTTTCAGTAAGGTCTTCTGGAACAGGGAGTCCCGATTGGCAGCAGGGCAAAACAGCAGACAACTGAACTTCCTGCGCCGCAGAAGGTGGATGGCACTTTTCAGCTCACGGGGTAATCAGTGTCAACCCCGCCTCCTTTCAGTAAGTTTTTCTGGGACAGGGAGTCTCAATTGGCAGCAGGGAAAAACAGCAGACAACTGAACTTCCTGTGCTTCAGTAGGTGGAGGGTGCTTTTCAACGCATGGGGGAATCGTGTCAGCCCTGCCTCCTTTTAGTAAGGTCTTCTAGGACAGGGAGTCATGATTGGCACCAGGGCAAAACAGAAGATAACTGGACATCCCGCGCCACGGTAGGTGGAGGGCGCTTTTCAGCACATGGCATGTGGAAATCAGTGTCTGCCACTCCTCATTTCAGTAAGGTCTTCTAGGACAGGAAATCCCAATTGGCAGAAGGGCAAAACATCAGACAACTGAACTTCCCGCCCCGCGGTAGGTAGAGGGTGCTTTTCAGCAGGGGGGAATCAGTGGCAGCCCCTCCTCCTTTGAGTAAGGTCTTCTGGGACTGGGAATTCCGATTGGCAGCAAGGAAAAACAGCATACAAATGAACGTCCCCACCTCAAGAAGCTCCACTGGCTCCCCGTTCAAAAGAGTTGCCTTTTCAAGATGCTGATCTATGCCTACAAAGCTCTACACGATCAAGAACCAGCATACATCAACCAACGCATGAACTGCCACCTACCTCCCAAACACCTTCGCTCTGCCTCGCTCACACCCCGTATCTGCCAAAGCAACAGTGGCATATGCTCCTTCTCCTATCTCGCTGCAAAATCCTGGAATGGCCTCCCCTTCACCTCTGGACCTCATCCTCTTTTTTAGATTTCAGGAAGGGACTCAACACCTGGCTATTTAACTGAACCTCTCAATGCAGGAGCACTCAGGACCTGGATACCCTCACAGGTGGTGCGTAACGCTCTACAAATCCTATATGATTTGATTTGATGACATATGCTTAATACCTCTACTATTATTTGGTATGAAGGTGCAATAGTCTTTGACCTTCAATACCTTGCTAACTCCGCCCTCCTTCACAATAAGGATAAGGATATATAGCACTTGGGGATTTTGCATTATCATTGCCTGTATTAAGAATAACTCAGAATTCATCTGGGTTGAGGCTTCTGCTGTGTTAGAAGCAAGCTGGTCCACAAGCATTGACAATGTCTAATCTTCACATCATTCATAGCCACACCTATCGATGGCATCATAGCTCCTAATATATCTTTTACTATGTCCAAAACCCTCTTTTATTCTCTTCAAACCAACAATCACTGACTCCTTCTACGTGATAGACTCTAGGAAACTCCAGAGCAAGATAACATGAACCCACCCAATTATGTGGAAGGTTGAAAGGAGCAGTCTTATCACACACATAATAAATCCCTCTCAGAATTGTTTCTTCAATAATTAGAAAATCACCATTTATAACATAAGTTCTTTCACATTCTCTCACATCCACCTATTCAATTGACCTAACACCTGCTGGTGCATGCACACTACACATAATTCACTCTTTCTTTAATGGTCCATTGTCAATCTTGGATACAAATTTGACAATCTGTTTTCTTCTTCAACCTTAATCTGCTCTCTTATCTTTTTCTCATATTTCCAATCACAATTTTAACTCTTCGCTCATATTCTCTAACAAACTTAGGGGCACATGCATTAAGTTAGGTAATTGCAATTCCTTAATAGCGATTATTAAGGAATCGCTATTAAGGAATCACAATTGCCTATGCATGTAGGTTTTGCAAAAATATTTGCGATTCCTACACATTCCTTAATTGCGAATTGCAAATTGCGATTCGCAATTAAGGAATGCCTTCCCATTCATTCCTATAGGCCTAGAGGCCCATAGGAATGAATGGAAAGCCATTAGCAATTTGCGACCACCAAATAGGTACTCGCAAATTGTGCATGCAATTTGAAGGGTGCTAGGGGGGCCTTAAAGGCCACCCTGCTGCACCCCCAAATTTGGCATGTGTGCACATGTGGCGCACACATATGCCCTAAGGGCACATGTGTGCGAAAAATGGCACTTTGAAAAATGCACTTTTGTGCATTTTTCAAAGTTTTTGCTAATTATCATCAACTTGCAGATGATGGTAATTAGCATTTCCTAAATGCAAAGTCGCATTTAGGAAAGGCTTTGATGCATCCCAAATAAGGAATCTCAATTTGCGATTCCCTAAGAGCATTCACAATTAAGGTAATCGCAAAATTTGCGATTACCTATATTGCGAATGGGTTTTAGGTTGATGCATCCCAATTGCCTAAATACCGGTTGCAAAGGGGCCAATTCTGTGAATCGGCCCTAATCGGCCCGTTTGTGATTGCCATTTAGGTTGATGCATGTGCCCCTTAGGCTCTTCATTACCTAAACTGGACACAATCTGTAGGTTAGACCTATTAATTCTGTGCTTAATTTGTGCAACTGTATTTAAAATGTAACATTTAAAACCATTTTTTTACATCTTCCAGTGAGACGTTAAAATCCAACAAATAGGGAGATAGAAATTCACGTTTGTTAAAAAAAACTAACAAGCACATTGCAAGAAGGCCAATAAGACATCGGAATTTGAAAGTAGGTAGCACCTTCACCTGCAGATGCTGGGAGAAAAGTACACACAAAACAATGCTTGACCCCCATAATATCCACATATTCACTCAACATTTTAGAATAGATATTATGAAATCCACCAGCTAAGCACTCCTTAACTGTCAGTGTATTTAAACTCATGATGCATTGTGGTTAATTCAACTTCTGTGGAGTCAATTCTCACCAGGGAAAGGAGGCACAACAGCAAGCCAGCTAAGCTTATTAGTGTTGTTATCAACGTGATTAGAACTATAAATTTGCAGGATTTGCTATGTGAGATTTTCTATTGATATCAAAAAGGAATGTGGAACTCCAAAAATCAACACAAAATCTCTTTAAAACAATAATAAAGCTTTATTCTTTTCTTCTTTCTTTAAAAACAATAATACAAAATCAAAATAGTTTTCAAAGGTTATTTTCCTCTTTTTTGTCAATTGTCTGGTTTAGTGTATTCAGTTCCTATTCACAAAAGATTTTTCTCCTTGATTGGATTCTTTTCAATATTTACCTAATCAATGACAATCTTTTCTCAACTCTCAAGGTGTTTTTCCTTCATGCTCACTTTCAAAGGTAAATCGGCAACAGCTTATTTGATTGTGTGTCTCTGGATCTGATTCTACTTCTTCCTCAGCTACAGATGCTAAATATGACTATTCAGGTGAAACATAATTTCCCTTTGGGATTCTTTTTCTTGCTGGCCTTTTAGCAGCTGGCGATTTACTTTCTCTATTCTCTGAGTTGATTTCATCACTTCACATTCTTCTTTGATTGACTTTAGTCTTTCATTCTCCCAGTGCTTTCTTTTACAGGTTCTCTTTAGTGTCTTTATGGTTCAACTCCTGCATCTTCACTTGTGACTATTGTTGAATCTTCTTCACTCGCTGATGGACTTAAACATTGTTCAGCATTAGCAACATGTTCACTGTTAATTGTTTTCTTCCTCTAGGGATTTTTGTAACTCGAATCTTCAACTGGAACTTTTCGCTGGTCGGATCAGAGACTACTACTTCTTTCTGCCACTCATGACTTTGACTTCGTAACCGCTCTTCACTCTGTTCCTTGACTTGAAACTGGCTACTACTACTGGTACCATCATCAGGTTCATCAGTCTCATCAGCAGGAACTTCTATGACTTCACTTCCTTCACTAGTTTTATCAGTTGCGGTCTAAACTTTTCCACTTCCCTCTGGATACACACTGCACACTTGAGCTTGACTCTCTGAATCAGTGGTTTTTTCACCACTCAATCAATCAATCTTTCAGGATTCATAAAGTGCAGCTAATCACCCGATAGGGTATCCAGGCACTTGCAGGTCCTGGAGGATTATCTGAAGAGCCAGGTCTTGAGGGCCATTCGGAATTCCGGAAGTGAGGTGATGGTCCAGAGTTGTGTGGGGAGACTGTTCCAGGACTTTGCTGCTATGTGGGAGAAGGAGCATTCTCCATTTCTTCTTTGGTAGCTGCATGGAGAATGGGCAAGTGAGAGGTAGGCGGAGCGTAGTCTTCTCGACGGTTGGTGGAAGTTCAGGTGGTGGTTAATGCTGTCGGTCCTTGGTTGTGCAAAGACTTGTGTGCTTGGGTTAGCATCTTGAATTGGCATCTCTTCTGTATGGGGAGCCAGTGGAGTTGCCTGTGGTGGGGTGTGATGTGGGTTCATCGGGGAAGGCCGAGGATGAGCCTGGCTGCGGTGCTCTGTATTGTCTGAAGTGTCTGTAGGAGGTGTACGATGATTTCTACATAGAGGACGCTGCTGTAGTCCAGTCAGCTGGTCATGAGGGCCTGTGTCATGGTGCAGCTCATGTATAGGGGTAGTCACTTGAAGATCTTACACAGCATGTGCAGAGTAAGGAAGCAGGTGGAGGAGACGACATTGATCTGTGATTTCATGGTGAGCTTGTTGTCAATGATGATTCTGAGATTTCTGGCATGGTCGGGGGAGTAGGTGCGGGTCCTAGGCCTGATGGCCACCAGGAGTCATTCCATGTGTTGCTGCCGAAGATCAGTACTTCTGTCTTGTCTGTGTTCAGCTGCAGGCAGTTGCTCTTCATCCAGTCTGGGGTACTTGTCATGCATCTGTTTATGTAGGTTCTGGCGGTGGTGGAGTCTTCGGTGAGTGAGAGAGTGAGTTGGGTGTCATCTACATTGGAAATTATGTTGAGACCGTGGGATCTAATGATTTTGGCCAGCGGGGTCATATATACCTTCAAAAGCATGGGGCTGAGGGATGAGCCCTGGTGTTGTATTCCTCTTAGGGTGTCCGTACATGGGTTTTCCTGTATCATGTCCTTATATAGGCACAATTCGCCCTGCCCTTATATAGGCATAAAATCCCAGTCCTTATTTAGGCATTAAACCGTGCACTCCAAATACAGGCATGGTCTCCGACATCCGTCCACCCTAACGTCACAACGAGTTCTTGAAGAATAGACCCTTAGGCTTCAGGAGTTTCCCTAGCACAGGACTATTGATTCCTTCAAGGACTCATCTATTATGCATGAACCGTTATACCTTAGGGGCTCATTCATGACGTCTTCTGCTGTCTGATTCACGTCAATGCTAACATTCTGAGGTACCTCTCAGGTATAAATATACCTTCCCTAGCCCCTGTAAATCAGAGGAGACCTCGACTTCAGAGGAGCCCGTTTCCCGGCCTGACGCACTGAGAAGACGCTGTCATCCCTGCACGCAGAGAGTCCTGCTTCCAGTGATCTGACTTCCCTTGCGGGGTGTTGGAGTTCGAGTCTGGCAAGAGATTCCCACCTCTCTCATTCTTAATGTATGGAGCTGACTAGAAACCTAGAGGGACTCTTGGCATACTAGGCATACTAGGCTTAACATACTCTTAGTATACCATAGTAAGGAATACTTCACCTACTTCATACCTCTCCCTACACCTAGGTTAGGTACATTGGGGTAGAACTAGCTTAGAAACGCATCGTATGAGTACTCGCATTTCTAGTCTATGTTATTTATGTAAGTGAATATCTACTAAAGATCATGCTAGCGCAGTATTATTTATTTCTACTGCTTACGCTGTACATTATTTATCTTGCATACTGTCTTGTGATCGTAACAGCACATATTACTTACACGAGAAACAAGACTGTTCAATAAATCTTTTATTGAAACGCCCGTCTATTCTTTCTGTGTAACTTTGAGGAAAACTAAGTATGCACGAGTGAGCTGAGTGAAATAGTTATCTATTGTTTCCACGACTCTGGGACATGTTCTGATTCTAAAAGGGAAACAAAGTTGTCATGTTTTGCGGCTGCCAGAAACTACTCCCTTCTTGTTAATCAAGGAGTTTCTAGTGGCCTCTGAGCTAGCTGGCACAAGTAATTAAGTTTAATATACTCGATAGGGACATATTGACCTTAGTCCTATGTCAAACCTATAGGGTATATTATTCCAATGCGCAGAGCCTATTAGGGAAATAGGAGCTACACTACATGGCGCCCAACGGTTTGGTAAGGCGGTAATTTAACGCTAGATACTGAGTAACTCAGCAGTGCTTTTTCTCTCAGAGACCCCTACCCATATACTCCAAAAGACGTCTGGAGTGGGCAGGGTTAAGTATCCGCCACGGCTACATAGGGAAGCACCCTATATATTAGCTGTTTGGTTTTCTCAACGTTGAAGGATACAGTGTTCCAAAATATTGTGCACCTTATCTTTGTTTCCTTGAAACTTGTTCTACATTTTTCAAAAAAACAAAATGCCTGACTCCGACAACAGTGAAGTTGCGGGTCACCCAGCTGTAACAGCTTATAACATCACAGGTTTTATTGAAACCGAGGAGGGTGTCATAGACATCACTCTAAAACTCATAAAACACGGCCTACCACCAAGAGGAGGTAGAGCAGTTTTCGTGATAGAGGCACACGAATCATTTCAGACAGAGGTATTCTATTCATGGGTAATATTTCCTGAATCAAATTCAGTTACAAAACTGTTTCACTTCTACAAAGAAGATGATCCACCAGAGGAATACATCCCGTTCGAGGATATAGAAATTCCATTAACATACCAGGAGCATCAGCTCTGGTTTAAAGGCGCCCTAAAACATCACAGAAACATTACCAGGCTCGGTCCACTAGGTAGACCAGGAGCAACATGGCCGATTCTAGCCGGCTACACACCTCATCCTGAACTGGATATAATGTCAGATGAGGAACTACTTACTCAACTCACAGAGTTAATAAAAATCTACAGACAATTGGTCCAATATGTCATGCGGACTTTCACAGTCCAACCACCATTAACAATTCCAAATCAAACTCCTCAACCGGGGAATACACTAAAAATTACACGACAGACTCTATACGCAGTCATGGGTAAAATGCCCACAAAACGTGAGCAAATTCCATTTTGGATAGCTCAAAAAATTACTCAAATCGAAGAAGTATTTCCGAATACTAGCCCATATGAGAAACACAGAATCCTAACCATCTGTTTACCGATGGGGATCACACCACAACTGGAAGACTGCAACACATGGGGTTCAGTCTTTGCTGCCATCTATACTAAAACACATGGCATTCCGTCAATTGCGGTAATACCAGATGTCCTGAAACAAATTCAAAACGAATACAGGGCAGAGCCTGCTCTAAATTTAGGTATGAAATTACTGAAAAATTTCGACCAGGTCTCAACAATAATATTATCTAATATTAAAGGGGAGGCAGCAGCAGTGGCGATCCGCCAACGATTAAGGGAATGCGATGTTACAGAACATCAAACTGAGCTACCCAGAATAATTGAACAATCTTATGCAGAATTAGGCAGAGATAGTTTGGGTGGAAGACCAGTGAAGCCAAAACTATCTGAAAGTCCTGAGAAGGACTCTATTAAACTCCTACATCTTCTAAAAAGAAGTGGGAGACTAATAAACAAAATTCAAACAAGAAACGTTCTCAATCCCGAGGTAGGTCTCCTCAAAAGGAGCCCTCTGAAAGGAGGTATAACCTCAGGAATAGGGATAATTTGAGAAAGCCTGACAGGTATCAAGATACTGATACACGTTCCTCTCGTACCTTTCAGATCTCATCACAGACTTCGGAAAGAAGAGGACGGTCAGAACATAGAGAAGAACGCGTGAAATCCAAGGAAGAAAAACACGCTCCAAAAAATAAAACAAAACCTCAATTCTCCAAAAAGAAAGTAGCAGGTCTAAATATCAGACATGCCGAGAATACTGAGAACACAACTCAAGAATGGAGAATGGGCTCAGACAATGCTGGACAGTGCAGCAGAAGTCACAATAGCTCGCCAGAACCTGAAGGAACTTCTGGAGATAGTGGACTTGAATGAGTACATTACAGTTGAGACTGTAGACACCAGGGTTAGTACTCCACAAAAGTTATATGAAATAACACTCCGGATGGAGGGAGACATACCTAGACAGGTGAAAGCACTCTTTTGGGAAAAACTTTCAAGGGGCTATGACATACTTCTAGCAGAAAAAGACTGGCCACCACAATTTGTCAGAGAGTGCCCACAAGGTGAGGACATTATTATGCCCGCTTTCTCTAACCATATTCCAATTCACCTAAAATATACATATGCCAGGAAATGGGCAGTAGCCCAGGCCCCAGCATTATATAAAATCATGTAGGATGGGATGAGGACTCACCTCACCATAAAATACATCTGAAACATGAACCAACTGCACAAAGGCAGTACCCGATAAAGCAAGAAGCTAAAAATCAGGTCAGGGAGATCTTAGATCAACTTGAATACCAAGGGGTGATTGAAACATGCACCTCCTCAATGAACAATCCTTTGTTTCCTGTCTCCAAACCAGACAATACATATCGTCTAGTTTTGGATTACAGACACTTAAACACTTGTTCTAAAACTTTTGCAGTGCAAAATGCACATAGCACAGCATTAATGAATAACATTGTGCGTAAAAAATATAAAACCACATTAGACATCTCAAATGGTTTCTTTTGTCAAAACATAGCACCTAAAAGCAGGTACTTAACAGCTTTCTCAATAATGGGGACCCAGCGTCAATTTTGTCGACTCCCACAAGGGTTCAAGAACAGCCCAGGTTTATTCTCAGCGAGGGTAACGGAGTTACTACAAATTTATGACAATGAGGTATTGTCCTATGTCGATGACATCTATCTGACAGACGATGACCTGGATAAACACTTGAACAGGGTGAATACCATTATATTGGGCTTCGCCTCTGAGGGCTACAAATTCAACTTCAAAAAGTCCAGAATTGCCCATCTCAGTGTCCTATTTCTAGGATATGAGCTTTCAAGTGAAGGCAAGAGCTTGGCAGTTAACTTTCTAGAGAAATGTGCGCTGCTCCAACCTCCAAAAACGCAAAAAAACTTACAATCCATCCTGGGTTTCCTAAATTTTGGAAGAACATACATTCTAAACTACGCAGAAAGGGTCAAACCTCTCTACGCATTAATCAAACCTGATTTTTCAATCAAAAATTGGACACAGGAACACACAGAAATCTTGCGTTCACTCCAAGCTAACATGTTAGCAACAAATCACTTACATACACGCGTAAGTCAACGCAACCTGGTGATCCGAATAATTTCGGGTCAATGCGGATTCACCGACTTAACATTTAATGAGGGTGAAAAAATACCAATCGCATACAAATCTCATTTGTATACACAAGCAGAAATGCGCTTTACTTCAACTGAAAAAATTCTGACAACAGTTCAAACCGCTGTAGCAAAAGAAAGAGCCCTAGCCCAAGGGAAACGCATTATTGTCGTAACCCCAGTATCAGCTTTAGAAGCGGTCACAAAAGCAAGCATTCCAAATGCTAAAGCATTACATCCAAGATGGATACAATGAGTTAATTCTCTTGCTGCAACAGATGTTGAATATGTTTTTGATCCTGATTTAAAAACACAAGCGTTCCTGCAATATGAACAAGAATGTCCTCTGCCCACTGAAATTCTGCCTCTCGATCAGTACGAATTCATAATTTACACTGACGGATCCGCACAACCTGCAACAGGGAGTAAGCAAGCTTACAGTGCAGCATGTGCAATCGTTAAAGGTCGCATGCGAGATGGTATCTTCAGACATATGGTCACAAAAACTCAATCTCTAGGAGATTGTACAGCTCAGTGAGCTGAACTACAAGCATTCAAACTGGCACTTGAAAGTACAGATCGAGAATTCCCCACACTAATAGTGTGCGATTCCTTTTACTGTGTTCAGTCGTATAATGAATATATACAAAACTGGCTTGAAAATGGTTTCAAAGATGCGAAAGGTGGCACAATAAAGCACAAAACGCTTTGGGAACAAGTAGTTCAGTTGAAAAACGAACTACCAAAGGCTCACGTGATCCACACACTGAGTCATCAACGTGATGGCGTTCACGTTGCAGAGAAGTCATTGGCTGACGAAGCCGCAAAGGGGGCTGTTCAGACGGCTTCCGTAGCTGCGATCACAAACAAAAATAGACAGTGAGATAATGTTGGCTGTCAATGCTACAAGCAAAGGCAGTGGTGCAGCGTTACCAAAAAAGTTTCCACTCAAGTACTCTTATGTAATTGATGCGAACAGCGTTCCTTTTGCTCGAATCCCTGGAGTGGGGGATAGGGTAATTCCAAACAAGGAACGTAGATTAGGACTACTCCTAGCAGCACACGAAGGGATAGCTTCTGCCCATGCAGGTGTTTCTGCAACAGTATCTTTACTCAAGCAAAGATATTGGTGGCCTGCCATTCGGAAACAAACCAAGAACTATGTTTTAGAATGTGATATTTGCCAACAGATGAAAGTCTCAACAGTGAAACGTCCTGCGCAGACACCCCTGTTAATTTCAGACAAACCATTAGCTTGTGTTACCTGGACCACTGCGGTCCCTTGCAAAGGGACGGTAACTATAAATATATCATGATTACAGTGGATTCATGCTCTAGGTTCCTATGGATATGGCCTCAGCGCTCGGCTGACGCTCGAACTGTTATAAAAGATTTGCGAGTCTTTATCGGCACATACGCAAAAGGCATGCGTATGACCAGGGCCCTGCGTTTAGCTCTCGGGCTTACAAAGAAGCCATGGCCAGTCTGGGCGTTGCATTGCGGTACTCCTCTCCATTCCATCCTGAGGGAAATTCGGTTGTGGAAAGGAAAAACCGGGACATAAAGCAGTCTATAACAGCTAGGGTATTAGGTTCGGGTGATGGGTGGGTCAAACATCTTTATGGGGTCCAACGCTCATTAAATAACCTGCCAAGAAGTTCTCTAGGGGGGTCACTCCATATGAGGTCCTATTTGGGACAAGAATGTGGGTACCAGACCTCAATCACGTAGGCACAGTGGTGGAAAATAAACCGTTTGATATCAAAGATCGTTTGGCTGTTTTACAGGAACTCAATGAACTAAGATCGAAACAAAGCAACGTATTCCTGCAGCCAACCACCACTGGGGAAAAACCGGCGGTCCCAGCAAGGCCTGTCTGGATTCCAAAAGTTGGGGATCTAGTCAGAGAAAAATTGCGGACAAGAAGGAATTTGGACCTTCTTACAGACAACCAGTACCTGTCCTAGCAGTTCAAGGAACAAGAACAGTACTTCTGCTGCCCCTTGCTGGAAGAAAGGAGAAAAGATTTGTGTCCATCGACCTCATCAAACCACAGTATGTGGCCAATACTAAATAGTAGGCCTTGTGGACTCCGACCAAGTAGCAGACGCACTCCTCTCGCTACTATCCAAGAGGTTCAGACTGAAAGACTGATAACTATCGAGAATTCAGCTGTAACAGATGAAGGACTAGGCAACAATGCAATGGAACTCATCCCGCTTGAAAATCAAGTAACAGTTCGTCCAAATACACCTGTCTACACCAATGTAGCAAGTGATCAACTGGTTCCAGCGATTTCTACAAATCCTGATGCAATTCCAACAATTGACAGAACTGCTTCTGGCTATTTCATTAACTTTGATACGTTCTCAGAAGATCCGAGTGAACCTGAAACGACGCCAGCATCATTAACATTCAAGCAGCAAGTACAAGGCTTTCTTCACTTTCTGAAAAAGACTTATATGGTTTCCCCATGGATTGAACTCTGGATTATTTCTGGACTATTTGTTTTCCTGCTTTGGCTAGCTTTGGTTACAACTATGAGCGTGCTTATAAATGGCAGATACATCCATGTGAACACTGAAGGAAAAGATGTGAACGTACTTTTGAAACGACATAAATCTTCCCATCGTGAAGCAAGAGACTTGTCAACAGTGAACATCACAGCCGTTCCTATACAGGATGGTATAGTGTGGGACAAAACAGATTTTGATATTTTTGGCCCGACGGAACAATTGAACATTCCACATTTGTTTAAAATTTCACTAAGTGATCTCATTCGTCCAGTACCTATTCTGATGATTGGGACTTTGAGACTGTTAACGACATAATGTTTGACCTAGAAAAATCTGCTGCATTTTCTAAAAATGAATATTTAGAGGGTTCATCAGACTATGAACAGCTGTATTGCTATAACCACTATGGTCATCATTATTTGCATAAATCTGCATACCCTAGAAATGTGTTTATGTTTAACCAATGGGAGCATTGTCCTACACCATCACAAGGTAGTTCAAAAACATTTGCTAACAAGTTTCCATATTTTTCAGGTTACAATACATCTGATCCAGAAATGTTTTACTATAAAAATGTAAACAAAACAGGACTGAAAATTATGTTAACAAATACAAAACAGATTTACTCTGCAGCATGTATTGCCCAACTGTCTAGACAGGGTTTCGACTTGTGGAAAGACACAATAGACACAAAAACTGTCTGGGGTACTAAAGATTGGCAAGTGCAGGGGATAGAAGCTTTATTTAGAGCCTGCATCATCCCTGAACAAATAATGTTTTTGAATGAAACTGTCCAACAAACATCTTGTCTTGGACTAGCCAAGATCAAAGATATGAAAACACCTTCTGTACCAACACCTGCAAGTGATAACAATACACAGGCAGTGGTTACAGTTGACCAAATACTACAACTCAACAGATCTAATCCTGATTGGAGAAAATGGTTGATCTGGCCCACAGACATGAACAACTGTCAGGAAAGATTCCTGAATAGAACTCAGGGCTTTACTATTCATAGGCCAGACCCAAGATACGTCCAAAGACAGCATCCGGGGGTAGTAACAACATACAGTGTAGGAAAATTATGCCTCGATTGGCTGCAGAAATCTACACTACAGGATGTTGTGAGAAGTTGGCCTGGTATATGCTGTCCACTAATTATAGTGGGCACCTTGCACCAGTCCAAACAACCCCTTATTGGAGATAGGTTAAAGACAACCTTTATTGAAAGCTATCCTAGTGGTAGCTATGGAGAGCAGCCTTCAGGCTAAGTCTTGAAGGAATGTAAAGCAGCTTGTTTTACCAGCCTATAATCTCTTGAGTGACCAAATGAAAGAGGACCACACCAAGGTATATATTCAAAATATATGTATTTATTGCTAAACACACCCCTCTAGTCTCTTTATGAGGCTAGAGTTCGAAGTACATAAGTTATAAGTTAGTTATCAACAGTAATAGCACAAATACACGTTTGAGCCCTAGGGGCGTACCAAACCATATACCAATAAAGTGGTATAAGAACCACGACTGAGCTAGACACAAGGCCTAGAGCCTGTAGAAGTGCTTGGACCACAAGGAACCACCCAAGGTAGTGACACAGGGGACCCACGGGGTACGCGTGCAGTGTGAGAACACAGCCGCGAATCGCCGTTGACTTCTATGGGGAAAGTCGCGGTTGGAATTTTAAAGAAAAGGGACACGAGGAGGACTTGGAGCAAACCCTTTTAGAACTAGGCTGTTCTAGTGTCAATACCCACGGGAGCACCAGAGTACTCGAGTTACCTCACCCCGGGGAGCCGGGTGCATAGGTGTCTTTCGGGGTCGGGTTTCGTCGTCGTTTTCAATGGCGATCTGCTGCAAAGTGCTGCTGGCGGCCAAGTCGAAAGTGTTCGGGTGGATCCAAAGGTGGATCAAAGATCTGAAGAACCTGAAAGCAGAGGGGACAGAGTATGGGTCACTAGCCAGTGACCAGGAAGGCGATGAGCAGATGCCCACCGATGTCGAGTGCGTCAGGTAGGTTGACGGTCGTCTTGACTCTTCAGCCACGAGGTCCAGGAGGCGTCGACGACGACCAGGCGCTGGATTCGAGCTGTCCCACGATGTTTGTCGATTGCAGGGGTGTCGGCGACCGGATTGGACCCAACAAGCCTTGGCAACGGCAAGTCTCGTGGAAATAGAAGAAGGACAGTGGTGCAAACCAGCAAGGTCTGTGGGACTCACCCAGCAAGGGTAAGTCAGGGCACGCCTGGAGCAACCAGGGAGCCCAAGCAGAAGAAGATTGGCCTTCAGGAGGGCCTACTAGCCAACGGACTAGCGACCGCGAAGGAGCCTCGAGTGGACACACTTAGAGCTGACTCACGGGACACTCGTGGAGTGGAGGCCAGTGATCTTCGGTGCAGTCGGTGCTGGAGGCTGGGGCTACTCGGAGCCCAAAGCACAACTTCTTGGGAGACCTAGAAGAGGATGCACTTGCAAATGCGCTCGGTGTCCAGGGGTCACGGTTCCATGTTACCCACGACAGCTACAGGCCTCAGCTTTGCTGGGGACTCAGGGCAGTCTCAGGGAAGTCTGGAAATCCACCTCTGGTGATGCAAAGACTTCGGCGTCCGGCGGGAGCTTCAGCGATGCAGACTGGACAATTGCTTCATTGGTGCCTGCCAAGCAGGGGAGTCACTCCTTGACCCCAAGGGAGATTCTTCAGTCCTCTAATCTTAAAGTAGAGCGTCGAAGGTCCAGGATTCTGTGTCAGAGTTTCGTCCAGGTAAATCTAAAATCCTAAGGACTGGGGTCCCATAATTATACCAAGTTAGGGGTTGGACATACTCTGGGGACCCACCTATGGGAGGGTCAGGGCAGAGGGGTGGTTACACCCCTTTCCCTTTGTCCAGTTTCACGCCAGAGCAGGGCTGGAAGCCCCTGAGCCGGTTTGAACTGGGGTATGCACAGGGACACCAAATGTGCCCCCAGTGCAGGACTTCAAAGCACCAGAGAGTGCTCCCGCCCAGCCCCAATACACACTATCCTGTCTGGGGAGGTGGTTACACCTCCCTGGGACAGGAAACCTATTGTCCAGGCCTCCCCTGCCGGAGTTTCGGTCAGCAGCAGGAGGCCAGACTCGTGTTCTGTGGCAGCGGCATCCATTTTGTGATGCCAGGGCTCTGGAAAGAAGTTACCGGGTAGGCCGGTGGGTACATGTCTCTCCTCTAGAAGGGTGGAATGCTACTCCCCGCCGCCAGAACTGGCGGGGGGGTAGTATTCCAAGATGTTTGACACCAAACTCGACATGTTTTGGTGCAGCCAGTCCAAAGTTAGCATTCTACCGCGAGGATATAATGCACTTAAGAGTATATGGTCAGGCTGCACTGCAAACAGCACCAGAGGAGGTACTCCGAATTCTGCAGAGGGGCTCTGCTCATGCAGGGGCACCCTCTCACAAAAAAACCAAGCACTCTGCCTTCAGGATTGTCAAGGCCTGCCATAGGAGTGACTTATAGGTTTATAGGTGTGTGGAATGGTAGTGATATAGGTAGCCTATACCACTGTAAGGGGTGCAGTCACCACCTTACTCAGGCTGCAGTAGCAGGCCTGTGGTGTCATTTTGGCTGGCCTTCCAGGGGTGGCATAATAGATGCTTCAGCCCCTGGCAGGCCTCTGAGGTACCTATGCCCTGGGTACATAGTATACCATATACTAGGGACTTATAAGGGCACTCCAGATTGCAATCAGAGATGTGCCTAAGGCACATGGAAACCATTTTAGAGAGGAAGCAGCTAGGCTGGGGTCCTGATTAGCAGGGCCCCAGCCAGACTAAAGTCGAAAAACAATGAAGCATCAGCAAAAAGTGGGGGTACCCATGTGAAGCAGATCCTACTCTCCTACACATGTGAAACAACACTTATCCTTACTTAAAGAAGACGCAGACCTTAGGGAATTCTTGCTTGGACCAAGAAAACCGCGTCAAAAACGTTTCATATATGCCGGAATTTATGCTGCCTATAATGAAGCATGGAAAGTGTCACAGATGGAGGCCGCAGAACGAATACGTGAACTTGATCGTATTAATTTAGAGAAAACACTCACTGTGGTCGACAATGGGTTAACAACTGTGTCCTCTAGAATATATTCATTGGACAACATTGTATCCTCTGCTATCGACATACTAGAACAAGATTTGGCGATGTTACAGCAAGACCAATCTCAATTACGTTCTATTGTGTTATTAAGCTGGACGCTGCAATCTTTGCATGCAGGCTTTGTGCCTTGGCGTTTCATCAACACGTCGGCTCTGTTTGCAGAATACAATCTAACTGATAAACAGATCGAACTGGCACAAAGAGGAGCAAAGTATACAGTGCTGAGCATTGAAAAACTGGAAAAGTTACCATTCACAGTGGCAGAAAAAACAGCTACAGAATGGCTCATTCATGGCAAAATCACACTACCTGTGACTACTTTTCAGTTTCAGTATTGCCTCAAACAAATGCAAGCAGGCAAATATGAAAGGTTGGGTAAGGAATACATTAAGACATCTTGGAATTTACCGTATACATATAGATGTTGGAGTGGGGATCGTGAAGTGTTTTTGAGCGGTACACACTGTAAAAGTGCACTGAGTGGTTCACTTATATGTCAGGACATTTCTTTACACGGGGCTTGCAATGGTTCTGTGGCAAATTTGTCTTGCCATCAGCAGGGTACACCAGCTGCTGTGATTAATCCAACGTTTGGACAACTTTCTAATGGGAGTTACCTCATGTTGAATGAAAAGAGTCGATGCGGCATGTTGCCAGGCATCCCATATCTAGTAACGGTCAACTCCAGGGTCACTTGCTGTATGCAAGTATTGTTTGCCCCAATAGACACAGTCAGGGAGTCGCCTTTGTGGCCTTCGCTGAACGTCTCTTTTTATAAGATTTGATACTTTAAGCAGAATGAAATCCATGCTTTTGCAACAATCAGTGCCTTAACCTCGGCCAAAGAAACCTATGATCTACAAGTAGCAAGGACTTCAGCTGAGATACAGACTTTAATACGTACAAACTGCTCTATACATTTCGTGGAAATGATAGGACGTATCTTTAACATGTCTGATACAAGCGGGATTGTACATGTATTTAAGAGCATCTGTTCCGGTTTGTTAGCACCTTTCCAGGCAATACTGGAATCATCCCGAACTTTGCACATTCGGTGTTTGGTGGCATACCATTACTTCTCGCACTTGTTGCCGGAATTCTATTTCTCTTCCTGCTATTACGCTATGGCCAGCCTATTCGCAGACATCACTCCGAGCGAAATGGAGAAAGCTCTCCTTGAACGAAAGTGCTGTGAGCGAATAGTACAGCTTTTGGGCATGACTCATCTACGGGACCTTAATACCACGTGGTTCCTGTCATTCAGACCAATCTGGCAAGATTGCATCTTACCTGTTCTACGATGCCTACTATGCAGTGAAGAATGCGTGTTAGACACCTGTCTAACATTTCCATCAGCAACGCCAACTGATATCAATACTCTGCTGGACCCGATAACGGCCCATGCTCTGTGTTGTCCCCAGAGGCTACCAATCCTGATGATGGCATTCATTGAGATCTCACAGACGCTTCCAGCTGCTGCTGAGGTACGAGATGGATCTACAGGCACACAGGTAACAACGGACGCGAACATTGCTGCGGCATTGCTGTGACACTTTGTCATCTTATTTTGTCTAAAAAGCTCATTAATTTTCATGACATGAAATGACTTTGATTTTTGAACAACTTATCGATCATTTTCTGTCAAATGTAAATATTACTGCTTATTTTCATTCAAATTGCATTTTATTTCCAAATATATGCCTGAACTGAGAAAAGCAATGCTTGAAATGTACAGTACCTTTTGCATTTTAATAGGTTTTTAAATGCTTTTTAATGCTTTTAAGAAATGTTCTTAGCAATATGCGGTACTCCGTTTTATGTTTAGCATATTAAATGTTTAGCATTTTATTATTATCGTACACACGAAAGTGGAGTGGGTGTTGTATTCCTCTTAGGGTGTCCGTACATGGGTTTTCCTGTATCATGTCCTTATATAGGCACAACTCGCCCTGCCCTTATATAGGCATAAAATCCCAGTCCTTATTTAGGCATTAAACCGTGCACTCCAAATACAGGCATGGTCTCCGACATCCGTCCACCCTAACGTCACAACGAGTTCTTGAAGAATAGACCCTTAGGCTTCGGGAGTTTCCTAGCACAGGACTATTGATTCCTTCAAGGACTCATCTATTATGCATGAACCGTTATACCTTAGGGGCTCATTCATGACGTCTTCCGCTGTCCGATTCACGTCAATGCTAACATTCTGAGGTACCTCTCAGGTATAAATATACCTTCCCTAGCCCCTGTAAATCAGAGGAGACCTCGACTTCAGAGGAGCCCGTTTCCCGGCCTGACGCACTGAGAAGACGCTGTCATCCCTGCACGCAGAGAGTCCAGCTTCCAGTGATCTGCCTTCCCTTGCGGGGTGTTGGAGTTCGAGTCTGGCAAGAGATTCCCACCTCTCTCATTCTTAAGGTATGGAGCTGACTAGAAACCTAGAGGGACTCTTGGCATACTAGGCATACTAGGCTTAACATACTCTTAGTATACCATAGTAAGGAATACTTCACCTACTTCATACCTCTCCCTACACCTAGGTTAGGTTAGGTACATTGGGGTAGAACTAGCTTAGAAATGCATCGTATGAGTACTCGCATTTTTAGTCTATGTTATTTATGTAAATGAATATCTACTAAAGATCATGCTAGCGCAGTATTATTTATTTCTACTGCTTACGCTGTACATTATTTATCTTGCATACTGTCTTGTGATCGTAACAGCACATATTACTTACACGAGAAACAAGACTGTTCAATAAATCTTTTATTGAAACGCCCGTCTATTCTTTCTGTGTAACTTTGAGGAAAACTAAGTATGCACGAGTGAGCTGAGTGAAATAGTTATCTATTGTTTCCACGACTCTGGGACACATTCTGATTCTAAAGGGAAACACAGTGGTCATGTTTTGCGGCTGCCAGAAACTACTCCCTTCTTGTTGTCAAGGAGTTTCTAGTGGCCTCTGAGCTAGCTGGCACAAGTAATTAAGTTTAATATACTCGATAGGGACATACTGACCTTAGTCCTATGTCAAACCTATAGGATATAGATAATCTATATACTGCACCAGGACAGAGTTACAGGGCGACTGCAAATTGTTCAAGTATTTCTTTAGTATTTGAATAAACGTTAATGGACTTTCAGTATACTCCTGTGGAATTCAACACCAAACGAGAAATGTATTTTGTAATTAGAACGTGAATAAATACTTGCTGTCTTTATGCATGGGAATGGAGAAGAGCACTTGGCATATGTCAATGACTGTATACCATTCTGTAATCTGTGGGAATCTGGTACAAAATTACTGCTGGCTTACTATTTTATTTATTTTTTTGCAAATCCTGGACAATTCTTCATTTACCACTCATTCTCTAAATTCCCATTACAGGAGAGTTGCCAGGATTACAAAGAACTTCCAGAAGATCTCCCTGTTCAATCATTTTTTCAATGACGGGCTTCATTCCTTCGACTGCCTGTGTTAAACGTTTGTACCTATTAATTCTAAGGGCAACTGCATTTGGTTTCACATTTATCCGGATAGGCTTTACACTTTTTATTAATCCTATCTCCTTACCAGAGAAATGCCATACCTCTTCTTTGACTGTATGTCTTAAATTCCAGAAGCAAATCATTTTTAGTTAAAACTGGGGCCAGCTAAACTTTCAAGTCATGAAATGTAATTTTATGGTTCAAATCTTTTTATTGGGTTTATCTTTTCACAAGTACGCTCACCTACGTGCAGCTTATCTAAATAGAAAAAGGGGCAACCAATAACCCGGTGACCTGAGCTGGACCATTAATAAACGATAAAGTGGCCCGTCGGGGGGCGTGGCTAACTGCCTAACATGGCGGACGCAGAGTAGTGGAGCTCCGTGACCGGACCCAACAGTCCGGCACACCCTGGATACCCGTGGGGCCATCCGAGGCCCGTTTCTCTCCTGATGCCTGCACAGACTGCAAGGGACGCAGCTCTGCCAACATCCGCCCCATGTGATGCCCAGAAATTGAAGAATGACGGCATCACAGAAACTAAGCATGGCGAGGCTTCCTGAGGCCTGCTGCACGGACTGATACTCACTGCAGGGCATTGCGGTCTCCTGGGCTCCTGCCCGGAGCGCACTGCGGTGTCTGATGTGTGGGTTCCTGACCCGCCCTACTAAACTGCTGGGGGCTGCCCGCGAGTGGTGGGTGGAGTTCTGTGCCGACTCGCACTGTGGGGCCCCGGGTGGACTCGGCCTGCTGTCTTCCCCGCCTAAGCTGTGGCGTGGCTGGGCTGGCGCCAGCCGGGGCCACAGGAAGCCTGCTGCGGCCCCAGGAAGTCAACGGAAGCGCCCGGCGGACGCTGACCCGAGAGGATCAAACCGGAACTGGACGACTGCTCGGGCAGCCCTCCGGGCCTGAACCCAGACCCGCTGACTCCTGGGCATGACCTCTACGCGCCGGCCCTACAGGAAGGAGCCACAAAGAGAACTGGGGCTGGCGCGCTCCGCGTCATGGAGGGCATCCAGGACACATACGGTCTGGGTGGGCCGAGTTGGGCGGGCGTCGAGAGACCGACCTTTAGACCCAAAAATTGAAAGGGGTTGCGGCCTAGACCGTGATCTGTTCCGCCTCCCGGCCCTGCAGGAGCAATCTAGATGGAGCCTCTAACCGTGAGTACGACTCCCCCCTGCCTGCTTCAGCGCCCCATAACTGGATACCAGAGAGAACGGGGGCTACCCAGCCGCTACGATGGAGCACACTGTGGCCGGGGGCGCCCGCCTGCTCCTGGCGCATTGAGGTGGGGTGTTTGGGGTGCTTCCCATCAGAACAGAAGCGGCCCTCCCCTGAAGATTACCTGATCACTGCCTGGGGACTCGCTGCGGACTGGAGGCGTCCATATACGCTCAGTACCCTGGAAAGGAATAATTGAAGGGCCCTCCTACCCAGGTCATGGCGACCCACCCCTGAGCTCGGGCCGGGACACGGGGGGCTCCCACAGTTGCCAATATCATACAGCCTGATCGCACCAAAGACACCTGATTTGTGCAAGTAACACGAGTCTGTAGCGAGGTGTCTGTTTTTTCCCCACCAGCCCGGACTGGGGGGCCCTAGGGCCTGTTCCTGGCCCTCAGGCCTTAGTTTGAACTCCCGCTCCACCACACCTGGCTCCACACTGCCTGCCTGAGACAGGGGCCAAGAAGCAAATGCACCTGCCGTGGACCCCCCGGATTGAGGACCAAGTAGCTGTTAGTATTGGAACAGTGGTTCTGCCACATAAAAAGTTTCTTTAAACTATGTCCCCCACTTCTAATGGGACTTCACAACATATGTATGAGAAGCACACAACTGATGCAACAGCAATTTGGTTTCTTCAAATCTTTTTTGTATTCGGAAGTTTAAAGCATAAACAAAAATTATTGACAGACCATATATAACATACACAATAATTAAAAAAAAATATGTTCACACTAGTGACATGAATTGGTGACAGATAGTGACAAACCACATCAAAAACTCCACAAATAGAAACAGAAAGAAAAAAACGTCAAAATTGAAATCATATTTCTTCTATTATTACTAGCAACTACAAAGACCCTAGCATGACTACTTTGACTCTATAGATCTTGCTGGGCTGGAAAAAATGCTAGTTGTTGAACGTAGACGTTTCGACCCCTATTATCGTGTGTGTTTCATGAAAAACACAACAGGGGCTTCCTCAGGGCCATAAACAATTGTGTATGCCCTGTTTAAAAAGAAGAAACTGCTATTTTTAGATATCAGTGTGTGCGCAAGTATGAAAAATTAGAAAAAGTGTCTAAAAATAGGCTCACCTTATGAAAAGAATGGAAGGATTATAGTTCCATCCGATCAATAATATATGAGATCCCAAAATGGTCAGGCGTCTCGTTCCTGATAGTAGGGACGTTCCAAATAAATCATTCAATCATCCCGACCAAAGGTATTCTGAATGAGTAATAGGATTGTATAAGAAAATTAAAATGGTAGGCGGGTAAAGATTACACAGAACCCACCACCTAGGTGGAGATTAAATCGGACAAAACATGTGACCACCGAAGTCTATGCAGGTACTATAAATGTGTCACCAAAAGTGTACAAAATTCACCCGAGGTATTCATTGAGATACACTGAATTATCTAGGTGTTCTATGGATAGGCGAAAAGTGAGGGTCCCACCACCGAGAGGTTTAAATTCACGCCAACTCACCTCTGGCTCATGAGCTCCGAGCGATCAGCAATGAATCACCAATAACTCATAGGATTTGATTAAAGCGCCTCCTGATTGACCTGGACCAGCCTAGGTTCTATCATACCCTCTCTCGTAAGGTATTAGACCTCCAAATCTATAAAAGATGAATTAAAAGATAACTAACGTTCCTACCCGTTTGAAGGGTGTGATGATTCTTTCAGACAAACGGAATAAGTACACATGTTAAACTTACTTCGAGCAGGGCTGCTCGTGGTCTGTGGATGAAGGCAAGAGCCTCAGTGACTCCGCACTATTTGTAAGGAAGCCAGTCCGCCTCCCGCATGCACGTTTGGCACGTTAGGATTGCTGGGACGCGTTGCTCCTGCAACGGCAGCGTAGGTGTATTAGGAATGCGGAACACCGAGTTCCAATCCTCGGAGTAAGTCTACGATCATTGGGCAGGCAGGAGCCTACCCGTGTCGTAAAGGGATAATTACTCAGTGTCCCGGCAACGTGATATTTAAACCGGACATGCACAAGCAAATGTCGTAAAGGGATGTATCTCATAGCACCGTATGTAAGATTTGAATACTCAGTGTGACAGCAACGTGTATTTACAACCGGACATCGGACCATCGTTGTCGAAACGTCGATGTTCAACAACTAGCATTTTTTTCCAGCCCAGCAAGATCTATAGAGTCAAAGTAGTCGTGCTAGGGTCTTTGTAGTTGCTAGTAATAATAGAAGAAATATGATTTCAATTTTGACGTTTTTGTCTTTCTGTTTCTATTTGTGGAGTTTTTGATGTGGTTTGTCACAATCTGTCACCAATTCATGTCACTAGTGTGAACATATTTTTGTTTAATTATTGTGTATGTTATATATGGTCTGTCAATAATTTTTGTTTATGCTTTAAACTTCCGAATACAAAAAAGATTTGAAGAAACTAAATTGCTGTTCCATCAGTTGTGTGCTTCTCATACATATGTTGTGAAGTCCCATTCAGGAGTGGGGGACATAGTTTAAAGAAACTTTATATGTGGCAGAACCACTGTTCCTATACTGTACCTATCCCCAGGTTCTGCACAATTCTGAGTTACCGCATTGTGATTACTGATCAAGTAGCTGTTAGGGCACCCCCGGAGAGGAGAATCGGCAGGCCCTGGTCGCTGCCACGACCTGACAGTGACCGATCCCACTAGCTCAAGCACAATGGGACGAATGAAGGAGAAGATGATGGGATTGGCTGCCGCGCGCCCCTCACAACAGGAGGACTCAGACAGCTCAACTCAGATGCCCCAAATGAGTTGCATCCCGCTGACCAACATGGAGGCCACCCCGGACAAGCTTGACATAATACTACAAGAAGTGAGAGACTCCCGCAAGGCAATAGAGCAGCAAATTGGCTCCCTGACAACCGGCCTCACTCTGCTCAAGGCCGATCATGACAAACTGGCCTCCACAGTGAAAAGTAACCAGCACCTTCTAGCAGAGTTGCTCCCGCAGCACAAGGAACACAAAGGGCAGATCGCACAACTACAGAGTCAAGTATCCAGCCTACAAGAAAGAGCCGAAGATGCGGAGGGAAGGGCAGGGAGGAACAATGTCCGCATAGTGGGGCTGCCAGAACGGTGTGAAGGCCCTCACCCTACCCGCTTTGTGGAACAATGGTTGAGAGAACATGTGGCCCCAGAGTGTTTGTCTGACTTTTTTTTTGTGGAGAAAGCCTATCGGATCCCTACCAGGAAACCAAGAGCGGGTGCTCCTCCACGCCCAATGATCACCCGCATACTTAACTATAGGGACCGTGACACCCTCCTCCATCTAGCCAGGGAGAAGTCCAATATCCAATACGAAAATCAACGGATCTCGCTATATCTCGACTTCATGATACTGGTGCAACAACAGAGGACCTTCTACCAATCGGTCAGACAGAAACTCAGAGCCCTGAATGTGCAATACGCCTTATTATTCCCAGCCCGACTAAAGATCATGCACGACCAGAAGTCACATTTCTTCGACAGCCCGGAGGCTGTAGGAGACTGGATAGATGTCACATCCCCCCCTCACATGTCAAGAAAATCATCATAGAGCACAGAGTGGGGCTCGCG
The DNA here is from genome assembly GCA_963921515.1 of Calotriton arnoldi. NCBI lineage: Eukaryota > Metazoa > Chordata > Amphibia > Caudata > Salamandridae > Calotriton > Calotriton arnoldi. The sequence continues at coordinate 383,267 of CAWUFW010005732.1, read as the reverse complement.
ACCGATGACAGGAAGAGGCACACACCGTGCCAGGTTGTCTCGTAAACTCAGATCAAAGAGCGCATCCCTGGAGCAGGCAGAGAGGCGGCGCTTGCCGCAGCGGCGGCCTTCAGAGACTGTGATCCCCACTCTTTGCCGGAATCACCTGAAGATACCACCATGCATTCAGACTCAGAGAACAGCCTTGCATTGTTTCCCACTGTCACACCGCAGACCACAAACGACCTTTAGAGCCTATGCCCTTCATGCACGAACACTTTGCCGAAACAATAGCAATTAGCATAATATGCGGTCTGCAGTGTTTCACTGCCCCCTTCCTACTCCCCCGGATCTGCTATCTCCTTCATGCTTGTCCACAGTCCGGTCATCTACACTACTGTCTGCAGCAACATTAATCAAGGCGACGTAGCTGCCTTCCCCATGGCAAGTGCAGAACTGTTTCGAATACAATGTATTATGTTTGTTCCAACATAGTTTTATGGTTGGACCCTGTATTGGGTGTTGATATGGGTTATTGGGATTCTGGCTCACCCCTTAATGCGCATGATGCAACTCCCCGCCCCCGAGCTTGGGTTGATCTTAGAACCGAACACACACACACATGGCCGCGCAGGGAAAATATACTGTAGTCACCTGGAACGTCAGAGAGATGGAAGCGGTACATAAGCGCCATCGAATACACGCTCAAATAAATGGGCGCAAAGCGCAATTCACCTTGATGCAAGAGACTCACCTCACTGACTCAGAGGCCACCAAGCTACGCAAGAAATGGAGGGGACAAGTGTTCACCACATCATATTCCGCCTTTGCGAGAGGGGCTACTGTCTGGGTTTGAGGTGGGGTCCCTTTTGTGGCCTTAGAGCTGCGTATAGACGCAATGGGCTGATATGTTATTATCCATGGCACACATGACGGCGCTCATATAGTAATAGGTAGCATATATGCCCCCAATTACAACCAAGACAAATTTTTAACGAGCCTCAACACAGTGCTGGCAGATTGGGTGGGATTATAATGCGGTTCTAGATATCCAACTGGACCGCTCTCACCCCCCCGCCTCCTCCAATGCGCGGTCTCAGTAAAACAGGCGGATGCACTCAGGGGTTGGGTGGATGGTTGGTCTCTGAGGGACGTTTGGCGTCTCAAGAATCCAAACAGTTGGTGTAGGAAGCTGGCTCTGTATATACTATACCAAAGTGAAGTAAAGTGTGCACAGAGTCCAGTGGAACCCAAAAGGTAGGCAGAGGTTAAGTAGATAGCACCTCACTCTCTATTTGTGGTAGTGTGGTCGAGCAGTAAGGCTTTATCAGAGGACAGTGTTAAGCATTTGTTGTACACACTCAGTCAGCAAATTAATTCACACACTCAAAGACTAAACTTCAGACCAATTGTTTTTGTATAAAAATATTCTTTTAGTTATTTTATTTCCTAGAACCAAGCAAGCCTGGCACAGGTAAGTGATAAATACTTTGCAGTAAATATACAGTTGTAATACAGTTTGGATTGTAATTGTATATGCACTTTGTTTTGACTTACAGTATTGTTACTGAGAAATGCAATGCTTTGTAAATACAGTACATATACTTTGAATGGGCTTTTTAGTAAAATGACCAGAACATTACTTTCAGATTACTTTTCTTACACAGTGTAGTATACCTGGATACTAAACTGGGACATTTCCTGTAAACAGGTAAGTTAAAGCGTTTTTGTTATTTAGTAACATTTTAAAAGGATTTCTTAGGTTTTCCAACTCCACACTTTGAAACTTTTCATAGAAAAACAGTCAATGTTATCCTATGGAGGAAAATAGTGTTATCGGTTTAAAGGTAAATACTTTGTTGTGGGAGTTGGTATTCTGGGGTTAGACTCAGGGGTCCCCCAGGGTCAAGGATGCGCTCTTGTTACACCCTGAGCGGCACTAGGGCGGCCGGGTGCAGAGTGCTGAGGCCCAATGTTATCCAATGGGGGATAGGGGGCCTCCGGTTGGTGGCTGCTGACGAGCAGGCCACTGGGTTGTGGGAGCAAATCTCCTGGACTTAAGCTCAGGACAAATGGGGGTTTAGGCCAGCACAAAAGATGCACCCTCAGCGGCACTGGGGCGGCAGGGTGCAGAGTGCTGTTTTGGTGTCGGGTGCCCTGTAGCTTTCAATGGGGAGTCTCCGGTTTGCAAAAGCACTGCAGGCTCCGGGACGAAGGTCATCTGGGTGCGACTACCATGTGGAGAGGTAAGTTAGGGTTTTGGGGGTTGGTTAGGCACCGTCGGTTGGACCACACAAGGCTGTGGGGTGTCGGGTGCAGGGGTGCCTTTTAGGGTCGGATCTTCTTACCAGCTACTGGTCGCGGTTGGGGGGACCTTCCGGTTTGAGGCTGCAGGCGTCGGATGGAGGCTTGAGGCAGGTCAGGGGTCACCGGATCTCGGGTCAGGATTGCCGGGGAGACCTCCTCGTGGTTTTGGGCCACTCGAACTCGGGCCGTGGGCGTCGGGTGCAGAGTGGTGCAGACGCGCGGATCCTTGCGGAGCTGGAGTCTGTTGTTTGAACAAATCCAGTGTTCACAGGAGACAGAGTCTTTGGGATTAAAGGCAGGCATGTCCTCTGGATTTCTTGAGGTTGCTGGCTGCAGGACACACCGGGATTTCGCTGGAGCAGGTTCGAGGTGGGGATAGGCCGGTAGGGCTGGGGCCAAGTCAGTGGGCGTTCTCCTCTTGTTAGCTTCGGCACGGCTGTTCGGTCCTTCTTCTTTTCTTCTTGTAGTTTCTTGTCTGAGGAAGCAAGGTTCAGGGGTGCCCCTAAATACTAGATTTAGGGGCTTTACAGGTAGGTAAAAGGTTGGGACCAATGGGTCCCTTCCCTGGGGTGGTTACACCCCCTATTATGCCACCCTCCAGTGGGAGGAGGCATTAGCCTTTCCCTGGTTGGCTGGATCCCCCCATCTGCAAGATGGCGGGGACTGAGAGTTGTGCTTCACTTCGCCTCCCCCACCTGAGGGGTGGAGTTGGCAGAGGTGGGCACACCTCTCTTCCTCACTTGTTTTTCCCACCGGTTCTCCCACCAAAAGTGGGGGTCAGAACCAGTGGGGACCAGTTGCTGAAAGCAGAAAATGGCCTGGGGAAGCTCACAATGGTGGCAAGCCTTTGAAGCTTCCCCTTCGTGGACCCTGCCCATCGTGGGGGAGGAGGCTTGGCACCTCGTCCCAGGATGTGCATTGTTTCAGGCCCCCGAGAGCAGCAGGCTCTTGACCCAGGGGTCCAGAAACATGTCTGGTGGTGGTAGCTGAAAGCAGCCTCTCAGCCAGGCCACTAGTGGTAGGTCGTTTTTTAGGGGGCATCTCTAAGATGCCCTCTGTGTGCATTTTTCATTACATTTCACATTGGTATCAGTGTGGGTTTAATGTGCTGAGAAGTTTGATACCAAACTTCTCAGTTTTCAGTGTAGCCATTATGGTGCTGTGGAGTTCGTAATGACAAACTCCCAGCACCATATACTCTTAATGGTAGCACTGCACTTATAATGTCTAAGAATGGACTTAGACACTGTAGGGGTACAGGGCTCATGCATCTGTACCCTCACCACTGGTATAGTGCACCCAGCTAGATCTATGCCAGGGCAGTGGGTTGTAGGCAGGCACACAGGGATGTGTGCCATGTCGACTCTTCACTTTGTTTTGCGCCAAGACATGCAGCCTGCAAAGGCAGTGTGTGAGTGTAAAGGCACAGGGCCTCTAAGGGTGGCACAATAAGTGCTGCAGTCCTTAAAGGTCTTCCCTGGTCACAGTGTCCTGGGTACCTGGGGTACAATTTACCAGGGGCTGACCTGTGGCTAGAGATGCCAATTGGGTATGGGTACAGTTTTGGGGAAAGAACACAGACCCTGGGAACCTGATTGGCAGGGACCCGGGGCACATCAAGTCAAAAGTGCATCAGTAGTTTGGCAAAAAGTGGGGGGGTTACTGCAACAGAGACCCGGCTTCTCACAGCCGGGCGTACTCATTTTATTCACCACCACACCAGCTTCATACCCGACTGGACAGAATATTTTGCTCCCTCACCAACACCACCGAGGTGGTTGACGCCACTTGCCTAGGAAAGACCTTCTCTGACCATAACCCCCTATAGGTTACGGTGGCATGGGGGAGAATTCCTACACCCGTTCCTACCTGGAAGTTGTGGCCACAGATGCAAGAAGACACAGTCTTTCGATCCACGATGGCATCAGCCATCACCAATTACTTTGACGAAAATGTCAACACTGCGTCCTCACGCCTAATAGAGTGGGACGCGTTCAAGACCGTCATAAAGGGTGCCTCCATTAGCGCCACAGTGTGGGCCAGGCAGGAAATCCATAAATGCCTCCAGTCGGTGGAAGACACTCTGAATACGGTAGAACAAGAGGCAATTAGCAGCCCCACCAAAAAGGAGGAGCTACAAGAAGCACGCATACAACATGCTGAACTACTGGAGTGCCTCCGAACAATTGATTACCAGTCATCTACTCAAATAAAGCACACAGAAGCCGAGAAGCCGGGACCGCTTCTTGCACGACTGCTGCGGGATACACCTTCCCCCACCCCTATACATGAGATAGCCCTACCAGACGATACTAAGGTAAATACACAACACAACATAAACTTAGCCTTCTGTGAATACTACAAATCGTTATACAAGGCCCCTGAGGAGACAATGGAGGAGCTCATAGAAACTTTTCTGAATGACCTCCACTACCCCCAAATTTCACAGTCCTACCAAGAAGAACTGACTGCCCCTATCACTAAACAGGAAATCAGGGAAGCCATCTGAGAGCTCCCCGGCAATAAGGCTCCAGGCCTAGACGGCCGGCCGGCGGAATTCTGTGACACCTTTTTGGATACACTGGTTCCACACCTGGAGCGGCTGTATCAAATGGCGCTGGAGGAGGGAGCCCTCCCCCTCACCACTATGCAAGCCTTGGCCACCTCCCTCCCTAAACCGGATAGGGACCCCTTGGACATGTCAGGCTACTGCCACTTATCACTCCTATCAACAGAATACAAGATCCTGGGTAAAATACTATCTCGCCGTCTGCTCCACCTCATGCCACAACTTATCCACACTGACCAGAATGGTTTTGTCCCAACCCCCAGTAACTCCTTGAATATCAGACGCCTATACCATGTAATGGAGGCCACCTCCAATAACGTTGAGAATACGGGATGCATCGCCCTCAACCTGCGCCAAGCCTTTGATACCCTCAACTGGGAATATATGTTTAAAGCACTGGATAAGTTTGGCATCCTGCCCGAATATATCAAATAAGTCAGGCTACTCTACACCGCCCCCACGGCACGAGCCTGAACTGGCGCTCACATTTCGTGCCCATATTCGGTGAGCAGAGGCACCCGACAGGGTTGCCCCCTATCGCCATTGCTCTTCGTGCTAGCACTGGTGCCCCTGGCCATCAGACTTTGAATGGAGGCGATAGGAACTGGGATCCGAGTGGGCAATACAACACATATAATGTCAGCTTATGCCCGATGACCTCATACTATACATTAATAATGTGGCAAATGATCTGGAACCCTTACCACGTATCTTCGATCATTTCGAACATATCTCAGGCCTAGCTATCAATGAGAAGAAATCCCATGCATTCTTTTTACGACCAGTTGGCCACCCGGATGTCATTACCTTTGGGGAATATATACTTTTACTAAGCATGCGAATACATCGCATGCCATTACAACGCGGTCTTTACAAAGACCGCGTTGTTACCACTCATACAATTACATCGCAAGTCATTACTACGACTTGCTGTAGTGGGCGCGCTGGACTTAGGAATGGTATTATTTACTATTCCTACTCCAGTTTGTGCAACAGCAGGGAAGGTGTTGGATTCTAAATCCAACACCAGTGTGCCCCCCTACAGCAAGGTCTAGTAATGACTTGCGATGTAATTGTATGCGTGGTAACAACGCAGTCGTTGTAACGACCGTGTTGTAATGGTACCGCATTGTGGAGACAGCTTTTAAACGCGGTTTCCCCTTTGGGCGACTCTCTCTCAAAGTTGAGCCAGACACCTTTAAATATTTAGGTATCCAAATATATGGATCCCCACAGGACCTATTAGAGGGCAACCTGCTGAGGGTGATTAATTCGCTTCGCGCACAGACTTCCTTCTGGACTTCACTGCCCCTTTCGGTAATGGGCAGAATAGCCATCTCCAAGATGGTCATGCTCCCCCGACTGTTATATTTCTTCACAAACTTACCAGTGCTGATCCCTACCCCCCTTTTTTAAAACACTGGACACGCTGCTCTCAGACCTCATATAGGGAAGGGGCCGCAGAAGAGTGGGGCTGGCCAAACTACAACTGGGGACGGACAAGGGAGTCCTAGGTGTGCCAGACTTCCGGACCTATTGCTATGCAAGCCAGTTACAATGGCTATCATACTGGCTAGCAGGATGCAACTTACATGAACTGGACTACAGACCGTCCACACCTTATTGTTGCCACAGAGTAGAATCCCCTCAGAAATCCCTCTAATGCTGCATACAGCGCTTGCCTACTGGAAGCGGGCGCTACAATACACAAGCCAAACACTCCCCTACGCCCATAATACTCCTCTATTAGGCATCCCTACACCCACTGGCTTGGTCACCTCACGTAGTATACTTAAATGGACGCGTGAGGGTGTCTCCACTGTGGGGGCACTATTTACAGACGGGATACTGGTGGATCATGAGAACTTCTCCTGAACACAGGGGACCTCACGCTCTCTCTTTCTATTGCATGCAGCTCTGGTTAGTTATGTGAAGAAACACTGGGCACTGAATGGCGAAGAACCTCCGACACATGAACTGACATATGGGGTATACCTTATGGGTAATGGGCGTCACCTGATTAGATGGCTCTATAGGGGCACCAGGGCACATGCGGAGACCCCCCTCACTACACTTAGAGAAAAATGGGAGAATGACCTGGGTAGGAACTTGACGGACAAGGACTGGACCTCTCTTCTAGAATACCCTAAAAGAGTATCCCGTAACGCCAAATTCAAGCTAATACAATATATGATCCTTCTCAGGGCCTACTTCACTCCACATCTCCTTAACCGCCGGGTGTCCTGCCCAAGATGCCAGATGGAGGATGCAGACATAATTCACATGTTGTGGACGTGCCCACATCTTGGGGGATTCTGGTCCGAGATTGCCCACACTATGGAAGACATCACAGGTATCCCTAGCTGGGACACAGCAGAACAATGTCTATTGGGCCTTTATCGCCGCCCCAAGGCACAGAAAGTAGAGCTCCGGTTTACTGATTTGGCCCTACTTATAGCGAAGCGTTCCATCACTATGAGGTGGAAGTCCGCCCTACCATCAACATTACACTCATGGCACGGGGAAGCAGTCAGATGGTGCAATGCAGAAAGCGCAGCCATCAGGAGGGAAGAATATAATGGCCTAAGGAAAATACCGATCTCCATGGAATGGGACCTAATGCTTGAGGCACTAAAGGCAATGGAACCCCCTATTCCACAACATAAATAAAACACGTGTCTCCCTTCCCCTGACATACAACCCTGTCCGGCCCCCCACCACGGTCGGCCGTACAACATGGCAGTAATGAAAACGCCCTGCTGAACGATTGAATCCTCCTGCGATGGGAACCTTAGAGCCAAGCCGTGCTCCGAATATGCTAAAGAATAACGGAGTGAGCCAGACGAAAGGGAGGGGGGTGGGTTATTTAGGAATGTTTTTCGAATGTTAATGTTTACATATGATCATTGAATGACAATTAACCTCCGATAAATCCTCAGCCACATGTGGATGTTACAATACTGATGTATTTCATAGGTAACTACCTATTTCTTGAATGTATCTTATCGGATTTGTGAATTTTCAGCTTATTCAATGTTCGTTGCTCTGCCTATGCATCCACTATTTTCACGCCCACACCAGAAGTGGCCCCTCTGGGTGTAGTGTAGCCCTTGACTACCACAGCAATAGTGTTAAATTAGGGAAAGAAGAAAAAACTACTCAAATGAGTAAGTTTCAGTTATGTGTTTAGTGCATTTATTTATACATATCTCATTTATGAATAAATTGTTTAATTCACACAATAAAATGTATTACTCATACAAGGTGCTCTCAAAATGTGATGGCACAGGGAGAGTGCTATAAAGTGAATAAAAAGTACATTTGTGCTATGTACAGCATATATACATGTGGCTGATAGGGACAATGGAATGTTTTGAAGTCCACACCCATGAAACAAGTGTTGACATCCACCATCAAAGTTCTTAAAAACCCAGTCAACATATGTTATTTGTTGACATTTCTACCCTCAACATAAGCATTTAGAGCGGGGTCATCATCAGGACAAAAATGATCTAAAACGGAGACACCAAAGGATTGGGGCAGAGATTCCCTCAATCAAATAAATGTCAGCCAGTTTGTTCTGAACCAACTTCCAAGTAGACATTGACATGCCCAGAAGTAATGGCATTGGGAGTCCCATATGCATGGAAGTGTCACACTGTTTCAAAGAACAACTTCAAAATTGGGTTTCCGCAACAGGGTATCCTAAAACGGTAAAATTGGATGTGTCTGTATACCCTTATTGAACCTACAATTAGGATGCATTTAGAAAAGCGCCAAATTTTAATCACCCGAAGTAAAGTCAGAGGCCTCCTTTCTAGACACACTTTCCATTCAGTTTGAATAAATGATATTGAAATGCTGCCCGTGTTCAGCCTCCTGGGAGGCTGAACACGGGCAGTTTTTCAATATAACTTTATCACCATATAAATATAACTTTATCACCTACAGTCAGTAGGCTGGTGAGGAAGATAACAGAGGGGGTAAAGAGTTTGGTGTCGATAGTGGCGGGGAGTGTGTGGAGAGGGGTTAAACAGGGAGTGGGAGTGAGGTTTAAGTCCACCTAAGGCGTGTTGCCATGGAGTGAACGTTTGAGGCGATCCGATGGTAGTAATGCCAGAGACCAGCTGTTCTCCTTGTGTGGCTAATGTGGTCTCACAGGCGGTGAGCTGTACCAGTTGTAGATACATGGGACATGTAAGTTCACTATACTCTTACCAGGGATCACCTACAGGGTGCCCACATTTTTTCGAACTGTGGGAGGCTATTCTCTATGGTGCCCAAATTTGTCAAACTGTGGGAGGTTATTCTCTAGGGATGCCATTAGCTTCTCCATCCATATGAGATCCCACAACTTGTGTAGCCAGTCTTAGTGGGTTGGCATTTTGTCCATACCCCAATTAGAGGTGGTCACTTGTTTAGCCATGCTTAGGACTAGTGTCATAGCTTTCCCTTTATGAGATCACAGGGGGTAGGTCAATACATTGGGCAGTCCTAGTAGGATGTAACTGGGGAAACGTGGGATGTCGGTGTTGAAGATGTCATCAATGTCTTTCAGAACATTGTCCCAATATCGTTTCAATTTGGGACAGTGCTAGAGGAACTGGGCTCAGGTGCCATTCACTCCACAGTTATGCCAGCATTTGTCGGAAGCTGTTGGTTTCTATGTTGCTACCCTAGAAGGGGTGTACAAATAGTGAGTTTTTTTGAGGAGGGTTTCTTTACCAAATGCATTTGGGGCAGAAGTAGGAGTTCTGCGGAGGATGCCTGACCATTCTTTGGAAGTGAAGAGGCAGTCCAGTTCTGTTTCCTACCTCATTTGTGCAGGGGATTTGGTTGGGAAGGGGATGTCAGACAGTAGCCACTTGTCCTCTGAGTGGGTGATTATCAGTTTCTTGAAGGGTGCCATTTGCCTGCTGGCATAAGTAAGAGTGAGGCTTGGTGATCCAGAGTTTGATGGTAGTCCATCTCCATTGCTCTTGGCCTGGGAGCCTGTCATTTATAGTATTTGCGCGAAGGTCTGGATGCCAGTATGATCAATCAGGCCGCCTATTCTTTTGCAGTTTGTGTCCTGCCATACATGGTAGTCCTTGTCTGACAGGACTGGTGGGAAGTCTGGGTTGCCCAGGATTGGTGTGAGTGGGGATGTGTGTGAAAAGAGCAATTTTTTGATTATTACCTTGTCCCAGGCTTCCACTGTCACTCACCACAGGAGAGATGTAGACTCCCAGAGGGTCTATGTTTTTTAGGGAGCCAGTGTATTTTCCATATGTGAATCCCACCTACAGAGTGGTTGAGAAAACACCAGTGTTTTTCTGTGAGAGTCTGGTCCATTCTACCATGGATCGTAGCTGCGCAGCAAGGTAATAGTTGTGGAGGTGTGGTATGCCCATGTCTGCTGTAGCCAAGTGTGCTCTCCTCGCAATTCACACACTTTTGCCCTCCCAAATGAAGCTCTCAATTAGTTGTTGCAATTTGATTCCGAAGTTGGGGGGGATGGAGGGGCAGGATCTGCATTACGTATAGTATCTTGGGTAGGAGTGTCATTTTTCCTGCTGTCTTTCCTAGCCCCATAAGGCCTCCAGATTTCCAGGCTTGTAGCTCTGAGCAGGCCGCAGTGAGTAGGCTGGAGTAATTGCACTTGACTGTCTTGGCTAATGAGGGACAGATTTTGAGGCCTAGGTATTGCACCCAGTGGTTGGTCCATGGCAATGAGTACAGCTGTTACAGTTGAGCTCTGTCTCTAGGCGGGGTAATGAGGTTCAGAATTTGTATATTAACTTTGAAGCCTGAGACTTGTCCAATGGCCTCCATTTCACTGAGGTGGTCAGGAATAGAAGTGTATGGTTGCAGTAGTGTCACCAAGACATCATCTTTATAGAGGGCCAGTTTATGTACTTGGTGTCACATTCCAATGCCAGCAATTTGTGTGTGTGCTCGAATCCACTCGGCCAGTGGCTCCATGTAGAGTGCAAAAAGGATCAGGGACAGGGAGCATCCCTGCCGTGTCCATCTATTAATTGCAAAGGCTTTTGATATGGTGCTATTGACTCCGATGTTAGACTGGCTCTAACTATACCATATCCATTTTTTTAAAATGAGAGCCAAGGCCCAGTCTGCCCAAAACATTGTATAGGAATGGCCAGTGGACGCTGTCAAGCGCTTTTTCTCTGTTGATCGATACCAGGAGCGCTGGTTAATGGGTGCATGTTGCCTTGCCTATTAAATGGAGAAGCAAGTTTGTGTTATTGCTTCAGTTTCATTTGGATATTAGCCCTGTTTGATCGGGGTTGATGAAGCCTTGCATATGCGTGCAAAGGCAGGCTGCGAGTATGTCGGGAAATAGTTTGGCATCTATGTTATGGAGGGAGATGGACCGATATGAGCAGCATTTTGTCGGGCCCTTCCCTAGTTTGGGGATTACTGTGATGACTGCTTTACACATCGTGACTTTAAGGAAGCCCAAGTCTCCGAAGAAGTTACATAAGTTGGTGAGAATGGGGGCCAGTTGGGGGCTATAAGTCTTGTAGAATTAGGGGATAAACTCATTGACTCCAAGACTTTTGCTGGGTTGTAAGTTTGCTATTGTGGTAAGAACCTTGTGACCTGTATATTATCTTCTAGCATATTAGCCACTTGAGGGGGGTAGGCTGGTGGGATTTATGCCGGCAAGGTACCTATTTACCTGGTCTGGGTCCTTCTCCTCTGATGTGTAGAGGGCGGCTTAGTATTGTTTGAATGCCTCTGCTATTTTGTCATCCTTCATTTTGCTGTGTCTGTCTTCCATCCGTATCTCTGCTATCTTGGCTTTTTGAGTTTTACCTCGGAATTTGCATACTAGGAGCCGTCCTCCTTTATTGTCCCCAGTGCAGTATTTTTGCATGGTACGCAGGAGTGCAGAGTCGGCCTTATTGGTGTCTAGTGCCTTGAGTTGTTTCCTGGATAGGTTCAGCTCCCTACAGGCTTTGTGGGCTCCCGTTCATTTATGCTCCTCTTCCAAGGCCTGTACCTGCCCCTTCAGGTCCCCCGTGTTTAGCTTTCCTAGTCTTATTGTGTTGAGCTGAAAGGGCCAGGATGGTCCCTCTGATCACTGCCTTCAAGGTCACCCACAGCAGTTAGGCAGGGGTATTTGGCTTGTTGTTGAATTGTAGGTAATGCTGAATGGACTCTCTGATGTCCCTAAGGGTGGATTCATATTCGAGGAGTTTGTCATGGAGTCTCCATGGCAGGCTGGGTGTGAGGAGTGAAGGGGATCTTAAAGAGATCGGTATAGGTGAATGGTCTGATAGCAGGGAGACTCTCACCTCTAATTGTGTGGTAGTGGTTAGTATTTAAGGGGTTGTGAGAAAGTAGTCTAGTTCAGAATACGCCTGGTGGGAAGCGGAGAAGATAGTGTATGCTTTTAATCATGGGGTTGCGGGATCAGCAAACATCAGTTAATCCCATTTCTCATAGCCACTGCACTCCATTAGTCGAAATTGCCACAGTTTGACCGGTACTATGGGCAGTTCTGTCACCTGGGGGTGTTGTACTAAGTTGAAATCTCCCCCCACAAGGAGATATTTGTCTTGGGTAGAAAGAATTTGATTAAGGACTGTGGTAATGAATTTGTCTTGGTAGTCGTTAGACGCATAGAGTGAGCGTAGTCCTGGGCACACGCGATGAGGGTATTGGTGATAAAATATCTACTATTGATGCGTTATTCGAATGCAATGGTCAATATCAGTATTTGTCCAAATAGGTATTTTTTTATTTCAACAATCACTGTGTTGAATATAGTGAACCAGCCGACACGTGTTTCGTCACTGGGAAAGTTCCCGTGACTCATCAGGGCTGGGAAGGATACAAAAAATAAATTAAATAAATAATATGTGAGGAACAACGATGCAACGAAAGATACCTCGTCTGTGCTAGACACGTATATCTAAGTGGAAAGGGATCACCCGAAGTGACTGTTTGGAACATGATCAACTGTAAGTGACCAATATGGTGTTAGGTGACACTCGTGAAGGTGCCGCTGTTCATGGTTCAAGGCTCTAGATGAAGAGGCAGGAAACATTTCAAAATATTTCAATTAATAGTGACAGGTGTGATGGTGCCGCTCTCATGTACAATAGAAGACATGAGGAAAAACGCGGGAAAACTGATACATAGAGTGAGTGAACAGTGCTGGAAATAGCGTAGAAAAGATCAAGAGGGCAAGAAGTGAAGAAAGGATATGTGAGGACTCACAAGGGCTGGAATGAAAGAGAAAGCGGAGAGGAAGCGGGTACACTAGTAAGCCTAAGCTGTTGGACTTCTAGAAGGGACACAAGAGGAAATGTGGTAGATAAGGTGTAGAGGTCGAGACACCAAAAGCGAGGGAAAAGGAAACAATGAGTGCGTGGGTGAACTAAAGACCCGTGATCATGAACTACTGTAAGGAACTGAAGATAGAAGGGGGAAAACACAAGGGATTTTCAGACAAGTGAATTGTCATAGAGTTCATTCACCCAGGAAGTAATGCAGTTCGTGATCAATGTTCAATCCGTGTTGTACTGTTCGCAGACGCATAATCCAAGTGGCTTCTAGGCGTCTGAGTTCTCTGTTGCCACCTCTCACATTGGTGGATGCCATGTCAAATCCGAAAAAGGAAATACGTTTCTTGGGGCCCTGGTTAGGACAAGTGGCAGCATGGATCGCCATAGGATTTCTAGTGTCCAGATTGTTCAAAGCTCTGACGTGTTCTCCTATTCGCTCTTTTAGTGGTCTGATGGTACTTCCGATGTACCAAAGTTTGCAGGTGCATTCCAGGATATAGATCACAAATTTCGTGTTGCAGTTGATGTTGTGTCTAATCTGGTATTCTTGTCTGTTCATGGACGTGAAGTTTCTTATTCCATGTTGGGCTAGTTTGCAGACCCCGCAGTGTCCGCACTTAAAGAAGCCGAGATTATGAGTCGTAAGCCAAGTAGGCCTGGTGCTAGGGCCTGGGATGCTGGGGCTGAGTCTAGTTTTCAGGGTTCTGCCTCTCCTGTATGTGATTTGAGGTTTAGGAGGTACAATCCCTTTAAGTGTGTTGTCTGCAAGTAGTACGTTCCAATGTTTGTTAAGGCTTTTCTTCATTGTTAACCCCATGTCGCTATAGTCAGTAATGAGTCGGACAGGTTGGTCTTGCTCAGTGATTGTACGTCTGGTGTGTAAAGTATCGTCTCTTTTATGTTCCTGATTCTTTTTTCGGCTGAGTTGATGGTGCGGGCACTATAACCTCTGTTTAAGAATCTTTGTTTCATATTGGTAAGGCACTTATGAAATTCCAGTTCCTCACTACAGTTTCTCCTAGCTCTCATGAATTCCCCGTAGGGAATTGCCTGTGTTTGGTGAGGGGATGTGAGCTGTCTGCATGCAGAATGGCATTGCATGAAGTTTCTTTTCTATATAGACGGCTCTCAATGGTGTCGGACTTGATGTAGATTTCCACATCTAGAAATGTGATGTTGGTGGCACTAGAGTTACCTGTGAATTTCATGTTCATATCGTTGCGATTGAGGTGAGCACAGAAATTATTGAGTTCAAGTTGAGACCCTGACCAGAGGAGTAAGCAATCATCTATGTAGCGACCCCAGTTCCCGTGACTCATCAGGGCTGGGAAGGATACAAAAAATAAATTAAATAAATAATATGTGAGGAACAACGATGCAACGAAAGATACCTCGTCTGTGCTAGACACGTATATCTAAGTGGAAAGGGATCACCCGAAGTGACTGTTTGGAACATGATCAACTGTAAGTGACCAATATGGTGTTAGGTGACACTCGTGAAGGTGCCGCTGTTCATGGTTCAAGGCTCTAGATGAAGAGGCAGGAAACATTTCAAAATATTTCAATTAATAGTGACAGGTGTGATGGTGCCGCTCTCATGTACAATAGAAGACATGAGGAAAACGCGGGAAAACTGATACATAGAGTGAGTGAACAGTGCTGGAAATAGCGTAGAAAAGATCAAGAGGGCAAGAAGTGAAGAAAGGATATGTGAGGACTCACAAGGGCTGGAATGAAAGAGAAAGCGGAGAGGAAGCGGGTACACTAGTAAGCCTAAGCTGTTGGACTTCTAGAAGGGACACAAGAGGAAATGTGGTAGATAAGGTGTAGAGGTCGAGACACCAAAAGCGAGGGAAAAGGAAACAATGAGTGCGTGGGTGAACTAAAGACCCGTGATCATGAACTACTGTAAGGAACTGAAGATAGAAGGGGGGAAAACACAAGGGGAGGGAGAGAAGTAGAGGTTGGGGCACAGGTAACATGGGAAAGCAAACGCTTAGTGTGCTTACCAGGAGGTTGGATAAGAATACAGCACACCCGTAGGGGTAAACTCATGATAAGGAGTAACGAAATGCGCAGAAGAGGCGCTGCGCTGGCAACAAGGATGCAGCGAGGAGGGAAACCGCTAAGGAAGGAAAGCAGGAATGAGGGTGACTAGAAAGGAGAGTGGAAAATGCCGGGAAGGCTGGGAACATGAGCGTGGTGGGGAAACTTACCCACATGAACAGGGAGACACCTGCAGACACAAGATAGACCTTTTCAAGTTTATCAGGGGCATCAAAATCAAAAAACACTTTAGTGGCATTCCCCCCACTTTAAGAAGAGGTAGCAAGATTTGCACCGAGAACACGTCAGGAGCACAAAGCATAAGCGACATCCAGGTCACTCACCTATTGCTCTCACTCACAGACCTGGACGATATACCTACCAACATGGAGAATCTCCTCCAGGAGTTAGATATAGAGGAAGATCTTAGCCTACACAGTGGTTTTAAACCCAAATCCAAGTGGACACCCATGCTACCAGGAGGTAATGCTGTTGACACATTCTACAACCTAGTGTTAAATGATATGGACAGACACGAAATAAAAATATCGAAAATGAGACATAGGACTAAGGACAATCTCTGCAGAGAAGAAAGAGTAGCCCTGAAACAACTCACCTCCAACAGAGACATCATAATCAAAGAGGCAGATAAAGGGGGTAATGTAGTCATCATGAACAGATCAGACTATCATGCAGAAATCCTGTCCCAACTAGGTGACAACTCCTGCTATGAGCAGCTCCCTTACAACCCAATAGCCCCTCTTGTCACGATTATCAATAAACACCTATCCGAATGGCACACGCTAGGTCTTATAGATGACCAAGAACTATTATATCTCAAAGTTCACAGACCTACGTTCCCCTGCCTGTACACCTTTCCCAAAATACACAAGACTGCTCCCTTTCCTCCAGGGAGACCCATTGTGTCAGGCATTGGTGGTCCCACGGAAAGAATAGCACAATACGTTGACCTCTTCCTTGGCAGTCTGGTTACTAATCTGCCATCATACATCCAGGACACCAAACACATTCTCAGCATCTTATCAGATGTCCAATGGCAGCCGGATATGATCCTGGCTACCCTAGATGTAGTCTCACTTTACACTACTATTGAACCTACCCTAGGGCTCAAAGCAGTCACCAGCATACTCAACAACAGACCAGCCAACTTATGGCAACATACCCAGATGTTAGTCACTATGATGGACATCATACTTAACAACAACTTCTTCATCTATGACGGTATGTGGTATAAACAGAATAAAGGAGTAGCCATGGGCTCGAAATTTTCTCCCTCTTTGCCAACCTTTACATGGGCGTCCTAGAGTCAAAATGGATTTGGGGCACGGAAGGGGCACAATGGATAGACTCCATAATATACTGGGGTCGCTACATAGATGATTGCTTACTCCTCTGGTCAGGGTCTCAACTTGAACTCGATAATTTCTGTGCTCACCTCAATCGCAACGATATGAACATGAAATTCACAGGTAACTCTAGTGCCACCAACATCACATTTCTAGATGTGGAAATCTACATCAAGTCCGACACCATTGAGAGCTGTCTATATAGAAAAGAAACTTCATGCAATGCCATTCTGCATGCAGACAGCTCACATCCCCTCACCAAACACAGGCAATTCCCTACGGGGAATTCATGAGAGCTAGGAGAAACTGTAGTGAGGAACTGGAATTTCATAAGTGCCTTACCAATATGAAACAAAGATTCTTAAACAGAGGTTATAGTGCCCGCACCATCAACTCAGCCGAAAAAAGAATCAGGAACATAAAAAGAGACGATACTTTACACACCAGACGTACAATCACTGAGCAAGACCAACCTGTCCGACTCATTACTGACTATAGCGACATGGGGTTAACAATGAAGAAAAGCCTTAACAAACATTGGAACGTACTACTTGCAGACAACACACTTAAAGGGATTGTACCTCCTAAACCTCAAATCACATACAGGAGAGGCAGAACCCTGAAAACTAGACTCAGCCCCAGCATCCCAGGCCCTAGCACCAGGCCTACTTGGCTTACGACTCATAATCTCGGCTTCTTTAAGTGCGGACACTGCGGGGTCTGCAAACTAGCCCAACATGGAATAAGAAACTTCACGTCCATGAACAGACAAGAATACCAGATTAGACACAACATCAACTGCAACACGAAATTTGTGATCTATATCCTGGAATGCACCTGCAAACTTTGGTACATCGGAAGTACCATCAGACCACTAAAAGAGCGAATAGGAGAACACGTCAGAGCTTTGAACAATCTGGACACTAGATATCCTATGGCGATCCATGCTGCCACTTGTCCTAACCAGGGCCCCAAGAAACGTATTTCCTTTTTCGGATTTGACATGGCATCCACCAATGTGAGAGGTGGCAACAGAGAACTCAGACGCCTAGAAGCCACTTGGATTATGCGTCTGCGAACAGTACAACACGGATTGAACATTGATCACGAACTGCATTACTTCCTGGGTGAATGAACTCTATGACAATTCACTTGTCTGAAAATCCCTTGTGTTTTCCCCCCTTCTATCTTCAGTTCCTTACAGTAGTTCATGATCACGGGTCTTTAGTTCACCCACGCACTCATTGTTTCCTTTTCCCTCGCTTTTGGTGTCTCGACCTCTACACCTTATCTACCACATTTCCTCTTGTGTCCCTTCTAGAAGTCCAACAGCTTAGGCTTACTAGTGTACCCGCTTCCTCTCCGCTTTCTCTTTCATTCCAGCCCTTGTGAGTCCTCACATATCCTTTCTTCACTTCTTGCCCTCTTGATCTTTTCTACGCTATTTCCAGCACTGTTCACTCACTCTATGTATCAGTTTTCCCGCGTTTTTCCTCATGTCTTCTATTGTACATGAGAGCGGCACCATCACACCTGTCACTATTAATTGAAATATTTTGAAATGTTTCCTGCCTCTTCATCTAGAGCCTTGAACCATGAACAGCGGCACCTTCACGAGTGTCACCTAACACCATATTGGTCACTTACAGTTGATCATGTTCCAAACAGTCACTTCGGGTGATCCCTTTCCACTTAGATATACGTGTCTAGCACAGACGAGGTATCTTTCGTTGCATCGTTGTTCCTCACATATTATTTATTTAATTTATTTTTTGTATCCTTCCCAGCCCTGATGAGTCACGGGAACTTTCCCAGTGACGAAACACGTGTCGGCTGGTTCACTATATTCAACACAGTGATTGTTGAAATAAAAAAATACCTATTTGGACAAATACTGATGTTGACCATTGCATTCGAATAACGCATCAATAGTAGATATTTTATCACCAATACCCTCATCGCGTGTGCCCAGGACAACGCTCACTTCATAATTTGTGGATCCCTTGATTCACAGATTCCCCAGGGGTTATCGGGTTATTCTCCTGACCTGGCAGCACCGCACCACCTAAGGTCCATCGATAGCACACGCAATAGCCTGAGCGCCATTTCCTGACTAAACACAAAGACGCATAGAGTGTGGCCAAGGTAAAGGTGTATGCCCCTAGGATGATCTAAGGGAGTGAAGCCGTCCTGAAATCTCTGTCTGAGTCCGAGGACGTGTCCTCAAAATTTGCTAGTTTGGAGGATAGTGACTCCAGCTTTCTTGCTGGCTCTTGAGGAGAGGTATTGACAAGAAAGCCATTTGGACCTCAGTCTCTCCCAGTCTTTCTTGATTAGGTGGGTTTCTTATAGGAGACAGATATCACAATCTGAATTTTACAGCAGGGATTGTGTGGCTACACACTTTGCTGGGGCATTTAGCCCTCTAGCGTTGAGGCTCAGACTTTTGACCAAGAGGCCAAAGATGAAGATATCTTAGGGACAGGTCTCGGTAGCCAGGTAATCTGGGGAACCAATGGTCATTGAGTGTTTGTGTAATCGGTCATCAAGTGGTCATTAGGTGGGTAAAGGTACCAAAGAAGGGTCATAACAATAAACTTGGGTATTCCCAGGTCGGGGAATTTATCAACTATTGTAGTGGGGTTCATATCGACGGCTAGAGTGGTGGGACTCGCTCCATCCTGCACTCTGCTATGTGGGGGTGATTTGCATTTGCCGAAGGGTAAGTCAGAGTCATTAGGTGGAGGTTGAGTCCCAGAGTAGCCCGGGCTTCCTCCATGGTGCAGATTATGCATGTTCCTTTGACCCACACAAAGATGAGTCAGAAGGGGTGTCCCCATGTGTATTTGTTGCCCTGTTCTCGTAGAACGCGGTGGTTTCTCTTAAGGCACAGCGTAGCTGGAGCGTGATGGGTGACAGGTCTTGGTAAAGCCACACCTTGTTTCCCTCGAAAAGAATGGGAACTGGATTTCAAGTTGCAGACAAAAAAAGCCTCTCTGCTTATAGTAGTGGAGACATGTAAGTATGTTGTGGGGCATGCCTGGGAAGCAGGCTGGGTGCCCCACTCTTTATGTGCATTCTAGGATAATGTTCACCTCTGCCACGTCTGGGAGAAGTTGCTTGAAGAAGCATGAGATGTATCCTTCCAGGTCGCTGTTCTCATTGAGGGGAGGCACCTTGAATTCCAATGTTTGTGCAGCATGACCTGTTCTCTAGGTCTTCCAACAATGTGCAGAGGTCAAGATTTTGTTTTTGCAGTTCTAAAAGTGTGCGCTTGTGGTTGTCAAGCTCCTCCTCCTTGGCATCTCATTTATCTATTCTCACAACAAGGATAGCGAGAGAAACGTGCCCAGTGGCGTTCTCCCAAAATCACTATTTACACACAAGAGCAACTGGGCAAAAAAAGAGAAAGGAAGTGAAAGTACGTGGACAAGGTCCCAAAAGGATGCTCCTTCCTGGGTATGCATGGGTATCCAAAGATATTGAAATAGACGCCTCACTCACTTTATCATGACATGCTTCATCATTGGAGCCTATCCACACCCTGGTAGGATGGTACCACCAGGGTGGACTCAATCAAAGAGATTGGATTCCTAGATAAATTCTTGCTGGATAAGCAGTGATCCAGATGAAGAATAGAAAGTCAAAAAATATCTCTAGGTATACCCAAAGAATGTCTTTGTAGGGTTTCTGGGGTATAGGCTAAAAATTGCAATCAGGTTTTTTTTAATCAAATTTGTTCAAGTAACCGCCGTACTTCAAAGCCAACATGTTTCGGCCCACACTGCGAGCCCATCTGGGGCCTTCATCAGGACTGTATATTTTCTCTCCCTGCTTTGCTACACATGCATTTCATGCACACACTTGAGGCCTAATGCTCTCACCTGAGTTGATCTTCCGTCATTGGGGGAAACCTATGACACAAAAGGCGTGTCATCGAGGAAGGTGAGTTTAAATAAACAGTATATTGTACGTGGTTGTGACTCTGTGTCTCTTATAGAAAAAATGGTGGGACGTTGATTGTTCCCCTATCCTTAACCGTATTGGGGGTAGGATGGTACCAATCTTGATTATGGATACCTTCCCTGAAAAGTAGAAGACAAACAAAAATGGGGGTCCTGAGTGATGGTGTTATCCCCTATCAATATCTCTATTTTAACTTATTATTCTATCTGTGGGTAGAACACAAAAACAATAAAAGACTGTTATACACAAGGATAAAATAAAGTCATTTTTGTTAGAAATGCAATTTATCATGCGAAACACATCCAAGGTGGTTTAAGTGTTGCATAGCCCATTCAAACAAAACATAAGGATCCACCTCAAAAGAGGTTCATAAGGGTGTGTTTCCTGTTATGACAGGACGCACGCAGTGTTTGCTTAAATACCCCTCACACACCAAAAGGGCCCTTGGTGTCATGCTTCATCATAGGGGTCTTCCCGCCCCGCTGCGGGACGGGGCGTGCTACGACCAGCGACTACGCGGGAGCACTGTTTTTACAGTACTATGTGTGGTGTAGGGGTAGTGAGAGGAAGGCAGCAAAACCAAAGGGGATGATGGACGGAGTGTTGAACATTGCAAGCACTCACCCCCAGTCAACTGATCTGGGTTTAATCCATCATCAGCTCACTCCGCCACCCCAGTTCAGACATGGCCATATGCAAATCAGTCTGACCCTGTGCCTCATGGGAACAGTCCAGCCCGAACTGCCAAGCCATGTCTTCCCTGGACCGGAAACAAGCATCCTGGGACCGGTTTCTGGCTTACAGCCGTCATCAGCCAGGCTATCTTGAATCCAGTGGCAAAGTGAGCAAGGGACCCACGTCTGGGCATACCCTGCCAACTTAGGGCGAACATAGCAAAACCAAAGGGGATGATGGACGGAGTGTTGAACATTGCAAGCACTCACCCCCAGTCAACTGATCTGGGTTTAATCCATCACCGTTCTTTAGCTCACTCCGCCACCCCAGTTCAGACATGGCCATATGCAAATCAGTCTGACCCTGTGCCTCATGGGAACAGTCCAGCCCGAACTGCCAAGCCATGTCTTCCCTGGACCGGAAACAAGCATCCTGGAACCGGTTTCTGGCTTACAGCCGTCATCAGCCAGGCTATCTTGAATCCAGTGGCAAAGTGAGCAAGGGACCCACGTCTGGGCATACCCTGCCAACTTAGGGCGAACATAGCAAAACCAAAGGGGATGATGGACGGAGTGTTGAACATTGCAAGCACTCACCCCCAGTCAACTGATCTGGGTTTAATCCATCATCATTCTTTAGCTCACTCCCGCCACCCCAGTTCAGACATGGCCATATGCAAATCAGTCTGACCCTGTGCCTCATGGGAACAGTCCAGCCCGAACTGCCAAGCCATGTCTTCCCTGGACCGGAAACAAGCATCCTGGGACCGGTTTCTGGCTTACACCCGTCATCAGCCAGGCTATCTTGAATCCAGTGGCAAAGTGAGCAAGGGACCCACGCCTGGGCATACCCTGCCAACTTAGGGCGAACATAGCAAAACCAAAGGGGATGATGGACGGAGTGTTGAACATTGCAAGCACTCACCCCCAGTCAACTGATCTGGGTTTAATCCATCATCATTCTTTAGCTCACTCCGCCACCCCAGTTCAGACATGGCCATATGCAAATCAGTCTGACCCTGTGCCTCATGGGAACAGTCCAGCCCGAACTGCCAAGCCATGTCTTCCCTGGACCGGAAACAAGCATCCTGGGACCGGTTTCTGGCTTACAGCCGTCATCAGCCAGGCTATCTTGAATCCAGTGGCAAAGTGAGAGGAAGGTTCAGAAGTGAATGCAAAAAAGTGAATTAAATAGGACCTGGCCTCGTGGACTTAAAAACTTTAATACGACGTGGAGGCTGGTGCTGTTAAAAAAAGTGGTTCGGAGATTTCCTGCGTATAATGTGCGGATACTCCTGATCAAGTCAACATGTTTCGAAGCGTCAAGGCTTCTTCATCAGGACTCGGAATGATCCCATCAGTGCTCACTATGTTTCTATCAATGTGTAATAGAAAAAGTGCGCTACATACAAAACGATAAAAAATGCAAAATTCATGCACTTTATATTACCCAATCAGTATTTCTAAAATGTAAATTGGGATACGTAGGAGACAATGCTCCATGAGCCTTCTGAACGGGTGGGAAGGGTGTTGCCACTGTATTGTAGCAGTCAACACTACCTCACTCAATCGCCAACCCGCGGCTCCGTGGTGTGTATTTAAACCTTGTGTGGTTCACAGTTCTCATTCATGTTAAAAACCTCGTGTTCATGATGGTACACATATGGTAACTGGAGCTCCAGACTGAGAGGAAGACAAAGTCAGGCCCAAACGAAGTCCAGCGGAGGTAAGTAATGCACTTACTTACCTACAAACGGTGCGAAATAGGTACGTGCTACCCTTTGGTCCTGAAGAAAGCCCCCCGACCCGACTGGGCACCGAAAGGGCTGAAACATGTTGACCACTCTTGTTATTTAAGTAGGTGCTATAGAACAGTAGCCCTTCTATTTACGCACCACCTTTCTTTTAGCCTTACCCCATCCTCAACATAATAAAATCTAGTTTGATGGATGGAGGTAATTTTAAACACACTTCACTTTCACCCTCACTATCTCTGATCACTACTGTGAATACCAGTTGATCTCCCTCCAGGTGGAGAAAAGCATAACTAAGACCCGATGATGATGCTTTTCACGTAATAATCTAAGCGGAAAACCAAGTTATACCGCTCTTACGGCTTTCACGTGAAGGAGGGTTTCTAAAGACGGTTAAAGTATAGATTGTTTAGACACCATTTCCAACCTAAGTTCATATTTTTTCTATAGTGATTTATTTTTCATGGTTGACATTTCCATGATGGTTAGACTAATACTGGGTTATTGTCCCCTGGTCCACTGCACTTGGTAGGGCGTCGCTGTATCACTGTTAGAAGTCTATGTGTTAACTGAGTCCATAGGATTTCTTCATTAAATCATAGCGATGTGCTTGACA
This sequence comes from Calotriton arnoldi, assembly GCA_963921515.1. Taxonomy (NCBI): domain Eukaryota; kingdom Metazoa; phylum Chordata; class Amphibia; order Caudata; family Salamandridae; genus Calotriton; species Calotriton arnoldi. Next base: position 359,689 of record CAWUFW010005732.1, on the reverse strand, counting down.
GCCTGTAAATCCATTTCTGCTTGCATCGTAGTAGCTGTTGTTCTGTGGCAGATGGAGGTAGTTTCTCTACGACAAACCATGTGATGTCATTTTCTGAGTGGTCTGCGGGCAGAAAGTGGCGCATCAATTTTGTGACTGTTTTCTTCTCTAAAAGGTGCTTTAATGCTCATTGATAGGTGTCCTGACCTTTCTTGTGGTCACACCCACATATTTCAGTCCAAACTTGCATATTAGCACGAACACCACATTGGAGCTATTGCAGTTTGAGTGTTTTTTAAGGACCCAGGATGTACGTAAGCCCAGGTCTATGTCCCTCATTGCCTTGGTGAGCAGGAAGATGTTGCACTGTACACAAGGATAATGGCCTGTTACTTCGGGTAAATTCCACAAGGTGTGGAGTGTTTTGCCTGTGATCACCCTCTGTTTCGGTCTTGTGTTAACCAATAAGTCCTTAGCGATCTTCCTTTTTTGAAAGCTAACATCAGTTTTGCGAAATCAAGAGAGGCGTAGGTCAAAGTTTTCCAGTGTTTCAAAACCAATTTCTTCATTTGATTTGAATGTGTTCCAAAGGTGGTGACACATACCAGCCGATCATTTATTGGTTTCTCGTAAGTCTGTAGGAGGGAGTCCCTCTGTTTATTTCTTGCTCTCTTCTTTGCCCTTTTAATCAGGTGTGATGGGGTAGAGTTTGTTTTCCAGTTTCATGTTCAGTAGTGCTGCATGGTCATCATAGGTGGATTTCTCTGTAGAGTTCCTACGTAGTTTCAGGGACCAGCCTACATAAGTAGCTCTTATTACAGAAAAGGTTGGAGACCTCTGTTCTAGTCAGTGCCATGTGTGCACAGTCTAGAACAAAATTCTTCGGTGTTATTGAGTTCCATCCAGTCTCTCCTATTAAGAGCTCCAGCACCTCAAGTGAGGCCTCTTGTGGTATGTTTGTGTGCAGGGCCTCTACGTCCAAGGTGACAAACAGGTCCATGTCTGGATTGAACGTGAGGTCCTTCATCATAATCAGAATGTTGTTTGTGTCTTTCACATTTGAAGGCATTTTGCTTACCAGGGGTCTCAAGAAGAGATCCGTGAATTTTGACAATGGTTCTAATTTGGAGCCAATGCCTAAGACTTTTGGTCTTCCTGGAGGGGGTGAATCCCCTTATGTATTTTGGGTAGTATATAAAAGTATGGAACCCTGGGTCCATGTTCAACCAGGAATTCTGCTTCCTTTGAGGTTATCCAGGTGTTATCTTTTGTTTCATTCACCATATGTTGTATGTCATCTGTGATATCTTTTGTAGAGCCTCTTGTCAGTCTTTTGTAGTTCCGTGGGTCATTCAAGATTCTGAGGAAATCTTTGTGCTACATCTATTTCGGAAGTCCCACTGTTGCTCTGCCATTATCGGCAGGTTGGATGACTATGGAATCCATGTTGTCCAGTTCCCTGACTGCTTTCTGTTCTATTTTGCTTAGGTTGTTAAATTCATGTATGTTCTGGTTCTTGAGCTTATCAATGTTGAGGGAGACTGCTTTTTCAAAAGCAAGTACTGCTGGGGGCATGCTACTGCTTTGTGGATTAAACTGTGATTTTCTCCTCAGGCCTGTATTTGTATCCCCATTGGTAGACAGCAGGGCTTAGCCCTTAAAAAAGACAGCTAGTCATATCCGGCAGAAGAATTCAGCCAGTTCCACTCAGATTGAAAAGGTCTGAATGCAGCGTGGGGATGAAACCCAACCCTTTGTTGAGTACTTCCTATTAACTTCCAGCATTGACACTCACTGGCCACGGCCCGCAACCTCTTGTTTGACTTCTTGAATATCTGTGGTTCCCTTTCCCCTCATGGTGGTGAAGTTGTCCCGTAGTGTGTTAAAGAGGCCTTCCATAAAGGAGCGATTGATAGAGGCTTCTGGGTACTCCTGGTCCGTGCTCGCTGGTGTGTCATTTTGAAGTCGGTGATAACCCATCTGTGGGCCATGCTGCAGTTCTGTTTTCTTGGCTGTTGCTTTTGAGAATATATCTCTTAAGGTGGAGTCTTGTTTGCCCCAATGAGCAGCCCTTGATCCCTTTGGAGCTGTTGCAGCCAGGCAGCGGTGTTATAAGGTGTGTGTGCGGGGACTAGAAGGAGGGGTCATAAAAGGTTGACCCAGCACCTCTCTGTGGTGTGTAGGAAGCTGGGAGTGGGGGAGATGGTGGTGCGTTGTGGATCTATCCCAGTGCAAAAGCGCACTCTGGGTGGTGTGTAGTCCTCCCCCGCTTCTTGTGACAGTCCTCTCCCCTCAAGGTTAGCTGACCTATGGCTGCTAGTGAGATGCTGATGGGCCCTGTGCTTTCTCTGGTCTGGGTCTGCTTCTTATGGTTACCCCCACTTTTTGCTAAATGTGATACTGTTTTTGACTAGTCTGACTGGGATCCTGCTAATCAGGACCCCAGTCTATCTGCTTTCTCCTTAAACTGTTATGCTATGTACTTAGGTACGCTCCAGATTGGATACTGGGGTACCCTTGTCAGTCCCTACTATATGGTACCCATGTACCCAGGGCATAGGTACCCCAGAGGCCTCCCATGGGCTGAAGCATGTATTATGCCACCCATGAGAGGCCATGCAAAATGGAACTTCAGGCCTGCCATTGCAGCTTGTGTAGGTTGGTGCATGTACCACTTACTTAAGATATAGGTTTACTATATCTAACGGTCACTGCACTTAAAACCTATAAGTCACCCCTCTAGCAGGCCTTTACAATCCTGAGGGCAGGGTGTTTGGTTCTAAGTGAGAGGGTGCCACTGCATGAGCAGAACACCCCTGCAGCCTACGGAGTCCATTCTCCCGGGTTGTCAGCGAGGCAGCCATTTACGACATATAGAGTGGCATTATGCGACCGTGTGATGACCACCTCTAAAATGGCTGAAACCAACCCTATCGGGTTTGGTGTCAAACATGTTGGAATCATACCCCCACACCGGTAACCGGTGTGGGAGGTATGATTCCACCCCTCAGAAGTGAGCTTCATGGGGTCCCTGGTGTTCCCGGTACCAGCCTTCTCATCCCAGACAGCACAAAATGGTTGCTGCCGACCAGAGACACATTTCTGCCCTCCTGCTGCTGAGCCAAGCTCGAGCAGGGGAAGTCAAAACAATTGGCATCCTGTCACAGGGAGGTGTGACCACCTCCCAGACAGGATTTAGTGTATTAGGGCTGGGTGGGTGTGCTTGCCAGCGACTGAAAGTCTGCATGAGGGGCACATTTAGTGTCCCTGTGCATAGTCCAGTTCAAACCAGTCCTGGGAGCCGTTGGCTCCTGCTCTGGCGCGAAACTGGACAAAGGACATGGGAGTAACCTCCCCAATGTCCAGACCCTCCCCTGGGAGGGTCCCCTGAATCTTGCCAACCCTCTTCTGTATGTACTTAAGGGCTTACCTGGCTGTAGGACCTTAGATTCGACGTGGACAAGATTCTGAACCAGAAACCACTGAACTTCGACCATCTGGGCACTCTGGACTCCGCTGGACTTCGTTTGGGCCTGACTTTGTCTTCCTCTCAGTCTGAAGCATCGTCTGTGCCCGTGCACCATACAGGATCCACGCAGGACCTGTGTAGCATCAAGGACAACCAAAGATATCTCCCTTGGAGTGAAGGAGTCACTCCCCTGCATTCGCAGGCACCACAACACTGCTGTCTGGTCTGCTGACCCTGAGATCCTACGGACTCCGAAGGCTTCAGCAACACAGGAGGTGGGTTTCTACATCCCTTGAGGTCTGAGCTGCCCTCTCACTAAGTTTGAGGTCACAATCCCTCGTGGAGGCTGCAATACCCGAACCCCTGTGCACCATGTACATTTGCAAGTGCATATGCTTGTTGGTGTTCCCCGAACAAGTGCATTGGGCTCCGAGTAGCCCCAACCTCTGGCACCATTTTCTACCAAGAACTTTGACCTCCTCGCACCGAGTGCTCTGTGGGGCTGTTGTTTGGTGAAATCACTTGAGGTCCTCTCGCGACTTCTGTGCCTCCAGTCTGTGGGTCCATTTGAGGATCAACTTTGCTTTTCTTGGGCTCCCCTGGTTTCTTCAGGCTGACCCTGACTTCCCTGTGTTTGGTGAGTCTCCTGGACCTTGCTAGTCCGAACTGTACACATCCTTGACCTTCTGTGTGGGTTAACTTTGCCAAGGCTTGTTGGTGCTCCTTCCGGACACCACCCCTCAGCACTCTACATCATTCATGGGACAGCTTGTATCCAGGTCCTGGTCATCCTCGACGTCTCCTGGTCCCCGTAGCTGCAGAGTCAAGGACTCCATCAACGCACCTGAAGCACCCGCAATTGGTGGGCATTCATCTACCGAGCCCCTGGTCACTCCTGAGTGACCCAGACTCTGTCCCCTCTGCTTTCAGGTACTCTTCGATAAGGATCCACCTTTGGATTCCAACAGACACTTTTCTTCCTTCCAGCAGCGGCTCTTCTTCGAAGTCCTCCATTGGGTTCGACGGCGGTTTCCGATGCCACTTCAGAACTATGCACCCGGCTTCCCTGGAATAGGTAACTTGGGTACCTCAGTATCCACGGGTGGAGTGGCTCTCCAACCTCCTATCTTCCACGGGGTTTCTTCGAAGTCTATTGGGAAGAGTCCTTAAACTCTAAAACTTCAACCGCAACTTTCCCATAGAATCGTACGGAGCACGCGGTTGTGTTCCCACACTGCACCCATCCTCCGTGGGGTCCCTATTTACTCACCTTGGGTGGTTCCTTCTACGTCCTCTCGACACTGTCTTGACTCGAGACGTGGTTCTTATACCACTTTCTTTGTATATGGTTTGGTCCCCCCCTGGGGCCCACTGTGTATTAGTGCTATTTACTGTCATTTCTGTGCTTAAGTATTGTTTGCTTTGTGATTATCTCCGTGTAGGAAATACTATGTCATACTAGATAGTGTTATATTAATAAATACATATTTTTATAACTACTGTGTGGTTCTCCTTTCATTTAACCAATACTATAAGGTTGCATTCTGGTAAAACAAGCTGCTTAACATTCCTTCAAGACTAAGCCTGAAGGCTGCTCTCCACAGCTACCACTTGGATAGCTTTCTAAGGTTATCTTTGACCTCTTAAATCACCATAAGGGTTGTTTGGACTGGTGCAAGGAGCACACTTTAATTAGTGGACAGCATATACCAGGCCAACATCTCACAGTATGGGCCCCGCAGCTCTCTGTTGTGGTGGGTCAGTTGGTGATGCCCTCCAGTGGTCCAGCCAACTCCAATCACGTCGGTTTGGTTGGAGACTTGAGGGTTGTGGCAGGCCCTGTTTCCTTTAGGGGGCACTGAGTGAGGCCCTGGCAATCTGTGGTGGGGTTGTCTTTGCTTCTAGAGGCCACCACCAATGTGCAGGAGTAGGTAGGGCAGAGCAGGCAGCGGTCCCTTGCTTGGCTCTTAAACGATCTCTCAGGTGGTGCATGAACTCTTACCAGCTCTCTCAGGTGGGGGAGAGCTCTTACCCGCTCTCCCCCAGTTTCGAGCCTTCCTCAAGGCATGCATGTCCGTGTCTTCCTGATGGCCTGTGAGGCATGCCCCAGTGAGTGGTGTTATGACTGACTGCCCCAAAGGGGGGGGGCGTAGCCTTTCACCATGAGGGAGCAGAAGTGGGATCTCCAGCCTGTTCCAGCTCTCTACTGCATTCCAACCTCCATCAGAGCTGGCCCAAGCCTCGTGTATTCTATGTGGTGGCACTATATTGGAGAGGCCGCCATTGAAACAAGGCTGCAGTCAGGCATGGGCTCTCCTCACTCCAGGGATATTCTTCCACGTTATTTCAGCAGTTCGGGCAGTTGATGGTGGCCGGGATTGCTGCCTTGCAAGCCCAGGATGCAAAGCAGTGAGGCGGAGCTCCTACTCGGCTGCCATCTTAGACACACCACCGTGATTTAATTTTAAATTCAGAAAACACAGAATCTTCATCTTGGGATTCATTTGCAACACCATCTCTAAATCACATAGATCAGCTTGCAAAGTTTAAGTCTCTGGCCAACAAGTTGACAGGACTTGAATCACACAATATAAACAGATAAATATTCTCCATTGATCCTTTATAACAGAGGACATATGCTGTAACCTGATTAATAATATATTTATTACTAATGTCTACAACATTGATTTCTCTTCCAGAGAAGTGTAGCTTTGGAATCTCCACAGAATTAACTATATAGCAGGTGTAATCAAGTGTGAAAATACATTCTGCACTTTATTAATGATGCACAAAAATATAAACACAGAAAAGTCCTTTACAGGTCTCCCCAAAAAGCCCAGGTGCCAGCCATGATACAAACTACATGTAAGCACTACAATGTGCCTTGGGATCCCCTAAAGTAGGGTAACACATGCTGCACCTTAGTAGACATTAATAAACAAGAATCAATAAAACAAGTGGGCAATACGTTTGCAGAAGTGCAGACAAATGAGATGGTGAGGAGTAGACATGTGACACTGGTACTAGAAAATTGAAATATGCACAGTTATATATGTGCATAGCACTGGATGGATGTGTATAGCACCTGGATCTGGCAAATTCGCTGAGAAAACTGTACCTGCACTCCTAGGGTCCAATAATGGGCAAAACAGACAATAGACCACCCAGGCTTACATTTGACTCTAAAAAAGCAGTATGCACAGAAGAATGTAGGACGAAGCATAGACAGCTTGCTTCAGTGAAGGAGATGGATCATTCAAATCAAGGCAAGGATGCTAGAGCTATATTGTTCAACTTGCAGTTCGACTGCATGTTAGAAATGGGGGGTCTCTAGTTGGCAGAGGTATGCACCTTTGTCCAAGTAGGGACCCTTCCATCTAGTCGGGGTAAGAGGATTACACACTTTAGATAACCCCTGCTTACCCCCTTGGCAGCTTGGCACGAGCAGACAGGCTTATCCCGAAAGGCAATATGTAAAGTATTTGTACTCAATACACCCAGTAACACAGTGAAAACACCACAAATGGACACCACACCAGTTTAGAAAAAAAAAGTATCTTTATCTAAACAAAACAACAAAAATCCAGCATACAGGTATTAAAATACGACTTTTGAAAAGTTACCTCAAAAACAGAACTTGTAGAAAACAAATAGCTCCACCTGGGGCTATTACGACGTCATGAAAGGCAATAATCCAAAGTGAGGTGCTGACCGCGAGGTCTGCTGGGTCGGGCACGGAGTCACATGGACCTCCAAGCAGCAGTACCTTTGGAACAAAGTCGTTGGACGATGCACGGAGTTGTGGAGGTGAGGCGTCGGTGCCGAGGTCGGCTCCCTGGCTGCCAAAGGGGAGGCGAAGCATCATGTCCGCGAGGAGGACTTGTTGAGTCCAGTACAGGGGAAGACGGTTGCGTCGGCGGTGAGGCAATGCGTAGTCGGAGACTCGTGAAGTCACCCCGAGTCGGTTATCAGCTCCGTGATAATGGGATGCAGGCACTGGCGGTGACGGCGTCGCTGCGAGTGCTGGCGTCGGGAAGGCCGATAACAACAGGTGGCAGCAGGCATCGAAGGACATCGCAGCTGCGGTGCAGGCGGGGCGGTGCGTCGAGCACGTCACGAGTGGTGCCTCTGACCTCGGAGCAGGTCACGGCATCATGGTGGCGTTGCTGACAGCATCAGAGATTTTTTTCTCGCTTCTCTTAGGTTTCTTCCAGCTCCCAACAGCAGGAACAACCTCTAGAGGCCTAAAACTGGAACAGGCCCCCCCTGACAGGTCAGAACACTCAGCAGTGGAGTTCAGGGGAGCTGGGGTTGAAGTCTTTGTGCCCCTGAGACTTTTGTCCGTTCCTTGGCAGAAGCAGCAACTGCAGGCCAACCCAGCAAAGCACACAGCAAAGGGGCAGTACTCCTCCTCACAGCTCTACAGCTCTTCTCATTGGCAAAGGTTCCTCTTGAGTCCAGAAGTGATCTAATTCTCTGGGGTTTAAGGTCCACTACTTATACCCCATTTTGTCTTTGTTCTCTTTGCAGCAAGGATCTCTGAGCCCAGTCAAAATAAGTTCTGTCCTCTCTGGTGCAGCAGGACCACAGGAGGTGGACACAGCATTGCGCAAAGCAGACAGGGTCTATTCAGGTGCAAGGGAAACTCCTCCCACCACTCTAAATGCAGCCAAGGTCTATTCAGCTCAGCTCCGAGTCACCTAGGAAAGGCAGGACACATCTCAACCCCCCCAGTGGCTGTCTACAGTGAATGCACATTACCAGCCCAGTCACTCCAAAACCAGACAGTCAATACACAAAGCAGCAGAGGCACACAGAATGGTTAAATAGGAAAATGGCTACTTTCTAAAAGTGGCATTTTCAAACAGACAATTTAAAAACCATCTTAACTAAAAGATGTGTTATTAAATTCTGAGTTCAGAGAGCCTAAACTCCATTTCTCCATCTTGCCCCAATGGAAAGTTATACTTGAAGATGTTACAAAGTACCTCCCATGATAGCCTATAGGACAGATAGCCTTTCAATAGTAAAAACCAAAATACACAGTATTTCACTATCAGGACATGCAACACACACCTGTACATGTCCTACCTTTCACATACACTGCATCCTGCCCATGGGAGTACCTTGGACATACCTGAGGGGTGTCTTACATGTAAGAAAAGGGAAGAGTAGGGCCTGGCAAGTGGGGGCACTTGCCAGGTCGACATGGCAGTTTAAAACTGTGCACAGACACTGCAGTGGCAGGTCCGAGATACATTTACAGGGCTACTTATGTGGGTGGCACAATCAGTGCTGCAGGCCCACCAGTATCTTTTCGTTTACAGGCCCTGGCACACTCAGTGCACTTTACTAGGGGCTTGCCAGTAAATCAAATATGCCAATCATGGATAACCAATCACAATAGTAATTTATACAGAGAGTACTTGCACTTTGACACTGATCAGCAGTGGCAAAGTGCCCAAAGCATCTAAGCCAGCAAAAACAAAATCCAGCACAGTTTAAAAAAAACAGGAGGTAGAGGCAAGAAGTCAGGGGGAACCACGCCAAGGATGCCAAGTCTAACACTGCAAAATTGGAACACTCACATGCCAATTGGACTAGACTAAGGACCGTCTTGATAAGTAAAATATTTGCATTTATATAGCCAAACACTGCATCTGAGAAACAGAGGATGACATTGTGAAGCTGACTAAAGTACAGAAGGAAATGACCAGAGACCTCGAACGCATTAAACTCCGCAATGAAGATCTGGAAGTCAGCCCTCGGCGGTGCAACCCCCACATTGTTGGAATACCGGAATCAGCAGCAATGGGTTTAGTAAATGCTATATTAAGAGTATGCTAGCTGAAATATTTGGGCTTTCAAGACTATGGCAAATGTATATGGTGGGGAGGGCTCACCGCTCATTGGCCCCGAGACCTATGCCTGGTGCCCCGCTTGGTCCTGTCATAGCCAAGCTTCTAAGCTATTGAGACCCTGTTAAAATTGTGCAGCTGCCAGAGAGAAGCATGATATTAACCTTGCAGGATCTATGATCTCTGTCTACTTGAATTACATGCGAACAGAGCGGGAAGCACATCAAAAGTTTGTGTCAGTTAAAAAATCTGCAATCACGGGAAACACAATACTCCATGATATATCCTGCTAACTTAAGGTTCATGGTGGCTGGGAAGATGCAACTGTGTTGCCGTGTGAGCACATATTGTTTATATGTTAAATAAAGTTAAAAAGAGAGAGATGCATGCTTACTGATGAAATACATGCTGATCTACAGCTCATGACAAGCAGTGGGTTGCTGCGGGGATTTACTGAAACAAAGATTATACATTGTTTTAGAAAACAAGAAGAGAGAGAGGGAGAAGATTGCACTCATTTTCAGCAGCCACAGAGGAGCCTCATGTTTCCTCACAAATTCTGACTTATGAACAGTTAGTAAAGGATGCTGATTATTAACAAGAGTAGAGGAGGGAGACAATCCGATGGTAAGTAATGCATGAGTTTGTATGTATGTGCTAGTTCTGTAGAAGAAACCTAGGCAAAATGCAGTGGACTGCTGTAGAGTTAAAAAAAAAGTTTCAGACAGAGTGTGATTCAAGAGGTAGCTGGTTTACAAGAGATGGAGTGGGCTGTTGCTGCATCTCAATGTAGCTTTTCTGCCACAGGGAGGGATGCCGGTCCTAATAGCTCTGGAGATGATGCAGCTGGTTTTGAATATGGTGATGGCTGACAAGGGCCAGCAAGAGTAGCCATCGGAGTTTCATCAGGGGAGAGGTGATGTCATACATTTCCTGGCTCTGAACGGACGCTAGTGTGTTGTCTGAGGGGCTGTGGAGCAGGTTTGATGCAGTGACTATTGTCAGGGCCACTGGAATTATGCGACAGGAGAAGGCCAAATTATGCGGCAGGGTTGAGTAAATTATGCGGCAAGAAAAGGCAAATTATGCAGCATAATGCGGAACATTTTTAAATATTATTACTTCATTATTTTGTGCTTTTTACACTTGTTAACACTGTCTGGGCATTGGGTGCACCTCATTAGTACCAGTTTAATACCTAAATATAGCAATATGCAACAGGAAGGTGACCAGTCCACCTTTGCAAAAGGCGTTCCACTGCGCGGTAACCCATGCTGCTGCAATTTGAGTAACTTTTGAACCGTTTGAGCTAAAAACACATTTTTTAAATTAAAATCTTCAGGTTATGCAGCAGATGATGGATCATGTGGCAAATGCAGCAAATCTATAACTATGAAAAAATCGTTGCAGCCGCACAATCGCATATTTCCAGTGGCCCTGACTATTATCTTGAGGATCATTTTGGTTCCTTTGGGAGCTTCATTGATGGTACCTGTAGAGTACTTGTATTAGTGTAATGTGAGGATTTGTCTATTTCTGTTACACGGAGGAACATGAGTAGGAAGAGGTTGAAGGGGCTATATTTTTTTCCCCATTTTCTTTTCCATTTGGTGGATGGAATGTTTGTTGTCAACAAGGTTTTTGAATAACCAGGGTGCTGAACAATTTTGTATTCACTTGCGGGCTTTAGTTGAAGAGTAGGTGTCCACATGATTTTCCAGAAATGCATTGAGATTGTTTAGAAGGATGTTAATGTCACTTGGGATGGCGACAAGGTGAAAGACAATTTTTGGCTTTAGGTTAACAATTGACCAACATGTATTACACAAACACAATTACTCTGTTCCACCTATTTGTATTTATAAACGGGTATACACACACATATATGTACATATAATATGATAGCGAGCAAGATGGCCGCCAGGTAGGAGCTCTGCATTGGAGCTGCGGGTAGGGGATCACCAAATTCGGAAAATATCCCTAGTTAACCCAGCCATCCACCCCGCAGTGACTTACACTATTGTCATTAGGATCAACATGACTTCGGACCTGCTCGTAGGAATCGCTCACATACAGTTGGGATCTCTTGGATGGCTCGGCATCTCGGAATCGACACACTCACCTGTTCAGCCTCGGCACCAACGGAGGACTCTGGTGACACACTCGCCTATTCACCCTCGGCACCAACGGACGAGTGATGGACTCACTCGCCTGCTCAGCCTCGGCACACATAGAGCATTAGGGGGCGAGGTGGCTGCAGGACGCAACAGCGAGGAATTGACCTCTGCGGCCTCACCTTCTGCCTCGACACACTCACCCTCCAACCTCGGCGTCCATGGAGGATTGTAGGGGCAAAATGGCTGCAGGGCGTTGCGGAATGGAGTCGACCTCCTTGCGGCCTCGCCTCTGACCTGACACATTCCCACACTCATCTCTGACTCGAGCAGCTGCGGTGCACACGGTGGATTGCGGTAGTGAGGCAGCGGTGGCGAGGAGCCGACCTCGGCGGCCTCGGTGGATGAGCTCGCCGCTACGAACCAGAGACGCTTCACCTGCTCTGCCTTGGTGCCTGCGGATGACTGCGCCTTGCGAGGTGGCAACGGGGCAACCCAGAAAGATTCGGCCTCGACTATTGCATTGGAGAGAGGGGGTTGGTACTTCGACCGAGCACTTAGTTTGGCACAGAGTGTCGTGCCCCTGCCGACGACCTCACGGCTGCCTCGGAGTGCTTCTGCTCTGGACTGCTGATCTGTTTGCCGGACTGCCTGCGACCCTGTTTGCCGATCGCATCTCCGCATCGCGAACTGGGGTGCTTCAGATTGTGCCTCGTGGGCCACCCCTTTGGTTCCCGATTGTGGTTTAAGGGACAGGGAGGCAAGATCGACCTTTCATATGTGGGGCAGGATGTGTTTACATGGCTCCGGTTCGCCGACACTCTGTTTTTTTGGTCTCTTTGAGGGTTTCGATTATTTGTCTCACAGGCTGCCGGAAGAGTGTGCGCACTTGGCTAATTGGAGACATGTTGCGATGACCGGTTTCATTGTTGCGATTGCCTGCAGCTGATGCCTGTCCCGGTCTAAGGTACAAAGACTGTCTCTGCCTTACTCCTCTCAAGCTGCCTTCTGCATGGGTGCGAAGGAGTGACGCCTCCACCCGGTTTCGCCCTGGTCAGAGTAAGTGTCTTCTAAATAATACTTCCCTGCAACAATTGGTGATTCCTTGTGGGAGCAAAGAGGTAACGAACTTCCTTGGAGTGTCCGGCCTGATCTTACTACGAATTAAAAAACGATCCTCAAAATGGGTTCCTCATGGTCTTTCACCCATTCTTAAGCAACTACTCAAAATGGCCTCGAAGACGGCCTGATCCTCGACTTTTCAACATCTGAGCTGGGCACGCTCTGGATCTTTTCAAAGGGCATTAAGGCTCACTCGAGTAGGACTGAAAAACGAAATTGCTATAATAATTACTTGCTGGTCTTGTGCTCCTGTGAACTGGCTAGTTGGGACACGCCCGCCTAGCTCTCGATTTACCCCGGTTTTGTCCCCCATAGACTAATCTTCAATCCTTAGCAACTGCCCGCAATCCTCTGACGGATGTCTATTTAATCTATACAAAATGTCCAATTATTGTTGTTCTTTTTATCTATTGCTGATTTAATTTTCGTGCTGCTCTTTCTTACTTATTGCCACATTGCTAATTAGTGTGATCTTTAAAACACTAGAAGCTGCCTGTAATCAGCCGGCAGATGCTAGAATGCTCTATACAAAGTGCCCGATTTATGTTGTTCTTTTTATCTATTACTAATTTAACTTTGTTGCTCGTCTCACCTACTGTCACATTGCGAAGTAGCGTGATCTCTACCCACCCAGGCACCACCATGGCGGTCAGTTTCTCTTACTATCTGTAGAAATGCTACTCCTTATTAGCACTCCTACTCTTATTTCCGCAAGTCCCCCGGACCACTTTTCCCACTACTCCTCCAGCGTCCAAGCCCGCCCAGGTCTTGCAATCTTTTTATAATACTCTCTCATTATATTCATTCCTAACCATCAAACCGCCCTCCTGTATTTTTCTGACCTCTCTCACTCTCTTACTCTCGCCTGACTTTTCACTCCCCGTCACTAAATCTCTCTTTATCCCTCCCCTCTTGCACATACCTCCCCCTCTTACTTCAACCTCCTTACCCCTCACTCCTCGTTGTCGCCTTAATCCCTTTATATCACTCCACCCTCCCTCCTTTTCTCCCCCCTCTCCTCCAACTTATTGACCATCATGTCCCACCTCAATCCCGCTCTCACCTTCCAAAACCCCTCCCTCACCAGACATGGCCCCAACTCTTGGTCCATTCCTTACCCTCCCAATCGTTCAAAAAACGCCAAGAAAAGTTTAAACATAAATTACTAATCCGGCATCCCGAAACCTTAATTGTGGATAACTACCACAGCCTCACGTCCCCTATAAAAACCAACTACATTTTCTATTCTAAACTCCCCTCCAAATGGAAGAGCACCTTCCTACGCCACCTCCCAGTCACTAAATCTAACAATATTCCTTAAGGTTTCAAACTATCTACTACTCCTTCCCCAATTTTTCCCGGTGAAATCGACATCTCCATTTTCAAAACTGGTAATATTATTATTATTATTAAATTAAATTTGTAAGGCGCGGCAGCTACCCAAGAAGGGTTTCCCGGCGCCGGAGCGGAGCAGAAGAAAGTAACGCAGCTTAATTAGGTTACTGATTGAAAAGCCAAGTCATAAGGGATTTGCGAAATAGTGTGTATACTGTTTCGTTTCGAATGGCTATGGGAAGTGAGTTCCATAGTGAGGGACCGAGGTATGTGAACGATCTACCTCCCATCCGAGACAGTTTGACTCTGGGCACTGAGAAATTCTCTTGATTGGATGAGCGAAGGCACCGGGAAGGCACATAGGGGGTGACCAGAGACTGCAGATATTGTGGGGCAACTCCGGTTTTGATTTTAAACATGTAACTCAGGGCTTTGAACTTGATTCGGTTTTCAACCCTGAGCCAATGTAGGTCCCGCAGATGACTAGAGACGGAGGTGGCTCTAGGGACTCTGCAGAGTAGTCTCGCCGCAGAGTTCTGCACCATCTGCAGCCTACGAGTCACTTCCTTGTTGGATCCGAGGTAGAGAACGTTACCGTAATCCAGTCTCGAGGTATCCTCATACAAGCCTCTGACCACCTCACCATCTTCGAGCACCATTTCAGCACTCTGTCCTACCAGTTGTCCACACCTACTCCTCTCCCCCCACCTCCCCAACCCCAAGACACGTCCTTGTGCTCCCCTGCCTCCCCGACGAATACCTTTCTTTCCCTAGACATCTCTAACCTTTATGATATATCCCATTCTACGACTTCCTATCTATCACCCACTCCCGAACCCCCCCATAACATCTCTAATTCACTCATCATCTCCCAAACTCCCATGCTCACCAGTGACCGATACCTTCCGGCCCCTAACCCCACCTCTAACCCCTCTCCTTCCCCCCAAGCTACCCTCCTAGCCCGCACCACTATACCCCCTCCTGCCCCTACTCCCCCCCTCTCCAAACTTCCCTCCTACCCCCAACTCTGATGTTGCCTCTGCACACACCCCTTACGCCCTCTCTTCTCCTCTTATCCCATCCCTACCTCTATAACTGTCCCGTCCTTCTCCGTGCCCCTCCCTCCCTCCCACTGCCGGAACACCCCTCTCTCCCCCCCATGCCTCCCCCACTCCCACAGCTTCAGCACTCCTCTTGCCCCCCCCTCCAGGCCTCTACCCTCTCCGAACACCAGACCTCCTCCCCGGCCAACTCAGAACATACCTCCCCCCCTCCTGCCCCAACTACCTCTATAACTATCCCGTCCTTCTCCACGCCCCTCCCTCCCCCCCTACTGCCAGAACACTCCTCTCCCCCCACAGACCTCCCCCACTCCCACAGCTTCCGCACTCCTCTCGCCCCCCCAGGCCTCTCACCCTCTCTGAACACCAGACCTCCTCCCCTGACCAATTCAGAACATACCTCCCCCCCCTCCTGCCTCAACTACGTCCCACCTCACTCTTTTAACCCAGACACTTTGCAACATTGACTGCAATATTTCTACCTTGGTAACCAAACTCGCCCGACTTAGAGAGGATTTCAAAGACTTCAAATCCCTTAACCCTGGAACCCGCCCCTCTTGGTCTACTTCGCCATGCTCTGGCCCTCAAAAGCTCCCTAATCCCAAACTTTGGAAAACCATACCACCACACAACCTTACACATAGGCCTCTTCGCACCTTGAGCGACTACTCCGCTTCTGACCTCTCCGACCTCTGCAACTCCTACCCACCTAAGTCCTCACTTAAGGATACTGCCTTTCCTCACTCCAACATCCCTGTTATTATAGGGACTAGCAGAATGCTCTCTTCTCCCTGCTCCCCCAGACCCCCCTCATTTTACCGCCATCCACTCGTGCTCTCCCCCCATAAACAACCCTAAACCCCTGGCCTGCATGCTTGTGAACTGCCGTTCGGCGGTTCGACAAGCGATCGAAATTTCCGAAACCATCCTTAGTGAAGATATAGACGTCGCCTTCCTCACGGAAATCTGGCTCAATGAGCACTCAACTCCCATCCTCGACTTACTCTCCCCCCGGTTACTCTATCATCAGAAAAGACAGACCGGAGAGAATAGGAGGTGGATTAGCAATAATCTTTAAAAACGAACTCCAGCTCTCCCCAGTCAAAAACACAGACTATGCAACCTTCGAATACCTGGAGCTGAACTTAAGATTCAAGGCGCTCCCCCAATACGACTACACAATATCTATCACCCTCCTGGAGAACCTCTTCCCTTCGCTGAGGAACTATCTGACCTTCTTACTCAATCGTCACTTTCTAACTCTAAAAATCTCTTCCTAGGAGACTTCAACCTTCACTGGAACGTGCCCGAGCACCCTCTCTCAATGCCAATGAGCTCACGGAGCATTATAATAAAACTGTCTCCGAGGTTTTAGATCAACTTGCCCTGCCCAAACTAAATCTCTAAAAAATATCCCTTCCAAATCATGGTTTAACTCAGACCTCAACAATGAAAGACGAGCACTTAGACTGGCTGAAAGAACTTGGAGACAACACCCTTCCCCCTCCCATCTCGCCCTCCTTAGAACCGCTAGTCCTACTTACAAGAAACACATTTTCCTTGAAAAGGCATCCTTCTTTCGTTCACAACTCGCCCGTGCCAAAAATAGACCCAGAGAACTGTTCAACATTGTTAGAAACCAAACCTCCCCACCCCCCTCAACTTGATGGCCTCCACTAACAAATGTGAAGAAATTGCTAACTTTTTCTCCGAAAAAATTGCCAAAATTGACCAATCCTTCATTTTAACTTGGATCCCTCCCAACCCCCAATGTACCCTTGATACTACTTCAACACCCTCCCCTCTGATCCTACCCCCTGCTTCCTCCCCGCACCTACTTTCCACAACCCCTCCTGAAACCTACCCTGACAACCCACAGCTTAAAAATAATGCCTCCTGGCAGAATTTCCACTCCTTTTCCGAACTAGAAGTCTTTAACATCTTGTCCAAATTAAAACCGTCCTCTCACACAAAAGACCCTCTTCTGTCTACCCTCATCCAAGATCTAAAGCACGTCATTGTCCCTTATTGGACAAATATCATCAACTCCTCCCTTTCCTCGGGGTGCGTCCCTGTCTCCCTCCAACTCTGACAAATCACGCCCATTCCTAAAAACCCTGAGGTCGACCCTAACGACCCAAATAACCTCCGCCCTATCTCCAACCTCCCCATTCTTTCAAAAGCCCTTGAAAAATGTGCCCTTCTTCAATTGGATAAACACATTGACACTTACAACCTACTCGACCCACTACAATCCGGCTTCCGTAAAGGCTGCAGCACTGAAACTGCATTGCTAAATATAGTTGATGACATCCACCACGCCCTGGATAATGGCGAGACCTGCCTACTCATTCTCCTCGACCTTTCTGCTGCATTTGATACAGTTAACCATTCAACCTTACTTAATGTACTCAAATTTTGTTTCGGCCTTAAGGGCACTGTCCTTAACTGGTTCGCCTCCTACTTCCGACACAGAACCCAGCAAATAAAAATTCAAACCTGCCTCTCTAGCCCCACTCCTGTCTCCCTCGGTGTCCCCCAAGGATCTATCCTCTCTCCTGCTCTCTTCAACCTCTTTATGGAACCCCTTACCCTCATACTTAAACAAGCCGGTATTAACTATCACCTGTATGCCGATGATACCCAACTATACTATAAAATTAAATCCCACTCAAATGTCCTGCACTTTAACACCGCCATGACTAAGATACAATCCTGGTTCTACTCCAATCATCTCAAACTCAACCCCCAAAAAACTGAAATCATTCTTTTCTCTCCTAAAAACAACTCACTCCCCATCCAAACATGGATCGCTGACCTTAATGCCCTAAACTGTTCACTCTCCCTATCTGAATCAGTAAAATCTCTTGGCATCACCATCGACAGTAAGCTCAATTCCCATATAAAAAATTCGGCAAAAGGAGCACTTTTCACGCTCCAACATCTCAAAAAAATCAAACCTTTCATTCCAGCGGAAGATTTCAAATCGGTTGTCCAATCTCTAGTCCTCTCGAAAATGGACTATGGTAACGCTCTACTCTCCGGATCTCCCAAAGTTCACCTTGCCCCCCTCAAATCTGTTCTCAACCTAGCGGCCAGGCTTACAACTGACTGCAAATGCTCTGACCACATCTCGCCTGCCCTTAAGGCCCTCAAATGGCTTCCTATCGAAGGCAGATCCTCCTATAAAATAGCCTGCATTACGTACAAAGCCCTTCATCAAAAGACCCCGCTCTACCTCTCAAACAAACTCAATAAAGCGGGCAGTGCCCGACCGATGAGAAGCACCAGCTCTCTCCTCCTCGTCCCCCCTCTGTTAAAAAAGAAAGCCGCTCAATCTCGCTCCTTCTCTGGTAAGGCCCCCAGCATCTGCAATGCCCTCACTAAAGATCTACGATGTAACCCTTCTTATGTCAGTTTTAAAAAAGACCTTAAATGAACCTGCTTAACAAATATTGGGGTCCTTAATCTTTCTATTACCATACTTGCTATACTCTCCCTTCCTCTTGAAACTCCTGCCTTCCCCCCTCTCTCCACTCCTTTTTTGTCGACCTCACCTACTCATCCCCTTCCCTACCCATCTTCACCTTTTTCTTCCCCCTTCCCCCTTTTTGAACACTTCCCCTCCCCCCTTCTCACTCGCCCAACACTTCCTTATTCACAGATAACTGAGCCTACCTCCTTTATACTGTATAATAATTTGTAATTACATTATTCACGTGTTGTTTTGTAAATAGCTCCTTCTTTGCATTTTTTATTCTATTCAAGCTTTATTACTCAATGTGTTCTCTAAGTCCACCATGTCTGAATGCTGCATCTGATACAACTGTTTTGTATTCCTGTACTAACGTCATACCAATGTAAAGCGCTCTGATACCCCCGGGTGGAGCCAGCGCTATATAAAACCTTTTAAATAAATAAATAAATATAATGTTTCACTAAAAAAGTCTAAGGATAAGTTATTGTTTCTTCTGTTCATAAAACACTAACATCAGTTTTAAAAAAAACTCAGCAATTCCCTGAAAAAGACAATTAAAGTGAAGTTATGGTTACAAAATAAAACATTATCATGGTCAATAAGTTAGATTTTCAAACAATGACTTATGCCCCAGCCAAGCATTGCTCATGACCAACAAGTACATGACATAATTGATGGCATCATCACATGACATGTTATGGGATTGTGGTCTTTGGCCAAATGCAGTAGAGGTTGAAATCAGAACTTGATCTGTGGCGATGCCCTTGACTCAAACCACTGCATAAGGCATTTGCTTGTGTGCAGTGGGGTTGGTAGCATGGCCTCGTCTGTGTAAGGCCTTAAACCAAATCTCCAGTGCTGCAAGCTGTGGAAATTTTGTCTATGCACAGCAAGGACTGACCTCAGGGTCTACAACCAGGTCCTGTGCCTATCCTCCAGTACGGCCAAACCCCACTGTACATGGACACCGTGCAGCTGTAGTGCCTGTGTGGGTATCTAGTTCTTTTAATTCTTTTTTAAGGCATGCTCAGTGAGCTGTGAGCCCTGGGCATGACCTAATGCCAGAACTTGTACCCTTGCCTGTGCCTCCAGCAAGCTGTGCATGGCTGAAGGCTGTGTGGGCCCTACTCTCCATGTGCAGGCCATGTACCCATCCTGGCTGTGCGGGGGTTGACTCCATAGCGGTTACATGCAGGGCCTGGACATAGGCTCTACAGCCCATTCCTGCTGCTCTCAGTTGAAGAGCCTACCAGCAGAGCTTTGCCACATGGGAATTAGTGTGCAGTCATGGCCCTGCATTCCTACTTGGCTGTCTATGGCCTAAGACTTGTGCAGTGGTGTTGGATGCGTGGGGATTAGATATAGGCCCTGGTTGAAGGCCAGACTCTCTGCAAACCCCATACCGTTTGGCCAAAAAGGAGGTTGGGTAGAGAGCCCAAATGTAGTAGAGGCCCTAATGCAAACCCCTGCTGCAGATGGGAGAGTTTGGTTGCATGGTGGGTTGTGCACAGGGCCGGCCACAGATCGCTACCTGTGCTCAATGTCCCCCCGCACCAATGATGATGTTAGGATATAGGAATTATGAGTAAGAATTTTCTCTCTTTTTCTCTGCCTCCTCCCCACTCTTGTTATCAAAATAGTAGCTCCCACGGCGCTTGCTTGTCCTCACATCTACCTTGCTTTCTGAGTGCCTCCCACAGATGTATGAGTTGCTGTCTTTAACTGGTTTTCTTATGCTTTAAGAAAAGTTATTCGGAGATGACCACCACAGACTTGGTGGCCATCTTTGAATTATGGTTTTTAAAATATAATGAAAAGTAATTCCAAGATGACTACTGCACCAGTGTGAGCATGCACATCTGCCACCTGGGAATAAAACAAGTATTGTCAAAGCCAGAACGTTTCACAGGTGAGATCTATTGTCTTTATCAAAGCTCGTTGATGATTTAATTGATTTATGCAGTATTATCAATGGCTCTGATACATTGTTAATGAAGTGTTTCATTCAGTATTGTGATAATATTAGGCTTACAAATGTGTAGTAAATGTGAAATTGATATATACTGTTTGGATGTTTTTAAAAAGCAAAATAAATTTAAGTGTACAAATTATAGATTGAATTCAATTGAAGTGTGAAATGGAGATGTTGCTATGAAAGGTTATCCAAGGTTATTAATCACACGTGTAGTTATGGGAGGATACCCAGCCTGCCTGTCCAGTCAAATAGAAGATGTGTTGAGACAGCTGATCTGATGAGTAGAATTTCAGGTCTTCTTTCTATTTAAACAAAGCCAACTTTGAGGGACACAATGCTGGACAACTGGAGCTCTATAGCTATAGGAAAAAATCAGTGAGAGAGGTGATCCCTGAGGGACACTGCAGGGGATGCTTTGGGAGAACAAGTGTCGAATGTGTTTAGTAGGCGTTTTTTCAAGACATTTGGATTCGGAAGCACGAAGGATGAAGAGGGTAATACACCACCCGCACCCAGGACTGTCTTATAGATGAAAAACACCGGATTGAGGAGAAGATAGAAACACCATTCAGGATCTGGATACTGATATAGAATATATAAACAACCCTGATGAAGTCCTAAAGGTACGAAACGCGCTGGCTGGGCTGAAAGGACAACTACTTTATATGAAAATATTGAATAAAGCTGGATTTTAAATGGGCACACAAGACCCCCTAATGATTATGTTGTGCTAAAGTATAGATACAGGTGGTGTTTGGAACAATCCAAATCTGTTGATGAACAGAGAGACAGGCTGGTTTAATTTTCTGCTCGTTTTTCAGTACCTGAAATTGTTACATGTTGTTTGTGGCCTCTAGGCGGTGGGGTCACAAAAAAGTAGAGTGTACTGGAATTGTATACCAATATCAATAACACACTAGAGCGCCAATGGCCCACACTGCTGGTGTTTATTTACTTTGGCTTGAAAGTGGTATTTTACAGAAAGAATGTGAACAAAATTAGTGTTATGCCTTTAGTGCTATGCAAGCAGTAATCAGCTGCTCTTGATTGATGATCTTAACAGGCTTTGAGAGTCACAATAAATTGAGCTTGCACATGTGACCGTATTCATTGTTGTTAAGAAGCTTCCATAATATCTACAGGAGGAGCTTTTATGCCGGGCACACTGTAGGCCTCCATATTTCAGATGTGTGGAGCAATGAGAGATAGGTGACTGCTAATAATGCAGGTCTAGCCCAGGATAGGCTTAGAGTTTTCCAGGATCTCTAGCGCTGCATTTTTGTAGTATGGGAGTGACAATTTTGTGTTTGATTTTCTGAGGCAGTAAGCCACAAATTAGAATGCTGTTTATGAGCCTGATGATAAAGCGGGCCAGGACAAGTGAGTCCCTCTATGAGAGTCTCCCATCGCAGGTGTTCATTTGGGGGTAATGATGTCTAGCAAGCTGGGACAATCTTTGTGACATGCTGGCTCTGTGATGTGATCAAATTGGTGGGAGAGCAAGCTGACTGGATGTTAACCTGGATCATCTGCTGCATGTCTTTGCCACATGAAAGCAGTCTGTTGCACAACTGATTAGAGGAAGCTGCAGCAGATGGTTAATCCCTGCTGTACGGCCATCAGTACTCTGCCAACCTTGAAGAGTTTATTGGGTCACGTTTCCAGATAAGGCATACAAAACTTCAGGTAGGGTTTTTTGGGCTAGTTTGTATCCATGGCCTTGATCATGAGAGGAAAGTTTCATAATGCGATACCATGTTCACAGTATGTGGGATTTGGGAGAATGATGTCCCAGATTACAATATGGGGTGGATCCATATGAAGCTGAGCTATCATACAGGACAAATGCATGAAGAGGTCTTGGGAAACTGCTGTAAACTCTTTTATGAAAGAGTGAAAATAGTATTGCCTGGACCAGTCACCCTACAGTCTGGGATATATTTCACAATGTTGATAGACTGCAATCCAACTTTTACTTATATCCAAACTTTAGACATGGATGAGCATTTTCTAGGTACAACAAGGTGGGCTGTGCCAAGCACTGTTTGCAAAGAAAGGCAAAGGATGTGTTACTTGTGTCATATTTACAACTGATCCAGTGCGAGGCCAATACCTAATCAGAGATTGATTCTCAATAATATCACAGAACAATGGCCCATACACATACACCCAAATCCCTGATGCGCTGGGGTCAATTTTTAAACAAGTTCAATTCTCTTTCTTATATGGCATTTCCAAAATACTTATCTAATTTATACATCAACTTTCCCTCTACTTGGTCGATGAACCAATTAGTTGAATAGTTGATGGTAATGATACTCCTTTATCTGACTAATCATTATATCAACTAAATAAACATAGACTCTCGTTGAAGTTAATAAAGTTTATCTCAAATTAAATGATAAAAATGCTCAAATACCTATGGTTACAAGTGCAAACAATGAACTCACAAAGGGAGAGAAAAACATCAGCAATTTCAAATAGAGACAAACTCATCAATCAAATAATGACATTGTGCATGAAGGAGTGGATAGATGAAGAGACAAAAGTTTCAGAGACAAAAATACATTCTTAAGTAAATTATGCAAGAACGAGTCAGAATAATACAAACCCGACGGATTTTTAGGAAAACCACCCCTCAGGCCTAAGTGGTGGTGGAGGTCCCCTGAAATAGAGTCAGGGGACAAAGATTTCAGGGACAGGAACAGGAAGACAAAAGAGGTACGGTGTTCCTGGGTGGCAAGTTGGCCACCTGGTTAGTACTCAGAGTGGTGGGGAGGTGGGGAATACCTCCTTTCGGAACTAGGACCCTCACACACCCAGCAAGCTAGGTGTCATGCTTCATCATATGGGTCTGCTCCTCGTCGAGCCGGCGCTGCAATGCTCGACGGGCACCCATAAAGGGGCTCTTTATCGGAGATCTTTTGTTCCTTGCCGTATAGGTGCCGTGGGTGTGAGGGGCCTGGTAAGATGTAGATGTGGTGTGTGGGTTAAAACAGGTAAGGGAATCCTCTATAATTATTTTTATTCTGGAGAGGTCACAACCTGAATAAAAAGTAAAAAGAAGGAGGGCGACTATTTTGTTTTAATCTGACAAACATTACGCTCTACCCCTTAGTGGTCAACATGTTTCTCGCCTATAAAATGTCTCTAATAGATCAGTTGGCGATTCCTCAGGACCTAGTGACTAAATGAAAACTATCTACAGTGTGTGGTGTGGTTCTACATACCACTTCTTCTCTCGGTAGGACGTTGCCCCGGAGAAAAGCAGCCAACCTAGAGTACAAACAAAAAGGATCAAAAAACCAAATGGAAATATTGGTACATGGTCCTATTGATTCAAGTGGGTGTGTTTCACCGTACACAACCTCTTTGAATCTATACAAGTGATAAAAACAACGTGATTTCATGCATATCACATTCTACGTGTGCCTTCATTTGTATTTAGAATATAAAACCTCTGTGTAACCAGTTAGAGTAATTGAACAACATGGTGAGTGAGTATCAGCTCACCTCTTAAGGATTCAAGTGCTGCTTCATCAGACCGCAGCGGAGTATATGGACACTCAACGTAGTGTCGCTGTTTATTAAAAGGAAAAAACAAACAACAAAATATGTTGGGTGTGGGCTTGTAGGCACAACGTTTAGTTGCTAAGGCCATGACTCTAGAGCATTAAAAGTGAAAGTGGGCATGGTTCAGGTTAAAGAAAGCCCATAGTCGTGAAATTGGTATCATTGACAAGGTTATTCAACAGACTCAAAAGTGCCCCAGACCTGCCTGCGTAGCTGCTGGCGCCTTCACCATGCGCTCCGACATTATGCCAATCGTGCGGTGTGTTAAGAGCGCCTACAGCGCCCAAGCTATGTCTTAGTGCAGAGCTCTACAGAACATCAGAGTCAGCGTACCCTTCCCAAAGACCAGCGGTAACTTGTCAGCAATTCCCAGCACCTCTTACCTCTCTTAAAAGCTTGTGACCAGGCATAGTCTCAACGTGTAATCCATACTCACCTGCTCCCGCTCAGAGCAGTCCGGCTCACCTACCCGTTCTGCTGCATCAGGAAGGAAAAGACAGGTTGTCGGTTCCTGTCTTAAATACCCTCTCCTGGTGCCATTAAGCATGGTAAATCAGCCGCACCTGGTGTGTGGTGTGATGGTGTCGGCATGACATCATCTACAGTGTAACCATGGAGGCCATCTTTGAATGTGGTGAAGGTCTATAGTTCTGGCTATTACCTTGATGTGGACGCGCATCAAGGGCTTCAAATTTGGCATTGAGTGGAGCGGTTTTATCAACAATGTGAACAAGAATTTATACAGTGCAAAAGTGCTCACGTCACTGCGCCAAATTTGTGCATAAGTTGCTGGCGACTGCCGATTGGGTGATTCGTATGTCGGCCATCTTAGAGTGTAGTATTGTACTCTGTTAGTTGTTAGATATATCGTCCTAACATAGCCTAATCTCCATATCTGACTAGCCTGATGTCTATATCATGTGGCAGAGATGTATAAAGAGGTGAGAGACTAGCGTGGAGTCTTAAGCTGATATATTAATTTGTTAAAGTTGCGGATAATGGTTGTATATATCAGATTAATTAAGGGTGCTCCAGGGTATGGCATCGTTCAGGCCGTCATTTGCTAAGTCAAGACGGAACACCCACCTTTGTTCAATCCTGTACAAAGCAGTCTGTGTTATTTGTTGGTGGGATTCTAGGATGACCCAGCGTAGACTCTCTGGGGGTGTCCGAGTTCAGAGAAGTGGGTGTATAGTTTGGTGGTAGTTTTATGGCAACGAATATTGCTCTTATGCTCAGTGATTCTGACCTTAACGGGCCTCATGGTCATGCCAACATACCTCTTGTCACAAGGGCAGGTCAGCATGTACACACAACGTGGGGTGTTACAGTTAGTGTGTTTGATTAGCGTCCATGTAAATGTGTCTGATAGAACCAATTGTTTGGTGTGTCTGGTCTGTGGGCACACGATACACGAGCCGCAGGGATAGTGTCCTGTCACGGGTGGGAGATCCCACAGTTGCCTCTGGTTGGGGATGTTGCTCTTCTTGGGTCTAGTGTGCACCAACATATCTTTCAAATTGTTGGTACGTTTAAACACAAACCTTGGTTTGGGTATTGACAGAGTACCCGTGTTCAGAATTGCCCAGTGTTTGTTCACTGCCTTCTTTATTAGATTGGATCTAGGTGTGTACGTGGTCACACAGGTCAAAATGTCAGTGGGTTCTTTCTCATGTACCTCTAGGAGGCTTTCACGATTATTATTTCTTGCTCGTTTCATGCAAAAGTGAACCTGTTTCTTAGGGTATTGTCTCTTCAGCAGATTGTCAGCCAGTATCTCTGCTTCAATTTTGTAGTCCTCTGTAGAACTACAATTTCTTCTAATTCTTAGAAATTGGCTGAAGGGAAGGTTATTTCTCAGTGTAGCAGGATGATAGCTGCTGTACAGTAGCAAGCTGTTTCTGTCGGTAGGCTTTTTGTATAGGGATGTCGTTATTCTACCCTCTTGTAATCTGATGGTGAGATCTAGGAAGGCAATGTTCGTGGCAGATATAGTGTGTGTGAATTTCAAGTACTGGTTTTTTGTGTTAATCCACTCGCAAAATTCAGCGCATCTCTGTATGTCACCCTGCCAAAAGATGAGGATGTCATCTATGTACCTCTTCCACAGTCTCAGGTTAGCTCCGAAGGGGTTACTCGCATGTTGGATGGTCTCTTGTTCAAACGCCGCCATATACAAACATGCCACACTGGGGGCAAAGGTACTCCCCATCGAAGTACCCTGAGACTGGTGGAAGAGTTGGCTGTCAAACTCAAAAAAGTTTTCTGTTAAGGCCAGGGTGGCACATTGCATGATGAACGAAATGGGTGTTGCTGCTGTCCATTCACTCCCACTTAGTGGAGATTCTATTACTGCCAATGTCTCTCTCTGTGGGATATTGGTATACAGTTGTTCCACATCCAAGGTGACCAGGAGGTCAATATCGCCTGTGTTTTCTATTTCACCTATAACACAGAGGATATCTGTTGTGTCCCTGATGTATGATGGTGTCTGTTTGACCAAAGGTTGTAGGTAATGGTCGCAGAATTTTGAGAGCGGCTCTAAGAGTGAGCCGATTCCTGAAACTATAGGTCTGTCGGAACAGGGGTGGTCCCCTTATGTATTTTCGGCAGAGTGTAAAAATAGGGTGTTTTGGGATGTTTGGTAATCAAGAAATCAGCTTCTTTACCACTGATCCACCCATTACTCTCTGCCTCATAGACCATGGTGGTTATCTCGGTCGTTAATCGAGTCGTAGGGTTTGTTGTTATCGGAGTATAGAATTTACTATTCCGTAGTTGGCGTTGGCACTCGGTGTTGTAATCCGAAGTGGATTGTATGACCGTGGCACCCCCTTTGTCAGCTTGCTTTATTGTAATGCTTTTGTCCTCAGTCAATGATCTAATCGCTGCATGTTCTTGATTAGAGAGATTATGGAAAGGAACTCTGGTATCCTGGTTCTTCAGTTCTTTTAAGACAGCTTTCTCAAAGGTCACTACCTCCACAGGTACCATGCCAACGGTAGGTGTGAAGGTCGAGGGATTGCGAAGGCCTGAATCCAGTTTGGCTGGTTCCTCAGTACCATCGAAGTGGGCTTTAAGGAGCCATTTTTCTAAACAGGTTCTGGATTTCGCATTGTTCCCGAAAACTGTCCTCTTTGGGGGTGGGGACATAGCCAAGGCCTTTCTCAAGTACTGTTTGTTCTGTAGGTGTCAGTTGTCTATGTGACAAATTAACCACTAGGCTCTCCTGCCCTGTGTTTTGCTCCTGGTTTCCATCATATTCGGTTCCTGGTCCTGCCACTGGACTTGTTTTTGTCCTCCTCTTTTGCGCCCTCTTCCTCTGCCCCAGCCTCTGCCTAAAAAAGGTGGATTGCTGGCAGGGAAGTATTGCGGTTGGCCCTGGGGATACATCGGGAAAGGCCAAAAAGGAGGCCTTGAAAATTCTGTACAGGGTAGTGGGGGTTTTGTGGATAATTCTTTCTCCTCTGATTTGAACCCTTCCAGCTCCCATTGCTGGAGTCACTGCTAGCCGAGTCTCTTCTGTCGGATTCACTATTTTCATCAGAAGAGTAGCTACAGTAGAACAGGAACAACTAGGCCTCTCTGCAAACTGACGAACACCAACGCGTCTCCCCTCTCTCTCAGCCTCACCAGCCTAACCTCTTCTAACCACACCCCTAAAGGCACCCCAGTTATACCCTAAAACCTACATGTCTGTCCCACATCAGTTGTAACATTTAGCGTAACTAAACAGTTGATTGGTGGACTTTGGGGGTGGTATGTCACACCATGGTGACCACTCATAGTTTGGGCTTATTCATTGTTTTATGCCCCTTTCCATGAACTCATACATTGTGCATTCACACGATCTGATCCATGTTGCAATTGTATATAATTTTAAGCAATGTCCGCGAAAGGAGTCCTTCTGTCCCACGGTCTGTCACATCACTTGGCAGACGATCATTACATTGGCCTTCAACCCTTTCAGTTCTTCTGCTGTGCTCAGCGCTCCAGAGTGCCTTTGTCAGTTCATTTTTTATTCATTCATCCAACCCTGCCTTCATTCGGTCAATTTAAAGAAAATGGCGTCTTATCCGGCTCGCTATAGCAAATGGAAAATGAACATTTATTAATTATATGATAATGTAGTTTTCACTGTTCACCACCCACCTTTGCACTATTCCCTGTTAACGTTTTCCTAGCATAGCTTTATGCAACAACGATATTATTTATTATTTCAAAGCAAGCTGCAACATGCAAACTACGAAATGCACATGCGGCCTAGTCATGCATTATTTCTTGTTTCTTTCAAAGCATAGTGTAAATACGGTTTTAGTTCTTTCATGCGTTATCTCACGTCAGGGTATGCATGTGCAAAGCAGTTTCCCCTTGTGTTCATGTAAGGTGCACGTTAATTTTCTATTACTACTTACTGTTAGTACGTATTATGGGGGTATTTATTCGAACAGGTTTCTTTTGCGAAATCCTGCTCCATCAATCCCCCTTTGATGGCTTTCTGGAGCCATCATAAAAATACCTACCATACCGAGTGCCATCTTCATTTATCTAAAACTCTGTATTCTTCTCTCTTTTTATGGCACTTTCATCTATATCTTTCATCATATTATAGTATTCTTCTAGCTCAATTTCCTCTCTTTTTCTCTTTCTCGCTCTTTGTCTATTCTCTGATTC
The DNA here is from genome assembly GCA_963921515.1 of Calotriton arnoldi. Classification (NCBI taxonomy): domain Eukaryota; kingdom Metazoa; phylum Chordata; class Amphibia; order Caudata; family Salamandridae; genus Calotriton; species Calotriton arnoldi. Next base: position 331,051 of record CAWUFW010005732.1, on the reverse strand, counting down.
TGTCATTTCCTTACTCCCGCTCTTACACTTACAACATTTGTATATTGTTATTATCACTAAAGCTATTACAACTACTGAAATAATTGGCATTATTATTTTTCCTAATAAACTACTTCCAAAAGTAGAAAACCATTTACCTACAGAGGAGAAACTCTTCCCAAGTCTCTCCCAAACACCATCAACCTCCAGTTGGGTCAAATCTTCATGTAATTTCGTAATATTCTTTATATATCCCTCAATCCCTTTACTTTTGTCAGGGATATAAGTACAGCAGTGTTGGATCTTCAACATGCCACAGACTCCACCCTCTTTTGCCAATAAGATATCAAGGGCAAGTCGATTTTGCAAAACCATTGATCTGATTGCAACCATTTCTGTGTCAATCATTAAGAAACCACCAGCAGTATCTGTTGATAAACAATCAACCACTGTCGATCACTTCCAAATTTTGTGTGAATTTAGAACGACTCCAACTGAGGGCATCAGTGCACCAAAAATATCACCTACTATTTCTGAGAAACTTGCTCTCTTGTTACGTGTTAGTCCATGATTTATTTCCTTTAGTCTGTTGCTGTTTCGGTCCATGTGATAGACCTTTGGAAAGACAATAGCAAAATAACAACTACCATACCAATGTGCAGGCAACCTATAGCAGGCTTTCTTACCACACACATAATAGACTCCCGGAAACTCAGGATCAGTTCCACCCTTCAGTCCCCCACCTCCAGTAATTTGAAAGGTATGTTCACATTCACTAGTACCGATGAAATAATTGTTATAGTTAGTTTTCATTCTAAGCAAACATATTTTTCCCTTCTGATGCCAGTTCAGGGACATTGCAGCGTAAGTTTCGCCTTTCTCATAATTTCCTTCCCTGAAAGCCCATGGTGGAATTTGCGACTTCTGTTCAGCAGCCTTTCTCTGGAAACTTTCCCTTCTACTTTCTACCATTTCTATAAATACTTTTTCTTCAACCTGCAAACTACATGTTAAATTGTTTTTATAAGCATATTCTACATCTAAAGCCTTAGTCATATGGAATAACTCTCCCATATAATGTGCATTTTTACTACTCAAAACCTTATTTAGTTCCTTAATAACAGGTATTTCTGAAAACACTAAATCTATATTAGAATAGTGATATTCGAGCTTCCCCGTCACGTAAAACAAACTGGCTAATACACTGCAAGACACACCATATGTTAACGGAAGGTGATGGTACGTCACCCCCTCTGAGACAGACAAAGGTAATTGCATGCACAAATAACAATCACTCACATTTTTTGTGTCAATATACTCATACAACAATTTAGTAAACACATTTAACGAGAAATCACTAATTGATTTATCATGATGGAGGCTGCTTCCATCCATTTGTTCTATGTTAGGATTAGGTGTTCTTTTAGTAACATCATTCACTCTTTCACTTGTCACATCATTAGTATTTCCATTATTAGTTACCATTAGGATAGGTACAAGGACAGTTAGTAATATCCACATGAATGTTAATAGCACAACACTACATAAGCAAGCTTTAATACATCTACGTTTTAGACTAGATTTTGGATGTTCAGTCACCTTTTATTTAGCCATTTTATATTCTACCAAAAAATATATAACATTTTTATCTAAATCTGTAAACACTAAACTTTACTAAAAAATTTAAAAATTCTAGGATAAATAGTGTAATCCTACACTTCAGACTTTCTTCTTTACCCCTTTCTTTTATTTTTCTTTTCTTTAGGTCTTCAGAATTCTTTTATTTCTTCTTGTAGCTGACAATGTTGCACCTTAATTTTTGTCACAGTTCTTTTAAGGTGGTCTCAATTTGCTTTCATCAACATGTTCAGTGTCTGATTTGTCTTTTTCTTCACTTGGATCTGAGCTTTCAATTTCTTCCAAGATGACGTAAGTCCATTCTGGTGCTGTATATTTTCTATTGGAATTCTTACTCTTCTTATTTTTTGCACTAATTCTTCTCCTGACTCTTCTTGTTCTGTCTGACTTGAGACCTCATTACTTTGCTCTGGTCTTTTCTTTGACTTTCTCCTCACAAGGGTGTATTTCAGTCTTTTCACTCCACCTGGCCAATTGTCACCCTTTCTTGGTTTCTTGGTTTGCACTACTTTTTCACCTTCTGTATCTGGTTCACAGGTTCTCTTATTTGGCCTTCCTTCTATCTGTCTTTCTTTCTGTTTTTCAGTAACTTCTGTTTCTTCTGTTTCAACAGTAATTTCACTGACTCCTTGTTCAACAGTGAACTCACTTTCTCCTGGTTCAGCAGTGAACTCACTGTCTCCTGGTTCAACAGCAGTTTCACCTTCCTCTGGTTCACCAGCAGTCTCACAAGACCCAGTAGCTGGTGCCCACTTTACTTGACTTGTGCTCGGCTGTTCGTCATCCGTTTGTTCTTCAGAATCTGTTATTCTAGATTCTTCAGCTTCACACACTTCAACCTCTGGTCTTTGACTTTTGTTTACCAGTTGCTGCTCTTGTCTTTCAAATGGACTTGGGACTCGTCTGGTGTGGCTTGCGTGAATCCAATTTGGTAGACCACCACACTTCACTGCCGTCGTCGTCACCAGAATTATTTGGTAAGGACCGCTCCACCTGGGTTCTAAACACGATTTCCTCACGTGTTTCTTGATGAGAACCCACTCACCAGGACTCAGATCATGAGCCTGATTCGGCTGTGTTGTTGTGGCATCTTCTCCAACCTGGCGAGACACAGAACGCACCAGATCAGCCAATCCTCTGCAATAATCAAGCACTAGATCATCATCAGATATATTCATCAGTTTGTTCGCTGGTATGTATGCTTGTCTCATTGCTCTTCCCATTAGGATTTCATGTGGACTCAAACCCGTCTTTTTGTCAGGAATGCTTCTAAGACTCATCAGTACAAGGGGTAAAGCGTCAGGCCATTTCAGTGTTGTGGATGCACACACCTTTCCTAACCTAGATTTTATTGTGCCGTTTAACTGCGCAACCAATCCAGATGCTTCTGGTCGATAGGCACAATGCAGATTCTGCTCAATCTGTAATGCTGCACAAATCATCCAAATTATCTCATTATTAAAATGTGTTCCTTTATCTGTCTCTAAGGTGACTGGAAATCCGAACCTAGGAATCAGTTCTCTCAGAAGTAGTTTGGCGACAGTTAAGCTGTCATTCCTTCTTGTCGGATAGGCTTCCACCCAGTGAGAGAACAAACAGACAACAACCAACACATATTTCAGCCCATTACATGGGGGATAGCTCGATGAAGTCTAATTGGAGGCGGGTAAATGGTCCTCCCGCTCTTCCAATTCGTCCCCAACTGACAACTGTCTTTCTGCCTGGATTTTGCTTCTGACAAGTGATGCACCTCTGGCAAAGGCTCTCTGCAATGATCCTGAACCTTGGGTTATACCATGACTGCTTGAGGAGTCTGATCATTGCATCTCTTCCAACATGTGCAATTCCATGATATACCCTGGCCATATGGGAGAGTAAAGAATCTGACAAGACTGGTCTTTCGTCAAAATAGACCCACACTTCATCTTCTGCTCGCTTTCTACAACCTGTATTTCTCCAAATTTCCTTTTCCTCATCACTTGCCTCTTCCTGCATCTGCCTCACTTCGTCCCAAGTTTCATATGGGGGTGTAAACATAAGTTGGCATTCGATATTTTCCCTTTCAATTGCTCTGTTTAAAGCCATTAAATTTCGTGCACAGAAACTTGCTATTTGGTCAGCGTATCTATTGCCCTTCGTCACATAATCATCTCCTGATTTATGTGCGGCACATTTGACCACTGCAATACTTTTGGGCAATTGCAAAGCATCCAATAATTCTTTTACAGTTTTGCTGTTACGGATAGCGGAACCTGAAGAAGTCAGAAATCCCCTTTGCATCCATAGCTGTCCAAAATCATGGATGACCCCAAACCCATATTGGCTATCCGTGAATATGGTCACCCTCAGACTTTTGACAATTTTGCACGCTCTAATTAGAGCTATCAATTCAGCAATTTGAGCAGAGTTTACCCCTTTTAGACAGGATGCTTCTAGAACTCCCGCTATGGTGCAAACAGCATAGGCAGTGCATAATTCGCCTTTCTCATTTCTTAAGCATGACCCTTCCACAAATATCTCACAGTCTGGTTCTTCCAAAGGAACATCCTCTATATCAAACCTAGGTTTGGTGCACAGTTCTGTCACATCCAAACAATCATGATCTGCTTCCTCTCTCACTTCCTCACAACGAGAATTTGGCAATAGAGTTGCCGGGTTTACCGTTGTGCACCTCACCACAGTCACATTTTCAGCACCCAGAATCACTCTCTCGTACTTAGTCAGCCAACTAGAGGTCAGATATTGAGTCCGGGTTCCAGTTAAAAGGATCTCAACAGAATGTGGCACATACACTTTGACTGGATATCCCATCACAATCGCTTCACTTTGTTCCAGACTCACACAAGTGGCGGCTACTGCTTTTAAACAGCCTGGTAACGCTGCAGCCACTGAATCCAAAGTAGCAGAAAAATATGCTACTGGACGTCGTGCCATTCCATGTTTCTGAGTTAGGACTGAAGGTGCACATCCATCTCTTTCGCAACAGTATAATGCAAACTCCTTTGTATAATCTGGCATTCCCAATGCAGGTGCTCAACAAAGACTGTTTCTCAATTTCGTAAAGGCTTCCATACTTTCATCGTCCAGCACAATCGGATCTTTCACATCTTTTCGTGTCAACCTCTGTAGAGGTTTTGCAATCAGTGAGAAAACACAGATCCACTGCCTACAGTATCCAACCAGTCCCAAAATCATCCACACTTCTTTCTGAGTGGTAGGTGGGCTCATTTGTTTGATCACACTAATTCTTTCTAGTGTTACTTTTCTGATTCCCTTTTCTATTTTGTGTCCTAGGTACTGGACCTCTTGTTTACAGAATTGCAATTTTGCTGGTGACACTTTGTGTCCCCCTTCTGCCAAATGGTTCAGTAAGGCAATGGTATCTGTCATACATCCTCTCGGGTCTTTGATGCCACAAGTAGGTCATCAATGTACTGAACCAAGACTGAATTTCCTGGCATGATCAAAGTCTCGAGACATCTTTTCAGAATCTGGTTAAAGATTGAAGCACTCTCGGTATACCCTTGAGGAACTCGGCACCATGCCAAGACACGGTCTACGAACCGGAACGCAAAAAGATATTGGCTCTCCGGATGTAAGGGAATCGAGAAAAATGCTTGGCACAGATCAATCACTGTGTACCATTCTGAATCACATGGAATTTGGTAAAGGATTACTGCTGGATTTGGTACTACGGGACAGCAAGGTACCACAATCTTATTAATCTTTCTTAAATCCAGTACTACTCTATATTTTCCGCTTGGCTTTTTAATTCCTATAATGGGCGAATTACAAGGACTACTCATTATTTCTCTCAAAATTCCCTGTTCAATCATTTGATCAATCACAGGAGTGACTCCCGCAATTACTTCTGGACTCGTTTTGTACTGAGGAGTGTTTGGATACACAGCTCCCTCTTTCACTGTAACCTGAATCGGGTTTACATTTGTCATTAAGCCGATTTCTTTTCCTGTAAAATCCCATACATCCAACCTCACTGTACTTCTTAATTCTTCAGGCAAACTCTCTTCTGTGAGAAGTGAAAACAACTCATCCACTTCTGTCCCTTGTTTCCCTAACATCATTTTGAATTCAGCGTCCTCATCAGGTGTCTGAAACGCAATACCATCTGGTGTACAGTAGATGGTACAGTTCATCTTGCATAACAAATCTCTACCTAAGAGATGTACTGGACTCGAGTCACATACCACAAACCGATGCATGTCTCTGAAGTTTCCAATATGAAATTCTATTGGATTTGTGACTGGGGATCTAATATGCTTATTTGAGACTCCTACAACTTGGATAGTTTCTCCCGAGAGGGGTAGGTTTGGAATTTCTGCTGCTCTCACAGTAGAACGGGTAGCACCAGTGTCCACTAGGAATGTAATATCATTACCTTTCACCTTTCCTTCGACAAATGGACCTGACTGATCTACCGCCAAAGATGCGCCAAGTACGCACTATTCCTCCCCCCTCAGGCACCGTCATTGAGATGAGTCTGAATCATTCTCATTGCACTGCAACCAATATTGCAGAACCATTTGCACACTTTGATTCTTACCGATCTGGTCACCACCGTGAAATCCAGTGTTCACACCGCACCTCTGCACCTGAGCATTCACATTATTTGGCATAGGAGCTTGTGGCACCTGTCACTGTGGGGTAACTACCTGCTGCTGCTGGTTCACAACCACCTCCTTCTGCATCTGTGGATTTAAATTTTGATTTACCCCATTATTCTTTTGAGCAGATCTACACTCATTCTTCCAATGTCCAATCTTTCCGCACGCATGACAAGGAAATTTCTTCCTAGCCTCTTCTTTACTCATTTTACCTCTACCTTTACCTCCATTGGGTATCTGACCATTTTGATTCTGACCATTCATCTGATAACCTGTCTGAGAATTAGTATTTACCTCTTGTTGCTCTGCTACCTTCACTTGTGCCCACATCATTTTCTCCTTTAGTTTCTTGTGTCTTGATTCAATGTCATCACTACAATACTTCGCATACCTCAAAATTTCATCAATTGTTTTACTCTGCCAACAAACCAAATGTTGCTGAATCATATTACTAATCTCCGGTTTCAACCCAAACACAAAACAATACACAAAATGTCCCATATCTTTATCTTCAATTTTTTCAAATCCGCTGTATTGTTTAAATACTTGCAACTACCAGGGGGGCGCTAGAGGGCGTGCTGCGGAATGGCTGCATGTTAGTGCTGCTCCGCCGGTCGGGGACATGATCCTGCTATAAGCTGCTAATATTGGTATGCCCTGCTGTAGACGAAATCTGGGAGAACGCAGCGGAACCCGTTAGCTCCACAATATTGCCCTCTACCGTGCGGGGGACAATGCCATAGCGGAGAAATTTGTCTTAGAAGTCAGGACCCCCCGGCTGCAGATGCGTACACAAGATGGCGGCGGCAGCAGTAACAATGGTGGCATACGTGAGATGAAATGGCGGCGCAGATCTGGGAGAGGGAACGGCGCCGCTGAGACCCTCGCGGCGGGACTTTCTTCCAATGGATAACTCGCCCCTGCGGGAGGCTTCGCTGAGAACAAAGGGCGGCGTTCCAGGACGACGTGCGGGTGAGGCGAAGCCCGCGTACCGATCCTGGAACCGGACACGATATTCAGTAACTGCACGGTACATGTCAAAATCGGCAATATACCTCAGCAATTCTTCCCTACTGATCATAGACTTTTGTGGCCCCTGCCCTCGGCGTGAGACAGCCCCTACCACAACTATAAAGATTACAGCGGCTCGCTGCTGCATGGCGTCTTCATCCAGCGTCACAGCTTACGACCTGCACCCTTAACTACGCATTTACATCGGCTTGGAGAAACACGCCGGAGGTTGCGCGACCCGCCAAAGCAATATATACTGGGTGCGCGACTATCATCACTGCCTAACAAGTCTGTATGCAGGGGTTATACAATGTGAGGCGCGCTCCGTAACACTCCTGGTGGTTTGATTGCGGTTTATTATACTGCTGGGATGCTGTGTGAGCGGCTACGTGTGGAGATCAAACTGCGTCGTCAATATATCGCTACCAGATACGACAGGTGTGCCCCGATCGGATATCTCCCATAGTCCATACGCTGGAACAGCCTTTGCCTGCAGGGGCGGCTAACTGGCACAGCGGCCCGCATATCGTGGAAAGGACCGAGTTAATAGGTGCTGTGAATCGCTGATCTGCTTCCCAGACGCACTTCAGACATCTGTGATACCGGCAGGCAGCTGACCACTCCTCAATCAGGGGCAAGTTGCCGCTACACTCCCTCCAACTGCGGGGAGCATATAAAAAAAAAAGGGGGACAAAGAAAAAAAAAAAAACCACAACCCTAAAAACAGACACCGTTATAATGGGTAAACCAGACAGACAACAGCCGAAGTTGACCTTTGAAAACAAATGCTCCACCAAGCCGACGATGGCACACTCGGACACCGAACTGGATTCGGACCATGCACCTCAATCCAAGATGGACACCGCCTTGCAGGCCATTCAACAGAGCCTCCAGGCTATCAATGGCAAGCTCGACTCCCTCACACAGTGAGTGGATAACATGGCGTCTAAACTCGACAAGCAGGGCGAGAGGCTGACCGAGGCAGAGGTACGCATATCTGCGGTCGAGGATGAGTCTAGCGCAACAACACGCAAATGTGCAGAGATGGACAAAATACTGGCGGTCATACAACAGAAAAATGAGGATTTGGAAGCTCGGTCCCGCCGTAATAATGTGCGTATAATTGGAATACCGGAGAGCACCAACACGGGTAAGCTGGAGACTTACGTGGAGGACATGCTACGAGACATTTTCGGAACTGAGAGCTTTTCTAACCTACTCGTTATTGAACGAGCACATAGATCTCTTGCGCCTCCTCCTGTTCCAGGTAGCCCACCAAGGCCCATTATTGCGCGTGTCCTAAACTATCGAGACAGAGACGTGATCTTACGCATGGCGAGAGAGAAACAACAGATAAACTACAAGGGTAATAATATCTCCTTCTACCCGGACTTCACGATGGCGGTGCAGACGGCCTGCAAAGATTTTACCCCAATCAAAAAGAAATTGAGGGAACTGGGAATCGAATACGCGAGGCTGTACCCAGCGAGACTACGCATTACACAAGATGGACGCTTGAAACTTTTCACAACACCCAAAGCTGCACAAGACTTTTTCAAAAAGACTATCTAATCGCAAAGCCCATCGTGCAGCCGCGCCTGATCCGGACTCAGACTGAACTTCCTGTATTGAGTGGTAATGTATTTCCTGTTCTCTACAAGTGATATTTCGCACAATGTGGGTACTTATCCTCGCCTGGCATGGTATGTATCGCCACTGGGATGATCCCCTACTTTTACATTGACTTATTCTTCCTAAGATATGTCCCAATCAGAGACTGCATGGCTGGAGGTACCCACTTATGGAGCGGTGCAGTGGTCCATGCACGATGGGCGCGCACGTATGACTTTTCACTAAAGAGGTTACTGATATGTTATGATCCTCTCCTTTGTTCAGGATGTTTACCACATAGAGCGGCTGTGTTGCATGCTTTGTTAAGTTAAAACTGCATATCAAAGGTATGGTGAGGCTAATTGATCTATACCATCCCGCTATTGTACGCTTAGCCCTGACTGCTATGTAGTGGATATCTATTTAAGATAACAACTATGCTCAGAGGTTGTATGTACTCTGTTTCTTTTACGCACTACAATGCCGTATATATTGAACTGTAGGGCCACCCATAGCACTGTTGTCATCTACGACACGGGACACTACGACTCACCCCATGGTCTCCCATGGGGTTGAAGTAACTAGATAATACACCACATGAAACGTAGATACCCCGACCACATCTGTTTTTCTTACAGATGTTGAGACGAGCACTCAGCGGCCCCCCCGAGGGTGCTCCCCGTATTGGTTAGTGCAATGGCACTGTTGGTTACATGGGTATGGCTTTGGCATAATTGGGATGCCGGAGTGGGTGGGGGGTTTACGGGGTTGTTACTGTTTTTTTACGGGTTATTATTGAAGTACACCAAAATGACTATTACAATGCATACATGGTTTGATATAATTGTAATATTGATGTGTGTTGCACTACATGAACGCATAAGAGATAATTGTCTGTTCCCACACCTCCCAGTTCCCGGGCGAACCTCATGCAGTTAAATTACAATCATCACAGCTTCGATTCTTAACCTGGAACGTTAGGGGTTTAAATAACCCTAAAAAAATAAGACAAGTATTTGCCTACCTGGTTCGTCACCGTGTGGATGTGGCGCTGTTACAAGAGTCCCACCTGGATAAAGCTAATAAATACCCTTTAGGCAGTAAATGGGCTGAAACTGTCCTTATGTCTTCATACTCTTCTTATTCTCGGGGAGTCATCCTATTAGTAAAAAAGGGCGTCGACTTCACTATAGAACGCACCATAACTGATGAGCAGGGCCGCTACATTATTGTCACGGGACATCTGCGAGGGCACCAACTGGCGCTAATTAATACATATAGTCCCAATATAGATGACCTTGAATTCTTCTGCAATAGATGGCGCACCCTTAGAGAGTTACCTGACATGGAACTATTATGGGATGGTGATCTCAACTTATCACTAGTGGAGGAAGTCGATAGATCAGGAGCTACTAGGGAACCACACAAACGGGCGGTGAAGGCGGTAATAGAGGGTATGGCAGAATTCAACATGGTAGACATATGTCGATTGCGCAACCCCAGCAACACAGAAGCCACGCACTACTCCACACCACACGGCAGCTGGTCACGCATTGACTACTGGCTCGCGACAGACAAAATGTCCACCTGGACCACTGACATACAACATCTACCAAAAACTTTGTCGGACCATAAGCCCGTTCTTCTAAAACTGAAACCTCCCTCCTATACCCCACCTCCATATATCTGGAGATTTAATGCTAAGGCACTACTAGACTCAAACTATGATACCACCATTAGGAAGGCCATTGAGGAATATTTCACGATCAACCAGCCCTCAGTGAATGACCCTAGTCTCTTATGGGAGGCCTTTAAGGCGACGATACGCGGGGTATGTATCAGTACAACTTCGGGTATTCTCAAAGACATACGTCAACAACTTACTCAGCGGGAGGTGAAACTTAAGATTCTGGAACGACAATATGAATACACTCAAGACTTGGCACTTCTAGGTGAGATTCGTAACATAATTACAGAATACCAAGACTATGCTGACCAAGAACTTAAATATGTCGCCAAACGAGGCGTGGCCAGATCCTTTGGGGAGGGTGGTAGACCAGGACGTACATTGGTTCATAAAATTTGCTCCGGACGCACCACACATACAGTGACTAAAATCATAGATCGCCAAGACATCACACATTATGACACAGCGGGTATACTAAGAGCATTCATGGACACGGAAGGGGATCTATATAACACCCGAAAGGTAGCTACATCCCCTGACATCCTACAATACCTTGAAGATGTGGCCATAGCCTGGCTCTCGGACTCCCAACGGGAATACCTCTCCCAAGCAGTTACGATTGAAGAGGTTACGACCATAATAAAATCACTACCTAATGGCAAAGCCCCAGGCCCGGATGGCTTCACCAATGAATTTTACAAAGCATACGCCGACCTGATCGCCCCCTATTTGGTCGAGATGTATGGGGATGCACATGAAAAGCAGATTCTGCCACCCACCTTAAGAGAGGCTATGATCATAGCCCTGTTAAAGCCAGATAAGGACCCTAACTATTGTGATTCCTACAGGCCACTGTCGCTGATTAATACCGACACACAAATTTTGGCTAAATTGATTGCCACTAGACTCCAACCTCTGATGCCTAACATAGTCTTGCCAGACCAGTCAGGGTTCATACCCCACCGCTCTACTGCACACAACATTCGTACCTTATTCGCCTTATCCCATCAACTTAACCCTGATCTGCAAGCTGCTGCAGTATTATTAGATGCCGCAAAAGCGTTTGATTCAATTGAATGGAATTACCTATTTACAGTATTGCAGAGGATGGGACTACCTACCATCTTTCTACAATGGATTAAACTATTATACACACAACCTTTGGCTAGGATACGAGTAAACCAATATGTCTCAGATTCAATATGCATTACAAGGGGTACCCGGCAGGGATGCCCACTATCGCCGCTATTATTTGCTTTTGCATTGGAGCCACTAGCATGTAAAATAAGGCAATGCCATAAGACTACGGCCTTGCAATTTCCGCAGCGTCCCCTGAACATTTCACTATATGCTGATGATATGGTGCTGTATATCCGTGATCCAGCTCTTAATCTATCCCCCCTAATTAGGGAGTATATTAAATTTGGGGGACACTCAGGACTCCAAATAAACTGGAGCAAATCGACCATCATACCGCTGACCGACACTACCCTATCCTGTCCGACGGAGTTCCCACTGGAATGGCAGGCAGACTCCGTTAAATACTTGGGAATCTGGTTCCATCACTGTCCAGAGGTGGTTCTACGTGAAAATTATGGCGCAGTTATTAGCAAGTTAGAAGATAAAGTGGAGCAGTGGATTACACTTCCACTTTCATTGGCAGATCGCATGGCCGTCGTTAAGATGGTTATACTGCCTAAACTTCTCTACCTCTTCACTAACATTCCCGTTACACCGCCGACAGCCATATTTCGTAGGATTTCCGCCATGATCACTCGTCTTATATGGGCTGGCAAGCAAGCGCGTATTGATCTCTGTACACTGACTCTGCCCTATTCAGATGGCGGTTTCAAAGTTCCTGACTTCTTGTTATACTACTTGTGTGCTCAGGCACACTACGCACACTACTGGTACCACCCGATCAGGTATCTACCACATACAGCGGTTGAAGATGGCGACGCACACCCGATACCACTGCGCAACATATTACCACACTCACGCACACATGTTTGTAAAACTGAGATTAACACGATTCGTACCACAAACTTAGCCTGGCAGAGGATGGGTAAACTTGCAAATAAATGGCCACTGTATGCCCCTGCACTGCCACTACAGCACCACCCGGACTTATCTGTCACGCAAGAAAAGGTGGGAATGGAACAAGTACAAAAAGTAGGGATAGACACGATGGATGACCTATATGACAAGGGCGTATTCATAGACCGTGGCCAGCTAGACTATATCAGCAATCCCACACTGCTTTTTACATTTACATATCATAGGCTGCAAGGCGCTATCAAACAATTATACCCCTCGTACCCACAAGAACCGCCCACCCTACAAGCTCTACAAATGATCATCCAAAACCCACACAGTATACACCTTGTTAAGAAACTATACGTCTTGCTTCAGGCAGATATAGGGGGTAAGGCATCTAAAGCGCTCGACAGATGGAACACGCTACTGGATATACATATTACTGAGAAGGAATGGCATACCTGCTGTTCCCTGACTGATATGCTCACCCCAAATGGAAACTTACGGGTTATACATTATAAATATCTCCATCAAACATACTACACCCCACAAAAGTTGTGCCGATTTGGGCTTCGGCAAAATGCACATTGCCAAAGATGCGGTACTGATAATGCAGACTTTCTCCACCTAGCATGGCACTGCCCCGATATTAGAGCATACTGGGAAAGTGTGGTAACTCTGCTTGGTACAATGCTTGCAATGCAGATAGAATGTACAATTAAGATTTGTCTCCTGGGATTGGTGCCAAACTTAAAATCCCTTAAACACAAGTTCTGTGTGATTGCATTACTCTTAGCTAAAAGACGAGTCTCCATGCATTGGGGGGACAAGAGCTATCCTAATGCTAAACAGTGGCTTCGAGATATGACATATTGTAAAGATACCTTGCAGACCTATGAGGAAGAATTGCCTTCTTGTTCCCGGCCTAGGGACTTCTGGGTAGCGTTAACTGATTACCTTAGCACTCATCAAGTTGTAACCATGTCATCGAAAGACTGAACCATTGTTAGACGACCGATCACACCATGTATTGATGTAAAAATGATGTACTGACCAACTGATTCTATTTTTATACCCGAAATGTTTTGTTGTGTAAGTTGTATGTGTACAATGTATAAAAAAAGCAATAAAAAAAAATAAAAAAATTACTTGCAACAACCTTTCATAGTAGGCATGCACTGACTCTTTCGGTTCTTGGGTCGTTCTGTCTATCTTAACCCAATCTGTTTCCTTAGGGGACATTTTTCCTTTTAAGAAAGTGATTACTTGATTATACTTTTTCATCACCTCTTCGGATGGTGCACCTGTTTTAGGATCTCTAGGATATTCTTCTTTCGGCCAATCAACGGTGATCTTACATTCTGTCCACAAATCTGCCGGAACAACAATCTCAAACAATTCATTTAAATCCTTTAACAGAACCTTCAAGACCTTCACGAACCTTTCTACCTGTTTGTACCATTCAACTGGTTTCTCTCTTAATCTGGGGAAATCATTCGTAAAAGATAATATATCCTGCCTGGACCAAGGAACATGAACATATCCACCACCTGGTACTTCTCTCATCGGGCACGCCCTTTCAACCTGTTCTGTTTCCTTTAACGGGAACATAGACACTCCTTTACTAGCTGCTTCTTCCTTCTTTTTCACCCATCTATTTTTCCATCGATCTACATCTCCCCATTTTTTCAAATTATTCATCAACTCTTTTATCTGTAACCTTTTTCCAGACGCATTCAAACTCTCCAGATCCTTTTCAGTAAATGCCAATCTGTATGATTTCTGCTGCACCTTTGATTTCTCTATGTCTATTCCATACTCACTAGCAGCTTCGGATATTTTCTCATGAAGATTCCTTGCTCTCCAAGTAATGCTTTTACACAAAAACAATAATTCATCATCTCGGTAAGTCCCTAATCTGTCTGGACTTATTGTACCAATAATCATCTCTTCCAAATCTACTTTCAATTGGCTCACATTTATACTCTGCGGTTGAGGTTCTTTCTTTTCCATTCCCCTTATCCAATCATTCAATTCTTCTGATGAAGGACCTGCTGAACTCCCTGTCTTTGGAGTGACATTTGTCCCTATTCTCCTTGGATTTATTTGTATACCTCTTCTAGGGGTTTCCGTTATCATTTCACAAACTGGAAGATCTAACAAGGTAATATTTGTGTCAGCCTGTCTATTCTCATTGACTACCATCTCCATTCCACTCCTGACATTACTCCTTGGAACTGTTAATGTATGTACTTTAGGTATATTCTGGTTTTATCCGAACAAAGGAACTACAGGACCTATTGTAACTGGTACCATCAATGCTTCTGAAATTTAGACTCAACTGATTTATTTTCTGAATCTGCTCTACATTTGCCTTATTTAGCATATCAAATTCTTTTTCTCGCATTATCCTAGCCATGTCCGCAATCTGTGGGATTAATGGATTTCCCATAAAGGGTGCATTTGGAGTCACCTCAAATGAATTTTCTTGATATGGCGGGGGTCTTTTGGTCATAATATCCTCTAATAACTCATCATCTGAATCGTTTACACCATTTCTTACACTTGAAGTTTCTATGTTTTTCTTTTTCTCTTTACATTTACCTCCTGTCTGTTCGTCAGCAACTAAAACTGGGTACAAACCCTCGGTTACCACAGCTCTCCTCCATCGTTTCATTGTGTCCTCTCTTCTCTCAACAGGGTACCTAGTCATTAAATTTCTGTATCTCCTACCTCCTCGATATTTCTCTCTTTCCATTGCTTCTACTTCCCATTCCTCTAACGCTTCATACTGTGTAGGTCTGGGATATGGCTCTAATAAATTCATTCTATTTCTCAAATTCTGCAAAATCCTCATATTAAACGAACCATGCTGTGGAAAAGCTAAAACACCATCATCCTTTGTATATTCCACCCAATTCTCTAACCATGTACACGTATGGTATCCTCGCTCCAACATCCTATAGGAAGCAGGCGTTCCTGGAGGGGGAATAAAAATTCCCTCTCTAGTCACAATCGATTTATCCTTTTTGAAGAAATTCTTTATTTTCTCAAGCAACTTCATTTTCCTGACTCTTTACACTAGCGTATTTCAACAAAACAAACAAGGAAAGCTTTCCGTAATTCTACTTATTCTATTTGTTAGTTCTCGTCCTACACCAGCGCGACACACACCAACCGTCCAATCAGAACACCACTACGTAAGCAAAATCTCAACCAATACTAGCGCGGCTCACACCAACCAACCAATCACAGTTCAGTACACGCCCGCTGTTTGACCAATGCCAGTGCTGCTTTTTCTGACGTCAGTATTACTCCCTCTACTGATCCTCCCTTTACAAAATAATACTGCAATATTTTTCCAAGTACTTTTAATCAAAAATTCAATTAGTAATAACACAAAACAATGCTACCTTGTCTGTTCCACTAAATAAAGAGATAGTTTTCACTTTTCCGAGAGGTTTTTCTTCACTACGAGTCCTAATAACATCCAGCGCTATTTTACTCTTCAAACAAGTCTGGGTGGACCTATTACTCCTCTAGGGATAAGGCCAAAGTTTCGCAAGATGACTTTTTGGTGTGAAAAGAGGTCTTGGTACTCCCTTGGGGATAAGGCTAGAGTTTCGGAAGTGGACCCTTTGCTATTTCAGACACGCTCCTCTCATACGAAATTTCCCTAAATATAACACCTTCAGCCCTCCGTAGCTTTGGTATTATTACAACAGACAAAGTACTTCTGCAGTGTGATTTCTTTACCACACTCTTCTTCTGCCTATTTCAGGCTAATTCCATTCCCGGGATTCCTCAGGTATCTCCGTACCTGTACTTCTAGACAACATAAATCAGGACACTAACTTTCCGAGTTAAAACATATAATCAATAATCATTACCAAACTAATCAATAATTAAACCGTCCTCTGCTACCAAGAAACTGATCCAGCGCGAGGCCAATACCTAATCAGGTATCGATACTCAATAATATCACAGTACAATGGCCCATACACATACACCCAAATCCCTGATGCGCTGGGGTCAATTTTTATACAACTTCAATTATCTTTCTTATATCTATTCATATATGGCATTTCCAAAATACTTATCTAATTTATACATCAACTTTCCCTCTACTTGGTCGATGAACCAATTAGTTGAAGAGTTGATGGTAATGATACTCCTTTATCTGACTAATCATTCGATCAACTAAATAAACATAGACTCTCGTTGAAGTTAATAAAGTTTATCTCAAATTAAATGATAAAAATGCTCAAATACCTATGGTTACAATTGCAAACAATGTACTCACAAAGGGAGAGAAAAACATCAGCAATTTCAAATAGAGACAAACTCATCAATCAAATAATGACATTGTGCATGAAGGAGTGGATAGATGAAGAGACAAAAGTTCAGAAACAAAAATACATTCGCAAGTAAATTATGCAAGAACAAGTTAGAATAATACAAACCCGTCGGATTTTTAGAAAACCCCCCCCTCAGGCCTAAGTGGTGGTGGGGATCCCCTGAAATAGAGTCAGGGGACAAAGATTTCAGGGACAGGAACAGGACAGAACAGGAACAGCTAGGCCTCTCTGCAAACTGACGAACACCGACGCGTCTTCCCTCTCTCTCAGCCTCACCAGCCTAACCTCTTCTAACCACACCCCTAAAGGCACCCCAGTTATACCCTAAAACCTACATGTCCGTCCCACATCAGTTGTAACATTTAGCGTAACTAAACAGTTGATTGGTGGACTTTGGGGGTGGTATGTCACACCATGGTGACTTCACTCATATTTTGGGCTTATTCATTGTTTTATGCCCCTTTCCATGAACTCATACATTGTGCATTCACACGATCTGATCCATGTTACAATTGTATATAATTTTAAGCAATGTCCACGAAAGGAGTCCTTCTGTCCCACGGTCTGTCACATCACTTGGCAGACGATCATTACATTGGCCTTCAACCCTTTCACTTCTTCTGCTGTGCTCAGCGCTCCAGAGTGCCTTTGTCAGTTCATTTTTTATTCATTCATCCAACCCCGCCTTCATGCGGCCAATTTAAAGAAAATGGCGTCTTATCCGGCTCACTATAGCAAATGGAAAATGAACATTTATTAATTATATGATAATGTAGTTTTCACTGTTCACCACCCACCTTTGCACTATTCCCTGTTAACGTTTTCCTAGCATAGCTTTATGCAACAACGATATTATTTATTATTTCAAAGCAAGCTGCAACATGCAAACTACGAAATACACATGCGGCCTAGTCATGCATTGTTTCTTGTTTCTTTCAAAGCATAGTGTAAATACGGTTTTAGTTCTTTCGTGCGTTTTCTCACGTTAGGGCATGCATGCGCAAAGCAGTTTCCCCTTGTGTTCATGTAAGGTGCATGTTAATTTTCTATTACTACTTACTGTTAGTACGTATTATGGGGGTATTTATTCGAACAGGTTTCTTTTTGCGAAATCCTGCTCCATCACAACTCTGTTAGCCAGAATCCATTACCTTCCGCCACTAGACTTGTCGAGAGCCCCAAACAAATCACCCTTTGTCATTAGGACTTCAGTTCTCTTTCCTCATAGAAAATAATATCCTTCACCTGGCAGTGAATCTGTCCTTCGCCTGGCAGTTAATCTGTCCTTCACCTGGCAGTGAATCTGTACTTCTGGAGTGAATCTGTACTTCACCCGGCAATGATTCTGTCCTTCACCTGGCAGTGATTCTGTCCTTCATCTGGCAGTGAATCTGTCCTTCTCCTGGCAGTGAATCTGTCCTTCACCTGGCAGTGAATCTGTCCTTCACCTGGCAGTGAATCTGTCCTTCACCTGGCAGTGAATCTGTCCATCTGGAGTGAATCTGTACTTCACCTGGCAGTGATTCTGTTCTTCACCTGGCAGTGAATCTGTCCTTCACCTGGCAGTGAATCTGTACATCTGGAGTGAATCTGTACTTCTCCTGGCAGTGATTCTGCCCTTCACCTGGCAGTGATTCTGTCCTTCACCTGGCAGTGAATCTGTCCTTCTCCTGGCAGTGAATCTGTCCTTCTTGTGTAAGTGATTCTGTACTTCACCTGGCAGTGAATCTGTCCTTTACCTGGCAAGGAATCTGTACATCTGGAGTGAATCTGTACTGCACCTGGCAGTGATTCTGTCCTTCACCTGGCAGCAGTCGCGGCCAGCATGACTTGCGGGTGGGTGGGGGTTCACACGGGGGATCGGGGAGTTAATTAAAAAAAAAAAACGTACTGTCCCGTGCCGTCTCAGCTCCAGCCGGGTCCCGCGTTTTGCTGAACAGGAAGCAGGCAGAGCAGGCAGCATCCCTCCCCTCCCCTAAGCCAATCACAACGCTGCAATGGCAGCGTTGTGATTGGCTGGGACGCCGAACCCACAGGCGTCTACGGGGAGGCCATTTTCGCCATGTAGGCTGCATGCAGCCTACATGGAGAAAATGCAAAGTGCGTATGACTGGTTTGGTCAGCCCTTGGGCCAACCAAACAGTCAGCGCACTCAGAGTGGGCAAGCCACTCCTCCCCTGGACTCCAGCAGACCCGCCCGCCCCCAACCAGGCATACCCTTCTGCTTTCTCGCAGTGCGAGAAGCAGAAACATAAAATGGTAGTTTTACCATTTTATGTTTCTGCTTCTCACACTGCGAGAAAGCAGTGGGGCGACGCTCCTCTGCCATAATGGAATGAGCCGCCCTGCCTGGCAGTGAATCTGTACTTCTCTTGGCAGTGAATATGTCCTTCTCCTGGCAGTGAATCTGTCCTTCTTGTCATCACATCATGTTCCTGCCACAGACAGGAAGTAGTGTGCATTGCCCAGAATGAGAGGAACATTGCCCCAGATGAATCACAACACCATGGCGTATCACTGGCAGGTTACTCCAAGCACGTTGGGCTCTGCGATCATAGCTGTCGAAGGCTTTGGGACCTTCTGGTGGGCACCACAATCCCCTATTATCCCCCCAGTGCATGCATGCTCGGACAAGTACAAGAATGTAGTGCTTTGCTACTAAAAGAACGTCCCATCATATTAAAAATACTATTTATTTTTTTCCTGATAAGACAGAGGTGCTTGTTCTTACAATAGGTGCTAATCCCTGGTCCAGCCTCTTTTGGCCACAAGAGCTTGGCACCACCCCGACACCGGTGCCAGCCGTGAAGAGCTTGGGTATCAAGCTGGACACCAAGTTAACTCTAAACAATCAGGTGTCTGCTGTAGTGGGGAGCTGTGTGGGCCTGATGCGGCAACTCCGGAAACTCGGGACCCTGCTGTCATTTTCCACCATGCGTACCGTCGTGACGGCACTAATCTTGTCACGCCTGGATTACGGGAGCGCAGTATACACAGGGCTTCCTGACAAACTTCTGGGGAAACTTCAGGTGGTTCTAAATGATGCGGCAAGATTGATTTTTAAACTGCCAAGAAGAGCACACGCCACCCCCCTGTTACAACAGCTACACTGGCTCCCTATTAAGCAGAGGGTCAGGTTCAAGGGCCTGTGCATTGCACATAAAGCACAGTATGGAGTGCGCCTAATTACATCAAAGACCGCTTGAAGCCCTATGTGCCCGGATGATGCCTCCGTTCATCTGAGTCAAGCTTGTTGGCCTGCCCGCGCTTTAATAGAGCCACCTTGAGGGGGCGGGCTTTCTCAGTTGTGATTCCCCAGCTCTGGAACAAGCTACCGGACAGTATGCGCAGGGAAGCCACCTTACTCCCGTTCAGGAGGAAACTCAAGACCATTTTGTTCACTGAGACATTTGGATAAATTCACCCTAATTTGTGCTGAGCCCAGCAGGAATAAGGGCTTCCCGGGTTCTTCGTCTATGCTGCAAGCGCTTAGAGACCTCTTGGTGATTTGGCACTCTACAAATATAAATTAACATAACATAATAGTTCTGCACAGTTTACTCAGAAATTATTAATGCAAAACGCATTTGCAGGGATTTACTCCCCCCTTCAGTTCTATCTTTTTTAAAGAATCCTGTTTTTTTTTAGGCTGGCACAGCCTTCTTTCTCAATATCAAACTTTAAGACTTGAAAAAAAGATAAAAAGCGTTTGGAAAAAATGTTTGAACTTAAATGAGCTTCTGCACACAAAAATTAGATATCATTCTATCCTTCTTTGCTTCCTCATTCGTGAAACTCTGCTTCTGAAAACATTATCAGTAACTATCGAGAGAAAAGCTGTCAGTCCTATTGGTCGACCCATGTTGTTATTTCCCAGTGTGAATCCAAAGGTCAGGCTAAGAGCAAAAGCATGTTGCTCTGTTTCAGTGGCCATCAGTGCATCTCAGTCACTGGAGAGTGAAATCGCTGGCGGGAATCCTGTCAGAAATTATAGCACGCACACAGAAAAAGACCTGGGCCTGCTGTTAGTGTCCGGCTGAGATGTGTGAGCTATAAACACGAAAGTAGCAAACTTCCAGCTGGGCTTATTACCTGCTTTTGTGTAGCTATTATGCCAGGAAGATGAGATGGGTAAGGGGAATGACTTGTTTAATTAACTTTTAAAGGGCTTCTAGACCGTTTCTATTCCTGTAAATATATATCTGGAAGGAGGGGTCAGCTATCACTGAGCATATTCTGATAAATTGATACGGTGCATAGGCAGTCTTAGGTTTATAGCATATTTGTTCCTACGTTGTTTTTAGTCGACTAAACCTACCGCCTGTTAGACTTGCTTTCCTGTCTGCCATTTCCCTTTAATCAATGCTGCGAATTTCCACATATGGCATTTCTCTGAAATTAGGGCTCAATCGATAATACAGAGCAGTGGGCATAAGGGAAAGAAACATTAGCTCAGCGGGGAAAACATTGATTTGTTTAAAATGCCAGCGTTGTAAGCAAGCCGCATCTATAATTCCTCAAGTGTACAATACAACATATTGGGAATTAAATTGTACTAGTGAAATTGCGAGTGTACAAACCCACAGATGGGCCCTCATGGCTCAGCGGATTGACGCATCCACTGAGGGAATCAGCGCAGGTCCCCTTGCCAAAGATCTGCGGGGCCACCGAGTCTTTCATCCTGCCGGGTCCCGATAAATATTCAGCACCAAGACCCATGGGTGAACGTGTGAACTTTACATATGCACGGTAAGTTGCTGTACAGTTAGTGCTTCATATCTGCTTGTGCTTGCTGTGGTATCGGTGTATTTACAGTAGTGTAGCCCCTCAGAAGTTTCACCTGTTTTCCTAATGCATAATAATAATAGTGGATTTAGTAATTTGCCCAGAATCACAGGATGTTGAGACGGCGCCGAGACTCGAGCCTGGATCCCCAGCTCCAAGGTCGGCAGCTCTGGCCGTTACGCCACACCCTCCCCCTACATAGGGAAATAGTAGAGGGCTACCCTCGGGATCCAGGTCTCCCCAGAAAGGTTAGGGGTTCTGCTATCTGCTCCCTGTAGTTCGGTAACTGTTCCGCCCATTCCCAGTGGGCCTACGAGCCTCAGCACAACTGATCCCCAGACCTCTTACCTGAAGTCCCACTGGCTGCTTTAAACCCTCCCCAGACAAGGGCCGGCTTTAGGGCAGTGCGACTGGTGCGGCCGCACTGGGCGCTGACCTGTGGAGGGTGTGGCTGACCTCAGGAGGGGCGTTGTGTTCAGTAATAACTTATGATTTAAAAACACCTTCATCAGATTTCCTTGTGTGTCCAGGTTTGAGGCAGAATTAAAAATGTCTAGATAACTCTTATGAATAACGTTCCTGCTGGAGAGAGAGATCAGAGTTTTGTCTAGGGGCAGTTTTGACTCGCCATGAAGTAGCACAAAGGGTTAATGTGCCTGCTGCAAAGAACACGTAGGGAAACAGCCATCACATCGCATGCGTTACAACGCATGCAATTACAACGCGGTCGTTACAACGACCGCGTTGGTACATCGCAGTACCATTACAACGCAAGTCGTTACATCGACTTGCTGTAGGGGGCGCGCTAACCTAAGGAATAGTATAATTTACTATTCCAACACCTTCCCTACTGTTGCACACACTGGAGTTGGAATAGTAAATTATACTATTCCTAAGTCCAGCGCGCCCCCTACAGTAAGTCGATGTAACGACTTGTGTTGTAATGGTACTGCGATGTAACAACCTTGGGCCCGATTCACAGAACTAACTTAAGACAAAATCCTAAACTTACTACCATTTTGGTATTCACAGAAGGCACTTACTCATTTTGGTATTCACAGAAGGCACTTACTCATTTTGGTATTCACAGAAGGCACTTACTCATCAATGAGTAAGTGCCTTCTGTGAATACCAAAATGAGTAAGTTACTCAAAATTAGTAAGTTACTCATTTTGTATTCACAGAAGGCACTTACTCATCAATGAGTAAGTGCCTTCTGTGAATACCAAAATGAGTAAGTGCCTTCTGTGAATACCAAAATGGTAGTAAGTTTAGGATTTTGTCTTAAGTTAGTTCTGTGAATCGGGCCTGCAGTAAATGTAAATGTCCAGTACTTGTAAAGCGCGAACAATTACCCGAAGGTGTCAAGGTACTGGGGGCCGTCGGGAGGATTAAGCGAGCTATTGCCCAGAGTCACATGGTGCTGGGCTGATCTGCCGCCGGCACCGGGGATCAAACCGTGAGTCCCCGGGTTCCGGAGTCAGACGCCCTGGCCGCTGCGCCACACCTCTTCAACCGTGTTGTAATCGCATGCGTTGTAAACGCATGCGATGTAAAGGCCTATATTCGAACACGTACCGTGCAGATCACAGATCTGCATTTTATGTGGATAGCTGAGTGGATTACTGCTTTTGTCGCAGAGATCCTTTTGTCACCACAGTTCATAAGATACAAACCTAATATAGAACAGTGACTGTTACGAACTGTCATCACAGAGCTGCATAAAACTGCATAAAATAGGTTAGGATGTTCTGTTTTTTCCCCCAGTCTTTCATGATATATTCCTAATGTTGCTGAAAAGTGTTTGTTTGAGTAGTTATACATTCTTATTAGTAAAGTTAGCCTTTACCAGTGCCTTAAAACAAATTAAATGTATGTGAGAGAGGGGCTACGGAGAGATGAGGGGTACTTTTGCCTGGTGGTCATGATGGAATCCGAGGAGGTGGTCATGGTGGGGGCGGGCACCAAAAATGATTGTCGCACCGGGCGCCAATAGCTCTAAAGCCGGCCCTGCCCCAGACCACTCATAGATCACCTCCTCGGTACAGCAGTCCTACTTGTCCTAGCAGAGGGAGCACGGTGGTCTACTCCTACAGGGTAGACATCCAAGCTCCAGATCTCAGTGGTTACCAGAGCACTACCACAGCTGGCCAAGCTTGTGCTTCACTTACCTGTGCCACAGGCAGGACAGCTTCAGAATGACCAGTCCACCACTATTCTGTTGGTGATGGCTTCCTTTTACTATAAGCTGCCTGGTAGCAACAGAAATCCTGGTGCAAAGGATAAGAAGAAGGGCAGTGGGGAAGTGTCAACCAAGGGAAGCCTCAGTAATGACAGCATCTTCCTTATAAGGAAAAGATTGAGGCAGTGCTTAATTTGAGCTGGTGGTTTCCGGTGCTCAGCGCCGGCAATTAATCATCAACACCGGCGATTTTCATGAGCACCAGTTAAGGACACATTCATTTTTGTTAGGCACAGGGCGATTAAGTGATTTGCCGAGAATCACAGGATGTTGAGCCGACGACAAGACTCGAACCTGGTTCTCAGCTCCGTCGGCCATTAAGCCACATCCTCTCCCCACTTTCATAGTTAGTAGTTGGTTCTGGTTTAGGCGGTGCTAACAGTAGAAGTGGCCTGGTGGAAGCTGCCTCCTGACGAGAGACCCGGCACTTATTATTATTATTATTTTTTTACAAATTAACCACTGGGTGGAGGTAACATATGGATTGGATATTCAGACTACCCGATAACCAGGGGTGTGTGATCATGGGAAGGGGAGTCAACCAGTAAAGGAAAGGGAGGGCATATAAACAAGGTATGTACGTTAACCTCAGGGTTTATTCATTCTCCTGTGAGCTGCCACACAGAAGGACAAGCGGGAAGCTGAGTGTTACCCTCAAGCAGACCTTCGGAAACTGTAAGCAAAGAACTGACCTTGACACTGCAAAACCAGTAGATGAAACAGGATTACTTACTGTGCTTGAACCAGCAAAGAAAAGTTGTTTTCTGCGATGCATGGTTTCACTATTGTACTTGAAACAATCAAGGGACCTGGTTTGCCTATCACTGAACTTTGGTTGGGCCCTGCTGGACCTAGTAAGGGGAACTGTTCGGAACCCATCCTAGTCCATCAGTGAGGAGCCCTGATCTGGACTCAGCCTTCATTTATTTGGCCTGAAACCCAACTTTGAAGTTACAAATGGGGTAATTTGTACAACCACTTACCTAATAATGCTACCTGCAAGCATCGATTGAGTCTCCAGCTATGTAGTCACTGCCTAAAAAGCTGCGGCGTTACACTGTTACTCTGAGAGGGTGGAGGGAGGGAAAATATAGCGCCTACTCTTGCAATCTTGCCACTAGATGTTTCCATACAGAGTGAGCTTCAGACTGAAAGTAGGAACTCTGTGAAATGTGTTTGGCCCTTGGGTTAGCAGAAACATTTATATGGGAATTGTCTCTCGTGGTCTCTCTGGCAGGGTGAAGAAAAAACACCCTCCCAGTAGATGTTAACCTAGAGGGGTACTGAGTGGAGCAGTAATCAACACCATGAGCTACCACCATTCCCTACACTAGGTGGATTTGAGTTAAATGATTAATGGCACTGATGTATGTGAATTAATGGAAAAATGAAAATTGAGGAACCCAAATCATGGACACCAATTTTAATGAAAAACAATTTTAAGGAAATACAAATAAATCGTAAATTAAAGGAACATTTTAAAGAGAAGATAATTTTAAGGAAACATCCAAAATTAAATTAAATTTGGGTGGAGTTTGTGGTTACCAAGGGGTATTTGGGTTCAGGAATGGCTAATGTTTAGGGGCGATGAGGGTTTCCTTAGTGGTCAGGGATGGGTAGAGTTTGGGGGTGATGAGGATTTTTGTGGATCAGGAATGGAAGACGTTTATGGGTAGTGAGGGGTTTTTAAGGTTCACAGAAGACTGGGGATTAGTTATGGTGAGTGCTTTTAAGGTTCACTAATAGGTAGAGCTTGGCGTGGTGAATAGATTTTAGGGTTCAGGAATGGGTGGACTTTATGTTTATGAGGGGTTTTAAGGATTCAGAGATGAGTGGAGTTTAGATGTAGAAAGGGGTTGTTAGGGTTCAGGGATGGGTGGAATTAAGCATGGTGAGTGATTTTTAGGTTGCAGGGAAGGGTGGTGAGGAATTTTAGGGGGTTCAGGGATGGGTGGTGTTTATAAGTTGAAATAATTGTTTTAGAGTTTAGGAATGAGGAGTTATGGGTAGTAAGGGATTTTAGGGTTCAGGGATGGGTGGAGTTTGGGGGCAGGGATGGGTGAAGTTCATGGGTAATGGATTTTTAGGATTCATGGATGGTTGGAGTTTAGGGGTAGAAAGCACCTTTAGGGTTCAGGGATGGGTGTAGTTTAGGCATTTTGAGAGGTTTCTAGGGGGCGGGGGTTGATGGTGTTTTTGAGTTAAGAAGGTGATCAGAGATGATTGGAGTTTAGGGGTGTTTAGTGGTTAGCAAATTAAAAGCATGCAAAGTAATTGGTTGACAGTGTAAAAGATATATATCCAAAATAATGTCGCTCGAATAAAACACTGAAGTAAATACCTCTGACAAAATGTTTCTGAAAGTAAGACCTTTAAATATTGCATTTACACCTTAAAATTAAGCAAGAAAAAACAGTTTCAAACAAAACATCCTATCAATTGGTTTATATGAAATGATAAATACCATTTATCCTGCAAATTGGCATTAAAGAGTTTAGGTGAAATGTTTTCTCGGTGATGGTATTCCATGAGATTGTTTTTCTATGAAATCACATACAACCGCATGGCACAGGCCCAGATAGCAAGCAGGATAAATGCACAGAGTATTTTGAGGATGTACTGTATATTTCGTTTTGACTATGACGGAGAGCACAAAATTGGAAGACAAACAGTCTTAGACACTGCGAAATAATTCACGATGTCTCAAGGTCTAGGTTCAGTTTGTTCCAGAGGTGGGTCATGGATGAGCTTTATCTTGGTGAAAGAAGGTGAGGGTGAGCTATGTTATGTACTGGAAGCAGAGCTGTGCTACATATGTGTTGGTGGGTTTAATCTCATGTGGTTGTTGTGACCTTTGCATTTCAGTAAAACTCTCTTTGTTGGTGTTGCATGGTGTGTGTGTGTGTGTGGTATAGTTCAAAATACTATGATCAATAGTAAAGAGGGGATATGAGGAAGAGAGTCTCAAGCAAGCTGAAGAGCAACAGCAGTTCATCTCTAACCTATTTAATCACTTCCTTCTTGATCCTTGTGTTAAAACAATAGGATCTTCTTTTCCCCCTAAGATGCACAATGTCTGAGAGTTCTTGTCGCAAATACATCACCCAGCAGCAGCAAATTGCTTGTCTCAAGCAACTTCTCGCATGGGAAACAATCGTCACTGCACCACTTGAGCAGCGGTTCTTTGTATTCAAAAGCCTGTCGGCAGGATCTTGCCATGCAGGAAATCTACCTCCTTCTCCTCCACATCACATCACATCACAGCAACAGCAAAACTTTACCTGATTCTTTTGAGATTGGTCCAAACTCTTTGTGAGGACATCCAGAATGCCTGGCCCTGGTTCAATCCTTCCTCTGGCTGTTGTACGGAGCTTATACTTGTAGTCAACTGTGAACATGAGAACTTGGCTCACAGGACCGGACAGTGGCAGTTAGTCAGCCCATGGTGCAATCTTAAGCCGTGCAGCACTTGAAAGTTTGAGGGGAACAAATCCAGTTTAAGTACATATTTCTCCATGTACTCCTCAGTCTCAAAGTTCCTGACACTGTATAATGTTCTCAGTAGGTCTGATTCCAAGGTGAGGGCAGTCATGCCCCCCCTAATCTCAAGAGGTATTGTGGGGTTTGAGCAGTCCTCCAAGCAATAAGATACCATTGCTGGACTTCAGTCTCTTCTCCCAAAACTACTACCAGGAACAGAGATGGATGGAAAGCATATCTTCATTGTTTAGCTAATAGCACTGACTGTGCTCTTGTCTACACTCATTGTCCCTTGATGCTCAATGCAGGTCACAATCTGACTCATTCAAAATGTTCCTATGTAGAGATATGAGCACAAAGATTCCTAACTGGTTCTTTCTTTCCAAGTTCTCTTGGGAGTCTTTTGAAATTCAAACACGACACACAGCAGTCTCGCTACGATGGCTAGCGTAGGAAAAGGCAAGAGGGCAATGAATAATGCTAGAACATTCAGGGCAATGGGGAGTGAACTGTCTCAAAGCCTGTACTGTCTAGCATGGCACCCCACTTTTATGGGGCTACATATACACTGCAGAATATCACTCCTGCTGCAAGGAGGCCTGCCTATTGGTAAACCTCAACTGCCTAGCACTCTGCTGAAGAGCAACTTCTTACAAAAACATGCAGAGCATTTGCCAGGGACTCAGGACATGTGGCTCCGGTGCAGGAAAACATATCCAGTCAGTCAGAAATGTTGAAATGAGGAGCAGAGTGGCACATGACTACTGTGCCAGGGACTCTTGACTATACACCTTCACAGGAAATTATGCTCTGAGTGTAGCAGTGAATTTATTATTATTGTCGTCGCTTATGAATCCCTCCTGTCACAGTAGGTTAGTGGCCAGAGAGTAAAGTCCCCATCCTTAGCTGGATGTGTGTCCTTGATATCTACAACAATATAGATCACTATGGACTCGATTATGAGTCTGGCGGTACACGGACCGCCAGACTCGTGGGGGTGTGGTGGTCTTCCGACCGCCCTATTACAATTAGGGCGGTCGGACTGCCATTGCCCCATGTCAGCCGCCAGGGAACAGCCATCCAGTGGCGATGGTGCAGTGATGTTGAGGCAGCAATATGCTTGGCGGGACCACCGCAGTCCCTCCAAGTATATTACAAGTTTCCTCTCTGCCACTGTTTTCATGGCGGCTCCTTCTCCATGAGAACTGTGGCAGAGAGGAAACAAAGGGGGCTCTACAGGGCCCCTGTTGCCTCTGGGCCATGGGGTGCATTCAGGGTGACACAACGCGTGCCCCCCTGTGGGCATGCACCCCAGTTCCTTTACAGTCCATGCCGTGCTGGAACTGTTTTTGGAGTTCCCATGGTGGTGCCCATTTTCTGAGGGAACGCAGCCCGTGGGAACGTGAAAAAAAGCCAGCCAGACACGAGAAACACTCGTAATCTGGCAGGTGGCCTGACCATGGGTTTGGCGGTGCGGCAGCAGGGCGGACCTAGCGCTGCACCGCCAAACTCGTAATCATGTTCTAAGAGGTTATCCCACAGCTGCCACCGTGATCATGCCATGTCATAATATGTTATAACATTTATTGAGCGTGAATACCTATTTAGGTGTCCTGCGCTAACCAGAGCTGGGGAGTACTAACGTATCCATGTCTGTTAAATGTTGTGGGTCCCTGTGCTGCACAAATGTGTCATTCATGCGCCTCTTCTAGCTCGTCAAATAGATCTGTGGGTTAACAAACCCACTGTAGAAATCTGTGTGTCAGCTAAATGTCTCAGGCCCACATCTAGACAGGTCTGATCAGCATTTTTATCCTTCCACAGTTGATGATATGAGTACCACCGAGTTGGGTACTAGTAGCATCAGTAATTACAGTGGTACAAAATGATGGAGTTGGGTAATAGTAACATCTTCACTCACAATGCTTCTGGGCTTTCATGATAAAGTGCTTTATCAACAACCTGTAACTATTACTACAATTCCCCCTCATGTCCTTGTAAGCAGAGAAATGTTGCTTCTCATATGTAAGACCATCAGAATTATTGAAGATAAGATATGTTATGTTTTATTAAAGCGTGCGATATAGCTTACTTGGATATCAGCTTTTTGAATCACCTAAACAGAGATGTTGTGCCTGCTTGAATTCTTCGTGTTGGTTTAGAGAAATCTCTCACATACTATTTGACCTTTCACAAACTTCTCTCTTGTATTTTCTAAGTTTAGGATTCTTTAAATAAAGGCTGGAATGTAAATGAATATCTGCACTCAAAGTTAAGACATCATGCTATGTTTCTTTGCTTCCTCATTCAATGCAGCACTTGTCTGGCTATACATTTGTAAGGAACCATCAGGAGGAAAACTGTCATCGCTATTGAGTAGAACCATGTTATTAGTTCTCAGTGTGAAGCCAAAGGTCAGATAAAAAAGCAAAAGTGTGTTTGCTTTCTTTCAGTGGCCATCAGTGCATCTCTGTCACTATAGATCAGAATTGCTTACAGGATGCTTGTCAGAAATTCAGTACACAAACAGCATATAAACCTGGCCCCCTCAATGCGTTCATCTGAGATGTGAGTCCTTGGAAATAAGAAAGTAGCAAGCACCCAGCTGGGCATATTACTTATTTTTATAGCTGTCTTGTCTGAAAGATATGACCTATTTAATGACGTGTTAAAGGGACGTTCTGAGGCCTTTTGTCTTAGTTCTAGCTATGTTCTGTTTCAGCCCATGCATGTCATCATGACATGGTGGAATGGTGTTCTTCAGCTTCTCACAATTTCTTTTGAAGTTTGATTAATAGCAAATAAACCCTCGCCTCACAATCAGGAGAATTTGGTTTTCTTGTATTTTTCGCCTTCTTTTTATTGCTGTCAGATTGCCGTTGTATATTTATTTAGACAGTTTTCTATAGCGTCGACCCATTCCTGACAGGACATCAGAGCGCTTTACAAGCGATTGTGATTTAAAAAGAAAAACAGACCTAGAAGGAAGTTAGTTTAGAAGTAAAATATAAGCATCATACATAATGCATGTTGTTCCTAACATGGAGCATATTGGTGAAACAGCTCAACATGACATACATCATAGAGTTATATAGTCTCAGCAGTTGTGTAAAGGAAAGAAAGATATAGGTTTTTCACTAACCAGAAATAAACTCAAATTTCAGTGTTACAAAAGATCACAAAACTGGGCTATTATAAAATCCCTTTTTAATATGAGGGGTATTCGGACAAAATATCGAGTTAAAAATATCAAGGCACAGACATATCGAGTTTTTAATATCGTGATACACAAATATCATGATGCAGGAATATTGTTCACAAAAATATCGATTTTCTAAGGTAAGTAAGATCGATGTCAAAAATATCTATGTTGTTAATATCGTTTACAAAAATATCATTGTAAAGAATATCGTTTTTTAATTATCTTTATGTATTTTAGTATATGTTTTCATTGTATATGTTATAAATTGTTCATATTATTATTGTTTTCAAATATAGTTTGTACATTTTTAATTTTTAGTTGTTTTTAAATTTAATTTAGTTATAAATTGTAATTTTTAGTGTTGTAGCAGGTTGTTGGGTTTGTAGGGGTACAGGGTGGGAAGTAAATTAATTATAAATTATTTTTAAATCTAAATATTTATTTGGTAATTAAGTATGTAAATTGTGTAATTAATTTATGTTTTAATTTATATTGTATGTGTGTGTTGTGGGGTTTGTACGGGTAAAGGGTTGGAAGGTAATTAATTATAATTAATTAATTTTATTAATAATAAATATTTAATTGCCAAATAATTATGTAAATTGTGTGATAAAACTATTTTCTAAGTTATAATTCAGGTGCAGGTTGTTGGGTTTGTAGGGGTAAAGGGTGAGAATTTAAATAATTATAATGACTTAGGGGCCCATTACGATGGCGGGCGGAAGCACCACCGCCGTGCTGGCGGATGCAAAACCCACCAGTTACCGCCGGCACGCAGCAGTCCACACGCCCGCCCAATTACGATGCGAAAAGTAGGCCAAACACCGCCGGCAAGCCAGCAACACCGTCCGCCATCAAAGTGCGCCCGTTCACGTAGCGGCGCAGCACAACTGACACACACCGTCCGACGAAACACGTCCTGCCCGGCGCATAAATTACGATGCCGCAAACAAACGGCTCCCACGGCCAAGAGATACCGTACGACAAACCGAAGCGGTAACACGGATGCCGAGCACGGACAACGAAGAAGCGGCTCCCCGAGCATGAATCCAGCACTGCAGGCCCTCCCCATGCTCCTGCTGATGCACCACCAAGGACGCAACGTACCGCGGAGACGCAGGTAGGCACACACACAACAAGTGCACGCAAACAGCGCACACAGTGCAAGGGCGGAAAAGCGGACAACCCCCACCAGCGCGTGTACACTACACATCCACCATCGCATCCACATATGACACACAGGCCAAATCGTAACATCGCGTAACACATGTGTACACACCACCTGGGACTAGGAACCAACCACCCCGTCACGGCCCCAAAGCGCCGATGACGCCGCCACACATGCGCACAACGCAGAGGCCAACCGCAGCGCCATGCATGCGTCGCACACAGACACAGGGACACAACCAAGCAGCACACACATCAGCCCCACCCCGAACGCACATGACACGTGACAGGCCTGCCACAGACATGTCCCCAACGCCCAATTCACGGACAACACCCAACGCCACACAACTGACGCACACATGTCAGTGAAGTCACGCAACAGCAGGACACACCCCAGTGTAACAAACATGGCGTAGCACACAGCGGCGGCAACACCAACTAGGAGAAGCAGGGCCCCTTCGGGAAGAGGAACGCCAGTACCACACTGAAACACCCATACCACCCTGCACATATGAACAAGACATAGAAAACGGAACACCAAAGAGCCCGGGGACCGACAACAGGTGGCCCAAGAATAACATCCACACACAAGGCCCAACGCAGAGCGGAAAGGCAGCCTGCCGCCCACACAAGGGAGAGCAGACAGCACTGAATGACCTTCCATTCCAACTCCGAAACCACAGCCCTACGACAGAAGCCGGTGAATACAGCCATTGTCCAAGAATAGACCAACACAGGCATGCCGAGGAGACCGACCACAGGGCAGATAGCGCATATCACAGAAGCACACAACGGACGGGGAAGAAAGAAGAAAACACTCCCCCATGTCGGCCACATGCAAGTTAATTGGAAGGAGTCACACATCACTGACCTTGAACTGTCTGAGAAGCATGTGGGAAGAGGGCCCGTGTCCTCCAAACAAGCCAACAGAACACAAGTCCTGTCTCCCTACGACTACACAGAGCTCACAGCAACCTCGGAGCGTGCACATTGCAGACTGCACACACAGCCGGAGCACGCCACCACAACGCACCGCTGCGAAATGGCAACCGCAACACACCTACCCAACTACGCCGAACAGCTCAAGCTGTACAAAACCAACCTGTTCCATACATTGGGATGCGATCTCCTGTCCCTGCTGAACGTAAGTTACCGACTGACTTACCGCATCACATTGTTCAGCTGCGTCATGCCCGTCTTCTACTGTCGGAGGTGTCCCTACCAGCATCCCGTGGAGATATGCCTCTCCAACCCGGCATGTCTGAAGGCGGACCTGCTACCACTACTCCTCCCTCTGGACGCACACGACAGGGCCTGCTCTGCCTATGGGGGCATGGCGTATGTGGCCAACATCGCACCCGCACTGAAATGGGACCACTGTGCCTCCACACGACGGATCATCGAGAACAGCTACATCGAATGTCACCCAGCATGCCCCATCATGGTCCTCCAAGGGACAACTTACGAACAACACCTTGACAGCCACCATCCGCTACATTGGCTGGCAAACATGTACACCACCAATGACATGGAAGCCCTGCTGGACAGCATCGCATACCTGACAACCTGTAAATTCGTCGGACCACAACGCAGGTTCCCCGAGTGACCTATGATGTCCAACCCCGCACCCATGCTTAGCTTCCGCACGGACTGGCCAGTCACCACCACAACAGCCATACCAAACGACCGGCAACTGTAACCACACCATCAACGACATCGCCATGACATCGGATATGACCGGGACATGCACACTGTTCCCCATCACATCCAGGAACACCGCATGCATCGTGGGAGGCAGTGGCATGGGCTCTGTGTATCGCACCCACATGGACGGAACTGCACGAACAACCAGGACACGACATGGATCCAGCGCACATGGACACACACACCGCTCAGTGGACATGAATAGGTCGCCTGGAGTCTGTGGGTGCTGCACCACTCCCACCCCCGCCCCGGGAATCCCATACCAGGACCTTTGCATGGACGACAAGTGCATACAACAACAACACGACCCCAGTGACTGTGACATGTCCAGTAACCACCACAGTGCAACAACAAGTGGCACGCCGCTGCATGCACGCAAGCACATGCCCTGATGTCATCTCACATGCACGCGTGCATGAGGAACAACCGCAGCAAACCTGTCACATGGAACTGAGATGGACTGTGCCCATGATGCCAAGCGGTCTGGTAGGCTACATGTATACCGTCTGTGTCAAAGTCCGCAGCTCCGCAGCAATACGTAAATGTACATTAGCACAGCCTTGGCCAAGCAGATGTCAATCTGAAGCCCACATCCCACATGCAACAGCCAATCACATGTAACCCCACACCCTATCCCATTTGCAATCATGCTCAGTATATCCTCAACATGTATTCCGCTGCCAGTAGTGTCCACTATACTGCATCACAGAGGACAGAAGACTCAATATAATGTTTGAAACCAAAACTGTCTCCGCTGACTCATTTCACAAGTACGAATGAGAGAGGATGAGAGTATGTGAAGTACACGGCAGTCGTGACATGACCATGTAGTCCACTGGTATTGGATGTCAACGCAAATGAGTAGCACAACTGTGGAAGACACACATGTGTCGTGTGAAGTCGTATGGACGCAGTGCTCAGGTGGGTGGGTGTGACGGGTAGATGCGCACATGCCAAGTTGGAGCACGCCGTGTTGGGAGGGGTCATGAACAGTACACCACCGCTTCCCTGGGCATTGTGAGAGGAAACCTGTCGGGGGGAGTGAACACGTGTGTGCACAGCAGCCGGGCACACGTACAAAGCGGTACCAGGCGCACCTCAGCCCACCCTCTGTGGACAAGCTGGATCCTGTTGTGCGCCCGCCATGCCCCTTGACAAGGCACACACAGCCCCAGTCGACCAGGTGTAACCCCAACATAGTCAATCCGCACAGGCGATACAGGACACGGGATGGCAGTGGAGCATGGTGTGTGAGTGGTCTCCTCGCGCTCCTCCTGGTCATATCACGCAGGCAATAGAACCTCAACGTCTAGCATGGCACAAGTCAAATGGAAGTGTAGGGGGGACGCACCACAGCACGAGCAGCACTGACGTCACGGGAGGTGGCTCGCACCATCCCATCCATTGCCCATCATACCAACCACGCCACATGCCATTGCGACTAAGTGCAAGCGCGTGCGCCACCACCCCCGAGCCCTCCCCAGAGGGGCCAAAGAGTGAATGTGTGGGCCATCAGTCACAGACGGACGCGGCATGGCCGCAAGGGCAGCCACAGCCACTGGGTGTCGCAGGTGGCGGATCCGGAAGGCGAAGACTGTGATGCATAGTCCATGCAGGCCGGGTCTCCATTCGGGGCACCACGCAGGTGGACGGCGTCCCGCAACACATCATACCCTGAGACAGCCCACTCGTGCAACTGGACCCACACATACACTCCTTGCCCTCTCTGGTGCGAGCTTGGGGCTGCCTGTGCAAGCGCTAGCCTCGCAGGTGAGCATGCATATTGGGGGAGCGAGGGGAGGACATGAGGGCTGGGGCGAAGATGACTGTATCACTGTCAGTTAGTACAAGGGATGACCCAGATGTGGAAAGGAAGAGACGTGTCCCGTGTGTACTGCAACTAGTCGCCAATCCAACTACCCCCCATGTCCGGAATGTAAGCCCGCACCTAGGCCCGCCCATCCGCCACATCGAACATACCACCAGCACGACAACCTTCCCATTCGAAACACTGACTGGGGGTGGCGACCAGTGTACAATCATGTGTAGCCTACCCACGCGTACATGTGGGCCCTCCATGATCCATGTCACCTGCGGCAAAGTCATGACATGCGCAATGAGGGAAGTGAGGAGAGCTGTCCGCCCCACGCGCAGAAGGTGCATCAGCTCCACAGACCCAGCAGCGAGCCCAGCAGGGGTCACATGTGCAGGGGCAGCTGTGCCTGGTGTGAAGGCACATGCATATAGACAGCACATCGACCAATGTGTAGTCTGCCCACATCTACAGTCCATCATCATGCGGACATAGGAATTGAACACAGGGCAACACATCTTAGTGGGTGCACCCACCGTGACCAACAATGCGCAATCATCGACGTACCCGCCCTGTGCATGGCCCCCCACCCAACGGAGGCACATCCAGTGCCACCATCCCACACACACAAGCCTTCCACGGAACATGCTGTGTCCAATGGTCAGTACAGAGTCAGCGCCCATCTGGTGGATCCTGAACAGGAGACACATGCACACACATGCCAGCTCCCACTATGTACGTCTGCCACCTGGCACGTGCAATGTAACCTCTCACCTGTGACGTGTGACTGCAAGCACACAGCCGTCTTGGCATGGGGCTGTCAATGTGGACACCTGTCAATGTTTCGGGAGGTGTGATCCGTACAGTGCTGTACATAGGGTGCAGTGCTGACACCTACTACTGTCTCATATCCCCTCGTGCCACAGGTCCCACTTGTTTTGGCCGCTCAGCCTGTGCCCACATCGTCGCCGTCGTGTGCCATACTCATCCAGCCGCGGAAGCAGTTCCATGCTCAGCAGACATTCATGTTGCCGTGGCGTTGCCGCTTGACGGATATGCAGTCAGTCCCCATCAGCACGCCCCGCAAGTCATTGGGGCCTAGATCCCCATGTGCATGCACATGGCAGTGGTTTGTATCACTAGCCATTGCCATTGTTGGGAGACCTGTGTAAGTGTATTGTGGCCGTGCCGTCCCAGCTTGACAGCTGGGCTGTGGCTCATGTGCTTGCTCAGTCATGTCAGTGATGTGTATGCGAAATTGCTATGTGTCGTGTTGCTTTGACATGTGTCCTCTGCCATTGTCCCTAGGCGGAGACCGAACATTGACCGCCCATACCAATTGCTGGCGGACATGGACGATACAGAGGTTATTAGGAAGTTTCGGCTGGACAGGCCAACCCTGCATCGACTGTGTGCCATGTTAGAACCCCATCTCCGTCCCCGCAGGGTGTATCCGACTGCTGTCACCCCCACGGCTAAGGTGATGGCCGCCATGCATTTCTTCGCCACTGGGTCATTCCAGCACACAGTGGGCATTGGAGGAGGGATGTCCCAGCCCATGTTCAGCAAGGTGCTGAGGGATGTACTGGCAGCCATGATGCTGTACCGAAACAGGTACATCCGCTTCCCCAGGGCTCGTGAATTGGCGGCAGTGAAGGGTGCATTCTATGCCCTTGGCAGAATCCCACACGTCGTTGGAGCCATTGACTGCACACATGTCGGCCTTGTTCCACCACAGGCCACTGAGCACCTGTACCGCAACAGGAAGCACACGCACTCCCTGAATGTGCAAGTGGTGTGCCTTGCGGACATGGTGATCACCCACGTGTGTGCAAAGTTCCCAGGCTCGGCCCATGACGCACACATAATGCGCAACAGCATCTTGCCACGACTGATGTCCAATATGCAACAGGATCGTGCCTGTATTGTCGGTGAGTATGTGGAGTGGTGTAGCGTGCTGGTTGTGCGATGCTGTCCCCTGTCCAGTTGGAATTGCAACGGTTCTCTGTGTCCCTCACACCCAGGTGACTCTGCGTACCCGAATGGGGCATGGCTGCTCAGTCCATTGAGGAATCCTCACACCCCAGCAGACGATCGCTACAATGAGGCACATGGGAGGACCAGACGTGTGGTCGAGCGTACCTTTGGCCTCCTCAAGTCCAGGTTCAGGTGCCTGGACCGCACCGGGGGTGCGCTGGCGTACTCCCCACAGAAGGTGTGCCGGATAGTGGTGGCGTGCTGCATGCTGCACAATCTGGCCATTCGGAAGCAGATCCCCCTCATCGTGGATGACGGAGATCAACCAGGGCCCCAGCCCGCAGACCAGGACAGCTCGAGTGAGGAGGACAGCGGAGAGGAGGAAGCTGGGAATGTGCGGCAGCAGCTCATCGCCCGCTACTTCACTTGACGGTGAGTGTCCATGTACGACGGCTGATGTGGCTGTATCTGTGCAGGTGTGTGTGTGCTGTGTCAGGGTGGCCGCTTGTTCACTGCGTGCTGTGTGTCAACGCTCCATGGCCAGGGTAGTATGCCACTGTTGGTGGCTGTGGCATTGTGCCCTATTGCTCTGTGCGATGTGTGTACATTGCTTGTAGTTGTTGACATGTACTGTGTGATGGGTGTGTGACACACTCATTGAATGTGCTCCTGTTCTGTCTCCCACCCCTAGGTCCCTGCAGGCCCTCCGGATTCAATTGCCATGCCACGCATCAGGTGCCTTTCCGCCCAAGGTGGCCGTTGTATTCCGTACAAATAAAACACAGGGCACAAACAGCAGTTAGTGAAAAAGGTGCATTTATTACAAACTGTGACATGTGATTGTGTGTAAGGTGATGACAAAAGTGGTGCGTGCAGTGACAATGAGCTGTCGGTCATGGCTGCGTGATGCTCAGGGTGTACCCACTGGTTCTATGTCCATAGTCCAACACACACATGCCATCCAGATGGCTGTGTGGAGTGGGATCGTAGTCCAAGTCAATGCAGTGGCTGGTCAAGGAAGGCTGGCGGAGGCTGGCTGGCTGCCTGCCTCACTTGCGTTTGGAGCGTGCGAAGTCCTCCCGGGAGATCTGCTTCCACTTCGGACGGCCCCTTCCACGTTTGCGAGGGGGTGCCTGCTTGCGACATGCTGGTGGTTGAGGTGTGCTCACTGGCTGTGGACGCAGGGGAACTGGACACTGCTGCTCCACCCTGCGCCCCGGCAGGTGGTGGCGGAGGGGGAGCTGCTGTCCCTGGCAGTGACCTCACCGCCACCACCAGCTGGCCCATGAGGTCCACGAGTTGGCCCATACGGGCGTCCATGGACCTCAGCACCCCCAGCACCTCACGCGTGTCTGAAGCAGACCGGACCCATTGTCCTTGGGCCTCTTCATAGGCCCCAAGGACTCTGGCCATTTGAGGCAGGGCATGGCTCCCAGGGGAGGCTGGCGTTTCCCTGACCCTGCTCCTCCTACCAGTCCTGCTGCCACCGGCCTGCCCACTAGCCACATTGCTCACCACGGTCCTCGCTGTGGCTCCCAGGGTGGATCCAGTCGGCCGGGCCACCACCTGCGCTGGGGCTGGTGCCAGCGAAGACGTGGTGGTGGTGGCGGCGGTGGTGGTCGGTGCGGCGATGGTGGCGGTTGCGGCAGTGGTAGTGGCCACAATGACCGTGGGTGTGGCCGCAACGACAGTGGCAGCAGGGGGCTGGGAATGTTCAGCAGCCCTGGATGATGGGTTGGTGGGTAGGAGGGGTCCTGGGGAGCGGCTGGGCCCTGCCACACCAGATGGGCCTGCTTGGTGGTCCGTGTCCGAAGAGGAGGACAGATCCTCCAGATCCGTGTGTCCTCGTTGGGGGCTTGTAGGCTGGCTGTGCTGGCTGCTGGCTCCATCCCCAGCATCCAGCAGTTCGTCACCTGTGGAGAGAATGAGATTTGTTATTGTGTTGCACCTGGCGAAGTATGTATTTGTCGTCTGACATTAACAGTTCGTGCAATCTCGTACATGGGTTTCCCGGAGGCGTGTGTGTGGCTGTAGCATTTGTAGTTGTGTGTGCTTGGCAATGGGACTGTGTGCTGTGCACATGTGGCATGGGACGGATTGGCCATGCCGATGGGTGTGTTGCTGTGCCCCTACTTATTGTGACTCTGGTGTATGCGGGCTCCTGGCCCATCCTGGGTCTGGTTTGTACTTTGCTTTTGGGGTTCAAATGGACCGCTTAGGAACGCATATGGCAACATGGGGGCCATGCCCCAGATTCGCATTTGGGAGGGAATATGCTTTTGGGGTTCAAATGGAACGCTTAGGAACGCATATGGCAACATGGGGGCCATGCCCCAGATTCGCATTTGAAAGGGAATATGCTTTTGGGGTTCAAATGGAACGCTTTAGGAACGCATATGGCAACATGGGGGCCATGCCCCAGATTCGCATTTGGGAGGGAATATGCTTTTGGGGTTCAAATGGAACGCTTAGGAACGCATATGGCAACATGGGGGCCATGCCCCAGATTCGCATTTGAAAGGGAATATGCTTTTGGGGTTCAAATGGAACGCTTAGGAACGCATATGGCAACATGGGGGCCATGCCCCAGATTCGCATTTGGGAGGGGATATGCTTTTGGGGTACATGCTGTGAGCCATGGGTGCCGAACGTGACATGTGTTGTGGCAGCATGACAGTGCATGGTTTGAGGTGTGTGCATGCTTGACATGGCCTGCATATTTGCTGTCTGTTGTGATTACTGGACATGGCATTGGACGCATCGTTATGAGTGAGTGATGGTTGTGTGCCAGCCAACGTATTGCAGTTGTCCCATCTCCTTGGTGTGCGTGCTGCCCTGTGCCATGTGCATCACTGCAGTGCTCGGGGGGTGTGGCCCATGTTGTGTGTTGTTGCTCACAGTGTGTCGTGCGCTTCATTGACTTCTGGCACATGGTTGGTCATGGGCATGTATCTTAGCGTGACTGCTGTATGTGTGGCAGCTGTGCGGATGACATGCCTTTCATGTGACTGGGACTGACGGATGGTATGGATGGTATGTTGTATGTGCATGGTGTGTCTGTGTGTTTGATGGGTTCAGTGGTGTTCGTGTGCATTTATGTTGTTCCGCTCTGTTGCGTCTAGTGTTGTTTGTCTTACATAGGCGTAGTTGTGGGGTGTGTGGTTGACAGGCAGTAGGGGCTACATGGACAGGACTTCAATGGTGTTTCGGTTGTGTGTGATGAGTTGCACAGTGGCTGCCGTGTGGTACTATATTCAGTGTGGCTTGTGCATGCAGACGTGGCTCCTTGGGTGTTGCTATGTATGTGATGGGTCATGTGGGGTGTGAGTCTGTTGTTCATGTCCGTGTGCACATTGTTCACTTGTTCGTGACGGTGGGCGGTGCTGCGTGTTCGTCTGCTACGTGACATGTCCCATGTGTTGGTCGTGTTATGGTCCTCATGCCTCCAGTAATCCAGCCCTGTCCAGTTTCCCACCTGCAAGTTGTTCGTGCGTGCACTGTACTGGATGCCACATGGCTCTAAGCGGGGGTGCTCCATGTTGCAGGTCTGTGGGGGTGGGGGTGTTGTGGGTCGTGGGGGTGGCTGGACACCCACTGACACCAATTGCTGTGGACCGTGATGTCTGCCTTTCGGCTGTCGTTGTGCACTGCGGTGGCTGACACGTGGCTGTGGGGTGTGGGGGATGCTCCTCCTTGCTGTGCTGTGGGACTAGGGGCCTGGTGTGTGTTGTACTTGGGCTGTCCACCGTCCCACCCACTGCACTTTGTGTTCCTGCCACTTACCTGTTACTTGTCGGTTAGTGCAGCTGTGGCGGACACATGGGTGTGGTGGGTGCTCGTTGTGGCGCTTCTGGCATATTTGGGGACCTGTTGGTGGTTACGTGGCTGGCTGAGTGTACACATGTCCCCACGTATGTTACAGTTGTTCGGTTTGGGCTGTGTGTGGTGGTGTCTGTTGCATGTGTGTGTGATGTGTTGTGTATTGTGTGCTGGACATGGGGGTGTTTGTCCCTGGGAGCTGTGGCATGGTGGTAGTGCATGTGAGTACATAGCGGTGTGCTGGTATACATTAGTTTGTACTTACCAGCCTCCACTCCCTCTGCTAATCCGGCGAGGATCTCCGGATGTATTATGACTCGCACCTTCTCCTCCCACGCTTTGAAGGTCTTAAAGAGCGCGGGATTCCCTCCGCCAGTGACGGCAGCCAGCTCTCTGTTTTTGCCCTCCTTCTTCTTGACCAGGCTCTTTACGTCATTCCAACGTTTGTTTATTTCACCTCTGTTCCTGGGCAGGGTCCCGACTGCATTGACCTGGTCTACGATCCGGTTCCACATTCTGTTTCTGGTGGCTAGTGGTGTGTGCTGGACCATGTTCCCATAGATTTGTGGGTACACCTTGATGATCTCGTCGACCATGACCGTCAGCTCAATGGGCGTGTACTTGGGCATTCTTTGTGGTGCCATGGTGTTTGTGGTGCTGGTGCGGTGTGTGTTGTGTAATGTGCAGGGGGTTTGTGGTGCCGGTGTTTGGTGGTGGTGGTGGTGGTGGTGGTGGTAGTGATGTGTGCGTTTCTGTGGTGTGCTGCTGTCCTTGCTGTGTCACTGTGTCCTCTCCTCTCCTCTCTGGTTTGCAATGTAGCAAGGGGTTGTGGTCTGTGGGAGTGCTGCTTTTGTACTCACCTATGTGGGTGTGTCCTCATGGTCTGTTGTTTTCAGGTGTGTTGTGTCTGGGGTTCTGGCCTTTGTATTATTTGTTTGTCCGGGGGTGTTTTCGGGATGTGTACTGTGCTTGTGTATTTGTGCGTGCCTTGCTGTGTGGACTTGTTGGCCATGTTGTGTGCTATTGGTTTTGTGAGCGGATGGTTTCTGTGCAGGTACGTGGGCGCCATGGCTTCTGCCGTGTCGATTCTCATCGGCGTTCTTTGCGCTGGCGGGCGGTATATTTGTGGTTTTTCCGCGCTCATGGCGGTGCGATCGTAATTTCACGTGCGGTGTGTCGGCCGTGAGGGCGGGCGGTTTTGTGTTGTCGTGCGTGTTTCCGTCCGTGGCGGGAGGTTTGACTCCGACTCGGACGTTGGCGGGCGGTATTTTGTGTGTTTTTTCCGCCGATGGCGGTTTTCGGTTTGTGTAATCGTAATGGCGTGGTCGGTGTTCAGACGGTGTGTGCGGGCGGATTTTTGCCGCTTCCATGCCTGGCGGATTTTTTTACGCCGGGTATCGTAATGGGCCCCTTAATTATTAGTTATTTATTATTCTTTGTTGAATTGATAATTATGTAAGTTGCATAAATATACTTTTAAGATATATTTTTGGTGTGGGTTGTTGGGTTTTTAGGGGTACAAGGTGGGAAGTTAAATAAAAAATAATTTATTGATAACTATTAATTTGTGATTAATTATTTAATTGATATTTAAGTAAATTGTGAAATTATCATATTTGTTCAGTTATATTTTAGGTGTGGGTTTTTAGTTTGAAAGCTATAGGTGGGAAGTTATTTAAGTAATACATTTAAAATGATTTATTCATTTATTAAAAAATGTGTTATTTATTATGTAATATGTTATTAGTGTTATGCTTTTTAATTTCAATTACATTTTAATTATTGGCTGTTATGATTGTGAGACTATATTGTGGTATTTTAATTACATTTATATTATTTATTTTCATTGATAATAATTATTAAAATTTATAATGATTATATAATTTGTTTAGTTTTTGTTACAATTTAGACATTTAATTTTAAAATGTAAATATTTATATTTTTTGTTATTTAATAGAGTTGTTAAAATATGCTATTTGTTTGAAGTGAACTACTCTCTCTCTACTGTTGCACCAACTGGAGTGGGAATAGTAAATTTTACACCTCCAGAGTCTAACGCTTTCCCTACTGTTGCACCAACTGGAGAGGGAATAGTAAACTTCACCCCTCCTGAGTCCAACGCTTTCCCTACTGTTGCACCAACTGGAGTGTGATTAGTACATTTTACCCCTCCTGAGGCCAATGTTTTCCCTACTGTTGCACAGACTGGAGTGAGAATAGTAAATTTTACCCCTCCTGAGTCCAACGCTTTCCCTACTGTTGCACCGACTGGTGTGGGAATAGTGCATTTTACCCCTCCTGAGTCCAATGCT
Organism: Calotriton arnoldi; assembly: GCA_963921515.1. NCBI lineage: Eukaryota > Metazoa > Chordata > Amphibia > Caudata > Salamandridae > Calotriton > Calotriton arnoldi. Next base: position 287,604 of record CAWUFW010005732.1, on the reverse strand, counting down.
TTCCCTACTGTTGCACAGACTGGAGTGGGAATAGTTAATCTTATACCTCCTGACTCCAACGCTTTCCCTACTGTTTCACTGAATGGAGTGGGAATAGAACATTTTACCCCTCCTAAGTCCAACTTTTTCCCTACTGTTGCACCGACTGGAGTGGGAATAGTACATTTTACCCCTCCTGAGTCCAACGCCTTCCCTGCTATTGTATAAATTGGAAGGGATTAGTATATTTATTATATATAGAGTTTAATACTTTTATTAATAGTGTTTAAATATATATTATGGGTTGAAGTATTTAATTATATATTTTTATATATATACATTTTTGTAAATTTTAAGATATGTTTAGTAAAACATATTTTTATATATTGTTTGCTTATTATGTAAAATATAATTGGAAATATTTTTTATTTTTGCAGTTCATTTGTTGTATGTACTTTTTATTTTTGTATGCGTATGTGTATGTAAATATATACGTATCTACATATCTATATCTGTATATATATATATTATCTACTGGCGGTCGCCAGTAGATAGTTATAGTTAGGACATATTTTCCATAGGAAATCCGTGACATTCTATTTGAAATAACTCTTGCGTCGGTTGACGAATTTTCGCGAAATTTTCAAACTTTATGGCCCGCTCCGGTCCGCTCCTACCCTGAAAGTTTCGGGTGATTCGTAAAGCGGGGGCCGAGAAAAAGGGGGTCCCAAAACTTGTTTTCCCATTCATTTTCCCATAGGAAACTTTAGCCACGGTTACAGCCCGAACTGCTGAACGGAATTACACCAAATTTGGCAAAGAGGTAGTTCTTGGTTCAGAAAGAACCCTTTTTGTTAAATGGTGTAAATCCGTTCAGTAGTTCCTGTGAAAATCAAAATGAATTCACATATATATCTATGGCCGCGTCGGATTCGCACACCCTCCCGATCACGAGCTGCATGCTAATTGGCTGTCAACACTCCAAATCAGGAAGTGTTGGCAGCCATTTTGTCCCTTGGTAGAACCGAGGGACAGAAACAAGTGCGCAAAACGCACAAAGGGGGCAGGGTAGAAACACCCTGACTCCCTAGGTCTGCTCAGGGGTCCCACAAGGACCCCTGGGCAGAAAAAGCATTTTTTTAAATCGGCAGGATGCGCTCAGGGTGCGCGGATCCTGCCGAAAAAAAATCAAAGCGCAGTCTCCCGCGCTCGATGCAAATTTGCCCCCGGGTAGCCCAAGTCCCGGGGGCATGCGGGGGTGGGTTTATTGTTTATATGGGGGCCTCTAAGGCCTCCCAAGCCCCGGGGACTGCCACCCCCGGGCTTAATAAAAATGGTGCGGGAGGGCTCTCCTGCTCTCCCGCAGCCCCGGGGACCGCCACCCCCGGGGCTTCTTTTTAAAATTTTAAATAACGTGTGGGGGCTCCAGCCCCCCACACGCCCAGGAGACCACCACCTCCCGGGGCACATAGAAAATAAATGTGGGGGTCCGTTACGGACTTCCAGAGCCCCGGGGACCACCACCTCCCCGGGCTGTGCAATTCAAGGGAGGGGGCGCGCGGCCCCCTCCTGGAGCCCTTGATGGTTCTGGGGACCGCCACCCCCAGGGCCGGCTCCTTCAGTGTCCCGGGTGCCTACCCCGGGACACTGTAGTTTGCTATGACAGGACGGGAGCCTCGCGGCTCCCGTCCTGTCATAGCAAACTGCTTTGGATATTGGAAGAGAGAGCAGGGAAACCTGCTCTCGCCTCCAATATCCAAAGCACATTGCTTTTCCACATGGGGAGCTGCATCTTAGCAGCTCCCATGTGGAAAAGCAATGCCGGCTCCCAAGGGACGCGGGAGCCGGCGGGACTGTGGGGGATTGGGGACCCCCACAGTCCCCAACGGAGAGGGCCAGCCCCGGGGATGGGGTCCCGGGGCAAGTAGTGGCTCGGGAGGGGGCCACGCGGCCCACCTCCCCCAAAAAAAAAAAAAAATTGAAAAAAAAAAGGAAAGGCCGGCCCTGGGGATGGGGTCCCCGGGCCTTAAATGGCCTGAGGAGGGGGCCACGCAGCCCCCTCCAAATATTTAAAAATTAAAAAAGAGGGCATGCCCCGGGGATGGGGTCCCCGGGGCCAATATAGGCCCAGGAAGGGGGCCACGCGGCCCCTTCCCGTTTTATTTTAATTTTTAAAAAAATGAAAATTCTCATGCCCCGGGGATGGGGTCCCCGGGGCCAAAAGAGGCCAAGGGAAGGGGGCCACGCAGCCCCCATCCATACAAAAAAAAAAAAAAAGACCGGCATCGTGCCGGAGGCCCCGCCCCACCCTGCAGCAGTCTGCAAACGCGTCCCTGGCGCGTTTGCAGATGGGGAACGATTTCCCTTGAATACTGGGGATCCTTGGGGGCCAACTAGCCCACCAGGAACCTCCAGTATGCGCTAGGGGCTGCGTTGCAGAGAGGTGTACAGAGGCCACGCCCCTTTGACACCTCTCTGCAACGCAGCTCTGTGGTGCTTTTTGGAGGTACATGGTGGCTAGTTGGACTCCAGGGACCCTCAGGATTCAAGGGGACTTAATCCCCCAACTTAAAATGCGCCACGGGGCGCGTTTGCACAGTGGTGAAGGGAGGGGCGGAGCTTCAGGTGACATGTGTGCAAACAGGCCCCGTGGCGCATATTAAGATGGGGAATTAAATCCTCTTCAATCCTGAGGGTCCCTGGGGCCAACTAGCCCACCAGGTACCTCCAGTAAGCGCCACGGAGCTGCGTTGCAGAGTGTTGTAAAAGGGGCGTGGCCTCTGTACACCTCTCTGCAACGCAGCCCCTGGCGCATGCTGGAGGTTCCTGGTGGGCTAGTTGGCCCCTAGGGACCCTCAGGATTGAGGAGGAATTAATTCTCCAACTTAAAACGCGCCACAGGGCGTGTTTGCAGACATGTCACCTCAGGCCCCACCCCTTCCTTCACCATTGTGCAAATATTCCTCTAAAATCAACCGAACTACGAATTCCGATTTACTCACCTGTTATCAGGAGAGACCTCAGTGCTGCATCTTTGAGCCCAGTACTGATCCTGAAAAGTAATTTTAACCGTACTTACCAGTAACTTGAATTTCCTTCCATAGGCTAACATTGACTGGTTTCACTTGGAAATTCTTCTAAGTGTGGAGTTTTGGAACTTTATAATATTTCTCTAAAATCAGCCGAACTATGAATTCCGATTTACTCACCTGTTATCAGGAGAGAACCCAGTGCTGCATCTTTAGCCCAGCACTGACCTTGAAAAGTAATTCTAACCGTACTTACCAGTATCTTGAATTTCCTTCCATAGGCTAACATTGACTGGTTTCACTTGGAAATTCTTCTAAGTGTGGAGTTTTGGAACTTTATAATATTTCTCTAGAATCAGCCGAACTATGAATTCCGATTTACTCACCTGTTATCAGGAGAGAACCCAGTGCTGCATCTTTTAGCCCAGCACTGACCCTGAAAAGTAATTCTAACCGTACTTACCAGTAACTTGTATTTCCTTCCATAGGAATCCATTGTCTGGTTTTCAGCAGAAAAGTTTGTGTCGATTTTCACAAACTACAAATATTCCTTAAAAATCGCCTGTATGACTTAAACGCATTCTTTCAATTGTTTACAGGAGATGCACCAGTGCTGGATCCAGGATCCACCACTGAGTAAGAAAAAGTAACGATAACACTACTTACCTGCTAAGTGAATTTCCTCCCATAGGATAACATTGGTGATTCTATGTGAAAAAGTTTCTAAGTGTCAACTTTTAAAATACAATAATATTCCTTAAAAATCACTACTGTAACCAAAACGCTTTTACTCAACTGTTTACAGGAGATGTCCCAGGACTGAATCTAGGATCCAGTCCTGTGGTGAGAAAAGTAATCCATAAAGTAACTAATTGCATTTAAATAGAAATACACATTGAGCTCAATGTTGCATTGTGTTTGAAATTGTGTTGCCCATTGCAACAACTGTAACTACTGTACTTAAAAGCCTATTGCCTATTTGCAAAGTATTTAAACTAAAGTAATTCATTCTGAGAAAGTATATTTTGTAATGTAATGTATAATGTAATTACAATGTAATTTAAAAAATAAAATATCTAAAAATAAATAGTTGAAAAAATGTTGTAAATCAGTATCAAAAAATTAATATAACAATTAATACAATTAAAAATTGTCATTTACAAAACCTTTGAAATTCACTGAAAAAAACCATAGGTTTCAGGCACGTTATAGTTAGAAATTAGCATTTAAAAACCTTACAAATTCACTGAAAAAACCATAGGTTTCAGGCACGTTATAGTTAGAAATTAGCATTTAAAAACCTTTGAAATTCACTGAAAAAACCATAGGTTTTAGGGACAGTTATAGTTAGTTGGACATTGCACTCGTACAAAACCCGTGAAATTCCCCGTTATAGTTAGTTCAGCTAACTATAACTCGCGCCCGCAATTCACTGCTGATGACGTCACATATTACATCACTCATGACATGGTCAGTGACATCACTGATGACATCACTGATGACATCTCAAATGACATCACTGATGACATCATCCATGTGATAATTTCATGCATCTTCTCACACCCTAATATAACTTTTGATACACCCACTCTTATTTACAGACTGCCATTCGCAAAACCATACACACTCCAATACCAATAACTATATACCCACTCACTGATTCTTAGGTCTACACACACACATCTACTCACTCACCCGTCCAGTCACTCATACTTACAGTCACTCAGTACAGGACTATCATATGCACTCATACACCTATATAAACACTCACACACCGCCACTCATCCATAGAGGTACTCACACACCTAGTCAGTCATGCAAAAAATTAATCACACACCCATTTACTCACCTATAGAGTTATACACACACCAGCTCACTTAGTCATACAAATACTAGCACATTCTTACGCTCTTATACAATAACTGATACAAGCACACACGCATCCATACAGCCACTCTCACAATCACACACTCTCACTTATAGCCTTTTAAATACTCTAACACACATATATACTGCCTTTTACATATGTAGTTACTCGCACATGTACCACTGAGATATACATTCACTCACTAACACACCCATACACACAATCACCACCCAAGCAGTCCATCACAGATGCACTCTTCAAATCATGCACCCAGTGAATCACCCACTCACACATCTATGTACAGAGTCGCACACACCCCACCCACACAAACACTCAGGCACCCATACAGATACTCAGACAACGAATCAATAACTCATATAGACACTCATGTAGCTAGTCACAAACCCATGCAGCCACTTACACAGCAACAGACAGACGGATACAGACATTCACCCAGTTTAGTCACTAACCCATGCATTCAGTAAGATACGTTTAATCACTCACTTATACAGTTAGTCACGCACCTACTAAATCATCCATACAGACACTTATACACCCACTCATTCTTCAATATGCCTTTCCCTATATACATTAAAAATATTTAAACTTTACAGAAACACAGTCACTAGATGATGTCATCAGTGATGTCATTTGAGATGTCATCAGTGATGTCACTGACCATGTCATGAGTGATGTAATATGTGACGTCATCAGCAGTGAATTGCGGGGAGCGAAGTTATAGTTAGCTGAACTAACTATAACGGGGAATTTCACGGGTTTTGTACGAGTGCAATGTCCAACTAACTATAACTGTCCCTAAAACCTATGGTTTTTTCAGTGAATATATATATATATATATATATATATATATATAGCTATTTTTATAGATATATAGCTATATATATATTCTTGTTATATTGGTAAATTAAAAACAAAAATTGATAATTATATTATTAGTTAAAATTAATATTTTTTTAATCGTTTTACATTATATATGTGTAAATAAACATACACACTTTCAAATATATATTAATGTTATATGTTAAAATATTTAAAATGTACCTATTTAAACTATATATATATAGTAAAAACTGTATTTTTGTATATATTTTTCAGATATTAGTGCAAAACGATATTTTCCCCCGCTATTTTTGCACTTACTATTATATGTATAGAATTTTTTTGGGTGATCCATATTTCTTACACAATATTTCGTATCACGATAATTATGATTTCAATATTCTGCCAGTGAACCATATGAGGCATCAAACTGCATGTCTAAGCTCTGTAAATAAGAGAGTTTGTCTTTACCTATTTTATGATGCCCAGTTTACCAATCTGCAGATGAATGAAAGGCTGAGTTCTCCTTGCCAGAATTTGATCAGGTGACCTGCAGCTCCTCACCTGCTTCAGATGTGAATGTTAAACTCGCTGAGCCAATATGCTTATTGTAGATGACTGGCCGAAATCTGCAATTTAGTATACTACCTCCATCTGCTAAGATGGCACAACACATGTGTAGGAAAGTAGGATCTGTTCTTATGGTTACCCCCACTTTTTGCTTGATGTCTCACTGTTTTTGACTAGTCTAACTGGGATTCTGCTAATCAGGACCCCAGTCTATCTGCTTTCTCCCTTAAATTGACATACATGTAATTTGGTACACTCCAGATTGGATACTGGGGTACCCTTATCAGTCCCTAGTATATGGTACCCATGTACCCAGGGCATAGGTACCCCAGATGCCTCCCATGGTCTGAAGCATGTAATATGCCGTCCATGAGAGGCCATACAAAATGGAACTCCAGGTCTGCTACTGCAACCTGTGTAAGCTGGTGCTTGCACCACTTACTTTAGATATAGGTTCACTATATCTAGTGGTCACTACACTTAAAACTTATAAGTCACCCCTATAGCAGGCCTTAACAATCCTTAAGGCAGGGTGCTGGGTTTTAGTGAGAGGGAGCCCCTCTGCAGCCTTCGGAGACCATTCTCCCGGGTTGTCTGTGACTCAGCTGGACATATAGGTAGAGGTGCATTATAACCTCGCGGTAAAGGCTATCTCGAAAACTGCTGCATAGAAACATATCGTGTTTGGTATCAAACACCTTGGAATCATACCTCCACACCAGTAACTGGTTTGGGACGTATGATTCCACCCTTCAGAAGCGAGCTTCGTGGGGTCACTGGTCTACCCGGTGCCAGCCTTCTCGACCCGGACAGCACAAAATGGATGCTGCCGACATGAGGCACATTTCTGCCCTTCTGCTGCTGAGCCAAGCTCGAGCAGAGGAAGGCAGCACAATAGGCAGCCTGTCACAGGGAGGTGTGACCTCCTCCCAGACAGGGTTTAGTGTATTGGGGCTGGGTGGGTGCACTCTGAGAGGGCCTGAAAGTCTGCACCTGGGGCACATTTGGTGTCCCTGTGCATAGTCCAGCTCAAACCAGCTCTGGAAGCCATTGGCTCCGGCTCTGGCACAAAACTGGACAAAGGACATGGGTGTAACCACCCCTCTGTCCTGCCCCTCCCCTAGGAGGGTCCCTTGAATCTGTCCAACCCTCTCCCGTTGGTACAGAAGGGCTTACCTAGCTGTAAGACTTTGGATTTTACGTGGACAAGACTCTACAAGAAGAAACCACTGACCTTCGACCGTCTGGACACGCTGGACTTCGCTGGACCTCGACTGGGCTCGACTTCGTTCCCCTTTCCGTCCGAAGCTGAGTTGGTGCCTGTGCTCCATACAGGCTCTGTGCAGGACCTGTGGTGCACTAAAGAGAACTGAAGAATCTCCCTTGGAGTGAAGGAGTCACTCCCCTGCATTCGCAGGCACCTAACCGCAACTGACCGGTCTGCTACTCCTGAGCTCCTGTGGACTCCGAAGATTTCAGCAACACAGGAGGTGGGTTTCCAAAGGTCCTTGAGGTTGATCTGCCCTCTCACCCAGTTTGAGGCCAGTATCCCTCGTGGGGACTGCATACTCCGAACCCATGAGGACCCCGTCGATTTGCAAGTGCATATGCTTGTTGGAAATTCCTGAGCTTGTGAATTGGACTCCATGTAGTACTGACCCTGAGCAGTATTTGCACCAAACAACTCCAGCCTTCTCACACCGAGTGCTCCGTGGGCTGGTACTTTGCAATCTTGCTTGAGGTCCCCTCGCGACTCCTGGTAATTCGTCCTATGGGTCCTCCTGAGGGTCATCTTGATTTCTGTTGGGCTCTCCTGGTTGCTCCAGACGTGCCCTGACTCTCCATTGCTTGGGAAGTACCCTGGACCTTGCTGGTTCACACCGTAACCTGCTTGACTTTCCTGCGTGGGTTGCTTTTGCCAAGGCTTGTTGGTGCTCCCGCCGGACACCGACCCCTCAGCATTCGACATCCTTCGTGGGACAGCTCACCTCTGGCTCCAGGTCATCCTTGACCTCTCCTGGTCCTCGTGGCTGCAGAGTCAAGCATCCCTTCTTCGCACCTGAAGCACCCGACATCGGTGGGCATTCATCTACTGAGCCCCTGGTCACTCTGGAGTGACCCAGACTCTGTCCCCTCCGCTTTCAGGTTCCTTCCTTCCTGAATCCAGGCTTGGATTCCACCGGACCCTTTTCACCTTCACGGCAGCAATACTTCTTTGCAGCTCTCCATTGAGAACGACGGCAGTTTCGGACGCCACTTCAGACCTATGCACCCGGCTCCTCTGGGATAGGTAACTCGGGTATCACGGTATCCACGGGTGGGGTGGCTCTTCAAACTCTTAAGTTCCAACGGGTTCGCTCGAAGTCGTCCTAGAAGGGTCCTTAACCTGTAAAAGCGTAACTGCGACTTCCCCATAGAATTGTACAGAGCCAGCGGTCGTGTTCCCACACTGCACCCGGCCTCCGTGGGATCCCTGTCTACTCACCTTGGGTGGTTCCTTGCTCCAGACCTTGTCTTGATCCCAGTTGTGACTGTTATACCACTAATTTAGTATATGGTTTGGTCTCCCCCTGGAGCCCACTGTGTATTGTGCTACTTACAACTGTTCTATTGATCTTGTATTGTGTGATTTGTGTTCTATCCTCGTGTAGAGGATAGTAGAGTGTGTTATATTAATAAATACATATTTTTATATAACTACTGTGTGGTTCCCCTTCATTTAGTCATTCAGGAGGTGATATTCAGGTAAAACAAGCTGCTTTACATTCCTTCAAGATTAAGCCTGAAGGCTGTTCTCTACAGCTACCACTAGGGTAGCTTTCTGAAGGTTATCTTTGACCTCATACATCATAAGGGTCGTTTGGACTGGTGCAAGGTGCCCACTTTAATTAGTGGACAGCATATACCAGGCCAACTTCTCACATTGGTGTGCAGCGGTTGGGATTGAAGCTTGCTATTGTTTTACCAGATAAATCGCATTGAGTGATTAACTGAAAACAACTAAAGTATTAGGCACATATAATACTTCAAGATTAGAATAAGTAAGTTCTACTGAACTTGGGGTTGGGTAAGTCAAGGGTCTAGCACACCCTTTCTCCAGCCTAAGAGAGTTTAGTTCCCACTAGGTTAGGTAGGTGCATATACCACACCACACTTAGTATGTCTTCTAAAGGAGAAGCCAGTGGCTCTCTGCCTTCTAGGTACAATGGTTTCACATTTCAGGATTTGAAAGCCATGTGTGCTTCTAGGAAGCTGAAGACAGGGAGAAATGCCAACACCCAACGTCTCATTAAGCTGTTACTCTTAGATGACCTTAGAAAGACCCCAGGGTCAGATGAGGTAGAAAGAGTGGGTGGGGCAGGGAATGAGGACAGGCCAGGAAGTGAAACCTTTTTTGACCTAGAATCAACCCTGACCAGGAGGATCAAAATGATTCCCACCTGGACAACTTAGATCTTCCAGGAGGTGGGGGAGAAGGCCCCAGTGGCCCTCTCTTTACTCCTCCAGGAAAAGTGCAGAGTTTACCCAGGAGATCTAGATCTCCCTCTGCTGGAGCTCACCATTCAGGAACTTCTATGGGGACCTCCATATCCCATAAGAGAGATAGCTCTTATGACAGAGAGTGCCAATTTATAGAGCTTGAGAAAGTCAAGCTTAGGCTCAGGCAAGAGCAATTGGCACTAGATAAGGAATCCTTGGAACTCCAGAAGGCTAGGAAGAGATTGGGACTAGAGTCCCATGGTGGCAGCAACAGTTTCCTAGGATTAAGGAGTATACTTATGATCATAGGAACCTGAGCAAGATAGTCCCTCCATACCATGGTGGGGATGACATCCACAAATGGATAACTGCTTTAGAGAGGGCCTGTAAGGTGCAGAAGGTCCCTCAAGAGCAGTGGGCAGCGATCTTGTGGCTCTCCTTTGCTGACAAAGGTAGAGATAAGTTCCTCACTGTTAGAGAAGAGGATGCTGACAACTATTCAGTCCTGAAGAGTGCTCTCATTGATGGGTTTGACTTAACCACTGAACAGTACAGGACACCCAGAAGGCACAGACTCAGGACTGGGTAGACTTTGTAGATTGTGTTACTAAGGCTCTGGAAGGCTGGTTACTTGGCAGCAAAGTGAATGATTTCAAGGGATTGTACAATTTGATTATGAGGGAGCAGATCCTTAATAATTGCCAGAATCAGTTGTTGCATCAGTACCTGGTTGACTCTGATCTGACTTCTCCCCAAGAATTGGGAAAGAAAGCAGATAGATGGGTCAGAACCAGGGTGAAGCAGAAAAACCAGACCACAGGTGGTGGACAAAAGAAGCAAGATGCTAAACCAGCAGATAAAGGTGGGGAGAAGGATAAAGACCAGAAGTCTTCTTCAGGGCCCCAAAAACCTGCATCTGGGGGTGAGTCACAATCTAACAAGGGAAAAGGCAGAAAGAAACCTTGGTGCTTCCTGTGTAAGGAGAAAACACATTGGCCTAGAGATGCCAAGGGCCAAAGATCCTCCTACCACCACCACTGCCCCTAAGGCAACTGTTGCCCCTAGTTGAGCTCCAAGTGGTGGTACAGGGAACAAGGGTATAGTAGGGTTAACCCTGGGATCTGAGGTGGGTTCTGGCCTAGTCAGAACTCCAGCTCAGCCTGTTTTAGTCTGTGATGAAGGCATGGATATTGCCTTCCTATTTGTAAGTCCCAGTAATCTGGGCAAATACAGACAACAGCCCTTAATAAATGGTAAGGAGGCCATGGCATATAGGGACACAGGAGCCAGTGTCACAATGGTGACTAAGGATCTTGTGAGCCCTGACCAGATCATACTTGGTGAGATGTACCAAGTGACCAATGCTAGCAATGTCAGGACAGACCAATCCTTGGCAGTTGTTAATTTCAGCTGGGGAGGGGTAACTGGCCCTAAGAAGGTTGTGGTTAGCTCAGACCTCCCTGTGGAATGCTTGTTGGGCAATGATTTGTAAACTTCAGCATGGGCTGAAGTGGAACTCAGGACATATGCAACAATGTTGGGCATCTCTGCAGATGTGTTTGCTGTGACTAGGTCACAGGCAAAAATGTCTTCCACTGAACAGGCCCTGGATCCTGGAACAATGGACCAGGTGCCTTCCAAGAGAAGGAGCAGTAGCGGTAAGACAGTGTCTTCTCCACAGACTCAGAGTGAGGATCAGTCTCCTGAGGAAGATGATCCCGGTCCCTGTGAAGGAACTGTCTCAGAGGAACTTGAACCTGATCCGGTTGAGTTCTTGGGGACAGGGGGCCCTTCCAGGGCAGAACTGAGTCAGGAGCAGCACAGCTGCCCCTCTCTTGAACCCCTCAGACAGCAAGCTGCTGCTGAGGCTGCTGGGAGTGCCAGTGGGTCCCACAGGATCTACTGGGATGAATGACTCCTTTACTCAGAGGGCAGAGACCCCAAGCCTGCTGCTACCAGGAGGTTGGTCATACCTCTGAAGTTTAGGGGCTTCCTACTGACACTGGCACATGATATCCCTTTAGCAGGACACCTAGGCCAAAGTAAGACTTGGGACAGGCTTGTCCCTCACTTTCACTGGCCTCACATGTCAGAGGACACAAAGGAGTTTTGTCGCTCCTGTACCACCTGTCAAGCCAGTAGTAAGGCAGGTGGTACCACAAAGGCCCCCCTGATACCACTACCTGTGGTGGGAGTTCCCTTTGAGAGGGTTGGGAGTGACATAATTTTTCCCATGGATCCTCCAACTGCATCTGGGCACAGATATATTCTAGTGGTGGTGGACCATGCTACTAGGTGCCCAGAAGCCATACCCCTTAGAACCACCACAGCTCCTGTGGAGGCCAGGGCCCTCCTGGGAATTTTTTCCAGAGTGGGTTTCCCTAAGGAGGTTCTAACTGACAGAGGGGCAAACTTCATGTCCAGTTACATTACTGCTATGTGGAAGGAGTGTGGAGTAAATTACAAATTTACCACACCCTATCACCCACAATGCAATGGGTTAGTTGGGAGATTCAACAAAACCCTTAAGGGCATGATCATGGGCCTCCCAGAAAAGCTTAGGTGAAAATGGGATGTCCTGTTGCCCTGCCTTCTCTTTGCCTACAGAGAGGTTCCTCAGAAGGGGGTTGGCTACAGCTATTTTGAACTTCGGTTTGGACATCCAGTTAGGGGTCCCTTATGTTTAGTGAAGGAGGGATGGGAGTTACCTCTCAAACCACCTAAGCAAGACATAGTGGACTATGTACTTGGTCTTCGCTCCAGGATGGCTGAGTATATGAAGAAGGCAAGCAAAAACCTTGAGGCTAGCTAAGAATTACAGAAAGCTTGGCATGACCAAAAGGCTGTGCTGCCTGTGAACCAGTCAGGACAGAAGGTTTGGGTGTTGGAGCCTGTGGCCTCAGCAGCTCTCCAGGACAAGTGGAGTGGACCCCATACCATCCTTGAGTAGAAGGGAGAGGTCACCTACCTGGTGGACCTTGGAACTACCAGGAGCCCCCACAGGGTGCTCCATGTAAACAGGCTCAAGCCATATGTTGACAGGGTAGACATGGGCTTGCTCATGGCTACTGATGAGGGACAGGAGGAAGAGAGTGACCCACTCCCTGATCTCCTCTCACAGAACCCTGATGATGGCTCAGTTGATGGTGTAGCCTTGGCAGGCAGCCTCACTGAGCAGCAACAGACGGATTGCAGGAAGGTCCTCAATCAGTACAGACATATGTTCTCCCTGACTCCTAGTCAGACCACTTGGTGTACCCATGAAGTGGACACAGGTGAAAGTCTGCCTGTTAAAAATACGATTTACAGGCAACCTGACCATGTCAGGGACTGCATCAGGACTGAGGTCCAAAAGATGCTGGAATTGGGAGTCATTGAACCCTCAGATAGCCCTTGGGCTACTCCAGTGGTCCTGGTACCCAAACCTCATACCCAGGGTGGTAAGAGAGAAATGAGGTTTTGTGTGGACTACAGGGGGCTCAATGCAGTCACTAGGACTGATGCTCATCCTATTCCTAGGGCAGATGAGCTCATTGATACTTTGGCCTCAGCCAAGTTCTTGAGTACATTTGACCTCGCAGCTGGATGTTGGCAAATCAGACTAGCTGAGGATGCCAAACCCAAAACAGCATTTTCAACCCCTAGTGGGCACTATCAATTTGTGGTAATGCCCTTTGGTTTGAAAAATGCACTTGCCACATTTCAAAGATTGGTGAATAAAGTTCTCACAGGCCTGAAAGACTATAGTGCTTATCTTGATGATATTGCTGTCTTTAGTTCCACCTGGGAGGATCACCTGGTCCACCTAAGAAATGTTCTGGAGGCCCTGCAAAAAGCAGGCCTCATTATCAAGGCCACCAAGTGCCAGATAGGGCAGAGTAAGGTTGTGTACCTGGGCCACCTTGTGGGTGGAGGCCAGGTTCAACCTTTGCAGAGCAAAATCCAGACCATCATGGACTGGGTTGCTCCAACTACCCAGACTCAGGTCAGAGCTTTCTTGGGCCTGACTGGGTGCTACAGGAGGATTGTTAAGGGATATGGATCCATAGTGACCCCTTAAATGATCTGACCTCTAAAAGAATGCCTAAGAAAGTTCAGTGGACAGTTAGCTGTCAAAAGGCATTTGATGACCTGAAGCAGGCCATGTGCACTGCTCCCATTCTGCAAAGTCCTGACTATTCCAAACAATTCATTGTTCAAACTGATGCATCTGAGTTGGGGGTAGGGGCTATTTTATCACAACTGAATGAAGAGGGTCAGGATCAGCCAGTAGCTTTTATAAGCAGAAGGCTGACCCCCAGAGAGAAACGTTGGTCAGCTATTGAGACGGAAGCCTGTGCTGTGGTTTGGGCATTGAAGAAGTTGAGGCCATACTTGTTTGGCACTCACTTCATTGTTCAGACAGACCATAAGCCCTTCTTATGGCTAAAACAGATGAAGGGTGAAAACCCCAAACTTTTGAGGTGGTCCATTTCCCTACAGGGGATGGACTATTCAGTGGAACATAGACCTGGGAGTAACCATGCCAATGCAGATGGACTCTCCAGATTTCCACTTAGAAAATGAAGACTCAATTGGTCTAGGTTAGTCTCATGTCCTTTCGTTTGGGGGGGGTTGTGTAGGAAAGTAGGATCTGCTTCTTATGGTTACCCCCACTTTTTGCTTGATGTCTCACTGTTTTTGACTAGTCTTGACTGGGATCCTGCTAATCAGGACCCCAGTCTATCTGCTTTCTCCCTTAAATTGACATACATGTACTTTGGTACACTCCAGATTGGATACTGGGGTACCCTTATCAGTCCCTAGTATATGGTACCCATGTACCCAGGGCATAGGTACCCCAGAGGCCTCCCATGGGCTGAAGCATGTATTATGCCGCCCATGAGAGGCCATACAAAATGGAACTCCAGGTCTGCTACTGCAACCTGTGCAAGCTGGTGCTTGCACCACTTACTTTAGATATAGGTTCACTATATCTAGTGGTCACTACACTTAAAACTTATAAGTCACCCCTATAGCAGGCCTTAACAATCCTGAAGGCAGGGTGCTGGGTTTTTAGTGAGAGGGTGCCCCTGAATGAGCAGAGCCCCTCTGCAGCCTTCAGAGACCATTCTCCCGGGTTGTCTGTGACTCAGCCGGACATATAGGTAGAGGTGCATTATAACCTTGCGGTAAATGCTATCTCGAAAACGGCTGCATAGAAACATATCGTGTTTGGTATCAAACACCTTGGAAGGTGGGAGGTATGATTCCACCCTTCAGAAGCGAGCTTCGTGGGGTCACTGGTCTAACCGGTGCTAGCCTTCTCGACCCGGACAGCACAAAATGGATGCTGCCGACCAGAGACACATTTCTGCCCTCCTGCTGCTGAGCCAAGCTCGAGCAGAGGAAGGCAGCACAATAGGCATCCTGTCACAGGGAGGTGTGACCATCTCCCAGACAGGGTTTAGTGTATTGGGGCTGGGTGGGTGCACTCTGAGAGTGCCTGAAAGTCTGCACCTGGGGCACATTTGGTGTCCCTGTGCATAGTCCAGCTCAAACCAGTTCTGGGAGCCATTGGCTCCTGCTCTGGCGTGAAACTGGACAAAGGACATGGGTGTAACCACCCCTCTGTCCTGCCCCTCCCCTAGGAGGGTCCCCTGAATCTGTCCAACCCTCTCCCGTGGGTACATAAGGGCTTACCTGGCTGGAAGACTTTAGATTTTACGTGGACAAGATTCTACAAGAAGAAACCACTGACCTTCGACCGTCTGGACACGCTGGACTTCGCTGGACCTCGACTGGGCTCAACTTCGTCCCCCTTTCTGTCCGAAGCTGAGTTGGTGCCTGTGCTCCATACAGGCTCCGTGCAGGACCTGTGGTGCACTAAAGACAACTGAAGAATCTCCCTTGGAGTGAAGGAGTCACTTCCCTGCATTCGCAGGCACCTAACCGCAACTGACTGGTCTGCTACTCCTGAGCTCCTGCAGACTCCGAATATTTCAGCAACACAGGAGGTGGGTTTCTGAAGGTCCCTGAGGTCGATCTGCCCTCTCACCGAGATTGAGGCCAGTATCCCTCGTGGGGACTGCATAATCCGAACCCCTGTGCACCACGTCCATTTGCAAGTGCATATGCTTGTTGGCAATTCCCGAGATTGTGCATTAGACTCCGTGTAGTCCTGACCCTGAGCAGTATTTGCACCAAAGAACTCCGGCCTCCTCACACCGAGTGCTCCGTGGGCTGGTACTTTGCATTCTTGCTCAAGGTCCCCTCGCGACTCCTGGTCATTCTCCCTGTGGGTCCTCGAGAGGGTCATCTTGATTTTAGTTAGGCTTTCCTGGTTGCTCCAGACGTGCCCTGACTCTCCATTGCTTGGGGAGTACCCTGGACCTTGCAGGTCCACACCGTAATCTGCTTGACCTTCCTGCGTGGGTTGCTTTTTCCAAGGCTTGTTGGTGCTCCCGCCGGACACCGACCCCTCAGCATTCGACATCCTTCGTGGGACAGCTCACCGCTGGCTCCTGGTTGTCCTCGACATCTCCTGGTCCTCGCGGCTGCAGAGTCAAGCATCCCTTCTTCGCACCTGAAGCACCCAACATCGGTGGGCATTCGTCTACTGAGTTCTGGTCACTCTGGAGTGACCCAGACTCTTTCCCCTCTGCTTTCAGGTTCCTTCCTTCCTGAATCCAGGCTTGCATTCCACCGGACCCTTTTCACCTTCACGGCAGCAGTACTTCTTTGCTGCTCTCCATTGAGAACAACGGCAGTTTCGGACGCCACTTCAGACCTATGCACCCGGCTCCTCTGGGATAGGTAACTCGGGTACCAAGGTATCCACGGGTGGGGTGGCTCTTCAAACTCTTAAGTTCCAATGGGTTCGCTCGAAGTCCTCCTAGAAGGGTCCTTAACCTGTAAAAGTGTAACCGCGACTTCCCCATAGAATTGTACGGAGCCCGCGGTCGTGTTCCCACACTGCACCCGGCCTCCGTGGGGTCCCTGTCTACTCACCTAGGGTGGTTCCTTGGGGTCCCAGCGATTCTACGTGCTCCAGACCTTGTCTTGATCCCAGTCGTGACTGTTATACCACTAATTTAGTATATGGTTTGGTCTCCCCCTGGAGCCCACTGTGTATTGTGCTACTTACAACTGTTCTATTGATCTCGTATTGTGTGATTTGTGTTCTGTCCTCGTGTAGAGGATAGTAGAGAGTGTTATATTAATAAATACATTTTTTTATATAACTACTGTGTGGTTCCCCTTCATTTAGTCAATCAGGAGGTGATATTCTGGTAAAACAAGCTGCTTTACATTCCTTCAATATTAAGCCTGAAGGCTGCTCTCCACAGCTACCACTGGGGTAGCTTTCTAAAGGTTATCTTTGACCTCATACATCATAAGGGTCGTTTGGACTGGTGCAAGGTGCCCACTTTAATTAGTGGACAGCATATACCAGGACAACATCTCACAACATGCACCTCTCTGCTGCCAAAAAATACACAGCACCGGCAGCCACTTTTCAGATACAGTATCATGATCACAGACTGGAGATCGAAGGCGTTTGAGATGAAGATGTTACATTCATATATGTTTATATAGACTCTGTAATGTTGCTTTAACACTTCATGTATATACATTGGGTAGTGTTTCTTTAAGGGCAGTGTTTTCATTTCAATGTATTTGCTCTGCCAGTTATCCTCTGTTAGGTTCTTGCTCTAGAATTGTAAGCATTGGGAGTTGACTGCCTTGACTGTAGGCATGTACTGTGCTGTTCTACCATTAAAACCTTTTGGAAACTGGATCTTTGAAGTTACTGTCTTGATTTAAACAGAAGAGTAATGGACATAGAGAGAGGCTAATTTCTAAACTGCTGTGGATTAGTTACAGTGTAAGTGGAATACTGCCTTGGTCATCTATGACAGCAATGTGTTCTCTGCATCAACTAGATTCTATGGTTTGAATAATAGGCAGGTATTCTCTGACTTGGATGCTGCCAAGAAGGATTGATGGTCTGTTAATATATACCAAGAATACATCTTTGTGAAAGCTTACACTAGAATTACGTATTAATCGGGAACTTAACACAAACTCAGTGCCACGGTGGTGCTGTATTTTATTCTGCAGTGTCCAAAATACAGGGCATCAGAGAAACATGCTGTTTGAAATTACGTTATATCTTGTTATTAGGTTAGAAACAAGATGTAATTTCAAGCATAGCTGTCCTACTACATTTATTTTTACAGTCGAGTCAAAGCAGAAATTAACAATGCACTTTTGCTTTGTCCAATTACCTTTGGCAAGCCTGGTATAATTTGTCATGCCAACAAAGTCTATTTGAATTTAATTGATAAGATGTTCGCTGACCAACAATGAAGATTGGTACAAATGATAAACGCGATCAACGCAGGGTTTGTTCAGTTTTAAATGGCAACATCATTAGAAACATAGCACTAAAAAACAAAACGTGTAATGGTGTTCTCATCTCACCAGGTTGTTTCTCCTCCATACAGTTCTCAGATTCATACTTTACGACACGGTGTTCTCCAGGGCTCCGCGTTGAGCCCTACTCTGTTCAACATTTATATCCAACCACTTGCTCTGGTTGCAAAAGCCCAGGGGCTCACGCTGGTATGCTATGCTGATGATACTCAGCTTGTGATTTCCTTTTCCAATAATTCTACACAGAACGTGGTTAAATTCCAAGGCGACATGGTGGCTATCACTGAGTGGTTGGCAGTCAATTGCTTACAGCTAAACTCAGGCAAATCAGATATTCTTCTCCTGGGGAGAGATATCCACCAGTGGGGTGACCATTGGTGGCCCCTCTCCTTAGGGCCGCCCCCCCCCCTGCCCAAGGCAGTGGTAAAGAATTTAGGTGTCTTGATCGATATCGCCTTGAGCTTTGAAGCTCAGGCAAAATCGGTGGTAGGTGTCTGTTTTTGACTCCTACGTGGGCTGAAACCCATTCTTGGATTTTTCAATTCTCACACATGCCCGCCAGGTTATCATTCAATCTACTATACTTTCAAGGCTTGACTAATGCAATACTTTGTATTTAAGATCCAATAAGACAGTGACTAGAAGACGTCAGCGGGACCAAAACGCTGCGGCACGGCTATTATTTGCCCTTCCTAAGTTCTGCTTGGTTTCCACCTTTATCCACAGGCTGCATTGGCTCCATGTGGATAAGGGAATTCACTTCAAGGTTCTTTGTACTGCACATAAAGTCCTAACCTCTCAGGTGCCTTCAATTCTGTCCAATCTGCTTCACCCATATGTCCCCATTCGGGCTTTACGCTCAGCTAATCTGAATTTGGCATTTGTCCCCCGCGTCAGAAGAGCAAGAGAAGGTGACTGCTTTTTTCGTGCTAAAGCTACCGCCCTCTGGAATGCACTTCCTATGTCCATCAGGAGCATTAAGAATCATTGGGCTTTCAGAAGGGCAGTGAAGACTGGGATATTCTCGGCTTAATCCTTTGCATTCCTTCTTCTGCCGTCCTTTCTGAGACTAGCGCTGGGACGCCACGTTGATGGGGCAGCGATGCGCTTTACAAATATTTTATCATTACATAACCTCTGACAAAGGTGAAGATTGAATTGTGTAAAAGACCCACAGGAATTTCTCCATTTGGATTTGGATTTTTTCCATTCAGTTTAAAATATAACATCAGCTTAATTATCTCCCTCCTGTTAATTTACACTTTTGTGCCAGCGGTCCCTGTTGGGTCAGGGTATGGGTCCATATCTAGGCTTCTAGAATATATCACCTATTTCTTTTATGGAATCCTAGCAGGACTCATGGGATACGTGGCCCTGTCATGATGTCCTAAGAAGCAGCAAGGAGGTAAACCATAGCTAGCTATTCAGGCAGACCTTTTCTCCAAATGCACCCAGATAAAGGCTGCAGCAAAGGGACAGATGCCAGAGTTTTGGACATGGTCCCTCCTAGTTTGCTCACATAGTGGACTGCTAAGATGCTGTCCATCTGTGGAAAGATACAGCAATTCTTTTTGTGGTACAGAAAACGTATTGCCAAAGGTGCCAGCTAGTAGCTCCCAAGATTTGTTGTCGAGGAAGGACTCCTTCCAAGGCAAAGGATCACATGTAGAGAGTCCTTGGATGTTGCCATCTCAACCAAGATTGCTTGCATCATATTTGATAAAGAGGTCGTGAGTGGTGCAAAGATGGCTTCAATGTTTGTCAGCCACCACTGATTTTCTGAATCTTAACCTCTGCCCAGGGGAATCTGAGCAGAGTAAGGCAAGTCTGAGCAGAAGTAGAGGGTAAATGCAGTCCTCAGCACACGTCTGCAAGGTAAAATATCTCCGGTAGAAATTTTTCTCGTACTCGAGGACACAGCTGGTTGCTTGACAGACGGATCACTTCATTAAGCGAGTTTGCCTAATTGGATCAAATTAAGATCCCATACAAGTTTGGAGCTGGAATACTTGACTATAACAGCAGATATCGTCTATTGTATATTGTGGGATGGAATTATCACCACATGAAAAATTTCTACCGGAGATATTGGAGCCTTGAGAAAAGTCGCGGGACAAATTCCCAATGTTTGCGACGAAACACGTGTTGGCTGACAAGGAACTTTGGGCCAGATGTACGACGTTGGAAACAGCGCCTCGCAAATTGCGAGTTTTTTGCGACTCGCAATTTGCGAGGCGCTATTTCCAATGTACAACAGTGTTTTTCACACTGTTAGCGATTCCCAATGGGGTCGCAAATAGAGAGGCTCATGAATATTAATGAGCCTCTCGCAATTTGCGACCCCATTGGGAATGGCAGGCCCTCCCAGGTGTGGTGGCCTGCTGGGCTCAGCAGACCACCATGTCTGGGACTGCTTTTAAATAAAGCAGTTTAAAAAAAAAAATGCAGCCCGTTTTCCTTAAAGGAAAACGGGATGTATTTTAAAAAGAAAAAAATGAAATGTTTCCGTTTCATTTTTTAAAGGCAGGTAGTGGTCCCTGGGACCACTGCCTGCCCTTAAAAATTATTTTCCCCTGCATTTGCAAAGGAGAAGGGGTCCCCTGGGGACCCCTTCCCTTTTGCGACCCCATTACCACCCTCTTGAAAAGGGTGGTAATTTGCGAGTGTTTTGCGCCCGCAATTACGGAAGCAAAACATTCTTACCTAGGGTTGCGCTCGCTATTAGGAAGGGAACGGCCCTTCCTAATAGCGAGTCGCAAGACCCTATTTTGCGAGTCGCAAAAAATTGCGACTCGCAAAATAGGGTTTGTACATTCCCCATGCTGTTTTTGCATGTGCAAACGGGTTCGCAAACCCGTTTGCGCATGCAAAAATGGTCATACATCTGGCCCAGTATGAAGTAACGGAAGAAAAAGAATAAAGGAAGGAAAAAAAAGGATTACGAATACTGTGTTTCTAATTTGTGCACACTATTATGCATTACTATTGTTTTTACCTTGCAGACGTGTGCTGAGGATTGCATTTATCTGTTGTGTTGGCCTCGGCCACATCTTTTGGGGAGGTTGGTGGATCTCCTCACCTTACAGCACCGTCCTCCGATACTGTTTATGACCGATATATGTGTGACTTCTCCTAAGTGGCTCCATTATACCTAGTATTATACCACTGATCATTACAGAAGTAGAAGGTGTTCCACCACTAAATGGCTCTGTAGTAGAGAGGGCCCAGAAATATTCATTGAACCAAGGAGGAGAGGAGACCCACTAATCTGGCTTGTTTGTTTGAGGGATAGTGTGGGGAAAGACAGAGTTTGTCTGAATTCATTTTGAATGCGGCAAAACTCGGATTTTGTGTGTTTTAAAATATGTGACTTAGGGTCATATTTATAAGGAATTAGCATAGGACAGTGTCACAAATCATTTTGCTGTGCTGCCCTACGCCAATTCAAAAGGACAAGAATGCACTGTGTTTACAAGATACAGTGCACTCCTGTCCTTTCACCCAGCACCGGTGCACATTTTGCAGCTGTGCGCCAACACAGAAACCCTTGCATCAAGGTGCAAGGGTGTCTGTGTTGTTTTCACAATTGTTTTTGTGCACAAAAACAATCACAAGAGGCGTTTTCCTCTTTCTATGTGTGCTGCAGAATGCAGCACACGTGAAAAGATGAAAAAAGAGAAGAAATGTAAAAATTTCTCCTCATTAGGCCTGCTCTGGGGAGGAGCAAGGGTTTGGCACTGCCCCAGGTTTACCTGACCTGATGTTGTAAATCTGGGGCAGCATCAAATTCCACAGCAACACCCATGGAAAGCCTCTTTCACGCAGAGTAAGGCAAGGCAGCGACTTGCGCTGCCTCGCCTTTCTCCATATCTACACGGGCATTAAAATCCATGCAGGGTGGCTTTATGTGGCCTTGTAGATATGCCTAAGCCCTGTGCACCACAGGAATTACACAAAAAGTGATGTTCCGGTGGTGCACAGGGCTTGTAAATATCCCTTAGTGTCTATTGTGAAGCCTAGGATGTTCAGCGACTGAGCTGGGGCGCAAGCTGACTTCTAGAAAATCACCAGGGACACAAGCAAGTGAAGAAGAATGATGAACAGAAAATTATGGGAGTGAATGGTCTCCAGGCATTGGGCCATTAGGAGGATGTAGTCCAGGTAGATGATTAGACAGACACAGTGGTTAATTTGTGAAAAAATAAAGTGCCGGGGCTCTTATCAGGAGGCAGCTTGCACCAGCCCATTGCTCCTATTAGTGCCACCTATAACAGAACCAACTACTAGCCATGAAACCCTACAAGTGGGGATAGGGTGTGGTGTAACGGCCAGAGCGGCCGACTTTAGAGCTGGGGAACCAGGTTCGAGTTTCGTCGTAGGCTCAACATCCTGAGATTCTGGGCAAATCACTTCATCTCCCCATGCCTATCAAAAATGACTATGTCCTTAACTAGTGCTCATGAAAAGTGCTCCAATATCTTTGGGTTGAGTTTGCGCTATAAGCACCAGTGCTGACGATTAAGTGCCCGTGCCGAGCATCAGAAACCACTGGCTCAAATTAAGCACTGGACAGACAGCCTCATGCTCAGGAAAGAGACACCCATCCTTAAAAGTTTGATGAAGCACTAAGGAACAGAGAAGAGGCTGAAGAGGAAGAACTGAAAGTGACAGTGGCAATGTTGCCATTGGAACTTCAAATAATGTTGGTGAAGGGGGTGGATCAGAATGTAAACATAAGCACCTCTCTGGTCCAGGTAGACCTTCCAGTTGCTGGGCAGGAGAGTGTTGTGAAGTAGATAGATGCCCATCCATGGTGAAAGGTGATGAATGAGTTTAGATATCTTACATTTTTTATCAGACTTAGGTCTTTGAGTTTTTCTGCAGACAAGAAAGTTGCAGTTTGCAAAACCTCCCTTAGTGGGAGCAGGAGTGATGGCTCTCTTCTGGAGCATTTCCTGCACCTCCTGATCTCTTAGTAGAGTTCCCTCCTGAGAGGAGTGAGGAAGAAACTGGAAGAGGGTTTCTAGGAAGTCGAAAAGGAAAGCTTGGATGGTCTGCTTCAATGCTTTCCCAGTTGAGAATAAAAAAGACAATGCAACCTCCTTATGGAAGAAAGGGAAGGAGTGTAGGGGGGAAGGAAGGGAAAAGGCTTACTTGACGTGGAGGTAGAAGGGCCTGGGAAGAATGACAGGATGCTCTTCGACAACTTCCACTGTGTAATCCGTTTCTCCGGGCAGTGGGTCTACCCCAAAACAAGTGGGAGCTTTGACTGGCTTATCCACAGGTGAGGAAGCACCAGGATGCTCTTCCTTGATGGGTGGTGGGGCGACCCCGGTCTCTCACCAGCTGGATCAAAACATACTCCTTGAAGAAGGCCTTTTTGAAAATAGCTTGGGCTCATTCCAGGGAGGAGAGGATGTTGACAAATTTTGAAGTATCCTTGAGGTAGGGATCACCAGAGAGATGACCTCCCAAGGAGTCACAGTGTTTGTCAGTGCTCATATCAGTGATCTTGGGGTTGTTGAGGTGTATAAGACTAAACTTCCTTTACTTAGTTGAGAAAGTGGCATTGGCCTTGTCAAGAAGGCACACAATCCTTTATGTCCAGTTTGAAAGAGAAAGGAGGTCTATGGGGTCAGACATCACACTCCAGCATGCCTAGTAGCCTGATTGGAGGGCCAGAGATCTCCACAACATGATCCTGGCAGCACTTTAGGGCATGGTCATGACCAAAATGGAGGAGAAAGGAGACCAAGTTTGGATCTACGTCAGGAGCAGAACATGCCATATTGCCCAGGGTAGGTCTTGAGCATTCGGCTTTAAGAATAAATGTTGAAGGTTATCCAGAGGTCATTGAAGCCAATGTCTAGACAACTGAGACACATGCTCAATGGGGAACCATTCACAAGACTATGGATGGGAAAATTAGGCAGAATCAAAAATAGGCTTACCATTCAAGTCAGGATATTATTAATTTTTTAGAGCAAGGGAACTCCACTCCAAGGTAATGCCTGACAAGGAGGGCAGAAGCAGTCATTTTATTAGTAAACTCACAATCTGAAGTTGGGTCCATGTCCATATTCACCTCCACCTCCTCACTGGTTGTCAAAGGAGAGGAAACTAAGAGCCTGATTTAGAGTTTGGCAGACCCAGTATTCCATGTCAATGGCTATTGAGTACCCTGTCCGCCAAACTCTCATTCTTCCTGCTCAATTGTGAGTCAGGTGGACAATCAGGTTTACTCCACTAACATTAATCTTCCTCCAGTGGTCTAAGGGAGACCGGGCCATTAGAGGCAAGCCTCCTGACTGTCCTCCCTATTTATAGAGGGTGGTCGGATGGCTTTGTTTTTATGCCCATCACCAACAAGAATATTCTAGTGGTGAGAGACAGTAAAAATAAAAAAGAATGACCTCCACACCATGAGAGAAAAGCCCCATGGTGTTGGAGCCATTTGTTTTTGACTTTTCCGAAAACAAACTCATGCTTTGAAAGTTTGGTTTTGTAAAAGTAAAAACTTTAAAAAGTTTGGTGCAATTGTCCATCACCAATTACAGATGTACACCAAACCTTTGAATGGCTTTATATGAAGTATCATGACAGCAATTCATACAAACCCATAGGCTCCTTTGTAGGATCAGCAGTGAACTCTAAATTTGGCTGGTGGAGTAAAGGCAGGATAACGGGCGTAATGACCTCTGCAACCCTGACTGCATTTACGCTGTTCACAAAACTCTAATTTGGGGCCTGCATCTAGATCATCACCTCTATTCTCTGTCATTGGTTTTGGGTAAGAGGAGTCTAAGGGTAGGGCTGCCTGTAAATCAGGAATGATCAAGGAAGGTCTTATGGCAGGAGGTTTGGAGTTAGTATGCATGTGTTTGTGATTAGCTTTTTTAAAGGTATCACAGGTGTAACTAGAATGGGAGGCAAAAAGCTAGTTTAGGGCAAGTTCATCTTGAAGGAAGGCTTGCCAAGCAGAGGAGAGATGTTATAATCAGAGTTCCAGGAAGATATTCAGCCTTTTGGAGGAGTCAGCTAAAAGGCTGAGTATGGGGCCTCATCTGATACATTCTCTGAATCGCCCATAGCACACAAAAAGGGAAATATGTAGCTATATATAGAGATATGGAAGAGCTGCGTCTTGTATTTTTTAAACCCTGTGTACAGTTGGCGGAGTACCACTTCCCGGATTCTGCGGAGTTGAACAAAAACTCCGTGAATCTCTGCTCCGTAACTCTGTTCCATCTCATCACAATTTATAAAGCAGAAACCTCACATAACTTTGGTAAAACAAGTAACTCTATCTTTACATGCTAAAATGCATATAGTCATCTCACAAAAGTGAAAATGAAAATATAGCAAGCAGTGAGAGAGGTGATGATTTTGGGGTCCTCCTTAACCTCGGAGAGAACCAAGCAGATGCCTTGAACACAAAGAGCACATCATGCTGAACGATTCGGTGGTGGTCCCATCCTCCTAGGACCACCCCAAGCACAGTTATGGGCAAAAATACAATCCCAACCAAAGGCCCTGCAAAGCATTATGGGACGAGATTGTAGAGTGCAGTGAATATTATAGTATCCAATATCAAAACATTCCTCAAGCACTCTCCCCGCTCAGCTGAGAGCTAATACTATAATATTCACTGCACTCTAGTATCTCGCACCATAATGCTTTGCTGGGCCTTTGGTTGGTATTGTATTTTTGCCCATAACTTTGCTTGGGGTGGTCCTAGGAAGATGGGACCACCCCCGAATCGTTCAGCATGATATGCTCTTTGTGTTCAAGGCATCTGCTTGGTCCTCCCCCTAGGTTAGGGGGGACCCCAAAATCATCACCTCTCTCATTGCCTGATATTTTTCAAAGCTCACTTTTGTGAATTGGTTATATGTTTTTTAGCTTGTAAAGGTAAAGTTGTTTTATCAAAGGGTTGTGGGTGCAGTAGCTAACTCCGCTACGTGGCGGAGTCGGAGTTTTTGTATGAATTCCGTGTTTTCAATGTAATGCATAGTTAGTAAATCTCCGCTAGCGGAGCGGAGTTCATTGCCCACGGTTTGGTGGACCGAAAGAGAGAGAGAGTGAAGAACTCCAATTGTCTTTTTCACTATTTTAAGGTCTATTCCTCCAAAGGACTTACATTGGGTTACCTTATTATATTTAATACGTGCTAAAAAGTGCTAACTTTGAATTGGGAGCAGGTAGAAATATTCTCCTTAGTCTTTTTTGTATTGTAATTTAAAATCCTCCTTAGTAGTAAAGTTCAATTTTAAGCTGCAATTGTAAAAATGTCACTTATAGAAAGTTGACATTTTTGTGCCCAAATCAAGTGTGCATTATCTGCCAATTTACTGGGTCACATGACTCTGCTGCTGTGGACTGTGCATTGGTGCCAGGCAGTGAGACAAAGGGGACTAGCTATGTACAGGATAGGGCAACCTACCAGGACCGCGGTGGGCAGAGTTGTACCCAGCGCCATTTACACTTCAAAGGACCTTGCCTACAGTGCACAGAAAGGAACCTGACACTAGCCTTTTGTCAGCCCAAACATTTGGGAGCTAAGCATTAGAAGGGCAGGGAAGTGGGTCAGGTGTCGCTTCTCACAAATGGTGGCACTGTCAGACTCCAAATCAGATCACTTCTGAACTTGTGGAAGACTCAGAAGAAGGACTGATCTGCTGCTCTGCAGCTGAAAGAACTGCTGTGCTGCCCGGCTGCCTGAAGAAGGAAGACTGGACCTGCTCCTTGAACCCAGGACCACCAGAGTGACTCCAAGGACTAGTTGGCTGGCCTCCTTTGTGAGCTACAGGGAAACAACAAGCTCCAGAGAACCTGCAATGTACCTGCCTGCTGCTGCTGGTCCCTGCTGGAGTGAGGCATAGTCCCCAAGTGGTGCCCCTTGGTGTGGTGCTAAATTGGCCTCCTCCTAGTAAAAGCCAGAGCCTGGGACTTGAAAACATTTCCAGCAAAAACTGTTCTGTAAACCTACAGGAGACCAGGACCTATCTTCAAGCCGATACAACTGAGGTGCATCACCAGTGGGATTGACTTCGCCGCAGCTCCCGCTTCGTTCTTCTCTGCAGTAGCAAGTACCTTTCAGAGGGACCTCTCGATGATGGTATCTGCCCTCGTGGAGCCCTCTTCGGCTACAGCCTGCAGCCCTGGTCAGGTGGGTTATTTCAAGCTCCAAAATGATTCCTAAGTTTGAAGGCAGAAATCCTAACTGGCTTCAACGACGTGCAGCACCGCATCAATGATGACAACATCCTCGATATGGATTCCAGGATTGTCCCGCTCTAAGCTTTTCCCGCCCTCAGCATCAGCTTTACCATGATTTCATCCAGCGGCTTCCCGTCGTCAATGACTCATCCTCAGATACTGCCTGGTTCCTTGTCCCGCTGAGACTCTTTCTTCTAAGTCTGAATGTAAGTTGAGACCGGGCCCAATCCACCGCTAATATTTGAGCCGCGCTCAAACGCAGTTGGCTTTAACTTTTGAATTTCACCCGGTCTCGTGTGACCAGATATACCAAGTTGGTGCTTTGTTATTTTTGTTGCTAGATTTCACTAAAAACGTAAAAATGCATAACTCCGATCTACTAGTTGGGGTTGGTTTGTTTAGGTGTCATTTTAGTTATTAAAATATACTCTATTATTCTAAATGGGTTTGGGATTTTTCTCGTGTTGTATTTTCACCTAATTACTGTTTGTTAGATTTATAATTACTTTACTCATTGTCTCAAAGTTAAGCCTGACTGCTTTTATGCCAAGCTACCAGAGGGTCAAGTATAGGTTAATTCAATGACTTTTATGGTTCAGCCTAACATAGATCGTGTCTAATATTTGAGTGGAGCTACCACCCCTCTCAACTAATAACTACATTTCTTACAAGCTGAAAAACTTGACTTGTGAAGATGAAAGTATTCTTGCAGCATGTCAAAAATGTGTATATTGTGTACTTTCCACACGTCACCAAGCTCTGAAATATGTGTTAGATATTGGTCTCTAAAGTCTCTCAGTAAGAACAAGTGATCTAGCCATGCTTTCAAATTTAACAGGTTTTCCTGTGTAAGTTTGCCATTCCATCCCAGCCCCTGCAAGGTTCCATACCAGCAGTCCAGGGTGACATTGGTCTCTGAGGGAAGTCCTTCCGCAATGGACATCTAGAAAGACTGAGTCTTTCAAAATGTTGAGCTACAACTGGAATGTAGGAGTGTCCTTTCTGCCAAAGAGCAAATCATTAACTGAGAAATCTTTGGTGGCACAGTAATGAAGCTAGAATTCGGCCATGCCAGATACGCCATTGCAGACCAATTGAACACTTTTATGGAAGGGCACCCTGGTAGATTTATCCAATCATAGGAAAGTGTGTCAGAATTTCGTAGGGCCAATTTTGGAGTAAGTAGAGTAGCCTTGGGAGCTCATTTTGATGACAGCAGTCCTGCCCATTAAAGTGTGGGAGAGCAATCCCTTCAAATTATCCTTTATGTTGTCCAAGAGGGAGTCTAATTTTAAATCTCAGCTTCTCTATTGATCTCATGTAATGTCTATCCCAGTGTATTTGAAGATGTCTGACTGGATCAGCATGTTTCCTGCCATTGTATGGGAGTAATATACTCCCTAGAATTGATTTGCCCCAGTTGACCTTTTGCTTCAAGGCTGTCCCACATCTTTCTAGAAGCTTTATCAATCATCGTTCTGTCCACAAAGGGTGTCTGAAGAAAAGGAGTATGCCATCCGTATGCAAGGAGACAGGATCCTCAGTGTCGCCTTCCCATTGTTAGCTCTGTACCAGCTATATATTGGAAGTCAATGGCTTTATAGCCAGTATTGGAAATGGCCCTTTCTGCAGGGTCACCGCCAAACATTTTGCATTCCTCCTTCTACATTTTTGCGGAAATTGTGTTTGTTGGCCTTAGGACTCTGTGCACGTTATCACTGCTAACCTGTGCTAAAGTGATTGTGCTCTCTCCTCAAAACATGGTAACATTGACTTGTACCCAATTGGCATATTAAATCTACTTATAAGTCCCTAGTAAACTGCAC
Organism: Calotriton arnoldi; assembly: GCA_963921515.1. Classification (NCBI taxonomy): domain Eukaryota; kingdom Metazoa; phylum Chordata; class Amphibia; order Caudata; family Salamandridae; genus Calotriton; species Calotriton arnoldi. The sequence goes on along the minus strand of CAWUFW010005732.1, from coordinate 258,376 downwards.
TGCCTAGCCTGTAAATTAAGGGCCACATTTATGAAAAGTGACGCATCGCTGCGTGAAAACAGCGATGCGTCACTTTTCAGTGCGCCCTCCTTGCGACATGCTGGATGCGTCATATTTACAGTATGACGCATCATGTCGCAAGGAGTTACAGATACGTCAGTATTTCTGACGTATCTGTAGGCGCAAAAATGACGCATTGCTGTAGTGTGTCACAAAAGTGACGCAACTTCAGCAATGGGTCATTTCATATGGGCAAGTCCCATTTCAAATGTGCCTGCGTCAGTCTTACGCCTGCTGTGAGGCAGGCGTAAGATATTGACGCATTTGCATCCTAGAAGTGGCGCAGTGAAATCTCATAGATTTCACTGCGTCACTTCTACGAGGCTTATTTGTATCGGAACGCCCACCCTACATACATTATACCTGGCGCAGGTATAATGTGGCGCAGGGGTTTACAAAATGACGCATCTACCTAGATGCGTCACTTTGTAAATATGACGCAACATGGTGCATTTTTTACGCCGCTGGTGCGTCACAAAAAGTGAGGCACCGGCGGCGCAAAAGTGACGCAAGGGCTCATAAATAAGCCCCTAAATGTGGGCCTGCACCACAGATTGTGCCACCTACTTATGTAGACCTTTAAACATCTCTAAGGCCTGCCATTGAAGAGCCTGTGTGTGCAGTTTTAAACTACCATTTCGACCTGGCAAGATAAACCTTTTGCGAGGCCTACACCTTCCTTTTTAACAGATATGTCACCCCTAAGGTACAGTGTATTTAAAAAGTTGCGTATGAACTTTTCCTGGTAGTGAAAAACTCTTACATTTGTTCTTCACTACTGCAAAGCCTATCTCTCCCATAGGATAACATTGGAGTTACCTTATTACACCTTATAAGTGTAATTTCCAAATGGGAAGAGATAACCCTATAAAGCTTGGTGTCTCTGGAATCACAATTTAAAAATCCTAACTTATTGTGAAGTAAGATTTTAAATTGCAATTCTGAAAATGCAGAAAGTTGGCGTTTTTTCTGCATTAGCCATTTGATGCCTCCAGCTTGTCTCTAATCACATAACTAGGTGTTGTTGGCAGTTGAGCTTTGTGTGTTCCTCCTCGACAGTCATACACAATGGATCTTTGGTGTGACTGAATGGGCAATCACTGGCAGGATGGGAGGGAGGAGCTGGGCACAGCCCCATTGCACTTGAATAGGCTGTGTCCTGCCTCTCCACAAAGGGCCTAACAACCCTGTATTGTCACATCAGCCAGCTTGGAGCCAAAGCAGGGGAAGCAGGAAATTCCATGCACTTCAAAGACACTGTCTAGAAGCTTTTCTCACCTTCCAGAACCAGGCCACCAGGGTATAGAAGAAGAATCACAGACACCAACTTTTCAGTACACTTCTGGACCTATGGATACTCACCGGGAAGAAGGACTGCTGTGTTGCTGAAAAAGACTGTCAATCTGCTGGATTGCCACCCCGAAGAAGCTGCTGCCCTGTTGTGTTGACCGGCTGCCCTCGTTCCTGGGGAAGAAGAATTGGACCTGTTCATTTTGGACCCAGGACCCCAGAGTGACTCTAAGGGCTAGTCTGAAGGCCTCCTGATCTGAGCCTCAGGGACATAAAAGGCTCACCACACAGCTCCTGGACCCAGCTGTGGCGAGTTCCTGACTCCCAAGTGGTCCCTCTCAGGTCCTGGCCCCTTGGTGTGGCCCACAGGCTCTTTGAATAAAGCTTTTGGGGTCTTCATGAACGCAAACGGGCTCGTTCGCACCAGAAACGCGCCACTCACACCATAATTCAGTACAAGCCACCACGAGCCACCACCTCTTCGGACAACAAGCATCGATTGCCTGCAGAGGACCACTAATACAAATCACCAGCCCGCCCATCCACGACATCCGGCCTGCTTCTGACACCACGCCGACTACTAGCTGCAACACTGTCCTCGCTACCTGCAACCCTCTACAACGCGAACAGTACTCTAGGCACAAAACGTGAGAAGGTAAAATTTCAGAGGAACAAATCTGGGACTGTATCTGACCTGTGCTCTATCATGGTCAGCCTGAACTTTTGACTTTGACCCAGTTCAGCGCGACCAGATATCCCCGATTGGTGCTTTATGCTTTTAGGCTCTATTTTTCACATTATTCTTTTTAAATTCATAACTCCGGTTCTACTGATTGGACTTTTGTCGTTTTGGTCTTGTTTACTTATTAAATTAAGCTCTATTTTTCAAAGCTGGTGTGAGACCGTTTTATATGGTGTTTTCAATGTTTTACTGTTTGAAGTGTTGCACAAATACTTTACACATTGCATCTAAGTTAAGCCTGACTGCTCTGTGCCAAGCTACCAGGGGGTTGAGCATAGGTTAATTTTTGGATGGCTTGTGCCCTAGCCTGACCAGGATTGGGGTTGCTGCATGGCCATGGCTCGCACCCCAGTCAACCAGTAACCCAATTTCTAACAGCCAGACACTGTACAGGGTCTCCCAAGAGAAGCCAAAGTCAGGAGATGTTGAAGATTGTATAGCCACTGCCACATGCTGAAGCAAACTCAACGCCTAAACGATGTAAGAGCCCACCACAGATACTTTGAGGAAACTGAGTAGTTCTTCCACAGGTGAGGCAACTGTCTGATGTGAAACTTTATGTCCCTGGAATCCATGCAATGGGATGACAAGACACACACACAACTCAGTGCATCGCCTTGGCAAATAAGCGAGAATTTCAGGGGGGGGTAATAGGTAGCAATAAGTAGCATAGAATACATATTAGCAGTGGTAGTTTAGTTCATGCCACACCACACCATAAACCCCACCAAACTCTCCATTTTGGGGAAGCAGGCCAAAGCAATTATGAGGTCCAGTTGGGCACAGCCAGGGAAACACACAAACGTCACACTATAGTCTCTTGCAGGTCCAATCTCCTCCAGAAGCTCTGCAGTGTAGGTGTTGGTTGTGAGTTCTTGGTCAGCCCTTCTTTAGTTATGTAGCTCCTCCACCAGGTAACTGCTACTCATTTTGACAGACTCCTCCTTCAGAGACACCTCCAGCAATTCTATCTCAGCAGCAAGCAGGCTCCTCTTCCAAGGTAGATTCTCATCTCCTGCAGCAGAAATGTACAGACTTTTCCTGTGATGTCCCCTCACTTAACTGGGAAGTTGTCAGCCAGAGACCCAAGCTCTGGATCTCAAATGATTCTCCAAAACTCTGTGGGATGTCACCTAACACTGGTCAGTGCAACGTCCTGGATTGCTAAATTGGGGTTTAGTCCCATTTTTGTCCAATTATCATAGATGGTTTGTTTGTTTCCCTGGCTTAGTTCTGGCAGTAGTTCATGACAGTTCTGCCACTTTGTTTATCCATCTCCAGAAAGGCCAGCTACAGTCTTTGTCTTCTAGTGTAAATGGGAAGCAGAGGTTAGCTGTGAGCCTCTTACTCTGAGAAATCTAAAACATGGGCTCAAAGGGGACATAAGCCATCACACTTTACATTTTTCAGCTTTTTGACCACCTCCAGGGGGATAAAAGGGTAGGTCATTATCAAAAAATATTAAGGAGACTACTCTATCCTGTCCTCCCACACTGCCTATCAACCTCATGGGGGGTGACACCTGAAGGGAATAAAAGAGTCCTGGTAAAAGGCTAACCCTGTACTTCTAAAGAGACTGCAGTCTCTAGTCTTCCCACAAGCTATAGATTCCCATGAGTTTCAGTATTCCCACCAATTACCTTTAAACTCCATTTTGTAAGCCATGCTTACAGTGGAAATCCAATACGGATTCCAGTGTGTGTACAATCATGTATGACATACATGCTCATGGTTCATCCTTTTATTTACACAAAGTGCCAAAGACATACATTTCCCATGCACACTGGATGCATGATGGGCCCAGTTTCAGAAGACTGAATAGACACTTCACACAAGTGAAGCCAGTACCCATTCACCCACTGAAGCCAACAGTTAAAAAGCCAATCCTGCCATGGTAAGTTAAATATTCTACCACCACCGTCAGTGTAGAGTAGTCCGGTAAGCCTACAGTTGTCATGGTCAACTAGGAGGGCATAGATGGTGCACAAACCCCCCAGACCCCAGCGCTTTGTTCCAGGTCCCCAATCCATACATACTACATTATTCAAAGAGGTCCCCTGCGTGCAGGCATAATTATGCACAAACACCCAAAACAAAAGGCCAAAATATCAGAGACTCACTTCATGTGAAATTTAAAGCAGTGGTCTATGCTAGCAAAATCAAATAGGGGACCTTCCCATCCCACACCAGTAGTTTTGAACAGTGTGCTAGACCCTGGCATCTCTGTTGTACTCTTCTCTGTTTCTGGTCCATGATGATTCAGGGTTTATGGAGTCTGAAGTCTGAAGTCAGGGTGGACACAGGAGGAGAAAAGCCTTGTCAGAGACGTATTACATTGTGAAGACCTCCCTGGTAACTGAGTGTCCTGACACAATACCTTTGCATCTTCCTCCTCCTCTACAGCAAACCCAGTTGCAAGCACATCTGAGGTGGTGATACTAGGACAGGGTCATAAGACAAATTCTATTATGAGACTCACAATGAAAAGATGTCACAGAGGTAGGGCGACTCCTACTAAATCCTGCAGAGTGCAGTTCCTACTGCAGATTACAGAGGGCTTACCCTTCCCAATTAGTAATTGTAGGCAGGAGCTTGGGGTTGCTTTGACGCCTGGGCCAGACTGATGTAGATTCTGAACAGCTTCACATTCTCTCTGTCCCTTATACCACCCCCACTTTCAGCTTTAAGGGGCTCGTTCCACACAGGAATGATCACTTTGACTCAACCAATGAAGTGGGCATCGCCACTTCTGAAAGGCTAACAAGTAGTAGGAGTATTGATTGTGGCAGAGTGATATCATTGAATCTCCAAGACAATTGGCTCAAAACTCCATCCTCTATACAAAGTCAAGGCCCTCTCAGCCATCTTAAAAGTATTCACTGCCACTAATTGAATTCCAGAAACTTAAATCATTAATCTTACAGAGCAGTTGAAGAGCAAGAGAGAAAAAACTGCATCGAAATGTTAAAAAAATTAAATTAAGTGAGTGCAAACTGTGTAAAAGGATGTGAGCAGCCCAACAAACTTTCCTTCTGACAGCCCTTCATAAATAAATAACTTTATATTTAACACGGGAAGAGGGATAGGGAGTGGAAGAGGAGTGGGGCTGGGAACATAAGAATGATAGAGAGGGGATGAGGAATTTGGTTAGACCAAATGTAATTTTTTGAACGGTTCAGATAAAGCTACCTCAGTCAGCCTAGTTGCAGCAAGTATCCAACCCCCACCATTTAGAGGCAAGCTACATTCCTTGGAAGCTGTGTAGAGCACAATGCCAAGAGTCTTCCAAAGGTTTCACCCAGTGGCCCCAAATCCTTTTATTCGACTGGCACATTAAAGGTAAGTCTTAACATAAGGGAGGGCTACTGTGACATAAGGGAGGGGGCAACCATGACACAATGCTGGCTCTGGCATACTAGTGATAAAAATTTGCATAAGGATCATCCATGCTTTATGGGTGCCAGTAATGTCAGAATGATGGCACTAGCATATTATGTGTAATTTGTAGCCCAGAGGGGCACCCATGGCAAATGGGGGGGCGGGGGGCTTGATGGCAAAATACTGACCCTTGCACCGGTTGCACATTTTGGAATAAAATGAGTCAGCTCCTGGGGAGCATCAGATTTGATTGGCCTGGCACACCAATGAAAGGTTTTGAATATTTAATGAGTACCCTGTCAGAGACTGTGGCTTTTTAGAAAATGTATCTGAAAGCTTTGCTTTAAAATCCACTAAGTCCATTGTTTTCAAAAATTGCTTTATTGCAGCCCCCCACTTTTTAAAATGCGTAAGTTTAAGAGCTAAATCTCCCTTCTGATTAGTGTTGCTGCTCATCCGAATATTGAAGAAAATGAGAAGGAAGTATAAAGAAATGCCTATTAACTTCACATTATATGGAGTGTGATAATTCACCTCTATTAAGATGTTCGTGTATAATATAGCTCTCAATATCCCTCAAATGAAAGCTAGAGATACATTGGGCATATATGTAATGCATGCAATAATTTCACATGGCAAGAGGGAAGCCATGTGACAAATGGTCGTCCTGTGACTCTACCTTAAGGGAATCATAAATAAGCTGCCCACACAAATTGTGTAATTAATACTATAACACAATGGTTCATGAAACAGAATACTGAATGTGGCGTAACGGCCAGAGCGGCCGGCTTTGGAGCTGGGGAACCAGATTCGAGTCTCGGCGTCATCTCATCATCCTGTGATTCTGGGCAAATCACTTAATCTCCGCGTGCCTACCAAAAAAAAAAAAATGAATGTGTCCTTGTGTAATGTAAACGGTGCTCATGTAAAGCGCTCTAATACCTTCGAGTTCGCGCTATATAAAACTGCAAAAAAAAAATATATATATATATAGATTGCCATCACAGTGTAATTGTAAATCTGGCATAACCCATCACAGCTCTATCTGTGGGAAACGTTCCATCTCCTGGGTTAGACCACCCAGTTCATGAAATCTGCCAATGCCCTCAGGGCTTTAGAGGTTAGGCATGGGAACACTAGCACAAAAATGTCCTAGAAAGATAAGAAGAGAGAAATCGCGGAGAGAGGTCATGTTTGTAGCCATATTTACATAGCAAGGAGCGACCCATCTCCCTAAGCTAATCAGGCTGAGACTCCTCAGCAACCACTTTCTACCCAATTGAACACTGTTTGCAGAAATACAATGATCCATCAAAACTGGGTTCAACCTGTGAAATACAAAACTGTGTCAGAATATGGATCACCTGCATGCACAGCAACCACAAAAGGTAAACCCACCCTAGTTCCCCTGACAGTCACAAAAGTGCCCCATCTCCTGGAACCTTTTCTTTTGGAACTGACAACCTCAAACAAGTGTTTGCTTAAATAGGATGGAGAGGTGATGGAGTAAGATGTCCTTCCAAAAATAAGGCGGAGAAAGCAGTGAACTCTGCTCCATTCAGGGAGGTTGTGAAGTTTTCTGCACTCCGCTCCGCGGAGCATGTGGAGTACTGAAAAACTCCTCTCCGCAAAGGGGAGGGGAGTGTTTTCTTCGCTTGGCAGCATCCAGTTGGCAAGCGCAAACGAGGAAAATCCACCTCCTGGTGAGATTTCTCAACGCGGGCGGTCGTGGATGGTCGCGACCGCTTGCATTGAGAAACCTTACATTCGCGTTGAGAAAGCTGCCACTCGGGTAGAAACTCTACTCAAGCAGCAAGAAGAGAAGCAGCGCCCTCTTGCATTGTGCATGGTGCCATTCGTGCTGATTTTACAGCCCAGTACAGACACCCGGCGCTGAAAATCAAAGTGAACGGCATGACCAAACGCACTCCGTCGCTTGCGGAACTCCGTGTAGCGTGGCAGAGTTTTTTGGTCACTGAACTCCGCGAACTCCACCCAGGCCTACTGTTGTGCCCTGTGACACAAGTAGACGCTGGTAGCCATGTTTAGTTCATAAGTACCTTTATTCTGTAGCTGGTCCAAGTACATCCAGATGGTATATAAGTACATCAGACAGGTAGTCCAGGTAAACAGGTGATGTAGATGTAGGTTAGCCAGTAGTCAAGCCCTTAGTTCCATGTAACAGCAAACCCCACCAGGAGCAGCCTGCCTGCTGCTCAGCCCATCTCTAACTGTCATTCCTCACTCACACAGACACCCAACATTCCGTGCATCACTGAATCCCCAACATTCTATAGTAAACATACACACTGGTTGAGCAGCAGGAAGATTGATAAACTACAAGATATAAGTAAACTATGCAGGGCATAACACATCCCCCTCCATTTAAAATGAAAAACGAAAATAGCAAATACAGAAAAAGATTGAGAGAAACTATACACAAGAAAAATTACAAATGCAATAAACAGTTCAAAACCCAGGGATGTGCAATAATGTAAACATCACGAGAGGGTCAGAGCCATTAGAAACATAAAGAATTACAAATGCAATAAACAGTTCAAAACCCAGGGATGTGCAATAATGTAAACATCACGAGAGGGTCAGAGCCATTAGAAACAGAAAGAATGGATAGCTTACAACCAATAAATTGAGTAACATAACCCATCCTCTCCCAATAAATATAAAGAGAAAACTTAGTTGCGAATTGCAAAGGGCAAAAACACACCCCGCAACTTCGATCCCTATTGCAAGGGAACACATGAATAGACAAGATTCCTCACGTAAGGAAACTTACATACATACTGTGAAGATGGAGCTAAAAACCAATCTTTCACCCCTCATAAGAGGTACAAACACTTGGGATTGCGACCCATAAAGTCCACCCACCTGTAAGGGTCTAAGACTTTAACCATGTATATGGGACCATAAACCATAAAAACACACCCTGTGTAGGGGAACCGTACCCATAAACCAAAACCAACCCAGTGTAAGGGTTACAAGAACTGTTAATTTGAGAAAACCCCATAAACATACCCCGTGTAAGGGTTACCAAACGAACAACTGTTAATGGGAATCGTACCCATGAACCAAAACCAACCCAGTGTAAGGGTTAAATGTTATTTTAATTGGTGGAGACCCAATCAACATACCCCGTCAGGGTTACCACATAGAACTAATCGAACAACTGTAAATGGGAGCCATACCCATGAACCCACCCCTGTGTAGGGGCCGCGTGCAACGCTTAATGAGAAAGGAACTCATATGAACCCACCCTGTGTAGGGGCCGCGTGTAACGCTTTATGAGAAAGGGACTCGTTCCCAAACCCATGCCCTTCCCTAATGTAAGGGAGAATGTAGTGCAGCTGCCCACTAAAATAAACTAGATAAGGACGTCCTTTGGGCAAGAAAACCTAAACTGTGGAAGCTGGCACATGTGAACTGTAAACTTAAATCCCTCAAGCATGGATACTAAACAATACCAATACGCAATCTCTCACCCGGATTATGCTAGATTAAGGTTATGTGTAAACAGCAGACGTGGACTGATGGATCATCGCTATTACATTAATGTCGAATACCAACTTGGCACTAGAAGGCAGCATATCAGTGAGCAGAGAATACTGAAAAAAAATAGCTGCATAAAGACAAAATCATACCCCACAGTTTTTAACATTACTATGCCGCACATGAGCAAAAACAAAAAGAAAGAGTACCACCTCCCAAAAAAAATCGAGTCACTGTTCCAGTAGTAAATTCTCCGCTGCTCCTATAAACCTCTCCATCGTGTTCTGCCAATTTTGAATGAGGAAATTTCTTCAAGTTAGACTTTCTTAATGTCCACGTGTGAAACGGCAACAAGACAAACCGATACTGTCACCGGTTGGCAGTCAATAGACAAAACAAACTTCCACTCACCACCGGTGTCCAAAACAGCATCCACTGTCCACTGTAAGATGATCAGCCGAAACACAGGGATCATGGGATGACCCTGCAGGAAAACAGAGAAAAAACCACTCGTAGCAACGGTGTGAAGACTCGAGGCCGCACCACCGAAGAAGACGTAATATTAATTGAGACGTGGTTGGCAAATTACGTGGTTGGCATATTGACGCACAGAGAACCTCGTCACCAAAATAATGTTGTGCCCTGTGACACAAGTAGGCGCTGGTAGCCATGTTTAGTTCATAAGTACCTTTATTCTGTAGCTGGTCCAAGTACATCCAGATGGTATATAAGTACATCAGACAGGTAGTCCAGGTAAACAGGTGATGTAGATGTAGGTTAGCCAGTAGTCAAGCCCTTAGTTCCATGTAACAGCAAACCCCACCAGGAGCAGCCTGCCTGCTGCTCAGCCCATCTCTAACTGTCATTCCTCACTCACACAGACACCCAACATTCCGTGCATCACTGAATCCCCAGCATTCTACAGTAAACATACACACTGGCTGAGCAGCAGGAAGATTGATAAACTACCAGATATAAGTAAACTATGCAGGGCATAACACCTACTCTTGACCCACGGCTAGAAAAAAATACAGAGGGAAATAAGGGAACAAAAGAAACAGATGAGAAAAGTTTTACTGGGAGATGTAACAATCCATCTAATGATACTCCTTCTTCAATAGAACCAGCTAGGAGCATGACAGAAACTTTCCAACTGCCCAGAAGGAAGACCCAGCCTTGCGGATTGGTATCAATCTGCCCTTACAATGAGAGATCCACAAAAAGTAGGACTTTTCTTCATAATGAAAAGTGGATTGTTGCACTGGATTCCTTATATCTATAAACACTGTTAATGGATTCCCCCTGAACCTTTCCAGCAGCGGTTCCTACACCGGTAGGCGAGGAAGCATATTGGCGAAAGAAAACAGAGCTACCTATTAGACAGTCATTATTGGCAAGTAATGTACTCAGATATTCAGATTTGTTGTCAGATATATACGCAGTGCCAGTTTCACAGTCCAACCCATGTACTAAAATGCTTCAAATTTGATCAATTATAAGTGTGAGGGTGAAGGGATGATGATGGATTTCATAGGCCCTTTAACTCCCTCCTCCAAGAGAAATATATACATCTCAGTTTAGTAGATTACAACACCAGGTATGTTGAAGCCATACCAGGACCACCTCTATCATAGGTCAAGTAATGGTTTTTCGCTAAAGTGAATTTCTCTAAGAACCATCAACCGATTAAAGGACCCCATGTATGTCTAAATATTTTTACCTGATCTGTCAATAATACAAACATACAAATTCGAACTTTTCTATCACCCATAAACTGTTATTAGAACAGTGAAACAAAACATTAAAACTCCTACAAAGAAAATGAGTTATGCTGATGGAAGGGGCAGACATAAAAAAACCGAACACTTTTATTGCGTGCACTGCTATGCCATGTGTAGGATTCAAAAGGGATTTTCACCATTCGAATTATTGTTTGATCACCAACTTTGTACACTGCTTCATTAGTGCATCCAGAGGATATGGGGAACAAGGAGAAAACCCTATCAGAATATGTTTTTTGGGTGAAAGGCAACATGAACACTTTTGGTGATTAGTACAGAAACATATGTTCGTTGCCCAATACACACAATAAGTGACATATGATTGTACCTCTAATATTAAAGAATTTCAGGTAAGAGAGCAAGCACTGATTGTTGGACTCTCAATGAAAAAAAAAACATTTATCCAGCTACACTGTCCATACATGATAAAATAGAAAGTTGTCCCAGTTACATACCAGATCACTCTTCCTCATTCCCGCAGACATGGCCAAATGTGTTATGTCAATTTGTTAAAAGAAAAGTGGGAACACCTAGTTCATACCGCTTTCAATCATATCACTATTATACTGCTTCTGATCTTATGGAGGTGAAAATCCCCATCTTCAAAGAAAGCATTTTCTTCTGTATCTTTAGGAAATACACACTCAAGCCTCAAATATAAAACATTAAAATCCTTCTGCATCATGGCCCCACACTATGGGCCTTATTAGGATGCCTGTGAGACCGCCACCGACAGGCCGTCGGTGGCAGTCCCATTGACATCAGGATAGCGGCCCTACCGCTGCATTACGATGCGGTCGGTCGGACCACAGCAGTTGGAGGGACAGACCTCTGACAGGCTCAAGGAGCCTGTTGGGGCATCGGTCGGACCGTAATCCCTACAATACTGGCACCGCCATAGGGATTACAATGTCCCTTTCCTGGCAGCCTTTTCATGATGGTCCCACTGTCATGGAAAGGCTGTCGGAAAGGGACTTTGGGGGACCCAAGCAGGCCCCACGTCCCCTGTGGGCCACTGGAATGTGGCCTTGAGGGCACATGTAGTGCCACCACGCACATTAATGCACCGTGTGCCAGGCACCACATGGTGCCTGGCACATGGTGCATGAATGTGCACAAAGTGCTCAATAACATTGCGGCATGTACTGCTGCCCATTTCCAGAGCTGCAGTGTTATTGAGCACTTTTCCGCACCGCCGTGCTGGTGGTCCCATTCTAATTCGACGTGTGGGATCTCCGACTCCTTGTCGTACGATCCCATTCCCACTGTGATGGCGGTAGGTCGGTTGTCCGACTGACCGACATCGTAATAGGCCCATATTTTCATAACCCCTGATGTAGGGATGTCGAAGGAGATTGATTTCGAACAGGGATGCTCAGGGTATGGCCCGGGCGTCGCTTGCCGCCATCCTGACCTTTATATGTGACCTGGTGAACGGCAGCAATGAGCTGCTGTTTACTTGACTGAATAACAATATGTTGAGCAAACAGGTAAGCATTTATTTACACATTAACTGAAATAAAGGAAAAGAAGCAGATTTTGTCCTACCCAACTTATCGTTAGGAACACCTCTGCAACAAACATATAAAAATATGATAAAGTTTCTTCAAAATAACAAAAAGTGTTTTTCTCTAGCATCTGGAACGTTTCTCATTTGTACATCAGATTATATCACTGCAGGGGCATTTATTAGAAGAGACTGTTTTCTAACATGAATTTAGAAACATTCATGCCCTCCCCCTATCTCTGACGACAATACCATTATTTAACCAGGAGTCAAATAAGTTGACATGGCACCGTTTATGTGGCCCATGTTGTTATTATAAATGGAACAACAATATTAATTTAAACGCAATATACTTGTTTTGTACAGTGAACATCCTGAGCTCAGGTATTTTAAGGTGCTCTCATATATGATAATGAAAGAAAATGGAGGCAAAGTGAAATAAAGCAATTGGCTATGATCACAAAATTTGGTCATATGGGAAGGCTGGGATTTATTCCAGGTTTTCTGGTTTCAACTTGTACAATTCAGCCACTAGATGGGTATCTTCTTCTCTCTTTCAATTTACATCAAAGGTCAAAATGTTGTCTTTAATTCTTGGCACATAAGGTCAGAGTCTTCGTGGCAGACACAAGCCACATGTAGGCTTGGTTTGTTTTGGGCTCGGGGATCTAAGAGTAACTCGAGCTGAGCCCGAGCCGGGAATATTTTTCAGGTGCTCCCCTGCCTCTGTCACATAACAGTAAATAAGGTGATAAAGGCATGGGAATGTGTTGATATGACAATGATTACAAATTTGGCGAAGTGCAGTACTAACACCACAGTGCAGGACTCCTTTTTTAAAAGGTACATAACTTTCTCACTACTTAACATTTTGGTGAGTGGACTATGAGAATATGTGTTTTTTAACCCTGGGTAAAATCTGCCAAGCTATCCTGCTCTCTGCCTGCCCTGGCACACAAACGGCTGCCTAGCACAAACACCATAGTGCAAGGGTGCATGTGTTACAGGTAGGATTGTTTTTGTGCAGAAAAGGACACCTTCCTACACAAAAACAGTCCTCTGAGGCTTTTTCTTCTCTCTGTGTGCTTCAGAATGCAGTACACATAGAAATAGGTAAGAACGAGGAGAAATAAAGATATTTCTCCTTGTTACGCCTCCCCTGGGGAGGTGTAGTATTCTGATGCATACCCAGGTCTAAGAGTATTTGGTAAATATGGAAATGCTTCAGAATTCATGGGTGGATGCGTGGGAATACCCATGCCTCACCTATGTACCTCCTTCCTGGGGCAGAGTAATGCAAGGCCGCGGCTTGCGCTGCCTTGCGTTACTCCAGATTTAACACGATGGCCTAGCGTGGCTTGGTAAATCTCGTCTAGATTTTGCGTCGCCCTTGCGCTACCTTGCATGGTGCTAGGGTGATGCAAAATGTTGATAAATATGCCCCCAAGTCTTCTAGTCCCATAGCTTCCATCATACTCATTACACAACAACTGTGGTGTGAGTGATCCCAATGGTGAGATTCAGGGACTTCTCTCAACAAGGAAATGCCCCTGTGCCGTGTAGCCTGCCCAGTTTTACAAAGAGCACATAACTAGCCGATTTTGGCAAAATGGTAAAGGCAGGATTAAATAACAAGTCTCCTAGTGCCATAGTTAAAGTGGAGGAGGTTGGGTGTTTGTGTCTACCCACTTCAGTGAATTATGTATCTTGTTGTGGGATCTTTGTCAAGGACTTTTTATGGTACTTGCTACCTTAACTGATACTATTTCTAAGCACTCCTGTTGTGTACAGATATGAGAGTAAAGGCATTAGGAGATTGTGAGGCTTAGTTTCTATTTCATTTCAATTCAATAAACAAGTTACTTCCTTTGAACTCTTGACTCACCAAAGGTAGTGATAGCAGGCAGAGAAAGCTTACTCCAGGGAGCAGTAGAGGAATAGCATGATGCAGCACAAGACAGTATTGTCAAATCTATGGGGCCATATTTACAAGGAGTTCACAGCACCAGAAAATCACTTTTTCTGACGTTCTGGTGGCATTAACTCATTCGCCTTATTTACAAGGTGGCGGTAAGCCATTTAATGTGGCATAACGCCACCTTGTAAATACTGCCCCTATTCATGCAGCACTTAGCGTGAACGGGGCGTTCAATGGGTGTTGCAGTGGGTGTTATGCCGCACCATCCATTGCTATTTGACGCTGCCCCATATTTACAAGGTATGGGACAACACCAAAAGTACCCCAGGGAATTTCTGGTCCTAAGCAGGCAATACGAGGAGAAATGTTTTATTCCTCCTCGTATTTTTCTCTTTCCACGTGTGCTGCATTCTGCTAATTGCCTGTAAAGATTGTTTATGTGCAGGAAAGGACACCTTCCTGCACATAAACAATTGCCCCTGGAGTGCAGGCACCCTAGCAAAATGGTGCTAGGTTGCCTGCGCTGGCGCTAGGCAGTTGTTTTGCACCATGCTAGGGGTAACGCAGGGGTGCGTCGCATTCTTGTGACTACAGAGCATCCCTGCGTTTTGAAACTGTCAGAGCGCGGAGTTACAAATTGTGGTGTAACACCGCACTCCACCAGTTTCCTGTAAATATGCCCTCATGTTTCTTCTAGAGACTGGGGGCTTAATTTAGAGTAATATGGAATGAAACCCTCAAAATAACTCCACGACTCACAGTCCACACCACGTACATGCTTCACTACCCCAAGCCATTCCGAAACCCCACCATGCTGGTATCACTGCAGCCTGCAGTCACACTAGAGACCATACCTATCAGCTCCTGTGAAAATGTGTGTGAGTACCCATGATGTAGAAGAATAGTAATAACAGCCACAGATGTAGAATATTTGGGTTATGTACTGAGGGAAAGTATGATCTAACTACAGGTAGTTAAAGTTCGAACCAAAGTTCGGTTCATTGGAGGGGTAGAGCTCCCTTTAGTGTGCATCACTCAAAAATTATTAAGTAGGGATTGCATCTACTAAGGAGGACGGTCTGTAGCTGTTTAGCCGATGGGGCAGAGGAGGGAAACAACACTCAACTGTGCTTCGGCCACTGTATGAAAAGGGTGTAATGACTGGGAACACCATGTCCCTCATCTAACCGAAAACCTCTAAATATCACATTGGCCTCTGTTACTTTCTTAAGGGTGAAGATCCCAGTGGAAGCTTTGAAGTGGCTATGCTGGAAGAGGCAATGAATAGGATTTTTCCTGCTTTTATGCCTAAAACCTGTATTGATATTGAAAGAATATAATATGATGTACATTCTGACATACCACGAGGACCCTTCTTACTTTACTACACAAAAACTAATGAAAAACCCTGGAAAGAGTCATTTTCAACAAAATACAACTCTTGTTTGTCTGTATCTAGATGCATTAATAATGGTAAATGTCAAATCTGGGAAGACCTTATTCATCGTTTGAAATTGGAAATCTCACATGATTTTAGTTTTTTCTGCTATTTAGTTCTTCCTGTGATTTTTTTTCTTAACGAATAAGAGTCTATTCTTATTCAATTTGTAGGAAAAGTCCCCCTTTTGAGTGGTCACCCTCATTTTATTTTGCTAAATTGTTCTGCTGTTTTTTTAACTCTACACAGTGGGACACTGCTGCCCAGTGAATGTGCTCTGACCCCTAAAGTATGTTGAAATTGGCTACACTGCTGGCAAATTTAACATACATATAAGCCCATAGTATATGCTACAAAAGTGTACCCAGGGCAAGTAAGTTAAATGTCACTAGTGGACTGCATTGCATATTTTGCCATGACAATGCAAATCATGCCCCCAGTCCTCTCCCTGCAGCCTGGGTATGCAGTTTTTAAAACTGCCTATTCAACCTGGTAAAAAAAACTTTTGACAGGCCAAAACCTTCTATTTTAATACTTATAAGTCACCCCTAAGATAGGCCCTAAATGCCCACAGGGCAGTGTGCATGGTGTCTAAAGAGTAAGGCATGTGTATTTTATTCTTTACATGTCCTGGCAGTGAAAAACCTCCAAAGTCATTTTTCACTGTAGCAAGTCTGGCTCTTGCATAGGAAAGCACTGGGTTGTAATATAACACATTATAATGCTTAACTTCCGTGTATGGGTAGCTAGAAAAATGATTCAAGGACTCATTTGAATAGGGATTTCAAATCCAACTTATTGGTCCAGTCTGATTTTATATTACTATTTTGAAAATTACACTTTTCGAAAGTTGTGATATTCCTGCCTGAGCCAAATGTGCCTTTCTGCCAGTGTTTACTGTCACCAAGGAGCTAAATGGTTCCTTGATGAGGTATGAAGTGTCTCCAAGAGCTAAGACAAAGGGAGACCTTCCCCTGACAGGATGGTACTCTGGGCTGTGCTCAGGAACTTAATTAATTTCAAAGGATGCCTTCCCTGTCACAGACAGATGTCCCTCACACATGGGACTGCCCCCCTCTATTGTCTTGCGAGCAGACAGGTACCAATCCCAGTGCGAGAGGAGCTACCACAGAACTAGACTTGAGGGACCACAAGGGAGGGGTTGCCATTGTCATAGCCACATCTCTGACAGGGATTTGCAAAAGCAGGTAGGGTCACCTCTTTGTTTAGGGATTGACCAAGAATTTCCCTCACCCACAGGCTGGCACTTGGCATAAATGTGGCACTCTTACTACCCTCTTCAGAGCACTGCTGGACTTGTGGAAGACAGTAAGAGGACTGCATGCTGTTTTGACCTGTGTGAAGAACCTTAACGGCTGGACATGCTCCCACTTGTACCCAGGACTAAGGGCCTAATTACGATGTCAGGTGGACTTAAGTCCGTCCGACGTCGTTTCGGTACTGGGAACGACCGACCTCCTGTTGGCGGTCCCGACTGACCAATTAGGATGCGACTGAACACTGTTCAGTCGCACTCCTATTCTTTACAATGGGAGCATGCATTCCGACCAGAATGCATGCTCTCATTGTAAAGACAAGAGGTGCAGTGCATCCCTGCACCCTGGTGCAGGCACCTCAAGGTGCCTGCCACGGAGTGCAAGAAGCCTCCAACTGGAGCCCGTGCACCCATGGGGGCCCTGCTGAGGGGCCCACAAATTTGACTTCCTACAGCCTTTCTGTGTCAGAAAGGCTGGCACATAAAGGCTGTAGGAGTTAGGAATCCGACATTGTAATCCCTTGGGCGGAAAGAGCTGCCCTTAGGATTACTGAAGTCATTCCAACTGGCGGACAGGCTCTCCAAGCCCATTGGAAGCCAGTCGTAATGACCGGTAGGATTCCTTTCTGACTGACACCATCCTAATGGGTCGGTAGGAAAGGAATCCGAGCAGCTGATTACGATGCGGTAGGAATAGCTCCGACCGATGGTCGGAGCCGTATCGTATGCATCGTAATCCGCCCCTAAGAAGTGGACTCCAAGGCCTAGTTTGCTGACCTTCTGTTAAGCTACAGGAACACAGCATCCAGGGGCAAAGCATAGTTAGTGCGATTCTGGAGATGTGAATCTCAGATTTCCCAACTAAAAAAGTCAGTGGGCCACAGGGTTTATGTGTGAGGTCATCAAGGTTCCAGTGAGGAGCAGGGTCAATACTGATTCACATTAGGTGGGGTTGATTTAGAGTTTGGCGAATAGGTACTCTGTTGCA
Organism: Calotriton arnoldi; assembly: GCA_963921515.1. NCBI lineage: Eukaryota > Metazoa > Chordata > Amphibia > Caudata > Salamandridae > Calotriton > Calotriton arnoldi. The sequence continues at coordinate 240,494 of CAWUFW010005732.1, read as the reverse complement.
ACAGTGACGGAGTACCCTATCCGCCAAACTCAAAGTCCATCCACCCTATTTTGAGTTGGAAGGACCGCAAATTTGAAGCAGGTGCCATTGGAGGTAAGCCATCAACTCCCTTCCCTATTTCGAGTTGAAAGTCATTTTCTTTTTTTTTTTTACTAACTTTCACTGTTATGTATATCCTGGTGGTGGAGAACTGTAAAAAATTGAAAAATGACCCTCACACGAACTGGTGACCAGTTCATTAGCTTTTTTTATTTTTCAAATACTAACTGCCGCTTTTGGAGTTTGTTTTTGAAAAAAAAAAACTCTTGAAAGTTTGAAGGCCAGCCATCATATTTGATGGAGCTGTCCGTTAAACTTTTCCTACATTGACAGAAACTGCCATGATGGCAGTTCCTTCCAATGTATAGAGATATCTGTTGGGCTAGCAGACACATCTAAATTTTGCGGACAGAGTAAAGGCAGTAAGGTCTTTTGCCACCCTGTCAGCCTTTACTCCATCTGCTAAATCGTAAAACAATCCCTCTGTCTAGAGTAACACAGTTGGTGAAAAAATATGGTTTGGAATGATGCCCTGAGGGATTGCCAGTGTTTAGACTATTTGCAAGCATTTGTCCAATCACCTTTTGGGTGTTTGATTGCCAGTACAATGCCTGGAAACCCAAGACTGATGTACCTTCCAAGTCTACTACTGACAGTATTTGTGAATTCTAAAAAGTAGCGAATTTGCATCCATTTAAGGAGTACTTCTATTCGTGCAGATTTGCTACTTTTTGGTACTGGTCACTAAGGGGCATATTTTTAAAGAAGTGGCGTAATGCTGTGCAGCAAACACATTTTCTGCACTGTGCTGCATTGCGTTACCTGAAGAGATCTGAACTGCACCATTTCTTCATAGAACTAGCACACTCTGGACTGCCTATGGCCAATGCAGGCACTTTTGCGCCATAGTGCATTATGGTCAGGATAGTTTTTGTGTAGAAGGGGTACCTTCCTGCCCAAAAGTATCCTTGGAGGCTTTTTTCACTTTGCATGTGGGCCACACAATGCAGCACACATGCAAAGAGGAAATAATGAGGAGAAGGAGGATATTTCTCCTCATTTACCAGCTGCCATTTGTGTTGCTTTGTAAATACCAAAAAGGCTGTGTTGTAGCAGCGTGAAAAATGTGACAAAACCCCAACAGAAGATCTTTGTAAATCTTTGTAAATCTGGGCCTAAATGTATATAGGCTCCTGATCCAAAAAATGAATAACGTAAACCTCTAAGTGAAATCAGGATGACAAGAAAAACCAAAACAAACATAGCAGACCAGACTAAGGACCCCTAGACCCAACTACCAGGCCAAACATGTTTTAATTTGGGAGGTGTCATACCCCAAACTCCTTCCCCCTAAAGCTAGATCCCTTACAACACCTGCAAGAAGCAACATTCCTGATAGAGCAGAGCTTACCTGAACCTGCACTGGACTCTGCTGGTGGCTTCTGTAGAGTGAATCCTGACCGTCAAGTACTGTGCTTGAGGTCCTGGAACCCTTCACTGGTGGCTGAGTGTACTCCTCCTGCCTAACCCTAAAACCTAAGACTTGTGAACGTTCTCAAGTATTTTTGCCTGGAGAATCGAAAGAAGAATGCAACAAACCTGTCAAGTCAATCCAACGAAGATGCGTTGCCGCTTGGCCAAAGATTTAGGCTGCTTACTCTCTGAGATTTTCTGCAGCAGCAAATCTATTTCAGAGGGACATTATGAAGGACGTAGCTGGCCTTATGGAGCCCTGTTTACTACATCTTGCACCCTTGCCAGCTTCCCTACGCTGGAGGAATCTGAACTCCAAAAAAGAAACAAAGTCTGAGGGTTGAAATCTTCACTGGGTAAAAGTATACGGCCTCCCGAGGGACCTTCACTGAGTGAGATTTTTGAATTCTTACTGATTTGAAGTTTCCTGCCAAAAGTCAATGGCTTCACCAGGAATTCTTCTGATAATTATCTGGCTTTGAGGAACCATCTAGGCAACAGCCTGCTGCCTTACCCTATTGAGGATTTTTGATTTCCATTTCAGAGACAGAGGGCCTGATTATGATCTTGGCGGATGGAATACTCCATCACAAACGTGACGAATATCCCGTCTACAGTATTACGTTTGTGACGGACAGAGGGGGGACTAATTATGTTGATAATGGAAGAGCCTGACCTCGGAGACCACACTATTTGAAAAGCAGGTAGAGCTTATTTTACCTGACTGTGAGATGCACCCATAATACAAATGGAGATAGCTACAATTTCTAAGCATGGAATTAATTGACATAGGGTCTAACAACTTTCTCTGGATCCTAGCAAGTCTTACGTGTATATATGATGGCAAATCTTGTGCTTTCAGAAGAGAAGTCAAGAAGAGGGGGTCTAAACTTTCATAGACTCTATCGGAGATAGTGAGTTTTCGAAATAATAATCCAGTGCTGATAACAATTAGTAGATGTGCAGTCAATTCTGTGGTCAATTGAACATCACCTGCGATCCCTCACTAGTCACAGATCATGCGGCATTAAATGGGGAGGTTAATATAAGAGGAGTGTGAGAAATTGGGTTGTTTGTTGAGTGGGATGTTAACCCTGCTCAAGCAACAGCCACAGTCCCCATCAGGGTGAACTACAAAAGTCACTAAATTAACCTGTGCTTAACCCTCTGGTAGCTTGGCACAAAAGCAGTCAGGCTTAACTTAGAGGCAATGTCTAAAGCATTTATGCAGCACACAAACAATAATAACATGAAAACACAACACAAGAAAAATCCCACACCAATTTAGAAGAATAGAGTAAATGTTGATAAATTATTCGACACCAAAATGTCAAAAATACAATTTGTAGGACAGGAGTTCTGAATCTTTAAATTTTAAGGTAAAAACTAGCACCCAAAACATTAAAGCCCCAACCTCAGACACTTAGTCATGCGAGACCCAGTCAAACTCGAAAAATATGGCCAACTGTGTTGGATCGCGGGTCACATACAAAAAGTTGAGTGAGCCTGGCCAGTGCTTACCTTTGGGCTTACAAGAAATTTCAGTAAAAAGTTGCTTGAGAAGGTAACGTTCAGTAGGGCAAGGTTGCAGGCAGTGTAAAGAAGGAGGCATCGTCATAGGGGAGCGCTGGACAAAGTCCCAGTGAAGATTTCTATGTTCAGACTTATTCTCTTTTTTTGGAAGTCGAAAATCTCCAGTGGGACGAAGATGGAGGATGTAGCCGATGAGAGTTCCATGAGGCCAGATGCCCCTTTGGTGAAGGACTGCTGAACAGCATTTTCTGCTTCAGAGAAGAACATAGCGGTAGCAGCTGTGAAGTCAGGCTGGTCCCGGTATCCTCAGTTCTCAGAGCAGATTTTAGCTTAAATGTTTTAAGTCTCAAGTTTTGGATTTTGGGTATCTGGCTACCTTTAACACCTCCACCAAGGGTCTAGGAGTAGAAAGTCACCATTTGGGGGTTAGGACTCACTCAGGCTGGGTCAAGGTGCGAGTTCAAGATGGTTGGAGCCTTTTCTGTCCCAGAGGCTCTGATCAGGAGGCCAGCCTACTAGCTCATGGAGTCACTCTGGTAGTCCTGGATTCTGCAGAGGAACAAGGCTCAAGTAGCACGGCAGGCCTCTGAGGGTTCAAGCAGAGCAGTCCTTCCAGGTGCAGCAAAGCAGTCCTCCGAAGTACACAGCAAGCCACATCAGCAGGCAGCGTCTGAGAGTCCTTCCGTAGGTTCAGAAAGTGAACTGAAGAGTGGGGCTGAGGGTCCTATTTTCATTCCTGGTGCCTTATTTGAAGTAGGAGAAGTTTCGAGATTATTCCCTTTATGGTGCATAAAGTTTCCTGCCTTACCTGCCCTGGTTCCAGGCTAGCTGTGTGAACAATATAGTGGTGACAAGTCCTGTGTGTGAAGGCAGGGAACAGCCTATTCAGTTACAGGGAAGGGTGTGCCCCGATCTACCACCCATTCTACTAGTGATGGCCCACCCAGGCACATCTGATCCTTCTATAGTGAGGCTGTCCGGGTGGAATAAGTAAAGTCCAACTGCCAGCTACACCCAGTCATGTGACTTAGAAACAGCCTTGAGGCACCAAATAGGACAGGAAAATGCCAACTTTCTAAAAGTGTCAGTTTCAAAATTCTAACTTAAAATCCAACTTTACCAATCAATCAATCAGCATTTGTATAGCGCAGCACTGTCACCCCAAGGGGTACCTGGGCAATGAGGGTGCTATGTCTCCATCAAAAAGCAAGGTCTTGAGTTTCTTTCTGAAGTCTTCTAGGGAGGGTGCTGTTCGGAGGTGGAGGGCAGATCGTTCCAGGTCTTGGTGGCGATGTAGGAGAAGGAGCGGCCCCCACTGGGGCTGCTATAGATGAAGAGGGTGTGCATGCGGAGGAGCGCAGGTGTCTTGCGGGAAGATGAAAGTTCAGTTGATGGTTGATGTAGGCTGTTCCTTGATCATGTAGAGCTTTGTAGGCGTGCATGAGAATCTTGAACTGGCATCTCTTCTGGATGGGGACCAGTGGAGGTTTCTGTGTTGGGGGGGGTGATGTGGGTCCATTTGGAGAGGTCCTGGATGAATCTGGCTGCAGCATTCTGTATGGTCTTGAGTCTTCTGAGGAGCTGGGTGGAGATGCCGGCATAGAGAGCATTGCCATAGTTGAGGGGACTGGTGACAAGGGCCTGAGTGATGTTCTTTCTGATATTGACTGGGATCCTTCTGAAGATTCAGCAGAGCATGTGAAGGGTATGGAAGAAGGAGGAGGTAACTGCGTTGACTTGCCGTTTCATGGTCAGTTTGCTGTTGAGAATGATGCCTAGGTTGCATACATGGTCTGTTGGTGTGGGTGTTCGTCTGAGTTCTGCTGGCCACCAGCTGTTGTCCCAAATGGAAGTGTTCTTCCTGAAGATCAGTACTTCTGTCTTGTCAAAGTTGAGCTGTGAGAGTGACCCTGCAGAAAGGGCCAGGTCCAACAGGTAGTATTTACATTTTTTATTAAGATGAGAAGAACATCTTGGTCCATAGTTTAATATCAACATCTATCAACTACACAGGATGGCAATTATCATATTTGGCTTGATCGTTATTGGATTTGGGGATAACTGTAATTTAAGCAGTAGTCAACTGGCTAGAAAGCTTCTCCTCATTGACACATATTAAATGAGGAGCATAATACTGGAGCTAATCAAGCTTAAAAAAATAATACATATATTAAATGAGCAGGAAAATATCAGTGCTAATTCAGTTTTAAAGGGTTTTATGTAAGACCGCCTTAAATTTCACGCTGCAAATGATCAATTGCCGTATTAATCTCACCACTCTAATACATTCCTCTAAATCATCTCGGCCTTCAGGTCCCAATAAAGTTATTTCTACAGAGACAACCCAACTATCCATTTGCTTAATTGATTATGAACAGTCATCTTCATAAAGATTTTTATAACAGTGTTGAGACAGAAGACACCCTGCATGGCTCTAAAGTATGCTCCCTTGCCCAGTGCAACGTTTCCTGTGCAGTCTCTGTGTTTTAAGTTTTTCCTCTTTGAGCCTATCATGAAATCTTACTGAGGGCTTCCCTTTTAAAGCAGATTGAGACCCCCCAGAGCAGTGCTCCAAGGTGGTCTGCACCACCCAGAGTTTGCCCCTAGTTAAGAGAGTGACCACTGTTCACTCTAACTGAATTTATAGGACTGGAGTGGTGGCAGCATTATCTTTAAGGAAGTTACAGGTTTTACCTGTCTCCTTCCTCTCAATGTATATTTATGAATCTGGAAAATCCACTGTCATATTAGAATTCTGCAGCCAGAAATTTGCAGATTTGCAAGCATATGTCTGATATTCTTTCCTTTCTGAATTGCAGAAAGGTTGCCCTAAGTGCTCTTACCATATGAGAGCTCTGGCTACATCTCCTCTGGACTCTTTCAGGTTTGTTTGTGAATAGAGCCCTAAATGCTGAATCTGGGTGTTACAAGGAATAATTCCAATAAGTATGTTGTGAATAGCTACATTATCTGCTCATATATGGACAATTGATGTTATGATTATGGCAATTGGCAGAGATTGTCTGTACAGTTACGGTTACAAACAATTGTGTACCCGTGAGGTTTTTCTGCTGCACATAATATGGACACTTGAAATAGGATTACAAACCCAACTCACCTTGCACTCGAGCCTCATGATGGATTGGGTTCAGTGACCTACTCAGCACTTGATGCATGAGTGTAATTACTGCTCCATAGGTACTATTTGAATATATTACTTGTTGGACATGTCCCTCTCTGCAGGGTCACCCCCAACCATTTTGTATTCACCCCTCCTATTTTCTGAACCAGTTTCTGTTGGCTTTTTGGTCTCTGTGCACTTTACCACTGCTAACTAGTGCTAAAGGGCTTGTGCTCTCTCTTCTAAACATGATAAAATTGGCTTAAACCCAATTGGATTACTTAATTTCCTTGCAAGTCCCTAGTAAAGTGGTACTACATACACCCATGGTCTGTAAATGAAATGCTAATAGTGAGCCGCAGCACTTACTGTGCCACCCACTAAAGTAAACTCAAGGAGATGATGGACGGAGTACTGAAACTTTTCAGACACTCACCCCCAGTCACAGATCTGGGTTGAATCCATCATCATTCTTTAGCTCACTTCGCCTCCTCAGTTCAGACCTAGCTATATGCAAATAAGTCTTGACCCTGTGCCTCATGGGAACAGTCCAGCCCGAACTGCCAAGCCAGGTCTTCCCTGAACTGGAAACAAGCATTCTGGGGCCGGTTTCTGGGTAACACCCTTCATCAGCCAGGCTAGCTTGAATCCAGTGGCAAAGTGAGCAAGGGACCCACGTCTGGGCATACCCTGCCAACTTAGGGCGAACAAAGCAAACACAAGGAGATGATGGACGGAGCACTGAAACTTTTCAGACACTCACCGCCAGTCACAGATCTGTGTTGAATCCATCTTCATTCTTTAGCTCACTTCGCCACCTCAGTTCAGACCCAGCTATATGCAAATCAGTCTTGACCCTGTGCCTCATGGAAACAGTCCAGCCTGAACTACCAAGCCAGGTCCTCCCTGAACCGGAAACAAGCATCCTGGGACCGGTTTCTGGGTAACACCCTTCATCAGCCAGGCTAGCTTGAATCCAGTGGCAAAGTGAGCAAGGGACCCACGTCTGGGCATACCCTGTCAACTTAGGGCGAACAAAGCAAACACAAGGAGATGAGGGACAGAGCACTGAAACTTTGCAGACACGCACCCCCAGTCACAGATCTGGGTTGAATCCATCATCATTCTTTAGCTCACTTCGCCACCTCAGTTCAGACCCAGCTATATGCAAATCAGTCTTGACCCTGTGCCTCATGGGAACAGTCCAGCCCGAACTGCCAAGCCAGGTCTTCCCTGAACCGGAAACAAGCATCCTGGGACCGGTTTCTGGGTAACACCCTTCATTAGCCAGGCTAGCTTGAATCCAGTGGCAAAGTGAGCAAGGGACCCACGTCTGGGCATACCCTGCCAACTTAGGGCGAACAAAGCAAACACAAGGAGATGATGGACGGAGTACTGAAACTTTTCAGACACTCACCCCCAGTCACAGATCTGGGTTGAATCCATCATCATTCTTTAGCTCACTTTGCCACCTCAGTTCAGACCCAGCTATATGCAAATCAGTCTTGACCCTGTGCCTCATGGGAACAGTCAAGCCCGAACTGCCAAACCAGGTCTTCCCTGAACCGGAAACAATCATCCTGGGACTGGTTTCTGGGTAACACCCTTCATCAGCCAGGCTAGCTTGAATCCAGTGGCAAAGTGAGCAAGGGACCCACGTCTGGGCATACCCTGCCAACTTAGGGCGAACAAAGAAAACACAAGGAGATGATGGTCGGAGCACTGAAACTTTGCAGACACTCACCCCCAGTCACAGATCTGGGTTGAATCTATCATCATTCTTTAGCTCACTTCGCCTCCTCAGTTCAGACCCAGCTATATGCAAATCAGTCTTGACCCTGTGCCTCATGAGAACAGTCCAGCCCGAACTGCCAAGCCAGGTCTTCCCTGAACCGGAAACAAGCATCCTGGGACTGGGGGTGAGTATTTGAAAAGTTTCAGCATGCCGTCCATCATCTCCTTGTGTTTGCTTTGTTTGCCCTAAGTTGGCAGGGTATGCCCAGACGTGGGTCCCTTGCTCACTTTGCCACTGGATTCAAGCTAGCCTGGCTGATGAGAGCTGTTAGCCCGAAACCTGTCCCAGAATGCTTGATTCCGGTCCAGGGAAGGCATGGCTTGGCAGTTTGGTCTGGACTGTTCCTATGAGGCACAGGGTCAAGACTGATTTGCATATAGCTGTGTCTGAACTGTGGTGGCAAAGAGAGCTAAAGCATGATGATGGATTCAACCCAGATCTGTGACTGGGGGTGAGTCTTTGAAAAGTTTCAGCACTCCGTCCATCATCTCCTTGTGTTTGCTTTGTCCACCCACTAAAGTAGCCCTTGAAAACATGTCTCGGGCCTACCATTGCAGCCTATGTGTGCAGCTTTAAACTGCTATTTCGCCTGACAAAATAAGCCTTTTGCTAAGACTAAACCTCCTTTATTAATATATATAAGTCACCCCTAGGGTAGGCACTAAACAGCTCATAGGGCAGGGTGGAGTGTATTTAAAAAGTTAGACATTTACTTTTAAGTTTTACATATCCTGGTAGTGAAAATTCCCAAATGTGTTTTTCACTACTGTGAGGCCTACCTCTCCCACAGGATTGAACTGAGTTACGCTATCACATATAATAAGTAATAACTTTTGTTTGGGAGCAGGTGGAAATGTCATGTTTGGTGTCTGAGGAATTGTAATGTAAGACTATCTTTAATGATAAGTGGTTGTAAGCAGGGTCACTGGAATTATTTGATTGAGCAGCCGCAGTGATTTTCGCATAATGGTAAATGATAGATTTGATGCATTTGCCTAATACTCTAATCATCTGTCACATAATCTGCAGATTTTAACAAAAACATTCTTTGTTTCTAGCTCAAAACGACCAAAAGTTACTAAAAAAGCAGCAACATTTGTTGCCGTGCAGTAGAAGGTCCTTTACAAAAGTTGACTGATTATTAACATTTCTGTTGCAAATTGTTATATTTGGGTTTTAGACCGGTACTGTTGAGGTGTAACCAATGCTCAGAAAGTCTTAACAAGTTTAGAAATTAAGCCACATAATTTGCCTTTTCTTGACTCATGATTTACTCAGCCCAGCAAGAAACCATAAAGAGAGAGGCCCCTCGCACCAAAGGGACAGGGCTCTGATTGGACTAAAAAGTCTAAAAAATTGTTCCCTTTGGGTAAGTCACATTCCAAACATACGTATCTCCACATCCAATCTCAAACCCAGTTGCTCCTAAGCCTCAACCCTGATTGTATTCACAGTACCATAACAATAGCCTATATTTAAAAAATCATTTTTATTGTTCATAAATAAACATAAAATCAGTGCAATAGTTTAAAAACAGATTCTATACAGTAGAGACAAACAACAATTCATTAAACTCTATATTCGTTTGTATCATAGCATAGAAACACCACTAATATTCAAAACAAAGACATTAGAACATCATTTCAAATTCACTATAGCATAGTAAAACCCTACACAGGATAAAAGAGGAAGATATAGAGGAGAAAAAAGAAAGAAAAAGGGCATCTACGACAATCAGTTTATATTTCTTGTTCGTTGACCAATCGGTTATTCAGAGCACAATTAGCATGTATTTCCTAATTTCTTTCAACCATGGCAATATGTCCACCCAATTTAGGGCCCGATTCCGATCTCGCTACGAAAGCCCTCTGTACGACTTGGATCCGGAGGGCTTTCCGAGCGAGACGTTCTCCGGGAGTCTGAACGAGTGAGTATGATGCTGCTGTATGCCTACCGACTCGGTTCGCTCGGACTCCCATTGAAGTCTATGGAAGCCCGTGTACAGACGCGTACACAGGCTCCCATAGCAGAAAAGGGGTGGGTGGGGAAAAGCGTACACCCTGTAGCGGGAATCCCATGGTGCCTGCCACACTGTGCATGCCTGGATGGGGGGACCCATGGGCACACCCCCGTGACAGATTCGGAGGGCCCCGGGTGAAGGGGGGCCTGCTACGGCCCCCCGAAGTACGCTTCCGACAGCCTTTTCATCTCGCTGAGACCAAGGCGAATCGGCTGTCCGAATCGTGCATTGTACTCGCTCGGTCAGAATTCGACTCCATAGCACGGCACAGTTCGCCTACAAACGAGTCATACGGACAGGTTCGGGTCCTGGAAATGATTCGGTCGGCGTGTATGCGATCTTCGCATCGTACTTGGTCGTCCGGACCTGTGTATGATTCGGTCGTAAACAAGGGCCACACATCGGATCTGGGAAAGCCAAATCCAATTCGGAGGCCCTCCGAACGACATCGGAATCGGGTCCTTGGTCTGTTCCAAGAATTGAAGTGTTTCGGTGGTATCAGCCCAGTTTAGGCTGTCTTTTTCAAGACTTAATTTGATCCTCTTGTTCTGATAAAATAATCAACCACCACTCTGATCGATACCTACGTGAAACATACAGGTATCAGTGTTACAAATCAACCAGTAAGAATGGACTCCGAGATGTGGTTTTCCGCTACCGATCGGCTACATCATTTTGCAGAAGGGGCGATTAATGTAGGCAGACTCCCGAGGCTTTAATTGAGGAGAAAGGATAACGCCGGCTCATCCTTTTGGTGGAATTTCTTTACTCTGATGTGGAAACGGAATACAGCAGGTAGTGATCAGCTATAGCTTTTCAGACTTGATCTTTGGAATCCAATAGTATTATATATATCATTTTGACAATACTATTTGAATCTTTTGTTTCAGGTCTAGAACCTAGTCAGTTGTCTTGTTGAGCTGGAAGAGGGCCTACAAGAGTATAAATATACGCAAGGACAACATATTTTATATATATATATATATATCCAGCTCCTAATGCACCCCACTTGCGGGTCACTCAAAGGGCGGGTGCTTCCCAAACTACGGCGGTGCTTCGTGGTTGTAAATCCCTGCTCCAAAAACTTCTTATTTAAAGAAATTGCAGCACTCGCGGAGTCGGCAATCAGTCGATCTTTATTGTATCAACATTTACAGACTAGTTCTCCGAATGGGCTTAATAGTGGGGAAGAATTGGCTGTACATTTAGTTAACTGATTTGTCTCTAGTAACTATAAAGGGAATAGCAATGATGAAAATGAAATTAAAGATAATACTGCTGCTATATAAATATCAATATGAGACTTGCCAATTCACGGCGTAATGTAACAGAGGAACTGGGGCAATCTCCATTTGGAGGTTGCCTGATGCCGATCCACGGCAAGATTATTGTTAAATGGTGGTATACGCGACACGTTGTGAATAATGGTCACACTTGGTCAATTTTCGTGTAAATAATTGTATGTATGAACATTGGTTCTCATATTAATTGGTTTTACAGACTAGATTTTTTGAGTCTTTAAAACTTACCACTTAGAAATGGCACTTAGTAGATAGGCGACCATAATCCTCTTTCTGTCTCTATGATTTTGTTCATTTGACTCTTTTAAAAATGGCGCTTCACCATATTGAGTGTAAACACTGATGAAGGACTGGTTCCAAAACGCGTTTGTTTGTTTGTTGTTGATACAATTTTGATACAATAAAGATCGACTGATTGCCGAGTCCGCGAGTGCTGCAATTTCTTTAAATAAGACATTTTTGGAGCAGGGATATATATATATATATTCCCTGAAAAAAACACAGGTTTCGGGGACGTTATAGTTTGTTGGACATTTCACTCGTACAAAACCAGAGAAATTCGGCCGTTATAGTTAGTTGAGCTAACTATAACTGGCACCCCCGCATGCACTGCTGATGACGTTACATATTACATCACTCATGACATGGTCAGTGCCATCAGTGATGACATCTCAAATGACATCAATGATGACATCACTGATGACATCATCCAGTGACTGTGTGTTTCTGTAAAGTTTAAATATGTTTTATATATATATGCCAAGGTGTATTGAAGAAAGAGTGGGTGTATGAGTGTCTGTATGGATGATTTAGTAGGTGCGTGATTGACTGTATAAGTGAGTGATTAAATGTGGCTTACTGAATGCATGGGTTAGTGACTAAACTGTGTGAATGTCTGTAGCAGTCTGTCAGTTGGTGTGTAAGTGGCTGCATGGGTTAGTGAGTAGCTACTTGACTGTCTATATGGGTTATTAATTGGTTGTCTGTGTATCTATATGGGTGCCTGAGTGTCTGTGTGGGTGGGTGGGGGGGTGACTCCGTGCATAGATGTGTGAATGGGTGATTCACCAGGTGTATGGGTTCAACAGTGTGTCTGTGAAGGGCTGTATGGGTGGGTGAGTGTGTGTATAGGTGTGTTGGTGAGTGAATGGATGTCTCTGTGGTACATGTGTGAGTAACTACATATGTGAAAGGCAGTATATGTGAGTGTTGGACTATATAAATGACTATATGTGAGAGTGAGTGATTGTGAGAGTGGCTGTATGGATGAGTATGTGCTTGTGTCAGTGATTGTATAAGAGAATAAGTATGTGTTAGTATCTGTATGAATAAGTGAGGTGGTGTGTGTACAACTGTGTAGGTGAGTACATGGCAGTGTGATTGATTATTTGCATGACTGACTATGTGTGTGAGTAACTCTATAGTGGCGGTGTGTGAGTATCTGTCTAGGTGTATGAGTACATATGATAGGGCTGTATTGATGAGTGACTGCATGCATGTATGACAGTATGGCTGAATGAGTTGTGTGTGTAGTCCTAGGAATTAGCGAGTGGGTATGTAGTAACTTGTATTGCTGTGTCTATGGTCTCGGGAATGGCAGTCTTTATTTTATAGTTAGCGTATCAAAGGTTATATTAGGGTGTGAGGAGATGCATCAGATTATCACATGGATGATGTCATCAGTGATGTCATCAGTGATGTCATCAATGATGTCATCAGTGATGCCACTGACCATGTCATGAGTGATATAATAAGTGACGTCATCAGCAGTGCATTGTGGGGGCGCCAGTTATAGTTAGCTCAACTAACTATAACGGCCGAATTTCTCTGGTTTTGTACGAGTGAAATGTCCAACTAACTATAACGTCCCTGAAACTTGTGTTTTTTTAGTGAATTTCTAAGGTTTTTTAAATGCTAATTTCTAAGTATAATGTCCCAAAAATATTTTGCCTTAGTTTTTTAATTGTTATAAAAATAATGTAATATTTTCTATTTTCTAAAATATAAATATACTTTTGTATTTATTTTTTTTATAAAAAAGTGGATTCGCGTACCGATCGTGTACCTGTCTCGGTGGGTGCGCGAATCCAAGCAACCATATTGGTTAAGTCGTGTAGGATGCACGCTCGGTAAGCGACGAGTGCGCGAATTTCGGCCCCGCGTAACGTCACGGACGTAGTTCCGGAGGTCGCGCCGGGTGCGCGAATCCATCGCAAATCTTTAAGTTTTAAAAGTATATGTATATAAGTTTAATATGTATATTATAGCAAGAGATTATTTAATCTATTTATAAAAATCATATATTTGTAACTGGAATAAAGATAAATTAATGTTAAATATATTTTTCCGGAATCGCGACGGGTGCACGCTGGTTGCGCGCTGGGTGCGCGAATCCATGTGACTTCAAAAGAAAGAATTTCATAGGTTAAGAAGCTTTTTAATCTAGAAGTTACAGCACCCCACCCAAATTTCTCATTCCTTCAACAACATTGGCAGGAGACACACCTTTTGTGTTTAGTGCTCTTGTTGTATTTTTTTGGTGTTTTTTTTAAAAAAAACAAGAAAAATGGCATCTTCAAATCCACCAGATGACATCCTTGGTGAAGAAGATGAGTTGGAGGAACCAACAAAAAGAAGAAAGGAAAGCATTGTGTGGGCCTTCTTCACTTTTCCAGATGGAGAAAAGAATGTCAACGCAAGAAAGGTGACCTTCAGCATTTGCAAGCACATATTATCTCGGGGCTCCGAGAAAAAATACTCGTGAAGTATTTCTTCTATGTTGACGCACCGGCAAACCATTCAACCTCGTCAGCTAGCACGGGAGCAACGACGACGAGAGCTGTAACAACAAGCCCAGCAAGATGATCAACAAGCAGGACCTAGTACATCAGCTGGTACCACAAGTTCTAGCAGAGGACCTGATATTAGGCCAGTGTTTGCTGGTCTTGAGCAAAGATGTATAAAGTGTAAAAAAGTTCTTTATTATGGTGAACAGTCTATCAACGCAATAGTTTTCGCTGCAAGAAGCCACCATTGTAAAACATTTTTTGCAACGATTTTTTAATTGCAAAAAGTTACAGAAAAGTTTTTCAGTTTTTTTTGCTGTTTGTTCGTTTTTTTAAAAAAAACACCCAAAAAATATAAAAAAGAGTTTTACAAAACACAAAAAAATTATAAAACAAAAAAAGAAGCAAAAAAATGGTTCTTGTTAGAACCGCCTATTTGGTTAAAAAAAGACAAATTTGTATGTGTTGTATGAAGAAGTGCATGGATAATACATGGGTGCATGGGTAGTGCTTGGATGATTGGAGGAGTGCAAGGATAGTGCCTGAGTGATTGGAAGAGTGCATGGGTAGTGCCTGGGTGATTGCATGACTGCAAGGGTAATGTCTGGGGGCCTCATTTATGAGGTTTTGCCGTAGGGCAGTGCAGCAGGCCTTCCTCCTGCGCTGCCCTATGGCAAAAGAAAAGGGCAGGAATGCGCCGTATCTATCCTTTTCCCCTGCGCCGGCGCACAATGGGCTGCCGTGCGCAAACGCAGACACCTTTGCACCATGGTGCAAGGGTGCCTGCGTTGAGGGGATGATTTTTTTTGTACAGGAAAGGAAACCTTTCTGCAGCACACATAGAAAGAGGAAAAATGAGGAGAAATAAAGATATTTCTCCTTGTTGCGCCTCCCTGACACCTCCCCTAGGGAGGCGCAACCTTTTGGCACTGCCTCAGATTTACGATTTCTTGTAAATCTGGGGCAGTGTGAAAAAGCCATGGATGTTGCTGGGAACACCCCCAGCAACACCCATTGCATGCCACTTTAACGCAGAACACTGAGTTAAAGGGACTAATATTTATCAGGCAGCATTAAGCCAAAAAAGTGGCTTAGTGCTGCCTGATAAATATCACGCAGGCTCCTGCGCCACGGAACGTCACAAAAAGTGACGTTCCGGAGGCGCAAGGGGCCTCAGACATGAGGCCCAGTGTGAATAGAGGAGTGTATGGGTAGTGCCTGAGTGATTAGACGAGTGTATACACAGTGTCTGGGTGATTTTATAAGTGCATGGGTAGTGGCTGGGTGATTGCGTGACTGCAGGGGTAGTGCCTGAGTTATTGAACGAGTGCATGGCTAATGCCTGTGTGATTGCATGAGTCCAGGGGTAATGTCTGAGTGATTGAAGGACTGCATGGGTAATAACTGAGTGCATGGAAGAGTTCATGGGTAGTGCCTGGATGCATGTAGGACTGCATGGGTAGTTCCTGGGTGAATGGAGGACTGCATGAGTAGTAGTAGGGTGATTCCATGAGTGCAGCAGTAGTGTGTGGATGATTGGAATACTGCATGGGTAGTGCTTGGATGATTGCACGAGTGCCACAGAAGTGCCTTAGTGCCTGTATGACTGCATGAGCAGTGTGTGACTGATTGAAGGAGTGCATGGGTAATGCCTAGGTGATTGTATGAATGCAGGGGTAATATTTGGGTGAATGGAGGAGTGCATGGCTACTGCCTGAGTGATTAGATGAGTGTATAGGTAGTGCCTTGGTGATTTTATAAGTGCATAGGTAGTGATGGGTGATTGGAGGAGTGCATGGATAGTACCAGGATGACCGGAGGAGTGCAAAGATAGTGCCTAGGTTATTCTATGAGTGCATAAGTAGTGCCTGGGTTATTGCGTGACTGTAAGGGTAGTGCCTGAGTGATTGAAGGAGTGCATGTGTAATGCCTCTTTGATTGTATAAGTGCAGGTGTAATGTCTGGGTGATTCAAGGAGTGCATAGGTAATGCGTGGGTGTATGGAAGAGTGCATTGGTAGTACATGGGTGCATATAGCACTGCCTGGGTAGTTTTTGGGTGATTGGGGGAGTGCATGAGTAGTAGCAGGGTGATTGCATGAGTGCAGGAGTAGTGTGTCAATGATTGGAAGACTGCATGGGTAGTGCTTGGATAATTGCATAAGTGGTACAGAACTGCCTGAGCACATGTATAACTGCAAGGGTACTGTCTGAGTGATTGAAGTAGTGCATGGCTAATGCCTAGGTGATTGTATGAATGCAGGGGTAATGTTTCGGTGAATGGAGAAGTGCCTGAGTGATTACACAAGTGTATAGGTAGTGCCTTAGTAATTTTATAAGTGTATGGGTATTGGCTGGGTGAATGAAGGAGTACATGGATAATACCAGGATGACTGAAGGAGTGCAAGGGTAGAGCCTGGGTTATTGCATGAGTGCATAGGTAGTGCCTGAGTGATTGTATGACTACATGGGCACTGCCTCAGTTATTGAAGGAGTACATGGATAATGTGTAAGTGATTGCATGAATGCAGGGGTAATGTCTAGGTGAATGGAGAAGTGCATAGGTAGTGCTTGAGTGATTAGACAAGTATATAGGTAGTGCCTTGGTGATTTTATAAGTGCATGGATAGTGTCTGGGTGATTGCAGGAGTGCATGGATAGTGCCAGAATGACTGGAGGACTGCAAGGGTAGTGCCTAGGTTATTACATGAGTGTAATAAGTAGTGCCTGGGTGATTGCATCACTGCAGGGTTAGTGCCTGGGTGATTGAAGGAGTGCATGGCTAATGCCTTAGGGATTGTATGAGTGCAGGGATAATATCTGGTAGATTGAAGGAGTGCATGGGTAATGCCTGAGTGCATGGAAGACTGCATGGGTAGTGCCTGTCTGCATGTAGGACTGCATGGGTAGTTCCTGGGTGATTGGAGGAGTGCATGAGTAGTAGCACAGTGATTGCATGAGTGTAGCAGTAGTGCCTGGATGATTGGAATACTACATGGATAGTGCTTGGGTGATTGCATGAGTGCCACAGAAGTGCCTGAGTGCATGTATGATGCATGGGCACTGCATGAGTTATTGAAGGAGCGCATGGGCAATGCCTGAGTGATTGTATGAATGCAGGGGTAATATCTGGGTGAATGGAGGAGTGCATGGCTAGTGCCTGAGGGGCCGATTCACAGAACTAATCTGAGATGAAATCCTAAACTTACTAGTTTTGGTATTCACAGAAGGCATTTAGGAGTAGTAAAGTTAGGACTCCTAACTTTACTACTTTAATGTTGTGTGCTGCTAATCCAGTTGGAGCTGATACAACACAAGATAAATGACATCCAGTAGTTTTGTGTAGATAACTGGTAAAAACTTTAACTAAAAAACTTTTTCCTGTTCCAGCTTCACCACTAATGTACATTTGAATAGGTTTAAATGATGTACATTGGCATTCTTTTTTTTCATGTAGCAAACCATGCTGAATCTGTAGTGTCACTTGCTGATATATTTCTTTTTGTTCAGTATTCAGTTGTACTTCCAACTTTCTCAAATCAATAACATCCTGTTGTGGTTGTTGCATTGTCGTTTCTACTGCACTCATGGCTATTGCTGCTTCATTTTCAAGAATTGGTTGTCCTAGTGGATCTTGACTTAGTGGAGAAGAACTCTGACTATCTTGAGAACTGTCTCTAGCTATTTCAGCTCCAATAGTAGTTTCTTGTTCAATCTCTTCATTTAACATTTGTAGATAAGTAGGGAAACTTGTGCATTGAATGTTATCTTTACATGCATTAAAAGAATCTTCATAGCAGTCGAACTCTCCAAGTAATTCCGCTTCACTATGCCAAGGCTTGAAAAGTTGCAGAAGTGCTAAATAGAAAAATTCTCTCTTATCTGGAGTTTTGCAACTGAGTTTTCTGTGATTAATAAGATTTCCTTTGGCAAACATCCTTCACATCCAATTACTGCATATTTTTCTTCATTTATATTTTCTGTAACATTTCGCTTAAAACTATAATGTTGCAGTACTTCATAGAGACATATGTTTTCCAGATGTGGACTCCTTGCGGGATAGTACGTACCCAACATATTTGTTTTAACAATATCTGTACTTTTCGGCTCATTCAAAGCTTAGTATTCAATTTCTTGTAGAGATTTCAAAACTCAGTTTCGTGTTGCAGCAAGACCTAGACTTACCCAAATGATTCCTCTTGACTTTGAATATAAACTTGCAGAGGTCAACCGATCCGAACATTCGTAGGATCCAATCTCTTGATGGGAAAGCATCTTCAAATTAAAGCTGTACAATTTGTTACTAAGAGTCTTCTCTTGTGAAATTTCTTCCCACATTTCTTTCAACTCCATCTTTTCAGATTTGGTTATATATGACGTAACATTGCGAGCAACAGCAATCAAATTATCTGCAACATACTGGATATCCAAATTTGCATTCCACATTGTCAAAATCACTGGATTGTAGTCATTAATATACTTTGATTTTTCAGTTCTTTTTATGTTGTAAGTATTCTTCGGAGATTTTCGAGTTATAGTATGCCTTACTGCTGACATGGAACTGTTGACTCTTCCTTTTGAAATTACTGGACGTGGGAATCCAAAACGACATTTTGTATAACATTTTCCCTTTGACTTGTATTTCCGTTGACAATTTTCGAGTTATAGTATGCCTTACTGCTGACATGGAACTGTTGACTCTTCCTTTTGAAATTACTGGACGTGGGAATCCAAAACGACATTTTGTATAACATTTTCCCTTTGACTTGTATTTCCGTTGACAATATTTCCCACATCAATGACTTTGAAACCGTAAAACATGCTGTCTCAAGTTGTTTTCTCCTCATTCTTTTGGTATGGCACAGGTAACATATTTTTCAATGAAAGACAAAACACTTTCATCAGTATCAGTTCCAAATGTTGGTGCATTCTTGATCCATAACAGCATGTGAATATGAGGTGCACCTCTGGCTTGGTACTCCTTTCTCCAAAAGAAATCAATAACTTCTCCAAGAGGTGGATTATTTTTATTGCAGATAAAAGACATCATAGCTTGAAACCTATGATTAAAATATCTGCACACATTTACAGGATCCAAGGAACACAGTTCTCTAGCTGTCTTCAATTCAATGTTTTTTACATTTGAATTTGCTTCTCGTAGAAATTCAAGTAAATCGTCCCATGCGTATTCAGCACAGCTAAGCGTAACAAACCATGTAGGGGTTCCTAAGTTCCTTGACATACATTTAAGTTCTCCGTGACGATGATACCAATACTCATTAGTACCACGTTGACACGCCATCAAATTAATTAACTGAGATTCTAAATGATCATCTCTTTGTTCAACTTTGTCAAAAAATTCCTTTGCAGAAAGATGTGTAAGATGAACTCCTGTTTTTAATATGTGGTTCACTCCATATGAAAGTCCAGACAAGTCACTTTCAAACAGAATATGGAACACACTGTCGAAATCTTGGATCCTCTGAGTACAATCTTGTTGTACGGTATTCTGAAGCTGGAATCTGTACTGGTCGTTCATCATATCGTCCACCTTTTCCAGTAGGGAAGAGCTGTGGAAAACAACGGGCTTCTAAACTTTTTTCCCAAACACTCATGGGAGTTCCTTTCGCTTTCTTCATTTGGAATAATTCAATAGTGTTTCCAATCACTTCTTTTGAATGTAGAGGATGTATACTGTAATGTTCGTAAATTTATTCACTCCTGGACTTGTCCACTTTTTCTATTTGGCCAATTGAAATTTCTCTATCATCTTCTAAAGATATTTCTTCTTCTTCCACATATACATTTTTATAATAAATATTGTTTTGTATAAGATATAAGGTAGCTTTTTGAAGTTTGGTGACATCTACTAACTCTTGCCATATTTTCCGACTCTTTGTTGGTACGCCATTAACTAGAATAACTACAGGTTCACTTTCCTCTCTCTCTACACCAACAGTTTCAATATTTTTCTTAAAATCTAAAGGTAAATACACAACTCTTCCTTTTAAACCTCTTTGTAAATCTGTTGGAGGCAGCTTACCTGTTTTAGGCTCCATAGGAACTATAGCCTGAAACGGGTGCACAGATTGAATAAGAATGGCCTCATATGTATTTAAATCTACCAGTTCAGAAGGAATACCTACCAACTCTAGGTTATTATGTACAGCTCTAGCTGGCATTTTGTTCTCTTCTAATTTGTTGTAACAATATTTACAAATACGTTGATCACTACCCAACTCAAAACGACCTTCCACCAACAAATAAGCACCAAATTGCTCCCACTTATCATTGTTTTCCTTTTCACTTTTTAAATACACATCAACATTCCTAGTTTGATTTCTATAGTGAGTACGTCGACAACAAATACAAACATAGAGGGTCATTATGATGGCAGACGGAAAAAAATCCAACCGCCATGGTAGCGGAAAATTACAGTCCGCAGGTACCGCGGAAACACCTCCGACCCTATTAGGATCAACCGCCAAAATATTCCAACCGCGGCAGTAGGAGCCATTGAAAAAACGCCCGTAGACGGCGGAGATGATGAAAATCCAACAGCGACGGTCGGTAACATAGCGGAAACACATAAACCCGCTGCAAGACACGCAGAGTGACCGCCAATGATATTATGATATCCCCGATGTCACAGCGGTACGTTCCACTGTTTCCGTCCGCCGCGGTCGCTAACAGTAATGAATGTGAGATACGGCGGAAGGCCTGCAGCATAGCCATCGCTGCGCATGCTCCACCAACAAAATGGCGGCCAAGGAAAAAAACACACAATAAGGCCAGCAAATGCACACAGGCAACTAGCCCTGCTCCCAAAATAACCTGAAACATCCCAATGACACACCCCCATGGCAAATTCAAATTTACAAATCACAGGACAACCCACACAGCACACCTGACAGCATTACACCATCTTGACACACCCACATAGCTGAGCATAAAACCAGCCCCTTCCCTGACCACAATCCTTTGCACTACTCCAGCCCTGAAGGAACCAAACCCTGCAGCACATAGGATAGGCAAAACACCACACATCTCACCAGCACAACAACACACACACACACACAAGCTACACCACCCACACCACCCTCACAACTGCTCCCCAAAACATCAGCACAGCACACACCATGGCACCACAGAAAATGCCAAAATTCACTGACACTGAGTTGACAGTAATGGTAGATGAGATAGTCAGAGTAGAACCACAACTCTTTGGTAACATGGTCCAACAGACACCATTAGCCACAAGAACAAACGTGGGTAAGGATAGTGGACAAGGTCAATGCAGTAGGGAATGTGCCCCACAACAAGCATGAAATCATGAGGCAGTGGCATTACCTGAAGAGTGTTGTCAAGAAGAAGAGGGCCAAGAACCGTGAGCTGGCTGATGCGACTGGTGGAGGCCCTCCCATTCCACCAAAACCATTCTCTGCGTGGGAGGAGAAGGTGCTTGCCATACTGCATCCAGAGAGTCTGGAAGGAATACCCGGGGGAGTGGAGGCTGGTAAGTACCTACTAATGTATATCATGAAACTGCCATGTACTGTCTTCCACAACTACAAAGCTACATCCCTGAGGCACAAGTACACTCATCTGCACCCCAAAAACACACACAGGTCACACTGATTTAACATACACCCCACCTCAAACATCACAAAGGTAGACAACATCAACTGTGTTGTATGTGTCCAGGCAAACAGCACTCCAACTCCCACCAGGCACATCCTGCCCCACCCCTCAGCAGGATGGAGCACTCCCTCCCACCCAGAAGCATGTCTCAGCCATTGTGTTCTTCACCCTCTCCTAACAGGTAGCTAGCCATCTTTCCAGGGAGGTGTGTTTGGAATAGGGAGGCCTGCACTACAACTCCCACCAGGCCCCCTTGTCCCACAGCTGAGCAGGATGGACTACTCCCCCCACCCAGAACCATGTAGCAGTCATTGTGTGCTACACCCTCACCTAACAGGTAGGTAGCCATCTTTCCAGGGAGGTGTGTTTGGAATAGGGAGGCCTGCACCACAACTCCCACCAGGCCCCCTTGTCCCACAGCTGAGCAGGATGGACTACTCCCCCCACCCAGAACCATGTGGCAGTCATTGTGTGCTACACCATCACCTAACAGGTAGGTACCATCTTTCCAGGGAGGTGTGTTTGGAATAGGGAAGCCTGCACTACAACTCCCACCAGGCCCCCTTGTCCCACAGCTGAGCAGGATGGACTACTCCCCCCACCCAGAACCATGTGGCAGTCATTGTGTGCTACACCGTCACCTAACAGGTAGGTAGCCATCTTTCCAGGGAGGTGTGTTTTGAATAG
Source organism: Calotriton arnoldi (assembly GCA_963921515.1). Classification (NCBI taxonomy): domain Eukaryota; kingdom Metazoa; phylum Chordata; class Amphibia; order Caudata; family Salamandridae; genus Calotriton; species Calotriton arnoldi. The sequence goes on along the minus strand of CAWUFW010005732.1, from coordinate 218,099 downwards.
GGAGGCCTGACTACAACTCCCACCAGGTACACCCTGCCCCATCCCTCAGCAGGATGGAGCACTCCCTCCCACCCAGAAGCATGTCTCAGCCATTGTGTTCTTCACCCTCACCTAACAGGTAGGTAGCCATTTTTCCAGGGAGGTGTGTTTGGAATAGGGAGGCCTGCACTACAACTCCCACCAGGCCCCCTTGTCCCACAGCTGAGCAGGATGGATGACTCCCCCCATCCAGAACCATGTGGCAGTCATTGTGTGCTACACCCTCACCTAACAGGTAGGTAGCCATCTTTCCAGGGAGGTGTGTTTGGAATAGGGAGGCCTGCACCACAACTCCCACCAGGCACACCCTGCCCCATCTCTCAGCAGGATGGAGCACTCCCTCCCACCCAGAAGCATGTCTCAGCCATTGTGTTCTTCACCCTCACCTAACAGGTAGGTAGCCATCTTTCCAGGAAGGTGTGTTTGGAATAGGGAGGCCTGCACTACAACTCCCACCAGGCCCCCTTGTCCCACAGCTGAGCAGGATGGACTACTCCCCCCACCCAGAACCATGTAGCAATCATTGTGTGCTACACCCTCACCTAACAGGTAGGTAGCCATCTTTCCAGGGAGGTGTGTTTGGAATAGGGAGGCCTGCACTACAACTCCTACCAGGCACACCCTGCCCCATCCCTCAGCAGGATGGAGCACTCCCTCCCACCCAGAAGCATGTCTCAGCCATTGTGTTCTTCACCCTCACCTAACAGGTAGGTAGCCATCTTTCCAGGGAGGTGTGTTTGGAATAGGGAGGCCTGCACTACAACTCCCACCAGGCCCCCTTGTCCCACAGCTGAGCAGGATGGACTACTCCCCCACCCAGAACCATGTGGCAGTCATTGTGTGCTACACCCTCACCTAACAGGTAGGTAGCCATCTTTCCAGGGAGGTGTGTTTGGAATAGGGAGGCCTGCACCACAACTCCCACCAGGCACACCCTGCCCCATACCTCAGCAGGATGGAGCACTCCCTCCCACCCAGAAGCATGTCTCAGCCATTGTGTTCTTCACCCTCACCTAACAGGTAGGTAGCCATCTTTCCAGGGAGGTGTGTTTGGAATAGGGAGGCCTGCACTACAACTCCCACCAGGCCCCCTTGTCCCACAGCTGAGTAGGATGGACTACTCCCCCCACCCAGAACCATGTAGCAATCATTGTGTGCTATACCCTCACCTAACAGGTAGGTAGCCATCTTTCCAGGGAGGTGTGTTTGGAATAGGGAGGCCTGCATTACAACTCCCTCCAGGCCCCCTTGTCCCACAGCTGAGCAGGATGGACTACTCCCCCCACCCAGAACCATGTGGCAGTCATTGTGGGCTACACCCTCACCTAACAGGTAGGTAGCCATCTTTCCAGGGAGGTGTGTTTGGAATAGGGAGGCCTGCAATTCAACTCTCACCAGGCACACCCTGCCCAATCCCTCAGCAGGATGGAGAACTCCCTCCCACCCAGAAGCATGTCTCAGCCATTGTGTTCTTCACCCTCACCTAACAGGTAGGTAGCCATCTTTCCAGGGAGGTGTGTTTGGAATAGGGAGGCCTGCACCACAACTCCCACCAGGCACACCCTGCCCCATCCCTCAGCAGGATGGAGCACTCCCTCCCACCCAGAAGCATGTCTCAGCCATTGTGTTCTTCACCCTCACCTAACAGGTAGGTAGCCATCTTTCCAGGGAGGTGTGTTTGGAATAGGGAGGCCTGCACTACAACTCCCACCAGGCCCCCTTGTCCAACAGCTGAGCAGGATGGACTACTCCCCCCACCCAGAACCATGTGGCAGTCATTGTGTGCTATACCCTCACCTAACAGATAGGTATACATCTTTCCAGGGAGGTGTGTTTGGAATAGGGAGGCCTGCACTACAACTCCCACCAGGCCCCCTTGTCCCACAGCTGAGCAGGATGGACTACTCCCCCCACCCAGAACCATGTGGTAGAAAGTCCACTGAAAAGATGACAACTGGACAGGTAAGCAGACAGTGCATGCACCCCACCATTCCTCAACGAATGCATTGAGCTAATGCCAACACAAGGCCACACATCCCAACAAAATACACCCCAATTACATTCCATTTGATAGAATGCAGACAGCGATGCGTATGTAACTGTGACAGAAACAGAACTGTGACTCAACTAAACCCTTGTGTAAGCAAATCAGGGACCATATATGCACTGCACCGAATGCTATCTGTAAATTCCATGGGTGCTGAGCGTGAAGGACCATAGTAACAATAAAAAGGCATGGTCTGTTGAGCAATGAAATACAAGCACGGAACATTATAAAGGTATGCATGAGATAACAATGGTACAATGTCTAGTACATGTGCATATGTAACATTTGTCAGGAAGAGTAATCAGCAAAGATGCATTACATCAAGTCGCATAGCAGCCAGTTGTCAGATGACAACCTATCAGTTCAATACAAAGGGCTTTACGTGGGGCATGGTATCCAATGACTTGTCATACCATGGAAAAAGATGTATGTACCTCCACATCATGTCATGACGAACATCAGTGTGCAGACATTCAACTTATGAAATACGTAACTGTGTGTTGCATAACATGTAAATAAGAGACATCAAACACAGCAAGCAAGATGGGTGTAAGTCAATGACTATGTACCCTCTGTTCCACAGGTGACCAACAACTGACTGCAGAGGACAACAACGTCAACCTGCAGAGCCGGTCTCATCCCCCGGAACATGGACACTCTGATGCGGAGTCCCTGGATTCTTTGGATGAGGAGCTCCTAGCCGGCCCATCTGGTGTGCCAGGGCACAACCGGTCACATGACCCACTGCCCCCCCCATCAGCAACAACATCAACGCTGACCCCTGCTGGAACGACTTGTGCCGCCACCACCACCACCACCACCACTACCACCGTTGCCTGCAACACTCTCCTTGCCCCAGAGGATGCCCAGCCCACACCATCAACTGTGGAGGGCAGGCGTGTGGCTAGAGTGGTGAGGCAACAGGTCAGTGATAGCAGGGCAGGTGGGAGGACAAGTGGGACTCCAACACCACAGGACCCTGTGACCGAAGCCCTGGCTAATATCACCAGAGTTGTGGGTGCCTATGAACGCACACAGGCACATATGGGCCAGGCCCACGAAGATGCCCTGGGGCTCCAGCGTCTGCTGAGGTCCATGGACAACCGTACGGGACAAATCGTGGACCTCACGGGCCAGTTAGTGGCAGTACAGAGGGACAGGCCAGTGCCACAGATCACACCTTCACCTCCCCTCGTTGCCACGCAGGATGACAGTTCATCATCCACCCCTGCGGGCAAGGAGAGGGGTGACTCCTCAGACCCCACTGGCCCAGCAGGCGATACCCCCCCTGCCAAAAGAAGAAGGGGCCGTACAAAGAAAAACTTGGGACTCACCCATGGCAAAGCACTGGCAAACGCCAGTCAAAGAGCCAGCCATGATGGCAACACTCTTCACCCAACCATTGACTCTGTACACTGTCCTTACCCACACTGCCATGTAAATGGCATCCGTCTGTTGGACTGTGTCACCACATCAATGTGGTGCCTACCCGATTGTCTCATCTACCATGACTGCCAACTCATTGATTCCCCATTCACACTTATGTAAATATCCACTTCCCTCTCACATATACCCATTGGAAATAAACAATAACGCACAAATGTATTTGAGTCTGCTCCATGTTTATCACAGTATGTGCAATGTTTACCATGGTTACAATGTCACAGGAGCATGGATCCTCTTAAGGCAAGGAGGGGCAGAAGGGACCTAGCAAAAGACAACAGAACAAAAGTCACTAGTCAGGTGGTGGCATCACAGCCATCACACAACACATGTCCTCACTGTACAACAATATGCACACATTACAATGTGCAACAGTACCAACATAGACATCCTGTAGCTGTTCCAAACTATCCTGTATCCAACACATAGGCAGCCAGCACTGAGTCAACAAAAGGATGCACTCACAAAGATCACATAGACCTTCACCCAAACAACTACATCAACAGACAATGGACCAGTTGCACATTGTCACTCACCTTCAAGTGAAGTAGCAGTTGATGAACTGCCAATGCTGGTCGACACCTTCCTCCTCTCCACTATCCTCGTCACTGGACATTTGTGGAATCGCAGGTGGTGGATCATGGGTATTCCTTTCCGTAAGGCCAGGTTGTGCAGCATGAAGCATGCTACCACTATCTGACACACCTTCTTGGGTGAGTACATGAGTGCCCCTCCGGTCCGGTCCAGGCAGCGAAATCTCGATTTTAGGAGACCAAAGGTTCGCTCCACCACCCGACGTGTTCTACCATGGGCATTGTTGTAGCGGACTTCAGACGGTGTCCTAGGATTGCGTAGTGGTCTCAGCAACCACGGTCTGTTGGAATATGCAGAGTCACCTAGGTGTTAAAAAAACATACTGATTAAGTAATACAACTGTGGCAGAGGACAGCATGGCACACACAGCACACAACTTGACTCTGCCAACTCACCCACAATCCATGCCCGCTCCGGAAGTAGATTGGCCATCAGCTGGGGCACAATGCTGTTGTGCAGGATGTAGGAATCATGTGCAGAGCCGGGAAACTTGGCACAGACATGCGATATGATCATATCGGCCTGGCACACCACCTGCACATTGATGGAATGTGAATGTTTACGATTCCTATAAATGTGTTCCTGTGCCTGTGGTGGAACCAGGCCAACATGTGTGCAGTCAATAGCACCTACAACATTAGGGATGTGACCAAGGGCATAAAAATCTGCCTTCACATCCGCCAAAGCCGCCCTCCTTGGAAAACTAATGTATTGGTCTTTGTACTGCATCGTGGCCGACAGGAAATCCCGTAGCACCATGCTGAAGGTGGGCTGAGACATCCCCCCTGCAATGACCACTGTCTCCTGGAATGACCCACTAGCCAGGAAATGCAGTGCCGCCATCACTTTCGATTCAGTAGTTAATGCTGTTGGGTACGTCCTGCCAGCCCGCAGGTGTGGATCCAACATGGCACACAGGTCTTGGATGTTTGTGCGGTCCAGACGGAACCTGCGTATCACGTCATCATCCTCAATGTTAGCCAGCAGGGTGACTGGATGATACACATTAGGTCGCCTCTTAGGAGAGATGAAAGGGGACACGTCATTGCAACAGAACATGAGATGTGCACAAATCTGTAGCTTTTGATTGACACAGCGCAAACATTGACTGGCATCACAATGCACCATACAGTGCAAGTTAAAAGTCGTGACACCTTGAGAAAACATTGTATTACACTTCTTCAGTATTCGCACAGTGAGAACAACAAACATGGAAACTGTTTCTGTGAATGCTAATAGTCACATATCAAAATCTGGTGCAAACAGCCCTGACAGTGAATGATACAGGACATGTGTGAAACAGAAACACTGCTGGCTTCAAAGTGGCTGCTGTACCTGCCACACATTCTTGTGCAATCATGACAGGGGACACATGAACTACACAATTTGTCCAGTTCTGAAGGACTCATCATGGAATGTGAGCCAATGCAAATCCACACAAGTTTAGAGACACTCACATACATATTCACAAGCCTGTGCTAATATCCACTGTCATCAGTACACATACCATACATGCTGGTAATCACAATTCAAAGTCAGTCAATGACTAATAATGAAAATCATCTGCATATTCAGTGTCGCCGTGGATCAAGACACAATGACACAACTGCACAATATCATCAACAAGCACACAGATTGTCAATGTGGCACACAAAAAGTGGATAAGGTACGTGACCCAAAAGGACTGTAGACAAACATCAATCTGCACTTAAGTTGCAGTATGACATGCAGTATGAAGGTAGCACTGCCCAGACACACAACTAAAGTACAACAGTTGCCATGGAGCTAATACTCCAGCTGCTTGGAGACACAACAGTGCCACAAAAACAACCTACAACACCACCAGGACAAAGCCACACCAGTATACCTACAAGTCAGCGCATGAACATACTGAGTACATAACAAAAACACAACAGCCTCATACACATAACAACAGCGGATGTCATCGCACAACACAGGCACTAAAGGACTACTATCAAAAGCATCCTGACCCACATTCCACACAGCCTGATAGGAACAACACAGCGGACTCTCAACAATCCTCCACAGACAAAGATGCTGGCTGTGCATCACTTGTTGGACTCTGGTACCTTCAATATAACATAAGTCAGAGTTTGATGGGTGTCACAGCCAGCCCTATCAAGGTATATCTCACCTGTCTTGGATGCCATCATTAGCTTGATTCAACAGCACCATCAATTCACCCACTCAGCGCAGGAACAGCTTGTGCCCCAGAAAGGCTACTACGCCATAGCAGGGTTATCCACTCGTGTTTGTTTAATATCACTGCACACGTGTCCTAATTGTGCACCCTGCAAAAACTGCACACAATTACTGCAAATGAAAGCACATGCATCACATCAATGTCCAGCGAATTGTGGGTCACCTTATACTGGTCACAGATGCCATATCAAAGTTCCCAGTCAGTGAGCACCATCACCACTTTTGGCTACAGTCCATCACCAAGCCAACAATCTTCATGTGAACAAGGTCAATGCACCTGTCCTTGGTGAGTACCAACGTAACACACCACACACATCAAATCCAGTATCAACATACTCACAGCTGTGGAAAATACATGTATCAAAATCACATATGACAGGCAGAACAACATGAGCACATACCCGACACAATGACACAAGTAATGGTGATAACATTTGGCAGATATGGAGACAAAACATACCCAAAGGCATAGAGACAAGTCAAAGAAATAAGGAGGTACATAATGCCAAGTGTGCCGGTGATGTAATTAACATCCTTGAGTGTGTAGAGCACACACATATCCATGTGGACATATACTGTTGGATTTGCTACTGCGAACAATAACCTTACATGAAGGCTGTAATTGGTGATACCAAACAGACAACAGTGTGACATATGTGGTGAGTAATGAAGATAATGCTGAAATGTTTGTACAATCATGTACTGTATAGTGACATATTGTGTAAGATATGACTATGTGTGTAAATATTTGGATCAGATATGAAATTGGGGGTACTTATTTGGTGTCAGATATGAAATTTGGGCCAAAATGGGGTGATAGACATGAAATTGGGGCTACATTTGGGGGTCAGATATGAAATTGTGTAGGAGTAATGTGCCCCATTAGTCCTTTCAGTGTTGCATTTGGTGTAAGATATGAAGTTTAGGATGTCATTACTAACTATAGCCCATTTAAGTTACATCAAGTGCCATGATATTTTGGAAGTGACCACTGTTCGAAGTACAGATATGACCCATGACATTGACACAGCACGATGTGTCCATTGCTGCCTTAAACGTGCTCAAACAACACTATCACGGCCATAGTCAACAATGTCATGCTGCACCCTCGCCGTAGCTACCGCCTGGCACCAGCGGTGTGTCACCGCCATGGCCCAAGACACCATAGCGGGATTGATAGGCATATACACATGGCTAATGGCGTATGGCATGCTCTGACACCCAGATCCCGGTCACTCATAGCAATGCATGGGCCCGGAATTGCGGTAGCTACTGCCTGGCACCAGCGGTGTGTCACCGCCATGGCCCAAGACACCATAGCGGGATTGATAGGCATATACACATGGCTAATAGCGTATGGCATGCTCCAACACCCAGATCCCGGTCACTCATAGCAATGAATGGGCCCTGATTCGCGGTAGCTACCGCCTGGCACCAGCGGTGTGTCACCGCCATGGAGCATGCCCTTCCAGCCAATGGGAAACGCAATCGCGGTAGCCTGATGCAGGTTAGAAAATCGCGGTAGGCGTGCTCCGCCACCGTGGGGCCGGTCATTGGATGCACTTGAAAGATGCACCACCGCGGTACAGCACACCTGTCCCCTGCGGTGTGTCACCGCCATGGAGCATGCCCTTACAGCCAATGGGAAGCGCAATCGCGGTAGCCTGAAGCAAGTTTGAAAATCGCGGTAGGCGTGCTCCGCCACTGCGGGGCCGGTCATTGGATGCACTTGAAAGATGCACCACCGCGGTACAGCACGCCTGTCCCCTGCGGTGTGTCACCGCCATGGAGCATGCCCTTCCAGCCAATGGGAAGTGCAATCGCGGTAGCCTGATGCAAGTTTGAAAATTGCGGTAGGCGTGCTCCGCTACCGCAGGGCCGGTCATTGGATGTATTTGAATGAGGCAGACCTGGGCCGCCAATTGCAGCAGCTTAGAACCACAGAAACTAGCCCTGGGGGCTATATATGTGTGTGGGAGAGCCACACATTGCCACAGCTCACTGAGCCTGCTGCCGGAGACCCCTCACCTGCTGCTGCCTTCAGGGACTGCTGCCTGAGACCCCTCACCTGCTGCTGCCTTCAGGGACTGCTGCCTGAGACCCCTCACCTGCTGCTGCCTTCAGGGACTGCTGCCTGAGACCCCTCACCTGCTGCTGCCTTCAGGGACTGCTGCCTGAGACCCCTCACCTGCTGCTGCCTTCAGGGACTGCTGCCTGAGACCCCTCACCACCAACTGCCGCTGCTGCTGTCTCCTGCCCAGAGTGATGGCGAGGACTGATAAGATCCGTTCCACTCCCTTCACCACCGAGGAACTGGAGGTCCTGGTGGATGAGGTGCTCAACCAGTATCCAAGGCTCTTTGGTGCGCCAAATGTCGTGGTGAGTATCTCAGAGTGTGAGCGAGAGTGCAGGGGGGCACACATGAAGTTGATCTGCTGCAGTATGTGCATGGGAGTGTGGGGTTAGGTCATGCAATGCCTAGCAAGCTGTTTCCGGGGGGAAGGTGTGTTTAGCCTATTCAACACGTTTCCCTGCCTGCACATCCAGATGTGAGGGAAGTATAATGTCTTGTCAGACATACAGTGAGGCTGCACCTTTTCATTTCACGAGTCAGGATAGTGATTGCCAGTCTGAATGTCTGTGTGTGTCCCTGATGTCCTTCACAGGTCCATCTGTGGCCTTAGCTAGTGCTGTTGTCCAGAGGGTAGTGAGGGCATTGTTTCTGACTCAATATGTGCCTCATCTCTAGTTCTGCACTATACTCAGGACCTCAATCCCCCAGGGTGACACTCTTGTTGGTCATTCACCTATGACACAGTACATTCCAACATTATTGTGCCCGGACCCTTCCATCACCAGTGACATATGTAGTGATGTCCTGCATGTCTTGGTATTCCCAGAATATTGCATTAGATGTGGTCAGCATACACATTTAGCTCTCGGCTGGCATCCTGCATGGCCATGAGATGGGCATGTACTGTGTCCACCCTCATACCTGCATGCATTAATGTGTGTTTCGCAAGTCCGTGTGGAGGGCCATTGCATCAAAGGTGCGTGCACTGGGTGTCTCAAACAGACGGCGCTCCCACTGTCACAAGAGGTGGGATGACATCGCCCGGCTGAGCAGGAACGTGGCCGAGATGACACTGGGGCTGATCCCTCGGGCCGGCAGGTTGGCGCGGCGCAGCATGACACCACTGATGGTACGCATTTTAGCTGTGACGCAGCCTGAACTGGATGCACGTCTGAAGGTGCATCAGCAGCAAGCTGGTGGTGAGTATTCTGTGAGTGTGACTTTGGTTGTAGTTTTGCAGCATGTGCTCCAAGCCTGGGCCAGTGCAGGGCTGTGATGTTGCTAGTGTGATGCAATGGCATGTAAGTGGCCGTGGTGTTGGGTGCAGTTATCATGCATTCCCCCTACATGTACCTTCCCATGTCATTGGTGTAATGGCCCTTGACTTCACATTTGTAGTTGTGGCCTTCTGGTATCATCTTCAATGGTGTCGTCACGGACATCCCATGTAAGGGTCCAGCAGAGTGCATGGTCTGAGTGTGCCATCATCAATGTGTGCATTGGCTGACGTCAGATTTGTGCTGGCTACACATCTAGCACCAATGTGCAACTGTAGTTGTGCCCCAAGATACGACATGGTGGATGGCATGTGCCCATGGACATTGTGTGTGGATATGTTGGAGTCTGTCTCTGTGTTGGACACTTCTGCTGGCTCAAGATGTGACAGTGGCAACATGTTGTGAGTAGAATCTTTGACCCTTCAGGGCCCTAGGTGTGCCCAGAGGGATATGTGTGTGTGGTTAGAGGAAGCCACCAACAGGCTAATTGGCTGTGTGTCCATCACATGGGTGTATGATGTCAAGTTTGCATCATGCCACGGTAATTTCGATGTTTGGATTGAGGTTGCGCAATGTCACTGCCCATGGTGTTGTCCAACATGGATGATTGTCCATCATTACTGATGCTTCCCTTGCAGATATTTGTAAACTTGATGCAAATGTACTGATCCTCTCTCCCTCTCTCTCTCATGCAGCATCTCACATGGGCACGGAAGGACACGGGACGGACACCAGTGGTGAGACATCAGGCACAAGTGCTGCTCACCTGCATAGTGACACGGATGTCACCAGCGCATCAGAGGGGGTCCGTAGTTTTCTAGAGGAGTCACAGCCAGAAACGCAGACCTCTACGTCATCTAACGACGGCGGTGATGCATCTATGTTTTCGTCAGAAGGAAACGGGGACTCTGCCTCCTCGTCCACCACACAGCGTTCAGTGCCCACCCTCCCTGCTACTCCCACTGTTGCTGCCCATGTTCGCACCACGAAAAAGGAAAGAGTGTCCTTCATCCCAGGCACCGCTGCCCCTGTCCCCCCTGCTGCCATCAGAGTCTGTGGACCTTTTGCGCCAGCTGTGTGTGGGCCAGACAGCTCTCCTCAATGCCTTCCTGGACCATGACAAAAAATTGGCACAGGTGGTGGCTTTCATGGAGGGCGTTCATTCCGACGTGGGTGGGCTACACCGGACTGTACAGTCTCTGTCCTCTGCAGTGACAGCAGCCATTCAACTTGCCCAATCCCATGGTTCAGCTCCAGTCCCTAGGCCCACCACCCTGCCAGTGGACGCATCTGATGATAGTGAGCACACACCCCAGACATCAAGGGACAGATACGTCACACGCAGCACACAGCAGCAGCAGCCCAAGCAGTCCAGGCCGCAGACACCATCCCCACAGAAAGGTAAACCCACACCAGAGCGCAGAGGGAAAAGCCCTTCAGGCCACAGCCAGGGCAAGGATGGCAAGAAGCAGGCCTCAGGCTCACATGCCCCAGGGGCATCCCCAGCCAAGGACTCACCTGTCCCAAAAGTATCTCGCAGAGACAAGCACACAGTTTCCGTGACTAGTGACAAACAGGTGCCTGCTAAGGGTACACGTAAGAAGACCTCCAAGGCAAGTTCACCCACAACATCTACTCCCATCCAGAGCCCTGTGAAGCAGGGAAAGGAGGCCACTATAGGGGGGACACCTGGTAAACAGGTGATGCAGGGGCAGAGGCAATCTGGGGCCAAGCGTCCCAAAGAATCCAGCACGTCCCCAGAGGGGGGACCAGCATCTGCACATGATCCAGGTTTTGTGACGAGTGTGCCTGTTGTATACACCCCACTTGGCATGAATCCCAGGGAAGTCATATCAAATCCCCAAGAAGCGGAAGGGCACCCCTCAAAATTCACCCACACACACTGGGTCTTGTGCAAGCATGAGTCCACCTCCACGTGCCACCACCCCACCTGGACCTAGCAGCCCTCAGGCTTCCCAAACCACTGCTGGCTCTGCCACACCTAGACCTAGCAGCCCTCAGGCTTCCCAAACCACTGCTGGCTCTACCACACCTGGACCTAGCAGCCCTCATGCTTCCCAAACCACTGCTGGCTCTACCACACCTGGACCTAGCAGCCCTCAGGCTTCCCAGTACACTGATGGCTCGACCCCAGCTGGGCCTTTCTCTCCCCGAGCCAGTACCCCAACTGGCCCCGACAGACAGCCACCTCCCAGTCATACTGCCAGACAAGTCTGAGTGTTAGTCCCCCTCACACACATGTCTCTCCCACAGTGGTGCCATAGACTGCCCATTGTTCACACCCTGAGTGTGTTGCTGACCATGGCAGAGTACTGTACCACACATTCACAGTGCTGGATGTTATGTACTCACTCCGCACTTTTCACTGGCCCTTGGCCTTGTTGTTCACTGCTGTGTGCCCCTTGCCTGTGCAGCTTCTCATGTGCCTCACCTGCACTTTGGACTGGCCACTGGCCTTGCTCTTGTCTAATTTGTGCTGCATAACTGTGTGAAATGTAAATAAAAAGACATTTACTCCTGTTGTCTGCCTTGTCAGTGTCCTTGCTAAATAAAGGGTTACTGTGTGGGTATGGTTTACTGTGACACATGCTCTATTTGCCACTTCAACATTGCCAATGTCTTGTTTCCTCTGATCATGTTGTTTCAACTTTTGTGTCCCAGACTTGTGCATCTGTGTGTGTTGGCTTGGAAGTAGGTCTGTTTGCTGTGGACTGATTGACTTCCTGGGTGTGTTGTTGTGTGTGTGTGATGTTTAGATTGTTGTTGTGTGTGTTCATGGTGTGTCACTCATCTCTGTTTGTAACTGGTATGTGTGTTGTGCACACACTGCTTGGTGTGCATGCAGTGCTGTGAGTGTATGTTTCCTTGTCCTTGCCTGTTGTGCACCCCCTGATGTTTAGCTGTTGTAGCATGTTGATATCTTTGCCTGTGCATGTGTTGGGGCTGATGTGGCTGTGTGCAGTGTTTGTGTTGTGTCATGCAGTTGACAGAGGCTCTGTGTGTGGTGTTCTATTTGCCTGTCAGTGTGTGTGTTGTTGTTGTGTTTGATTCAGATGTGTGTTGCCATTGTGGTGTGCCTTACTTGTGTGTCTGTAACATGGACGGAGGTCTGTTGTGGTTCCCGTGCTTGTTTTATGTGCATCCTTGGTGTTTTCTCCTCTCATATTTGATGTGTCTCTTGTCATTGTTGTGCATGTGCAGACATGTGGTACACTATGACACCATTTTGAGTTGATGGGCGGTGTGGTATGTCTGTCTATGTGTCATTGTAGGCCCATTTCTGCCTTTTGTTCTCCATTATTGTTTTTAGTGGATGCACTTCTTATATGTGTTGTGGTATGTTGTCTGTGCATTTATCATGACTGATGTGGTTGTGTACTCCTGTTGTGTCTGTTCTCCCATTGATTTTGCACTGTTTAGCTGCACAGGTCTTGTCTGTTATTGTAGTAGTTCTGTGTGTGTGTTTTGATTGTGTTCTGTGTTTGACTGTTGTTTTTGTGCGTACAGTGGTACTGCCATACCTGTGTGTGTGTGTGATGTTTGTGGATACCACCCAGGGGGTGTGTTTGCTTGTCAGTGTCTTGACTGGATATTATTGGCAAGCTTCTGTGTGTTTGTCACTGGTGTTGTGTGCTGCAGGTGTGATGGGTGTGGGGGTTGTGTGAAGGTTCATACTTGTGTTTGACAGTCATGGAGTGTTTCAATGGGCCCTGTGTGTTGTGCTGCTGACATACTCCTGTGATGTATTTGGATACAGATGTGTGGCTGATCAGTGTTAGACTTCATACCCTTCCTTTCATCCCTGTGCCTATACATGGGTTGCCTTGCTGTCTTCCTGAGTTGTTGCAGTGAGGTGACTGTGGTTTGACTTCACTCACTGTGACTGCCATGTGTGGATTTTTTTGGGCTGGGGTTGTTGTTATGTGTTCCTTCCCTTGCATGTGATGTACACGTTGTTGGTGTTCATCTCCTTGCTATTCCATTTGTGTGCACCTCACTTTGGGTTTCCTATTTGTTGTCCTCCATTGCTTTTGGCATGTGGTCTGTGTTTGTTGCTGTGTGTCAGTGTGGGGTATGTCAGTGTGACTTGGCAGGCTGTGTGTCCATTGGAGTGTTTGTTCATTGTCTGTGTGTGTTTATTTTGTGCTTGCACTCAGATTACTTGCCATGAGGGTGATGTTGTTGTGGTGTGTGTGTTCCCCTGGTCCAGTGCTTCTACGCTGTGTGTTACTCTGCAGCCACACCTGATAAGGCTGTCTCCCTAGTTGTTTGTTGTGTGGTGCAGTGTGTGTGTTCACCTGGCTGGTTTTTGGGCATGTGGGAGCACAGGAAGATCACGTGGCATGTCCCTTCATGGTGTGGGTGGGCCTAGTGTGTGGAGTGTGGAGGTGTTACCCTGTGTACTTTGTGCACTGCCCATGCCTTGCGCTGGCCCAGCCTACTACATTGTGTGCATTTTTTACGCGGATTCACCACTGCGGTCACGTGAACTGGACATTATTTTAGAATCGCGGACATGGTGGCCTGGGTGTGGAGGGGTGGACTAGTGGCAGGTAGGACATGTGTGGCTACACCTGTGGTTATGTTCCTGTCCCCACCAGGGTGTCTGGTGGGGGCAGGGACCTTACATCAGACATGGAGTTGTGGGTTGTGTTTGTGTGCGGAGTTGTGTGGTGGTGTACCTGCGGCGGTGTGCGCCACGGTCCATGGCTTGCTGGAGGTGTATCATGTACAGCGCCGGGAAGACCTGTAGTGCCGGGTCCATGGCGATTGGCTCCGGGATTCGAATTTGCGCTCCGCTGTGGTGCTTCCGTATGCTCAGATTGGCCGGTTTCTCCGCTGCGGTGTGCCTGGCTGTTTTGCGCATCCTAATTTGTACGGCGGGAGGGACATCTTTCCGCACGGCGGTGGCTCTCGATTGGTTGTCTCCGCCGTGGTGGCGGGCGCGTTTTGATGGCAGTCCGCGGCGGACGGACAATGAGCTGGATTTGGCCATTGTAATATGGCGGGCGGGTGCATGGCAGCTCACGGGCGGAAAACAGCGCTTTCTCACGTCCGCCAGCATCGCGGAGGTGCATCCGCCAGTCATCGTAATGGACCCCATAGTTTGCTTTTTCACAACAAACTACCTTAAACTTTGTAATTTTTTCTACAAACTTCTCAGTAGTACTATCTTCCACCTCTTCTTCAACTCCTACACTTATGAAACTCTCACTTTCTCTACACTCCTCTTCAGGACCAAAGAAACAAAACTGTATATCATCACAAACTTTTTTTACATCCGATACTGAACCATGCACAATATCAGTATTTAGTTCACTTAAAGATAATGCAGGACTTTTTACATAGTACAATCTTCTTAATAACTTCCGCATTTCTGAGTGATGTACTGCTAACATTCTTAAATGATGAAAAGTACTTCAACACACTTTTCTAGAAAGACAAGCCAGAGAATGACCCTGCAAGCCAGTATATTTTCTCACTTTACAAGGATCTAGTCCTTGCAACATCTTAATCTTCTGTTTAACACTTTTTTTACTAATATCTCGTAAGAAATTTCGTAAAATATCAATAGATTCCTGTCGTATACTAAAAATACTACTACAATCCCACCTATACACTGGAGCTTGTGAACGTCTCCCCTGAACTTCTTCAGCTATTACCTCTTCCACATTTCTAGCAACCATCTTTTCTTTTTCAATTGGACAACCGTTTTTAACTTCATAAGAACGACCATTGGTATCAACTGCGTGAACTAATGTATTTTGTTGAAAATAGCTTTCTTCATTAAAAAAAGGTTCAGTACTAGAAGTGTGCTTCCATTCACCCCCCAAAAAATTGCAAAAGTTAGTTCTATTAACCAGTCTTTTTCTTTTACTTTTCTCCTTCATAAAATGCATTGTTTTATTCAATGTTTTCATTCTCTTCAATACTAATATAAACAATCTTCTTTTCAATTCAAAAGCGTTTTCGACTACACTTTCAATCTGTTGTTTTTTCTTGTAAAAGGTGGATCTTTTTTATATTTTTTGCAATCTTTCAATAAATGTTGTAGTACTCTACTTTTATACATTCGTTTCCTATATTCTTTCATCCTTCTTTCAACATAGATTGTTTTCCCATAACCTGATTTTCCATTAATTTGTCCTTTTTTCATTTCCTTCTACGTGGTCCTACAACTTTTCTTTCTGTTTTCCCCATTTTCAAAATTCTTTCCAGTCCTTAAAAGTCTTTTAAGAAATTCTTTAGTTCTCTTACCAGAAGACTTTTTCTGCAATTTCACATGTTGTACTTCATCTAATTTCTGCTTTTCTCTCTCCTTTAAATAGTACTGTTTTTTTTGTTGTCTTTATTTTCAACTTTTCTTGTCATACTGAATCTTTCTTAAAAATAATGGAGAATATCTGGGGAAAAAACTTTTTAAAAATAGTTTAATATTAATAAAATAATTATATACAAATATTCATATATATTACTAAAGAAACACCTTCTATTAAAAGGTACAAACAAATGCATATATGGTTTTTGGAATATGGTAAGACTTACACCTGAGACATGTTATAGTTTTTTTTTATATATGCCTAGGCCCAACACTCTGAGCATTACTAGAATGGTAAAGCAGCAGGACAAAAGTGACGTTTAAGGCATGTTAGGAAATGGACTGCAACAGAGGTGCAGAAAGAAGCAAGAACAGTGCAGTAAGAAACAACAGAGGTACAGAAGAAGGGAAGAGATGTGCAGAAAGAGGCAAGAGCAGTACAGAAAGAACCAATACACGTGCAGGAAAACGGAAAAAGGATGAAGAAAGAGGCACGAGGAGTGCAGAAATAAGAAAAAGAAGTGCAGAAAGAAGCAACAGAGGTGCTGAAAGAGGCCAGAGGGGTGCCGAAAAAGGAGAAAGAAATGCAGAAAGAAGCAAAAGAGGTGCAAAAGAGGCAAGAGGGGTGCAGAAAAAGGGAAGCGCAGTGCAGAAAGAACCAACAGATGTGCAGAAAGAGGCAAGAGAGGTACAGAAAGAGGCATGAGATGTGCAGAAAAAGTGAAGAAAAGTACAGAAAGAGGCAAGTGAAGTGCTGAAAGAGGGTTGCAGAAAGAGGCAAGAGGGGTACAGAAAGAAGCAAGTGAGGTGCATAAAGAAGCAACAGAGGTGAAGAAAGATGCAAGACAGGTGCACAAACAACCAAAAAAAGTGCAGAAAGCGGCAACAGAATTGCTGAAACAAGCAACAGAGGTGTAAAAAGAAGGAAGAGTAGTGCAGAAAAAGGTAAGTGAGGTGCAGAAAGAGGCAAGAGAGATGCAAAAAGTGACACGAGAACTGCAGAAAGATCAAGAGGGATGCAAAAAGGGAAACAAGAGTGAAGAAAGAAACAAAAGAAGTGCAGAAAAAAGGAACAGAGCAGCAAAAAGAGGGAAGAGTGATGCAGAAACAAAGAAGAGGGGTGCAGAAAGAAGCAAAAGATGTACACAAAGAAAAAAAAGAAGTACACAAAAAAGAACAGAGGTGCAGAAAGAGGCAATAGGGGTGCAGAAAGAGGCAACAGGGGTGCAGAAAGAGGGAACAGGTGGGCAGACTGAGGCAACAGAGGTGCAGAAAGAGGGAACAGGGGTGCAGTAAAAGGCAAGAGGGATGCAGAAATTCGGAACAGAGGTGCAGGAAGAAGCCAGAGGAGTGCAGAAAGAACCAACAGAGGTGCAGAAAGAGGCAAGAGGGGTACAAAAAGAGGCAAGTGAAATATAGAACGAACCAAAAGAGGTGCAGAAAGAAACAAAAGAAGTGCAGAAAGAAGGAACAGAGGTGCAGAAAGAAACAAAAGAAGTGCAGAAAGAGGGAAGAGGAGTGCAGAAAGACGCAAAAGGGGTACAGAAAGAAGCGACAGGTGCAGAAACACACAAAAAAAGTCCTGAAAGAAGGAACAGAGGTGCAGAGTCCATGCGCACTACCTAAGTAATTGAAAGAGTGTATGGGTAATGCCTGGGTGATTGCATAAGTGCAGGGGAAATGTCTGGGAGATTGGCGGAGTGCATGAGTAAAGTGTGGGTGATTGCATGAGTGCAGGGGTAATGTGTGGGAGGTTGTATGAGTGTAGTTGTAGTGCCTGAGTGTTTGGAGGAGTGCATAGATAGTGCCTGGGTGATTTTATAAGTGCATAGGTACTGGTTGGGTGATTGAAAGAGTACAGGCCTAGTGCCTGGGTGATTTGAAGAATGCAAGGGTAGTGCCTGGGTCATTACATAAGTGCATGTGTACTAGCTGGATGATTTAAGAAGTGCTTTGGTAATGCCTATCTGATTGTATGACTGCAGAGATAATTCCTGGGTGATTTCATGACTGCAGGGATAATGCCTGGGTAATTGCATGAGTGCATAGGTAGAGACTGCATGATTCTATAACTGTAGGGGTAGTACATAACTAGTGCTTGGGTGATTGCATCATTGCAGGGTTAATATCTGGGGGATTACTGGAGTACATAGGAAGTGAGTGGGTGATTTTATAACTGCATGAGTACTGCCCGGGTGATTACAGAAGTACTAAGGTACTGCCTGAGTGATTACACGAGTGCAAAGGTAGTGCCTGGGTGATTTTATAAGTGCATGAGTACTGGCTGAGTGATTACATAAGAAAAGTGTGTGCGTGATTGAAAGAGTGCAAGGATAGTGTCTGGGTGATTGAAGCACTGTATAGCTAATGCATTGGTGATTGCATGAGTACAGCAGTAACGTCTGGGGGATTAAAGGAGTACATAGGTTACGCCTGGGTGATTGCATAACTACCGGGGTAATATCTGGGGATTTACATGACTACATAGGAATTGACTGGGTGATTTTATAAGTGCATTGGTACTTCTTGGGTGATTGCAGGACTACTGAGGTAGTGCCTGAGTGAATAAAGGAGTGCAAAGGTAGTGCCTGGGTGATTTCATAACACCATGACTACTGGCTGAGTGATTACACGAGTACAAGGGTAGTGCCTCCCCAATTGAAGGAGTGCAACAGTAGTGCCTGGGTGATTATATAAGTGCATGAGTAGTGGCTACATGATTGAAAGAGTGCGTGGGTAATACCTTGGTGATTGCATGAGTACATAGATAGTGCCTAGATGATTGCATGAGTGCAGCAGTAATGCCTGAGTGATTACAGCAGTGCGTATGTAGTGCCTGAATCATTGGAAGACTGCATGGGGAGTACTTGGGTGTTTTTATAACTGCATGAGTGTTGGGCTTAGCCAAATATAAAGCAGCAGACTATTACATGACTCAACTATAAGTCTCTCCATATTGTTACAAGCATGCATACATATGTCTCTACGTTTTCAAATCATCATGATATCTAAAAGAAATATGTGTACAATATTTTTGGAATATAGTGAGACCTAGAAACTGAGACATGTAATATATCTACCTGAGTGATTGCATAACTCCATGGGTAGTGCTTGGGTGATTGTATGAGTGCAAGGGTAGTAACTGGGTAATTGCAGGAGAAGATGAATAGTGACTGGCTAATTGCATGAGTGCAGACATAGACGTTGAGTGCATGGATAAGTGTATAAATAGCACCTGAAGGCATAGATGAGTCATAAGAGGTGCCTAGGTGAATAGATGAGTGCAACAGTAGGGCATGGGTGATTCTATGACTGCAAGGGTAGTGTGTGGGTTATTACATGAGTGCATAGGTACAGCCTGCATGATTGCATGACTACAGGGGTAGTACATAACTAGTGCCTGGGTGAATGCATGACTGCAGGGGTAATATCTGGGGATTACTGGAGTACATCGCAAGTGAGTGGGTGATTTTATAAGTCCATGAGTACTGCCTGAGTGAGAACAGAAGTACTAAGATACTGCCTGAGTGATTACAGGAGTGCAAAGGTAGTGCCTGGGTGATTTTAAAAGTGCATGAGTACTGGCTGAGTGATTACATAAGTACAAGAGTAGTGCCTGCGTGATTCAAAGAGTGCAAAGATAGTGCCTGGGTGATTGAAGCACTGTATAGCTAATGCATTGGTGATTGCATGAGTACAGGGGTAACGTCTGGGGGATTAAAGGAGTACATAGGTAACGCCTGGGTGATTGCATGCCTACAGGGGTAATATCTGGGGATTTACATGACTGCATAGGAAGTGATTGGGTGATTTTATAAGTGCATGGGTACTTCTTGGGTGATTGCAGGACTACTGAGGTAGTGCCTGAGTGAATAAAGGAGTGCAAAGGTAGTGCCTGGGTGATTTCATAACAGCATGACTATTGGCTGAGTGACTACATAAGTAGACTCTTACAAAGTACCATACTCAATAATTCCTCTCCCAACATATCTTAAACATTACTTTTCCAATACTACTGCTTCACTATTCTAGCAGTAATCAGGTATAGAGCTTAGCTAACAGCAAAGCAACACTTCACTTATCTTTCATAAAAGTTTCCCCATATTTCTAAAACCATGTATGCATATGTCTGTACCTTTTCCTACCAGCATCATATATAAAAGTAAAAAACAGATAAATGTATACGTGTGTTTTATACATCTATCATCTTCAGACACATAACACATACCATAATATATGAACAAGTAGACACATATCTCAATCACAACACCATGCACAGCTCAAAACTTCATAGAGTACACTTCAATTTTCAAACAGACACTGTAAATTATGCAGTATATATGAAATATACATTTCCTCACATCATACAAATTACTCTAATAAATAACATCTCTAGAAACATCTCAAACCACATTTTCAAGCTGCTGCTTAACCATTCTACAACTACTTATAATATTACACCTACCCAAATACAAATAAGGAACCCTTCACATATCTTTAGTAAAAGTCTCACCATATTACTACAAGCAAACATGAGTATGTCTGTACCATAACACTATCCAAACCTTAAAAATTCACATAACAAACTTCCAATTTCAAGCAAACATCAAAAATTATGCGGCATATTTCAACTGTACCTCTCTAGAAACTTAAAAAAAGAAGCCTAATCAATAACACCTTATGTCAGCATCTTTTAAACCACACTTTTGTGCTGCATCTTCACCATTCTACTAGTTCTCACAGTCTTGAGCCTACCACATAAAAAGCAACAACAGCTCTTTGTTATACATCATGCACCTTCAAATGTATAAGACATATAAAAATACATATACAAGTAGAAACATACTTGAGACAGAAGTCCATGCACACCTTAAAACTTGACAGACTCCACCTCCAAATTTAAAGCAACAGCTAAAATTATGCGGTATACTACAAATGTACATATCCACACACTAAAACAAACTACCATAATCACTAATCCATCTTCCAATATACAGATATTACTATACAGAATCTATTTCAAACAACATTTAACTACAATAAAACAAACTACAATACACATCTCCACATTTAATAATATATTTCAAACATCACAGTTTTTGAATAATTTTTAAAGTTTAAAATAAACCTAATTCATAATACACCTCAGAAATTTATAACTCACCTTCTAAATAGATTTGTAGAATTTAAAATATCACAAACTCATAAATGATTTTCTTATGCACACAATCAATGTAATGCACCACTCTCAGCAAGGTAAAACTAGTAATGGCAAAGTTTCCCTCTCTTTCTCCACACAAATACCTGTAAGTAACAATTCACATAGCTTCCTACATTATTTCAAATTATAAAGCACATTTCTATTGGTTAGACATGCTAACCCTTACCAACTGACTTCTAAAATTGCCCAAACTGGTTCTGGAATTTTTGGGAGTTGCGACTCCACCGTGCACCAACGCGATGGAGCCGCGAATCCATACGGGAGTTCAAAAATATATTACAAATAAAAATAGCACTATTTTTTAGGAACACACCACTTCTAAAGATAGTACTGGCTTGGGAAATCTTACTTTAATAAGATATCACTTATATATAAATTACAATTTCACATTTTAAGTCCACAGTTAAGTTTCAATCCTTCCCCATTCTGGTTAATGCCAGTTTCCATAGTAACAGTTCATGGAACATTCAACTAAACTGTCAGGTCACAAGTTCACCATATTTTCAAGTTCACCTCACAATGTTGCAAATGCAAATAGCAGGTGTGGTTGACATTTCCAAAATATCACCTTATCCTATCTACTGTACCTTTCAAATATTTTTTACTAACCAATAAGAAACATGCTTTTTAAAGAAAGTAACATGCTCCCTATTTTTGAATGTACAATGCTCTTAAACAGCCAATCAATTCTCTACTTTTTTAAAAACAGCATCTTGTCCACCATTTTACATACCTCTCATTCTACCAACTGACTACCTCAGCTACAGACATCTTTTCATTACTCCCAGACATCCCTTCAAGATGCTTACAGTGTGGATTGTTGGACACAGCTATGTTTTCTGGTGCAAAAGGTATGCTGAACACAGAGATATTGACAAAGACCTAGCTTTGCAAAATGTGGATATTAAATGGATTGCACAGAGAGAATTAAAGTGGCACCAATTGATGCCTTTGGTTAAAACCTTTTGCATGTCCAACACCCTGACCTCATGATTGTGCACTGTGGTGGCAATGACCTAGGCACATTGATTGGGGTAGGTCTGGAAATGCTCATGAAGGACACCTTTGCACAATTGATGTTGCTTTTACCTCAAACTGTCTTTGTTTACTCTAATATATGCCAAAGACAGAAATGGAAGTGGTCAAATCAATTCTGTCCATAGATTGAAAAAGCTAGGAAAAATGTCAATAAAGCTGTTTCTGCATAACTAAGAGATCATAGAATGGGGTCCATCTACAATAACAATATACATTTTGATATGGGTGACATCTACAGAAGTGATGGAGTACACTTCGCAGATCAAGGAAACAGAGTCTTTCTCAACAACCTAAAGCTCTGCATCCGCACTTACATGTAGCTACAACAAACTCATAATGAACACAAGGGCTCTTTTTAGAGCCACCCTATAACATAGTAGTGAATATAATTATTTTTTTCACATACATTTTTAAAAATATTTTTTGTGGATTCGAGCACCCGACGCGAATCTGCAAAAGCATGAATTCAATGTACTACAACACAATACACTTTTCAAGTTTAACTATTATTTTTTAATTTTATATATTTTTAACAAGTCTATCAATTTTAATCTTGTCATTAACTTCAATCACACTACCTCTTTAAAACAACTTCACAAATACAACACTACCTTCTAAATAATATACTACTTAATTATTTATTTAATGTGAATTTGAGAATCCAACGCAACGTTACACGGGGGGCCGCGCTAAGAGTCACGACTCCAAACTCGAAAGAAAAAAAAATGCCCCACTTCCATTATTCGGTATTCGCCCTGGGGACCCCATCCCCTGGGGCCTGGCCAGCATTTTTTTAAAATGTATTTTGGAGGGAGGCCATGTGGCCCCCCTCCTGAGGCCTATAATGGCCCTGGGGACCCCATCCCCCGGGGCATTGCCTCGTTTTTATTAAATAAAATAGTACGGGAGGGGGGCTGCGTAGCCCCCCTTCCCTTGGCCACTTCTGGCCCCGGGAACCCCATCCCCTGGGGCCTGGCCAGCCGCGAGGCCCCCTCACCCAAAATAATTAAAAGCCCCGTGGAGGTGGCGGTCCCCGGGGCTACGGGGGGGCGGCATGCCCCCGCATATAATTATATAAGTCCGGGGAGGTGGCGGTCCCCGGGGCTGCAGGGGCCCCCAAGGGCCCCCGCTAATTATTCCGGCATTGTCCCTGGGACCTGGCCCACCCGGGGGCTATTAGGAAATGAAGCGCAAAAGCCCACGCTTCGTTTAAAAAAAATATAAATTGCCGGATTCGCGCACCCAGCGCGAATTTGGCTGAATTGTTTTTAAAAATTGCTTTTTTTGGCCCTGAGGCTCCTTGTGGGACCCCCTGAGCAAGTTTTTTCACCCTTTTTCTTGTGACTCGGTTCCCGAGTCACAAGATGGCTGTCAACACTTCTTGGTTTGGAGTGTTAACTGCCAATCAAAATGAAGCTCGTGCTCAGGAGGAGTCGCGAATCCTCCTAGGTGCTCAGATATCGATATTGTTATTTTTTGAACTTCTCAGCAACTACTAAACGGATTTACACCATTTAAATAAAAGGGCGCTGCTGAACCAAGAGCTACCTTTTTGCCAAATTTGGTGTAATTCTGTTCAGCAGTTCAGGCTGTAGCCGTGTCTAAAGTTCCTATGGAAATTAACATGGGGAAAACGCGTTTTGGGACCCTCCTTTTTCTCGGCCCTTGCTTGACGAATCACCCCGAAACTTTCAAGACAAGAGCTGACCGGAGCGCGAATAGTTTTGAGAATTTCGCGAAGATTTGTCAACCGGCGCCAATGATATTGGCAAATCAAAAAACGCTTTTCCTATGGAAACTAGGTCCTATCTATAACTACCTACTGGCGACTGCCAGTAGGTAATATATATATATATATTTTTTATTTTTTTATTTTTTTTAAGAAGGTCATGATTATTTTAGGAAAGCTACAGTGGGGCCCTTTCAAAATAAGAAATGGTGAGTTAACTGTTTCAATATAAGGATGAGTTTTAATTGGGAGGGGGTATGACTCCACGAACGTCTGACAGTACGTACCTTGGGAAGAGTGTGGGTGATGATAAAATGGGAGTGCATTGGAATTCTTAACAAATTGGACTATTAGGGTCCATTTGTTTTTGGTAAGCATGAACGAATGGGGGATATGTGTGGTTTTTTATATGATAAAAAAATACAATATAATGGCCTTAAACCCTGTAGTATGTTATAGTACCATATTTTAATGAATAATGTGGCTTGATGTGAACACCTTAATATGATACAGATATATATTATTTTCTGCTGCATATAGACATTGGTACAGAAAATCACAATTAATGTTAATGGTTGTAACATTGATACCTGTATGTTTCATATAGTTATCGATCACAGTGGTGGTTTATTATTTTATCAGAGCGAGAGGAACAAATCGAGTCTTGAAAAAGGTGGTCTAAACTGGGCTGATACCACCGAAACGCGTCAACGCTTGGAACAGACTAAGGGCCCGATTCCAATCTTGCTCGGAAAGCAAACCGAACGACTCGTGTCCGGAATGCTTTCCGTACGACTCGTGTCAGGGGAGTCCGACCGAACAAGTACGATGCATTTTAATGCATCCGGATACGATTCAGTTGGACTCCCATTGACTTCAATGGGAGCCTGTGTACCGAACGCGTACACAGGCTCCCATTGACAAAAGGGGTGGTTGAGGATCATCGTGCACCCTGTGGCGGGCACCCCTTGGTGCCTGCCACATTGTGCATGGTCTGGAAGGGGGGACCCATGGGTATCCCCACGGGCACGATTTGGAGGACCACGGGTGAAGGGGGGCCTGCTATGGACCCCCAAAGACCGATTCCGGCAGCCTTTTCGATACGGGCAAAATGAATCGTAAAGGCTGTCCGAATCATTCATCGTACTTGCTCGCTTGGAAAACCTACTCCATAGAGCTGTACGATTCAGCTCCGGAGGGCTCTATCTCTCCGTATGCCTTCTGGAACCAATTTGGTCAGCGCTAAGAGTTTCCAGGCATCGTACTTTGTCGTTTGGAATTGGGAACAAGTCGGTCGGAAACAAGGGTATAGGTAAAACCAAATCCGATTCGGAGCCCTTCCGACCGAGATCGGAATCAGGCCCAAAATTGGGTGGACATATTAGCATGTTTGAAAGAGATTAGGATATACATGCTAATTGTGATCTGGATAACTGATTGGTCAACGAACAAGAAATATAAACTGATTGTCGTAGATGCCCTTTTTCTCTCTTTTTTCTCCTCTGTATCTTCCTCTTTTATCCTGTGTAGGGTTTTACTGTTATAGTGAATTTGAAATGATGCTCTAATGACTTTGTTTTGAATTTTAGTGGTGTTTCTCTATGCTATGATACAACTGAATATAGAGTTTAATGAATTGTTTTTTGTCTCTATTGTATGGAATCTGTTTTTAAATTATTGCGCTGATTTTATGTTTATTTATGAACAATAAAAATGATTTTTTAAATATAGGCTATTATTATGGTACTGTGAATACAATCAGGGTTAAGGCTTAGGAGCAACTTGGTTTGAGATTGGATGTGGAGATACGTATGTTTGGGATGTGACTTACCCAAAGGGAACCAGTTTTTAGACTTTTTACTAAGCCCTGCCTCATAAGTTGGCCCTCCCCTGCTGCGTAACTCAAGTTGCCCTGATTGTAAGTCACAATTCTGAAGATGCCAAGTTTAGAAAGTTGGCATTTTCTTGTCCTAGCCATTGGTGCCTGCTGCCTGTTCCTCGGTCACATGGCTAGGTGTAATTGATATTTGGCCTTTGTGCATTCCTCCCAGGCAGCCACACAATAGAGGGACTGGGTGATAGCAAGATAGGCCATGGGATGGGATGGGAGGATGAGCTGTGCACAGCCTTGCTCGCACTTCAAAGACACAGCCTCAGCTCACACACAAAGATTTTCAAACTTGCCTATTGTGACTGCAAACAGACTGGGACCAGGACAGGGAGGCAGGAAGTTTCAAACAACTCTGTGGCGGGAAAACTCCAGAAGTTTCCCCAGTTTCAATATTAGCACCAGATTTATAAATAGGACCCTCAGACCGACTCTTCAGATCACTTCTGGACCTGTGGAAAACTCAGAAGAAGGATTGCTCTGCTACCCTGCTGCTGGAAGGGCTTCTCTGCTGCAAGGACTGCCCTGCTGCCTGAGAAAGGAAGACTGAACCTGCTACTTGAACCCAGAATCACCAAAGTGATTCCAAAGGCAAGCTGACTGGCCTCCTGTACTGAGCTACAAAGACCTAGCAAGCTCCAGAAACCTGCCCTGCATCTGCCCAGCTGCCCAGACTCCACTAGACTTGCCTGTACAATGCTGCTGGCTTCTGTCAGGGTCCACCTTCAGTTTCCATGCCTCACCACTAACCCACTCACACATCAGCCATGGCCTAAAGTTTTCAGCCCCTGAGCGCCTAACCTTCCCTGAGTTTTCCCAGCCCTTAAAACATTGTACCAAGTGTGTATCTCAGCCCCCCAAATGTGGATCTCAGCACCCGAGCGTTCACTATAAAGGTATCTCAGCCCCCACGTTTTCCAACATCCAAACCACTGTTTTCCAACTGCTATTCCTGTTTGAGGTTTATTGTGCCTGTTATTCTTGTGACCGTGTAGTTTTGCTGAGATCTCGCGAGTTCTTGGCAAATCTCGATGGCCATCCACAGCGTACTAGGGTATTTAAACAACACCCAGAATCTGAAGCCTTGCTTTGCCTCAAGACTCTCAAGAGGATTAGACTACTTCCTGGAAGACAGCTTACCTGCACTTGGTTCTTAACTTTGTCCTTGGCCCCGGCATCCACACCTGCATTGCCATCCTCAGCAGTCAACCTGAGGTACCTGCAACAAAGACCATCGTCATGTGAAAGTCCAGTGCACATCTACAGAACTACCGAACCACCATTATAAAGAGAAGTCCCTGTATCCAGTGCGCTCCTACAAAGTACAAAGACAAGTAAGCTGCCTTATGATTTTTCCCTCATTGTTTGAGCTAGTTGAACAGTGAACTATGGAAGAGCAACTTGTCATTGAACAGAAACTTGGTAACAAGGACAAGAAAGAAACAGAGAACAAATGTGCAGTAACATTTATGTGAAGTCTCAAGGAATTCAGGTATTACATTAATAGGTGTAAAGTAAGGCTGTAAGCTAGTTCGGTAATGCTGTAACCTTGTTCTGTGACACCATTATAATAATAATATATATATTCTAGACTCATTGAGACTTGGGTTCCACTATCACTGAGTTGCAAGTAAAGAAGGAAACCATATCTTCACAAGCCGTTCCCAGTCATACTACCCAAACCTTGGTGCTGATCCCTGAACAAGCGGACTTGCAGGTATATTGGGGAGTACTTGGAAGGTGGGTTGACACAGCGACTGAGTGTGTTTATCGTGAGTCTACAAAAGCACAGCTAACTCCAAGAAACCTGTTCCTTCTCCTCTCGAATCACAGGTTGACAGTTTGATAGAACTACAGAAGGCACCACCTGAAAACAAGATCCTGACCCCTAATCCTAATCAATCCCTTTTGCTGTATATACTGCCTCATGAATAGGAACAGCCAGAAGAGTAAGTTGGATTGGACCCCTAAGAAAGTCCCTACAAGGAGATTGCGTAATTATTAACTTTAGGAACCCTAATTGGGCCAGGACTTCCCTAGAAAGAGCAGTTGCAATATCACGCAACGATTTTAATATATCACTCTTACCTCTAGGCTTTTTCTATAATCATCTAAGGCCTATACATAATAGAGCGGGAGATCAGGAGAAATGTAGAGCTAACCCGGTAAGGTTGGCGCAGTCACATTGTGCATTATCTACTTCTAATAGATTCCTACCACTCAGTTCCCTTGATGATAATGATTGACAAACCATCATTTGCCCACCGGTTATGGAGGTGGGTTTCCAAGGAACGGGTTTGACGGAGGTAGCGTTGATAGGAGATAGAGTACCAAATACCATTGTGCCTAATTCAAACATGCTTAAGTCCCATCCTAAGGGTTTTAATCCGTCTGTTTTATACTCATCAAATATAGAGAGCGAGGTTAGTCTAGGAGTATATTCAGACGGATATAGAGGGCAATCTATAGAAATGGTTACAAACTTATCAGCATTAATTCCACCTACTAATGAGGGAGACGCTAGAATATGTATATGTGAACGATTTATCAATAGTATAGAGAATTTTAAAGCTAATGGCTATACTATTGCTACATGGAATATAGCCGGACTGGCAAGTAAACAGGATACGCTGGGTTGGGTGGACATTATTAGTAAATTTGATATAATTTGTCTACAAGAAACCTGGAGTACTATTTCTGTTTACATTGCAGGGTTTACCTCCCATTATTTACTAGCTATACCTTCTACAGCTGGTAGAGCAAAGGGTGGCCTGTTAATCCTTCTGTCGAATAAACTGCCTTTGGTAGTTAAAAGGGTTATCAATGTAGGACACCACTCGCAGCTATTATGGTTGCATCATAAAGATGACCGGGATGTCTTACTAATTAATTTCTACAATAATACTTTCGACTCAACCCGTCATATTGTAGTCACTGATATAGAGAGGGAAATAGATAACCTGGTCACAGCTGTAAATACAAACTTTGCTATTGTATGGGTCGGGGATTTTAATACTCCAATTTGCACACAATCCTTGACTAAAGTCTGTGGGTTTAGGAGTGAGGAGGGGGATGATTGCATACATTTCCCGCACAATATTTATGGAAATACCCTTAACTCTGTTATGGCAAAATATGATCTCGATCTAATGCAAAGTGCTCGGGATGAGTATGGGAAGAAGATACCTACTTTTATTGGAAGAAATGCTAATACCACGATTGATCATATTTTAGTATCTGCAAATATTTTACACCTATGTTCTACTCCATGGATAGCCGAATTGCTACTTAGTGATCACAACTGTATTATTATGTCTCTGTTTTTATGGGGCAACAAAGTTTCAATTCAACAAATGGCTACCGATAACATCACATTGTGTAGACCTAATGGTACCAGAATCAGGTGGAAAGGTACTAATTCTGCTAATAATTTAAAAAAGATTGTTTTGGAATGTGGCAAGGAGATATTCGACTGTCTTGAAATGGAGGTTGAATCAACCATGATACTAACTAATTTTGGTAAAATTAATGATATCATTGATAAGATATTCACTGCCCCAATAAGTATGAAATATAACCAGAATAGGGGTTGGTTTAACCATTCCTGTACCAACTCATTGAGCCAGTTGAAACAAGCACTCTCCAGTAGACCTAGGGATAAAGTGTTAGTCCAAAACTTAAGAGCAGATTATAAACTAGTACTAAAACAGAGGAAGAAGGAGCTCCAAGAGGAGGCTTGGGATAATCTCTCATTAGCTGTGGCTACGTCTGACAATAAGTTGTTCTGGGTAACTGTTAATTCAACATTTCTTAAAAATGAATCTTACCCAGAAATTATATGCCATGTCAGCTGTGAGGAATGGGTGTTAAATTTTACAAAGATTTTTAACCCCTGCAACGAAGGAACCGAGGAGTCTACGAATCTTAGTAAATGGCCCATTACCCCGCTAAATATCACTCTTGACGAGGTCGAGTTAGGCATCAGAGGAAGCAAAGGAGGTAAAGCACCAGGCCCAGATGGTGTACCCATTGATGTCTATAAAACAGCGCCAGATCTATGGGGCCCGATACTCACCAGAGTTTTTAATGCAGCAGTCACAGAGGGAGCCCCTATGTCTTGGGGTCAATCAGTTATTATTCCCATCTATAAAAAGGGGAACAAATCGGAAGCCAAGAATTACCGACCGATTTCCCTACTAGATTCATCAGTGAAGGTGATGAGTAGGGTTCTGCTAGTAAGACTGGAAGAGTGGGTCGTAGATAATGGGATTTTAACAAAAGCTCAATATGGTTTTAGAAAGGGGCTAGGTACGTTAGAACAGTGTATTAATTTTGAACTTTTAATTGGCAAATATACATGCGTTAAACAAGGAGGTCTCTTTTTATGTTTCGCTGATCTTAGCAGTGCATTCGACTTAGTGGACCATGCTATACTTTGGCCAGTTCTACTTAACCTTGGTGCCCCAGAGTCTATTATTCATTTTCTTGCAAGGCTGTACGAAAAATTATTAACTAGAGTTCGATATGGCCAACGGGGCGAATGCACTCCTAATTTTAAGGTTAAACGTGGCATCCACCAAGGCTGCGTCCTAGCACCATTGCTTTTTACCTTATTTATTAACAAAGTAGACGCAGTCCTTAAGTTGATACAGGCGGATGCCCCCCAAGCAGATGGTCATGATATACCGGTTCTGCTTTATGCAGATGATGCGGTGCTTTTATCAAGGACACCGTTAGGTTTACAGCGATTAATTGATCAATCAATCAATCATGTCACTTATAAAGCGCACTACATACCCGTGAGGGTCTCAAGGCGCTGGGGGAAGAGGGGGGTGGTGCTGCTACTGATCGAAGAGCCAGGTCTTGAGGAGTCTTCTGAAGGCCAGTAGGTCTTGGGTCTGCCGAAGGTTGGTGGGGAGGGTGTTCCAGGTCTTGGCGGCGAGGTGGGAGAAGGATCTGCCGCCGGCGGTCGTTTTCCGGATGCGGGGGACTGTGGCGAGGGCGAGGCTGGTGGAGCGGAGCTGGCGGGTGGGGTGTAGAAGCTGAGTCGTCTGTTGAGGTAGGCTGGTCCGGAGTTGTGGAGTGCTTTGTGTGCGTGGGTGAGGAGCTTGAAGGTTATCCTCTTGTTGACAGGGAGCCAGTGCAGGTCTCTCAGGTGGGGTGTGATGTGGCTGCGTCGGGGGATGTCGAGGATAAGACGTGCAGACGCGTTCTGGATGCGTTGCAGCCGTCTCAGGAGCTTAGCCGTCGTTCCTGCGTAGAGGGCGTTTCCGTAGTCCAGCCTGCTGGTGACGAGGGCCTGGGTGACTGTTTTTCTTGTTTCGGTGGGGATCCACGTGAAGATCCTGCGGAGCATTCGGAGGGTGTTGAAGCAGGATGAGGAAACGGCGTTGACCTGCTTAGTCATGGAGAGGGTGGGGTCGAGGATGACCCCTAGGTTGCGTGCGTGGTCGGTGGGTGTCGGGGCTGTTCCCAGTGATGTTGGCCACCAGGAGTCGTCCCATGCTGAAGGGTTGGAACCAAGGATGAGGACCTCCGTCTTGTCCGGAGTTCAGCTTCAGGCGGCTGGTACTCATCCATTCGGCGACGGCCTTCATTCCTTCGTGGAGGTGGGCTTTGGCGGTGTGAGGGTCTTTGGTGAGGGAGAGGATCAGCTGTGTGTCGTCGGCGTAGGAGATGATGTTGAGGTTGTGCTGTCGGGCGACATGGGCGAGGGGTGCCATGTAGATGTTGAACAGCGTTGGGCTGAGGGAGGAGCCTTGGGGTACGCCGCAGATGATCTTGGTGGCTTTGGATCGGAAGGGGCGAGGCGGACGCTTTGTGTTCTGCCGGAGAGGAAGGATGTGGTCCAGTCCAGGGCCTTCTCTTGGATCCCGGCATCGCGAAGGCGTGTTCGTAGTGTGTGGTGGCAGACCGTGTCGAAGGCGGCTGATAGGTCCAGGAGGATGAGGGCTGCTGTTTCTCCGTTGTCTAGCAGGGTCCTGATGTCATCGGTGGCGGCGATGAGGGCGGTTTCGGTGCTGTGGTTGCTGCGGAAGCCGGACTGATAGGTTCACAGATTTTATTAAGGGGAGGAAGTTGTTGATAAATAAGGCTAAAACATATACAATGGTCTGTGGAATAAAACCCAAGAAAATGAAAAGCTTTTTTTATAGATGGGGAAAGAGTGGAATCTGTTGACACCTTTTGTTACCTGGGGCTAACTTTTTCTGGTAATGGTAAATGGTCACGTGAAATATCTAATGTCCGGGTTAAGATGTCTAAAAGTGCACATGGGGTGTTCAGGTTTGCTTCCAAATTAGGGGATCGCCGTATTAAAGATATGACCGATGTCTATAAAGCTAGATGTGTCTCTATTGCACTTTATGGTGCAGGGGTTTGGGGCTACCACCCCAGTTTAGATCTACAAATAGAGGAAAACTCTTTTTAAAAAAGCTATTGTGCCTGCCAGCATCAGCATCCTCCGAGTTAATCCATCGTGAAGTGGGGCTTGAATACCTGTCAGATTTGATTGCACTGAGACCGCTTCTGCTCTGGAGATCGATCTGGTCTAAAGAGGAGACTATATTCATGCAAACAATTATTAAGGACTGTTTGCGATTGGACAATTGTTTTAAGATCCCTTGGTTAAAATACATAGCATATTTTAGTAGAGACCTATTTAAGCTCACGATCTCGAGAAATCCGACTGATGTGATAGGTCTGCCCAAACAGGAGATGAGGAACATATTTCTGTCCCATAAGAAGGAGTGTAGGATGAGAAATGTGGAGAAACAACCTACATATCAGCTTTATCAACTGTATATAGACTTTGTTGGTTTTCAAAGTTATTTATCACTAGTTTCAAGATCCTCTCACCGTTTTGTACTAACGAGGATGAGACTAGGTCTTGTCCATCATCTAGTCGCGTTCCCAGAAATGAAACAGCTTCCAGTCACCCCATGTCCATGTGATAAGCACACTAAACAGAGCACCATGCACTTTTTACTATTATGCGAATTGTACTTGAACTATAGAATCGTCTATTTAAAACCATTGTTTAAGAAATATAATGTCACAACTATTAATGCTGCTATGAGTCTACAGTTTACATTAAAAGAGCCCGAGATTTGTTTTTATGTGGCGACATTTATTTTAAAATCTATTCATGCTAGGAAAAGTATGGTTTTTTAATGTATCTATCAATTGAATCTATATTTTTATAATTGTACTGAACCGATTGTATATATACTTTATGAAATTGTAATTGGATTTTAATGTTTGTGTATGTATTTTTGCTTTTATGGTTGCTACCCAAACCGAATAAAGCTTTCTTTGAATTGAATTGAATTGAGTAGGAACAGCAGGAAAAAGGAGTTGGGTCCAATATTGTCTCTGCAGGATTACACTGCAAACTACAAGGTAAGAGTTCATGACGTCTGCTTGGACAGCCTCTGATGGAGTAAGTCCTGATCCCCAAGAGGTGACCTCAGTTCCTAGACCCTTGGCTGGCAGAGTGTACTCCTCCTTGCCCAACTGTGGGTTTCTTCAGAACCAACGCAGCCCGACACAACTCACCGCAGGAGCTTGCATTGCAGCCCTCGCACCTTTTCATCAGAACCAACGCAGCATGATGCAACCTGACGCAGGACCTCACATCACAGTCCTCACAGCTCCTCCTCGGTACCGACGCAGCGTGGCACACCACTCCACATCAAGGACATAAGGTACAGTTCTCAGTAGCACTAACCTGGTCCCTGTATCGGGCTCACACTCCATTACGGTGACTTGTGACTTTGTCCCGGTCCGGTGTGACCAGATAACCACAGTTGGCGCTCTACACTTTTAGGCACTATAATTACCTTAAAACTTTGCAATTGCATATCTCCAGTTCTACTGATTGGATTTTTATAGTTTTGGTCTCAAATAACTTACTAAATTGTACGCTATTTTTCTAAGTTGGTGAGGGAGTTTTCTGGTGTTGCATTTTCAATTTATTACTGTTTAAGTGCTGCATGAATACTTTATACATTGCCTCTAAGTTAAGTGCAGGTTAATTTAGTGACTGTTTGTGGTTCACCCTGAGTAGGATTGTGGCTGTTGCTTGACAAAGACTCATACTCCTCTCAACTAACAACCACATTTCTCCATTCATATATTGGCTAATTTGTGAGATATTTAATAATTATGGGGTGATAAGTGATCATGTCACCTCATGCCCGCTTAAGTGGATTCTGCCAGGTAGGAGGAAGAGTGTAAGTTAACAGAACTATCCAAGTAGGCAATTCTTCAATGCCAGAAGGTGTTTAAGAGAGTCCGTTTTTGGAACAGATGCTAGACAAGATGGAGCTTTGTGTGCCACAGGATCTTACCCCAGAGCATTGTTTTACTTTGGGCAAAGTTGTTTTTAGATGCTCACCTTAGATGCCTGGTTGGCTTGAAGGGCAGAGTAGATTGAAAAGATAAGCCTCAGTCAGAACAATGAATCATTTTGTGCACAAGGCATAATACTCAGTAGCCCATGTTTACTTCATTGGGAACCAACACCTTGACATCAAGGCAGGGATGATGTCTTCTGTTAAATTCAGACTAAAGATCCTCAGGAAGAATGATTTTGTACTGACTGAAGTTTTGCAAATGTTTTAGCAGGGAGCCACACATAAATAGATCACACCCAAAAACAAAACCTGTCAGATAAAGAGACGGTATCCGTGTTGGTAAAAAAAATCAAAAGCAGTCATCAGTTTACTAACAACCCCCAAAACTTTCTTTGACTTTAAGGTAAATTTGGATATGGCCAGCATACAACTGGAAGTCCAGATTGTAAAAGTCAATGATTTGGCATGTAGGACATGAAGATTTTAAAAAATGATGGGGAGCTTTGCGGATCTCTGAAACCATGTGCAATATTGGTCACATAACAAAAGCTAGAAAATTTGACCCAAAAGTTGTTATTTGTAGGATTAAAACAAAACATCTGATTGAAGTGTTATTGACACCCACAAACCTGGAAATGTGATGGAAAAATAACTCATAATCAATGAAGCCAGAGGAGGAGGACAAGTGCAAGGCATTTCTATTTGATGGCGAGGAACTGCTCCTCTGCACAAGTAATGTTTCTTGCCCTGGTGAGGACAGACTCTGGAATGGCAATCCTTCAACGGTCCATTTAGTAACATGTGTGGTAAGTACTGGGATTTGCTAACAATCTCTGGCACCTTTGCATCACAGTTAAAACCTAAAAAAGTACTTTAGCTGAGCAAGGTCATACAGTTGGATCCCTGACAAATTAACTACAGATGCTTAAAGCATGAATTAACATCTCTCAACATGCTTCCAAAATGCTCTTGACCCTTCTGTGTGAAAATATTCTAACTACCTCAGATCAGAAAAAAACTAATATCCTGCCTGTCTGGAAATTACTTAGACATACCAATACCTATATGAGACCAGCCTCCTCCTTTCCCAGAGACTGGATCCTTTTATTGAACAGACCCTTCCTTGGAGGTTATATTTCACTGTTAATAGTCCAGGAGGTTGCTGGAACCACCTGTTCCTGCGTAGCTCTAGATCTGACCAGAGCTCTCTGAACTGGGTGTAAAACAGGATAATTCTGTGCTATACAAAATAATAATAACAATAATAATAATAACAACAAAACAACACAGTAATATTATTAATAATAATAGTGATGGAATAATGTTTGAGTTTGGGGGAGAATTATCTGGAATGGCCAGATTATTTTGCAAGTTATGTGATAGAGGGACAGAGGCAGAAATATGTTCAATACTTAAAGATAATCAGTCTCAGAGATGTAAACCGATGCACTGTTTTAGATCATGGCTGATTTGTGCACACAGAAAGGTAGGTCTGAGATTTTAGCATTGCCTATACCTAGTTGATGGTCTTATGACTTTGGCGGTGTGGCAGCTGTGCTGCCACGCTGCCGCCCTGCTCCCACACTGCCAAAGCCAAGACACACCGGCTGCCAGATTACAACTTCTTAAGTCAGTGGTGGGCAGTTCTTTGGTGTTCCCACAGCGGTGCCATTAAAATAGGCACCACAATTGGAAAGTCAAAGCATGTTCCTGCACAGGGTGAAATGCACAATGTTGTGCATTTTTTTCTGTGCAGGAACATGGGGGTGCATGCAGATAGGGGGGCACAATATGTGCCCCCCTGCATGCACCCCATGGCACAGAGGCACAAGGGGGTCCTGAAGGTCCCCCTTTATTTCCTCACCACCACACTTTTTATGGCGGTCGCACTGCCATGAAATGTGTGGCAGTGAGGAAACTCCTCATATGCTTGGTGGTTCACTGATAGAATATCGATGTTAAAAATATTTATGATCAAAATATCGAAAAAAAATATAGACCACAAAAATATCGACTCCCATACCTACACAGGTAAGTACAAAAATATTGAATGAAAAATATCGATGTAAAAAATATAGATGTAAAAAATATTGATTTAAATATTTATATATAATATAAAATAATATATTAAATATATTAAATATTAATATTAATTTTAACAAAATAAATTAAATGTAATATACATTTTTACAAAATATTACAAATAAACTTAATTATAAAAAATTAAACACAAACATATTAATTTATACATATATACATTTACTTTAACATAATTAATAAACTATTATCTTTAATTTATTTTAAAACTTTAAAATTATATAAAAATAATATATATATATATATATATATAAATAATTTAAAATATTTAAAAAAATCCACAATAAATTAAAATAAACTATGAAAAAATATTTAAACTTAAATTGCCCAATACAATCAGTGCAACAGTAGGAAAAGTGTTGGATGGCAAAATAATTAAATTTACTATTCCAACTCCAGTGAGTGCAACAGTAGGGAAAGTGTTGGATAGCGGAGGGGTAAAAATTACTATTCCCACTCCAAACAGTGCAACAGTAGGGAAAGTGTTGGATAGTGGAGGGGTAAAAATTACTATTCCCACTCAAGTGAGAGCAACAGTAAGGAAAG
Organism: Calotriton arnoldi; assembly: GCA_963921515.1. Taxonomy (NCBI): domain Eukaryota; kingdom Metazoa; phylum Chordata; class Amphibia; order Caudata; family Salamandridae; genus Calotriton; species Calotriton arnoldi. The sequence continues at coordinate 181,186 of CAWUFW010005732.1, read as the reverse complement.
TGTTGGATAGCAGAGGGGAAAAAATTACTATTCCCACTCCAAAGAGTGAAACAGTAGGGAAAATGTTGGATAGCGGAGGGGTCAAAATGACTATTCCCACTCCAGTAAGAGCAACAGTATGGAAAGTGTTGGATAGCGAAGGGGTAAAAATTACTATTCCCACTCCACTGAGTGCAACAGTAGGATAAGTATTGGATAGTGGAGCGGTAAAAATTACTATTCCAACTTCAGTGAGTGCAACAGTAGGGAAAGTGTTGGATAGCGGAGGGGTAAAATTTACTATTCCCACTCCAGTGAAAGCAACAGTAGAGAAAATGTTGGATAGCGGAGGGGTAAAACTAAACATATAAAAAGAACACGTTATAATAATAATTACATATAACAAAAACCTACAAATATTATATAAAATAAAATACTGAATAAATTTGCCAAAAAATAATTCTTTTAAACTAGAAAATATTTACAAACAAAAAATTAATTAGAACATAAATGTATTTATTTTATTTCCTACCCTATAACACCACACCAATAACTAAACACTTCATCATTTCTAATTACATTTATTTACATAATTAACATAATTAGTAATGAATTACAAAATAGTATTAATAAAAAACTAATAAACATTAATTGACTACACACACTTTAACACTATAATATCCACAACACACACCTAAATTAAACTATAAAATAATAAAACACAATTAAAACTTATTTTGAAATTTAAAACTATTACTATTACCAACTAATAATTAAATAACTAAAATGTTTTAATACCCACCCTTTACCCCTTTAAAAGTAAAAACATCACACAAAAAAATAAACAATTACCCAAAATAAATATCAAATAATTAACATTGATTAACAAGTATATATAATTAATTAAACACAAATTACTTCCCACCCTTTACACCTATAACAACCACAACACACACCTAAAATTAGTTACACAATTACCATAATTAATTATCAATTAATTTATTAAAATTAATTAACCAATTATTAATTCATCAATTAAAAATAAATTACTTCCCACCCTTCACACCTATAAACACCACAACACACACCTAAAATTAATGACATTACCAAAATTAATAACCAATTAATTAATTAAAATTAATTAACAACCAATTATTAATTTATAAATTAAAAATAAATTACTTTCCACACTTTACACCTATAAACACAACACACACCTAAAATTAATTACACAATTACCATAATTAATTACCAATTAATTAATAACCAATTATTAATTAATAATAAATCACTTTACACATTTACCACTATACCATCTCAATTAAACAGATATTAATAAATAAAATGTAATAAATAAATTTAATATAATTATATTACTTCACACCCTATTCCCCTATAAACCCACAACCCGCTACGGAAACTAAAAACGCAAAATTTAAAAAAAAAATAATAATAACTTATTAAAATTTTAACACATATATTAAAAATACAAACAATTCTTATACAAAAAAACATACATCACATACATATAAAATATATACTAAAATACATACAATAATAAAAAAGATATTTTTAACAACTATGGGGCCCATTACGATACCCGGCGTAAAAAATCCGCCAGGCATGGAAGCGGCAAAAATCCGCCCGCACACACCGTCTGAACACCGACCACGCCATTACGATTACACAAACCGAAAACCGCCATCGGCGAAAAATCACACAAAATACCGCCCGCCAACGTCCGAGTCGGAGTCAAACCGCCCGCCACGGACGGAAACACGCACGACAACACAAAACCGCCCGCCCTCACGGCCGACACACCGCACGTGAAATTACGATCGCACCGCCATGAGTGCGGGAAAACCACAAATATACCGCCCGCCAGCACAAACAACGCCGATGAGAATCGACACGGCAGAAGCCATGGCGCCCACGTACCTGCACAGAAACCATCCGCTCACAAAACCAATAGCACACAACATGGCCAACAAGTCCACACAGCAAGGCACGCACAAATACACAAGCACAGTACACATCCCGAAAACACCCCCGGACAAACAAAAAATACAAAGGCCAGAACCCCAGACACAACACACCTGAAAACAACAGACCATGAGGACACACCCACATAGGTGAGTACAAAAGCAGCACTCCCACAGACCACAACCCCTTGCTACATTGCAAACCAGAGAGGAGAGGAGAGGACACAGTGACACAGCAAGGACAGCAGCACACCACAGAAACGCACACATCACAACCACCACCACCACCAAACACCTGCACCACAAACCCCCTGCACATTACACAACACACACCGCACCAGCACCACAAACACCATGGCACCACAAAGAATGCCCAAGTACACACCCATTGAGCTGACGGTCATGGTCGACGAGATCATCAAGGTGTACCCACAAATCTATGGGAACATGGTCCAGCACACACCACTAGCCACCAGAAACAGAATGTGGAACCGGATCGTAGACCAGGTCAATGCAGTCGGGACCCTGCCCAGGAACAGAGGAGAAATAAACAAACGTTGGAATGACGTAAAGAGCCTGGTCAAGAAGAAGGAGGGCAAAAACAGAGAGCTGGCTGCCGTCACTGGCGGAGGGAATCCCGCGCTATTCAAGACCTTCAAAGCGTGGGAGGAGAAGGTGCGAGTCATAATACATCCGGAGATCCTCGCCGGATTAGCAGGGGGAGTGGAGGCTGGTAAGTACAAACTAATGTATACCAGCACACCGCTATGTACTCACATGCACTACCACCATGCCACAGCTCCCAGGGACAAACACCCCCATGTCCAGCACACAATACACAACACATCACACACACATGCAACAGACACCACCACACACAGCCCAAACCGAACAACTGTAACATACGTGGGGACATGTGTACACTCAGCCAGCCACGTAACCACCAACAGGTCCCCAAATATGCCAGAAGCGCCACAACGAGCACCCACCACACCCATGTGTCCGCCACAGCTGCACTAACCGACAAGTAACAGGTAAGTGGCAGGAACACAAAGTGCAGTGGGTGGGACGGTGGACAGCCCAAGTACAACACACACCAGGCCCCTAGTCCCACAGCACAGCAAGGAGGAGCATCCCCCACACCCCACAGCCACGTGTCAGCCACCGCAGTGCACAACGACAGCCGAAAGGCAGACATCACGGTCCACAGCAATCGGTGTCAGTGGGTGTCAGCCACCCCACGACCCACAACACCCCCCACCCCCACAGACCTGCAACATGGAGCACCCCCGCTTAGAGCCATGTGGCATCCAGTACAGTGCACGCACGAACAACTTGCAGGTGGGAAACTGGACAGGGCTGGATTACTGGAGGCATGAGGACCGTAACACGACCAACACATGGGACATGTCACGCAGCAGACGAACACGCAGCACCGCCCACCGTCACGAACAAGTGAACAATGTGCACACGGACATGAACAACAGACTCACACCCCACATGACCCATCACAGACATAGCAACACCCAAGGAGCCACGTCTGCATGCACAAGCCACACTGAATATAGTACCACACGGCAGCCACTGTGCAACTCATCACACACAACCGAAACACCATTGAAGTCCTGTCCATGTAGCCCCTACTGCCTGTCAACCACACACCCCACAACTACGCCTATGTAAGACAAACAACACTAGACGCAACAGAGCGGAACAACATAAATGCACACGAACACCACTGAACCCATCAAACACACAGACACACCATGCACATACAACATACCATCCATCCCATCCGTCAGCCCCAGTCTCATGAAAGGCATGTCATCCGCACAGCTGCCACACATACAGCAGTCACGCTAAGATACATGCCCATGACCAACCATGTGCCAGAAGTCAATGAAGCGCATGACACACTGTGAGCAACAACACACAACATGGGCCACACCCCCCGAGCACCGCAGTGATGCACATGGCACAGGGCAGCACGCACACCAAGGAGATGGGACAACTGCAATACGTTGGCTGGCACACAACCATCACTCACTCATAACGATGCGTCCAATGCCATGTCCAGTAATCACAACAGACAGCAAATATGCAGGCCATGTCAAGCATGCACACACCTCAAACCATGCACTGTCATGCTGCCACAACACATGTCACGTTCGGCACCCATGGCTCACAGCATGTACCCCAAAAGCATATCCCCTCCCAAATGCGAATCTGGGGCATGGCCCCCATGTTGCCATATGCGTTCCTAAGCGTTCCATTTGAACCCCAAAAGCATATCCCCTCCCAAATGCGAATCTGGGGCATGGCCCCCATGTTGCCATATGCGTTCCTAAGCGTTCCATGTGAACCCCAAAAGCATATCCCCTCCCAAATGCGAATCTGGGGCATGGCCCCCATGTTGCCATATGCGTTCCTAAGCGTTCCATTTGAACCCCAAAAGCATATCCCCTCCCAAATGCGAATCTGGGGCATGGCCCCCATGTTGCCATATGCGTTCCTAAGCGTTCCATTTGAACCCCAAAAGCATATCCCCTCCCAAATGCGAATCTGGGGCATGGCCCCCATGTTGCCATATGCGTTCCTAAGCGTTCCATTTGAACCCCAAAAGCATATCCCTCCCAAATGCGAATCTGGGGCATGGCCCCCATGTTGCCATATGCGTTCCTAAGCGTTCCATTTGAACCCCAAAAGCATATTCCCTCCCAAATGCGAATCTGGGGCATGGCCCCCATGTTGCCATATGCGTTCCTAAGCGTTCCATTTGGACCCCAAAAGCATATCCCCTCCCAAATGCGAATCTGGGGCATGGCCCCCATGTTGCCATATGCGTTCCTAAGCGTTCCATCTGAACACCAAAAGCAAAGTACAAACCAGACCCAGGATGGGCCAGGAGCCCGCATACACCAGAGTCACAATAAGTAGGGGCACAGCAACACACCCATCGGCATGGCCAATCCGTCCCATGCCACATGTGCACAGCACACAGTCCCATTGCCAAGCACACACAACTACAGATGCTACAGCCACACACACGCCTCCGGGAATCCCATGTACGAGATTGCACGAACTGTTAATGTCAGACGACAAATACATACTTCGCCAGGTGCAACACAATAACAAATCTCATTCTCTCCACAGGTGACGAACTGCTGGATGCTGGGGATGGAGCCAACAGCCAGCACAGCCAGCCTACAAGCCCCCAACGAGGACACACGGATCTGGAGAATCTGTCCTCCTCTTCGGACACGGACCACCAAGCAGGCCCATCTGGTGTGGCAGGGCCCAGCCGCTCCCCAGGACCCCTCCTACCCACCAACCCATCATCCAGGGCTGCTGAACATTCCCAGCCCCCTGCTGCCACTGTCGTTGCGGCCACACCCACGGTCATTGTGGCCACTACCACTGCCGCAACCGCCACCATCGCCGCACCGACCACCACCGCCGCCACCACCACCACGTCTTCGCTGGCACCAGCCCCAGCGCAGGTGGTGGCCCGGCCGACTGGATCCACCCTGGGAGCCACAGCGAGGACCGTGGTGAGCAATGTGGCTAGTGGGCAGGCCGGTGGCAGCAGGACTGGTAGGAGGAGCAGGGTCAGGGAAACGCCAGCCTCCCTGGGAGCCATGCCCTGCCTCAAATGGCCAGAGTCCTTGGGGCCTATGAAGAGGCCCAAGGACAATGGGTCCGGTCTGCTTCAGACACGCGTGAGGTGCTGGGGGTGCTGAGGTCCATGGACGCCCGTATGGGCCAAATCGTGGACCTCATGGGCCAGCTGGTGGTGGCGGTGAGGTCACAGCCAGGGACAGCAGCTCCCCTCCGCCACCACCTGCCGGGGCGCAGGGTGGAGCAGCAGTGTCCAGTTCCCCTGCGTCCACAGCCAGTGAGCACACCTCAACCACCAGCATGTCGCAAGCAGGCACCCCCTCGCAAACGTGGAAGGGGCCGTCCGAAGTGGAAACAGATCTCCCGGGAGGACTTCGCACGCTCCAAACGCAAGTGAGGCAGCCAGCCAGCCTTCCGCCAGCCTTCCTTGACCAGCCACTGCATTGACTTGGACTACGATCCCACTCCACACAGCCATCTGGATGGCATGTGTGTGTTGGACTATGGACATAGAACCAGTGGGTACACCCTGAGCATCACGCAGCCATGACCGACAGCTCATTGTCACTGCACGCACCACTTTTGTCATCACCTTACACACAATCACATGTCACAGTTTGTAATAAATGCACCTTTTACACTAACTGCTGTTTGTGCCCTGTGTTTCATTTGTACGGAATACAACGGCCACCTTGGGCGGAAAGGCACCTGATGCGTGGCATGGCAATTGAATCCGGAGGGCCTGTAGGGACCTAGGGGTGGGAGACAGAACAAGAGCACATTCAATGAGTGTGTCACACACCCATCACACAGTACATGTCAACAACTACAAGCAATGTACACACATCGCACAGAGCAATAGGGCACAATGCCACAGCCACCAACAGTGGCATACTACCCTGGCCATGGAGCGTTGACACACAGCACGCAGTGAACAAACGGCCACCCTGACACAGCACACACACACCTGCACAGATACAGCCACATCAGCCGTCGTACATGGACACTCACCGTCAAGTGAAGTAGCGGGCGATGAGCTGCTGCCGCACATTACCAGCTTCCTCCTCTCCGCTGTCCTCCTCACTCGAGCTGTCCTGGTCTGCGGGCTGGGGCCCTGGTTGATCTCCGTCATCCACGATGAGGGGGATCTGCTTCCGAATGGCCAGATTGTGCAGCATGCAGCACGCCACCACTATCCGGCACACCTTCTGTGGGGAGTACGCCAGCGCACCTCGGTGCGGTCCAGGCACCTGAACCTGGACTTGAGGAGGCCAAAGGTACGCTCGACCACACGTCTGGTCCTCCCATGTGCCTCATTGTAGCGATCGTCTGCTGGGGTGCGAGGATTCCTCAATGGACTGAGCAGCCATGCCCCATTCGGGTACGCAGAGTCACCTGGGTGTGAGGGACACAGAGAACCGTTGCAATTCCAACTGGACAGGGGACAGCATCGCACAACCAGCACGCTACACCACTCCACATACTCACCGACAATACAGGCACGATCCTGTTGCATATTGGACATCAGCCGTGGCAAGATGCTGTTGCGCATTATGTGTGCGTCATGGGCCGAGCCTGGGAACTTTGCACACACGTGGGTGATCACCATGTCCGCAAGGCACACCACTTGCACATTCAGGGAGTGCGTGTGCTTCCTGTTGCGGTACAGGTGCTCAGTGGCCTGTGGTGGAACAAGGCCGACATGTGTGCAGTCAATGGCTCCAACGACGTGTGGGATTCTGCCAAGGGCATAGAATGCACCCTTCACTGCCGCCAATTCACGAGCCCTGGGGAAGCGGATGTACCTGTTTTGGTACAGCATCATGGCTGCCAGTACATCCCTCAGCACCTTGCTGAACATGGGCTGGGACATCCCTCCTCCAATGCCCACTGTGTGCTGGAATGACCCAGTGGCGAAGAAATGCATGGCGGCCATCACCTTAGCCGTGGGGGTGACAGCAGTCGGATACACCCTGCGGGGACGGAGATGGGGTTCTAACATGGCACACAGTCGATGCAGGGTTGGCCTGTCCAGCCGAAACTTCCTAATAACCTCTGTATCGTCCATGTCCGCCAGCAATTGGTATGGGCGGTCAATGTTCGGTCTCCGCCTAGGGACAATGGCAGAGGACACATGTCAAAGCAACACGACACATAGCAATTTCGCATACACATCACTGACATGACTGAGCAAGCACATGAGCCACAGCCCAGCTGTCAAGCTGGGACGGCACGGCCACAATACACTTACACAGGTCTCCCAACAATGGCAATGGCTAGTGATACAAACCACTGCCATGTGCATGCACATGGGGATCTAGGCCCCAATGACTTGCGGGGCGTGCTGATGGGGACTGACTGCATATCCGTCAAGCGGCAACGCCACGGCAACATGAATGTCTGCTGAGCATGGAACTGCTTCCGCGGCTGGATGAGTATGGCACACGACGACGACGATGTGGGCACAGGCTGAGCGGCCAAAACAAGTGGGACCTGTGGCACGAGGGGATATGAGACAGTAGTAGGTGTCAGCACTGCACCCTATGTACAGCACTGTACGGATCACACCTCCCGAAACATTGACAGGTGTCCAAATTGACAGCCCCATGCCAAGACGGCTGTGTGCTTGCAGTCACACGTCACAGGTGAGAGGTTACATTGCACGTGCCAGGTGGCAGACGTACATAGTGGGAGCTGGCATGTGTGTGCATGTGTCTCCTGTTCAGGATCCACCAGATGGGCGCTGACTCTGTACTGACCATTGGACACAGCATGTTCCGTGGAAGGCTTGTGTGTGTGGGATGGTGGCACTGGATGTGCCTCCGTTGGGTGGGGGCCATGCACAGGGCGGGTACGTCGATGATTGCGCATTGTTGGTCACGGTGGGTGCACCAACTGAAGATGTGTTGCCCTGTGTTCAATTCCTATGTCCGCATGATGATGGACTGTAGATGTGGGCAGACTACACATTGGTCGATGTGCTGTCTATATGCATGTGCCTTCACACCAGGCACAGCTGCCCCTGCACATGTGACCCCTGCTGGACTCGCTGCTGGGTCTGTGGAGCTGATGCACCTTCTGCGCGTGGGGCGGACAGCTCTCCTCACTTCCCTCATTGCGCATGTCATGACTTTGCCGCAGGTGACATGGATCATGGAGGGCCCACATGTACGCGTGGGTAGGCTACACATGATTGTACACTGGTCGCCACCCCCAGTCAGTGTTTCGAATGGGAAGGTTGTCGTGCTGGTGGTATGTTCGATGTGGCGGATGGGCGGGCCTAGGTGCGGGCTTACATTCCGGACATGGGGGGTAGTTGGATTGGCGACTAGTTGCAGTACACACGGGACACGTCTCTTCCTTTCCACATCTGGGTCATCCCTTGTACTTACTGACAGTGATACAGTCATCTTCGCCCCAGCCCTCATGTCCTCCCCTCGCTCCCCCAATATGCATGCTCACCTGCGAGGCTAGCGCCTGCACAGGCAGCCCCAAGCTCGCACCAGAGAGGGCAAGGAGTGTATGTGTGGGTCCAGTTGCACGAGTGGGCTGTCTCAGGGTATGATGTGTGGCGGGACGCCGTCCACCTGCGTGGTGCCCCAAATGGAGACCCGGCCTGCATGGACTATGCATCACAGTCTTCGCCTTCCGGATCCGCCACCTGCGACACCCAGTGGCTGTGGCTGCCCTTGCGGCCAGGCCGCGTCCGTCTGTGGCTGATGGCCCACACATTCACTCTTTGGCCTCTCTGTGGAGGGCTCGGGGTGGTGGCGCACGCGCTTGCACTTAGTCGCAATGGCATGTGGCGTGGTTGGTATGATGGGCAATGGATGGGATGGTGCGAGCCACCTCCTGTGACGTCAGTGCTGCTCGTGCTGTGGTGCGTCCCCTACACTTCCATTTGACTTGTGCCATGCTAGACGTTGAGGTTCTATTGCCTGCGTGATATGACCAGGAGGAGCGCGAGGAGACCTCTCACACACCATGCTCCACTGCCATCCCGTGCCCTGTATCGCCTGTGCGGATTGACTATGTTGGGGTTACACCTGGTCGACTGGGGCTGTGTGTGCCTTGTCAAGGGGCATGGCGGGCGCACAACAGGATCCAGCTTGTCCACAGAGGGTGGGCTGAGGTGTGCCTGGTACCGCTTTGTACGTGTGCCCGGCTGCTGTGCACACACGTGTTCACTCCCCCGACAGGTGTCCTCTCACAATGCCCAGGGAAGCGGTGGTGTACTGTTCATGAGCCCTCCCAACACGGCGTGCTCCAACTTGGCATGTGCGCATCTACCCGTCGCACCCACCCACCTGAGCACTGCGTCCATACGACTTCACACGGCACATGTGTGTCTTCCACAGTAGTGCTACTCATTTGCGTTGACATCCAATACCAGTGGACTACATGGTCATGTCACGACTGCCGTGTACTTCCCATACTCTCATCCTCTCTCATTCGTACTTGTGAAATGAGTCAGCAGAGACAGTTTTGGTTTCAAACATTATATTGAGTCTTCTGTCCTCTGTGATGCAGTATAGTGGACACTACTGGCAGCGGAATACATGTTGAGGATATACTGAGCATGATTGCAAATGGGATAGGGTGTGGGGTTACATGTGATTGGCTGTTGCATGTGGGATGTGGGCTTCAGAGTGACATCTGCTTGGCCAAGGCTGTGCTAATGTACATTTACGTATAGCTGCGGAGCTGCGGACTTTGACACAGACGGTATACATGTAGCCTACCAGACCACTTGGCATCATGGGCACAGTCCATCTCAGTTCCATGTGACAGGTTTGCTGCGGTTGTTCCTCATGCACGCGTGCATGTGAGATGACATCAGGGCATGTGCTTGCGTGCATGCAGCGGCGTGCCACTTGTTGTTGCACTGTGGTGGTTACTGGACATGTCACAGTCACTGGGGTCGTGTTGTTGTTGTATGCACTTGTCGTCCATGCAAAGGTCCTGGTATGGGATTCCCGGGCGGGGGTGGAGGGGTGCAGCACCCACAGACTCCAGGCGACCTATTCATGTCCACTGAGCAGTGTGTGTGTCCATGGGCGCTGGATCCATGTCGTGTCCTGGTTGTTCGTGCAGTTCCGTCCATGTGGGTGCGATACACAGAGCCCATGCCACTGCCTCCCACGATGCATGCGGTGTTCCTGGATGTGATGGGGAACAGTGTGCATGTCCCGGTCATATCCGATGTCATGGCGATGTCGTTGATGGTGTGGTTACAGTTGCCGGTCGTTTGGTATGGCTGTTGTGGTGGTGACTGGCCAGTCCGTGCGGAAGCTAAGCATGGGTGCGGGGTTGGACATCATAGGTCAATCGGGGAACCTGCGTTGTGGTCCGACGAATTGACAGGTTGTCAGGTATGCGATGCCGTCCAGCAGGGCTTCCATGTCATTGGTGGTGTACATGTTTGCCAGCCAATGTAGCGGATGGTGGCTGTCAAGGTGTTGTTCGTAAGTTGTCCCTTGGAGGACCATGATGGGGCATGCTGGGTGACATTCGATGTAGCTGTTCTCGATGATCCGTCGTGTGGAGGCACAGTGGTCCCATTTCAGTGCGGGTGCGATGTTGGCCACATACGCCATGCCCCCATAGGCAGAGCAGGCCCTGTCGTGTGCGTCCAGAGGGAGGAGTAGTGGTAGCAGGTCCGCCTTCAGACATGCCGGGTTGGAGAGGCATATCTCCACGGGATGCTGGTAGGGACACCTCCGACAGTAGAAGACGGGCATGACGCAGCTGAACAATGTGATGCGGTAAGTCAGTCGGTAACTTACGTTCAGCAGGGACAGGAGATCGCATCCCAATGTATGAAACAGGTTGGTTTTGTACAGCTTGAGCTGTTCGGCGTAGTTGGGTAGGTGTGTTGCGGTTGCCATTTCGCAGCGGTGCGTTGTGGTGGCGTGCTCCGGCTGTGTGTGCAGTCTGCAATGTGCACGCTCCGAGGTTGCTGTGAGCTCGGTGTAGTCGTAGGGAGACAGGACTTGTGTTCTGTTGGCTTGTTTGGAGGACACGGGCCCTCTTCCCACATGCTTCTCAGACAGTTCAAGGTCAGTGATGTGTGACTCCTTCCAATTAACTTGCATGTGGCCGACATGGGGAGTGTTTTCTTCTTTCTTCCCCGTCCGTTGTGTGCTTCTGTGATATGCGCTATCTGCCCTGTGGTCGGTCTCCTCGGCATGCCTGTGTTGGTCTATTCTTGGACAATGGCTGTATTCACCGGCTTCTGTCGTAGGGCTGTGGTTTCGGAGTTGGAATGGAAGGTCATTCAGTGCTGTCTGCTCTCCCTTGTGTGGGCGGCAGGCTGCCTTTCCGCTCTGCGTTGGGCCTTGTGTGTGAATGTTATTCTTGGGCCACCTGTTGTCGGTCCCCGGGCTCTTTGGTGTTCCGTTTTATATGTCTTGTTCATATGTGCAGGGTGGTATGGGTGTTTCAGTGTGGTACTGGCGTTCCTCTTCCCGAAGGGGCCCTGCTTCTCCTAGTTGGTGTTGCCGCCGCTGTGTGCTTCGCCATGTTTGTTACACTGGGGTGTGTCCTGCTGTTGCGTGACTTCACTGACATGTGTGCGTCGGTTGTGTGGCGTTGGGTGTTGTCCGTGAATTGGGCGTTGGGGACATGTCTGTGGCAGGCCTGTCACGTGTCATGTGCGTTCGGGGTGGGGCTGATGTGTGTGCTGCTTGGTTGTGTCCCTGTGTCTGTGTGCGACGCATGCATGGCGCTGCGGTTGGCCTCTGCGTTGTGCGCATGTGTGGCGGCGTCATCGCCGCTTTGGGGCCGTGACGGGGTCGTTGGTTCCTAGTCCCAGGTGGTGTGTACACATGTGTTACGCGATGTTACGATTTGGCCTGTGTGTCATATGTGGATGCAATGGTGGATGTGTAGTGTACACGCGCTGGTGGGGGGTTGTCCGCTTTTTCCGCCCTTGCACTGTGTGCGCTGTTTGCGTGCACTTGTTGTGTGTGTGCCTACCTGCGTCTCCGCAGTACGTTGCGTCCTTGGTGGTGCATCAGCAGGAGCATGGGGAGGGCCTGCAGTGCTGGATTCATGCTCGGGGAGCCGCTTCTTCGTTGTCCGTGCTCGGCGTCCGTGTTACCGCTTCGGTTTGTCGTACGGTATCTCTTGGCCGTGGGAGCCGTTTGTTTGCGGCATCGTAATTTATGCGCCGGGCGGGACGTGTTTCGTCGGACGGTGTGTGTCAGTTGTGCTGCGCCGCTACGTGTACGGGCGCACTTTGATGGCGGACGGTGTTGCTGGCTTGCCGGCGGTGTTTGGCCTACTTTTCGCATCGTAATTGGGCGGGCGTGTGGACTGCTGCGTGCCGGCGGTAACTGGTGGTTTTTGCATCCGCCAGCACGGCGGTTGTGCTTCCGCCCGCCATCGTAATGAGCCCCTATATTTTTGCAAACGATATTAAACACTTCGATATTTTTTACTTACCTTAAGTTGATATTCTTGACCACGATATTCTTGCTGTCGATATTTCTGACCCATGATATTAATGATTCGATATTTGTGCAGCTCGATATTTTGCATATTAGGGGCCTCAGACTGCTGTGCCATCGCCAGTGATCATGGATCTCTGGAGGCAGCAGTGGTCCCGTAGCAGTCCAACCGCCAAAGTTCTAATGCGTCGGGCGGACTGCCACCACAGGTTTGGCTGTCCATTGGACCACCGTACTCGTAATAAGTCCCTTAGAGAATCTACTAGACCTCAAATACTGGGAGGAGCTCACAAAAATTGTCCAGCTTCCAACAAATAACTGTTGTTTAGAGATTCAATTCCAATTACACTGTATTGAAATTGATGTGTATTTGCCATTATTGTAAATTTCTTAATATTATTTTAGATTAAGTCTACCAAATAAACTTAATGCTTTGGGTACATGCCAACGTCTATACACCACGTAGCTTCATTGAGTTATGAACATCCCCACTGGCTACCGTTTTCCATTGCTGACTTTCAATATTTTCTACAGGCCATGCAATGATGAAAAACAAGGAGGAAGGTACATCAAAAGACATGGAATAGTTGGATACTAAAAAACACTAAGGACCCGATTCAGATCTCGGTTGGAAAGCAAACCGAATGACTCGTGTCCGGAATGCTTTCCATACGACTCGTATTAGGGGAGTCCGACCGAACAAGTACGATGCGTTTGAATGCACCCGGATACGATTAGGTCGGACTCCCATTGACTTCAATGGAGCCTGTGTACCGAACGCGTACACAGGCTCGCATTGAAGAAAGGGGTGACTGGGGAAAATCGTCCACCCTGTGGCGGGCACCCTTTGGTGCCTGCCACACTGTGCATGGTCTGAAAAGGGGGACCCATGGGTACCCCCACGGGCACTTGCTATGGGCCCCCAAAGACCGATTCCGGCAGCCTTTTTGATCCGGGCACAACGACTTGTAAAGGCTGTTCGAATCGCTCATCGTACTTGCTCGCATGGGAAACCTACTCCATAGAGCTGTACAATTCAGCTCCGGAAGGCTCTATCTCTCCGTATGCCTTCCAGAAATGATTTGGTCAGCGCTAAGGGTTTCCAGGCATCGTACTTGGTCGTTCGGAATTGGGAACGAGTCGGTCGGAAACAAGGGCTCTGGATCGGTTTAGGTAAAACCAAATCCGATTCGGAGCCCTTCCAACCGAGATCGGAATCGGGCCCTAAATAGAAAGTGCAAAGTAGAAAAGACTGATGAGATAGTTCAGGTGCAAGGTCTGTGCCAATGGATGGGGCATAGGTTTGAGTGCCCGCATCATCACTGCCTCAGTCTTCCACACTATCAAGAAGGATGAAAAAAGTCTAAATTTTAATTAGAAAGTCAAAATTTCAGACCAAATGCTTTGTGCATGGTACTTCATTCAGTGGTACACGTGATTGTTTCTTATATGGAAAGCTTCAACCTCACTAAACTACAAAATAAAGCTAAAAAAACTGACTTCACAATCATAAACTCTACCACGAGTCACCAATCAAGAACTGTTTGGGGCTATACGTCACCATATTGAGGCTGACAATGTCGACTTACAAAAGTACATCACCTGACTCTAATTACATCATCAAAGTAAGTACATATTTACTATTCTTAACTCCACACCCGCTTGCCTAGACTCACCTGGCTAGGCAGTGGTTAGATCTATGTAGTGGATACAATATTTTTGTCATGCATTATACCGCTTTCAATGTAATGAGGGAAGAACATTATAATTCTAGATATAGGTTAGAAACCAAGTCAGACCCTAAATCATTGTTGATTTTAATTTTTGAACTATGTGATGCTTTTTATCAGTTTTATTTGAGGGTGTAAGTGTAGGAATGCCATTGTTAATGGAAGTTTCAATGATAGCCCCCTCCTGCAGGCATGACTGTACTTGTAATAGTTGCTTAATTTGTTATGGTTCTTTACCTATAATTTGTAGCCGATCTATGATGGATCCTGTAAATGTCAGGTATAAATCACTTTAAATTAAATTTATTTAAATCATTATTTTGCCATACAAAAAATCCCATCTATAATTCCCAAATGCAAAACTCTGGGCATGCAAATAATTTTTTTACGGGAAAATCACATTCATTGGGTGAGGCGATACCACGTTACCAAAGCATCTTCCATGAATGCATTCGTATCGGCCCCCAAAGTATGTTCTCGTTGAACCATCTTCTAAATGCCATTCCAACAACTCTTCACAAACTGCAAAGACAGTCTTGTGCAAACGACTGAAAAAACCAATTGCTATATTTCAGTTTATTTCTGCAAGATAAGGAAATTTACTTTTCACTTTTGGTAAGCTGAGTTTGATTAAGAAAATAAAATGCAAGTACCTCTTCTGCAATGCTTTTGAAACAACATGAAGTCTTTATTCTAAATCGTGGGTGAACATAACTCCAGAATTTCAGCACGGAAGTGAAACCCTTGAGAAAAGGGATCATAAATTAAAGATGAGCTAGTCTTCATTCTCTGGAATGTACATTTGCACATTTTAATTTAGTTACATAAATTATACATTGAGCTATGATTAAGACAGAGCCAACTGTTTAGTCTGTAAATTCATAACATTTGTTTCTCTTCTACGCGACAGTATTATTCAAGGTTGTTTTTCTTGTTTTGCGCAGAGAAAAGAGCAGAGAAGCTTTACCTTTAATGTTGTATCTTCAAAAGTGTGGTGCTATGTAACTCAGAAGTTTCAGCCTTCTTGTAACAGTCGTTTTTATCCACATTATTCAATACAAAGTGAAACATTTTTTTAAAAACAGGGGCAGTGCCTCTGTGAGGGCGTTGCCACTCTCATTATTATTCCCCCCCCCCAATAAATGTTAGTAATAAACATGCAATTATTTTGTTTTGAAGTGCTTCTAATTTGCAGGTATGTGACTGATCGAGCGCTCCTGGCTGAGGCGGGTCCTGGAGAAGCCAAGCCAGTGCCGGCATGAGGGGGTGGGGCTTGAAACTGCAACAATATTGCCAGTCAGACACCCGTAGCAGTAGCCAGTGCACCTAAGTGCACATGCCGGGTTGGACTGCTGCTTTTCTCCTGCCAGTCCAGCATGCACACTAGGGGGCATATGTACAAGGACTTAACGCCGCCGTAGTGTCAATTTTTTGACGTTACGGCGGCTATTTTTTTATCGCCTTATTTACAAGTTGTCGCTAACCTCAGGTAGCGGCAGTTTTCAGGCCAAAACATGCATTTTTAAGATTGCCACTTCTGTTAGCGGGAGTTAACAAAAATGAGATGCAAGGTAGGCGTTCCAGTGCAAAAACTGCCGCTAACCCCACTACGCAATATTTACAAGGACTTCCTTGTATGGTGCAAAACCCCAAAAACTGGCTCCAACTGCAGTTAGAGGCAGTTTTTTAAGACCAGGAAATAGCTGGTCTTAAAATTGGTGCAAACACTTGGGGTCTCATTTCAAAAGATTTTGGTGCTGGACAACGCTGCAAGGAATGTTGCTGCACTGCCCTGCGACAAAACAAAAGGGCAGGAATGCGCACCATCAATAAGATAGGGCGCATTCCTGGGCCTCATTCATGAAAAGTGTTGCAGTGCTGCGACAAAACAGCGTTGCAACACTCTTCACTGCGCCCTTCTTGCGACACCATGGATGCACTGTATTCACTGTACAGTGCTCCATGTCGAAATTAATGACAGATACGTCTGGAATCCTGACGTATCTGTCGGCGCTAAAGTCACGCATTGCTGCAGTTGTGTCACAAGCATGATGCAACTCCAGCTATGCATGGGGCCAGCCTATCCCTGTGGCACTGCGTCACCCTTACGCGTGCCATGAGGCAGGCGTAAGGTACTGACGCAGTGGCGTCCTAGAAATGTTGCAGTGAAATCTGATGGATTTCCCTGTGCCACTCCTATGAGGCTTTGTTGCGCAGGAACGCCCACCCTGCATACATCATACCTGTTGCAGGTATAATGTGGCACAGGGCTTCACAAGGTCACGCATATGCCTAGATGCGTCACTTTGCAAATACAGCGCAACGTGGTGCAAGAATCACGCTGCAAGTACGTCAAGAAAATGACGCACTGGCGGGGTGAAACTGTCAGAAGGCCCTCATGAATAAGCCCCCCTGTCTTTTTCCCCTACCTTGGTGCACAATGGCTACCATGCGCCAATGCAGGCACCCTTGCACCATGGTGCAAGGGTGACAGTGCTGCGGAGTTGATTGATGTTGTGTCTCCATCACTTCTCGAGACGTCTGCAGGGCGTCTGGGCTAGTGGAGGGCGGGAGTGAACCAGTTGGCCTTCTTGGAGTGTTGTTTGCCTGGTCTTTTCTTGAGGGGTGCCAGGGTGTCGGCGCAGTTGGAGTTCCATAGGTGGAGGCTGCGCGCTGCGATGTTGTCGTCTCTAAGCGTTAGCGGAGTGGTGGTGCTGAGGGAGTTGATAAGAAGTTCTTCGGTGGCCTTGATCCAGCTGCGAGGGGAGGCGATGATGGGGATGGTGTACGGTGGGCATGGTGAAGACGTGATGTATACAATGATGGTCTGTACAGGAGAGTCCGGTGGTGTGCCTGTAGTTGAAGTTCCCGCTGGCGGAGAAGATGTGCTTGAGCGTGTGTCCGGCTATGTGGGTTGGTGCAGTGACTAGCTGCTTGAGTCCGATGTTGGGGAGGTTCTCCTCGAGGGGGGTGGTTTTCTGGTCACTGGGGTTGTCAAGGTGGAACTTGAGGTCTCCGAGTAGGATGTAGTCCGTGGATGGGAGAGCCTGGGGTGCGATGAGGTCTACAATGGCATTGGTGAATGGGGTCCATGGCCCGGGGGGCCTGTAGATGAAGGTGCCGCCGAGGATGGCGTTGGGGTTGGCTCAGATCTGGAAGTGGAGGTGTTCCATGGTCACCGTTGGGTCATTAGAGTGAGTGGTCAGTCGAAGTGTGCTTTTGTAGACGATGGCAATGCCTCCTCCTGGACGGTTGGGGTGGTCCTTGCGGCTGATTTTGTAGCCGTCAGGGATGGCGATGGCGATGTCTGGTCCGGAGCAGAGGTTGGTCCAGGTTTCCGTGAAGAAGGTGATGTCTGAAGATGTGGCATCGAAGAGGTCCCAGATGTCTGTGGTGTATTTGTGGAGGGACCGCACATTGAGGAGGATGCAGTTGAGCCAGGCAGGTGCGCTGTTGGTCGGCTGGGCAGCAGGAGGCACTGGTGTGCTGATGTGGCAGAAGGTGTGTTTGTTGTTTCGACAGGGGCAGGGTTCAAGAGAATTCTACAGTGTTGCTAGATGGCAGGCGGAGTGGCATCCTGGGTTGATGGCAAGGAGGGTGCTGGCATCGTAGCAGTGGAGTGTCCGAGAGGAAGGGTCCTTTGTGCTGGGCACGGTCCAAGGGCGGACGGACGCAGACAGGCTTGCCTATGGCTTGCCTTTGGCACACCAGTGGTATGCCCGCTGCGGATGACCGCACAGAGGCCACCATTGAGTAGTGCTGTGGGGGGGACTGGACAGCTGGACGCGGGAAAGGACACTGGAGAGGGTGAGGATGCGGGGGGGTGAGCGGGGGTTGTAAATATTTTTTCAAATAATTCTTACCTCGAGGCCGGGTCCCGCATCTTCTGTGCTCCTGCTCTCCTGAGTCTGCTACCATGAACAGGAAGTAAGCAGCCAGGCTCCCTCCCCTAAGCCAATCACAATGCTACAATGCAGCGTTGTGATTGTTCTTGAGCACCGTGACAAGGCGTTCAGCCAGGGGCTGGAGGGGTGGGCATGTTCTCCATGCATGCATTGCGAACAGGGAAGTGCGCATGACTGCTTTGGGAGGCCTGAGAGGGCTGACTAAACAGTCATTGCGCACTTGAGTGGGCATACCACTCCACCCCTGCCCTGCTCCGTGAGTAGAGCAGCCCCACCCACCCTCCCACCCACAAAGGAAACATAGCATGAGTACATCAGGAAGTTATCATCATGTTATTATTTTTCCTCTCCTTGCACTGCTTAAAAGCAGTGGGGCGACGCTCTTCCACCATAGCGGATGAGCTGCCACTTGGGGTACATCACCCACAGGTGCTAGGCCTGGGCGACTCGACCCCAGGGCCTCCTCCACTACGCGTCCCACCTTCTCCTCACCTGGACATTGACACCGTGGAGCAATCCGCTGCACTCTCTCCAAATCTGTGACTCAGCCAGCAGGAGCCTCAACCAGGCGGGATTTCACAAGCCTGGGTACAGCAGTCACCGCCAAGTCCGCTGTGGAACCTCCTGATGCAGGTGATGCAACAGGGCCCCCTTAGGTGTGAAGTTGCAGCGCTCCCGCCACACAAGTTTGGCGCAGCTCAGGGGCCTCACCCTCCACAGCGTCTGGCCAGCGCAACATAATCCGGCCTGTGATGCAGAGAGGCGCCGCCCACCATTGGTAATCTCCTCCGTGCACCCCGGTGTAGTGGTGGATTGTAGTATGCGATACAGACCTACCTACATTGGTGAGCAGGAGCGCCTCTACCGTTCGCAGCTCCAAGGGGCGCAAGGCGGTCTTCTCGCACAGGTCAGCAACGTGTCTCAATGCGACCTGGCAGACTTCACCACCAGGTAAGGGCGATCGCCGTGCCTCAATGTCTACCGCCACGGCTCAGCGACTCCACAGCATCTCCACATCCCACTCCGAGTCCCAGCCACAGGCCCAGCGAGGCCTCCGGGCCCTGGGGACTGTCCGCGCTTTCAAGGTTTTGGATGCCATGGTGTTGCAAGGACTGCGCAAT
This sequence comes from Calotriton arnoldi, assembly GCA_963921515.1. Lineage (NCBI taxonomy): Eukaryota > Metazoa > Chordata > Amphibia > Caudata > Salamandridae > Calotriton > Calotriton arnoldi. The sequence goes on along the minus strand of CAWUFW010005732.1, from coordinate 161,400 downwards.
GAAAAGTGATGCATCACTGGTTTTGCACAACGATGCGCCTCTTTTCATAGATGTAGCCCTGAATTTCCTCTTGCCCTGGGACTCTGGCTAGTCATCCTGGCTGTTGAGTCTTGGGGGGGTTGTTGATCTGTGCTGCACTTGGCCCTGGCTGCTCCATTCTGCATTCCATTGGTTTTATTTCCTATTTTTCTTTGGAGGTGGACTAATAGGCTATTTTTACCTCTAGAGGCAAAAAAAGTCACGTTGGGCTGACTAACGTGAGTTTTTTTGCTGCTAATGGGCCTTTCATCACTTTTCGCTCGCTAACGTCAGAATTTGTATCGCCTTCAAACTAGTAATACCTGCAGTTTTCCGTGGCTACCTGAAACTAACGCCATGTAGTGACTTATTGTAAATACACCGCTAACAGGGCGATAGATTTCGGCGATAGGCTGCGTTAGGAAAACTGCTGCTAACTACCGCTAACGCTAGTTAGCGGCAGTTCTTGTCCATATGCCCCTAGGTCTCTCTCAGTCTCGGCAATGGCACACGTTAGTGAGCCAGGGGTTGACTCAAAGCTGCAGCCCACAGTCCCAGTAATGAGAGGTGAGGTTCTCTGCCCCAGCTAATCCTGGCACAACAGCAGAAGTAGTGTCAGGATTGGCTAAGACTGAGACGCGTTGGTGTTACCAGGGGCCTCTGGACTCTGCAATATGTATGCACGTGACATGAGGCAAGGATGGGAGGAGGCTGTCTCTCTCTCTCTCTCTCCTGGCCTTTTCGCATGGGACAAGGAGAGGTAGGCCACAGGCATTGGTTGCTAATCCTAAGGCATGCAATTGAAACCTGAGAGCTGAGTTCAGTTTCCACAGGTAACAGGTAAGTTTAATCAAATTGGTGGAATAATACATACGTGTACTCAGTACGTTATCGATATTACCTGGCATGATTTGTAAATGAGTTTAAGTGCATTAAGGATGCCTACAGGCCTGTCGTGCTTTCCAGACTGGGGGTTCGAGTTAACAGTATTTAGCCCTGGTCGGGTTTACAAGTACTTACTACTTACTGACTGACTGAGTGCAAGGGCTAGTTCTGCAGTTGCCGTCTCAGTGCAAGCATTACTCACTCAGACAATTGTTAGACCTAGCTGTGTGGCGACCTCACCGGGTCTCCCGCATGCTGCCTGAATCACCCGGTTCGTCAAGGCGGCTGCCCACTACCACACAGGGCATATGCTGTACCTGGGACATAGAGCTGCGCGGACCCAGCAGCAGGGGAAGACCTTGACGGAGGCCCCCACTCTATGGGGATTAGAGCTGTCATGAATCAGGCAACTAAAACGGTGCTTACAAAGCTCTAACCCTTGTGTTTACCAAATGTCCATTTCAGGAATGGCGCCTTATTTGCAGTAATGGTATTTTACCGAATAGTTTCATGACGTGCAACTCAGAAGTGTTGAGGGTATTGCCCTCACTGTGATGTTATGCCTAATGTAATTATGATATTTTCTTGAGGACTAGTGCAGCTTATAAGTCTTGCGTTGGTGCACTACATGTGATGTTATGACTATGGCCTTATGGCAGAGTGATTTATGAACTGTGATTTATGCATTATTATGACCAGTGCCTAGTGGCACAGTAATTCTTATAACGGTGGTCTTAGGTGGTTTACATGCTTTCCTCATGACAAGCACCTAGTGGCGCAGTGATTTATGTGTTTTACATGCTACGCAGTGATTTATGGTCTAATGTGTTTTTATGTAGAATACAAAGGATATTTTTGATATAACCTTGTGTGCAGTCTCTTTTGTGTGTGCCTAGTGTGTTACTGGTGTGTGTGTGTGTGTGTTGCACAAACGCTTTACACATTGCCTCTGGGATAAGCCTGACTGCTCTGCCAAGCTACCAAGTGGGTGAGCAGGGGTTATCTTCAGTGTGTAACTCCCTTACCCTGACTAGAGTGGTGGGTTCTGCCTGGCTTATGTGCATACCCTAACCAACCAGAAACCCAATTTCTAACATTGGTGATCAGCGGTGAGGATAGAACTTGCATTTGCGCAGTACCACAGTGACTCATTGTTGCACTACAACCTCTGCACTTAGACCAGTTAGTGACCACATACTGTCTTTTTCCTTTTTCTCTCTGGAGTTTTTGCAAACTCGCAACCATCATGTCTCAACCTGGGGAAAGATGTCCTCCAGAGCAGGCAGTAGGGGTTCTCGTAGAGGCTTGTCCCCAGAAGAGCTGGCGGACAGGCAAAGAGATAGGGATCTTGAGTTGGAGCTAGCAAAACGCGAATTGGAGATGACGGAAAAGGAATGGGAAATAAAGGAACAGGAAAAGATTCTAGCTCATGAGGCGAGAATGAGAGAGCTTGATGAGGTGCTCAAGAGGATTGAGTTGTAGCAGAAAGCCATAAAGGCGGAGTCCAGCTCAGATGGTGGCAGCAAAAATGAGATGTCTAGTGCTGAGAGAGAAGTACGTACACCCAGAGATGTGGCGCCTGACTTAAAGGAGGGGTTTGACACAAACCAGGGGGTTCAAGGATATGAGGTTGCTCCAGTGGTGTGCAGTGTCCCAGATGTGGATTGGGGAACTGGCACAGGGGTTCATAGTCCTAATGGTGGGAGGGACACTCTACTGACTCTAGATGAGAGGTGCAGGGAGAGGGGTTCCCCCAGGGTAGAAGTCCTGGTACTTGTGTGTGGAGACCACCCAGAAGAGTGTAGGTGGGATGACAGAAACAGTCAGACACTGTCTTGCCAATCTCAGGAGGGTGATGTGAGGTACGTTTGCGAGGCACTGGATGGTGAGGTGAAGGGTAGCGTGGTTAACTCTTGTGAGGGACTGTGTGACTCAGTTGTTGGAGAGCATATTTTAAGTCCCTGTTTTCCAGAGCTATGCCAACACCCGGTTGAGTGTGAGTTTTCTGATTCTGGGGAGCTTGCACTGAAGGCAGACATTTTGGTGGATTCCAGAGGGCCTGATGAGGCTTTTGGGAGTGATCCTGAAGGAGGTGGCTCAGGTTTTCCCCAACCAGGCGGGGTAGGGGAGGTTTGGAGTAACCCAGATAGGTCCCAGTGTAGTGGGATGGGTGAGGAGCCCCATGTCCTGTCTCTGAGTAGAGGGAGTGGGGGTGGGCTGAGTCCCAAAGTATCCGAGACCCAGTCCCAGGGCCTGGTTGGTTCCATGAGTGAACACCAGGAGGGGAGCCTAGACTGTACTGGGAGGCCATTCCCTGAGGGGGATCCCAAAATGTCAGGTGAGACAGAGGAGACTACTGTAATGAGCGTTCCACAAGTTCTAGTGTCTGGCAGCACCGCTCCAGTTAGGAGGGTGCATGAGTCCAGAGAAAGGGGTGAGAGGGGGAGACAATTCCAAGTGGAAGGACCAGTGGGTCAGGGGTTGCCAGGTCTAAGGTCAGAGCACCCCAGGACTGACCCTGGTGAGACCACTTCTAGCCTGGGGGTCTTCATGCTCTGTCAGGTGGACAGGAGGCTGGAGACCTGCACCAGGCAGATTCTTGCACAACTCATGAGGAGTGTGTTTCCTTTGGGGAGTGTTGGTGTACTCCCCCAAAAGTCCTGGGTTGCCAGGCACAGGTCCAACCTAAGGGTACAGACCCTGGGTTGAAGGACCAGGTTCAGGGTGTCCCCCCTGACCTGGAGGAAGGGGTGACTGCTAGCAGCACGACTACCAGTTTGTTTTCTGGGGATACCGCTCCAGGTGGGAGGGTGCAGAGCCCCAGGGAGGAGGACAGGGTGTGGGAGAGCCCACACCAGTCTTCTGTCCAGCTGCAGGGTACAGACCCTGGGCTAGTGGGTCAGTGTCAGGATGCCATCCCTGACCTGACAGAAGGGAGAGTGGACAAAGGGTGCCAGTTACCTGGGGCTACTGCCCCCCCCACTCTCTGATGCCACAGAGGTTAGAGAGCCCTGAGAGGCATGGGGCCTGGCTCTCATCACTGACAGGTGTCAGTGGCCACTATGGCTTGCAGTTCTGGTGGACAGAGTTGTCCCTGGGAGGGGTACAGGAGTCTCACCCTGAGGGTTGACTTGGCCACACCACTGTGGTAGCCATGTGGATACTGTCTGCCTGCTGGGACACATCTGTGAGCCAGGGAAGCTTAGGCACTGCACAGATGGAGTCCGCAGGTGAGGAGAAGGGTTCCCTATGGTTTAGCTTAGAGGGCCCTGAGAATATGGATAAAAGGATCCACCTGGGTTCAGGAAGGCGTGGGACTGGAGTGTGCCCCTGCTGTTGCGGGCCAGGGTCTATGTTCTATCACCCCAATCAGGGAAGCCCATCAAGGTGTTTGATTGGTCTCTCCTGGCTTGAGGCTGGTAGGGGGTTGTGTTAGACTTGGCCCTTTTGACAGGTTTATCCCCAAACTTTTTGCCTTTTGCCTCCTATTTTTCTGACCCTGTTTTCGTTGGCTATAGGATTCTGGGCACTTTACCACTGCTGAACAGTGCTAAAGCGCATATGCTGTCTGTATAAATTGTGACAATGATGGTTTAACCATGATTGGCATATTTGATTTACTGGTAAGTCCCTAGTAAAGTGCACGGTGTGTGCCAGGGCCTGTAAATCAAATGCTACTAGTGGGCTTGCAGCACTGGTTGTGCCACCCACATGAGTAGCCCTGTAAATGTATCTCAGACCTGCCACTGTAGTGTCTGCACGCGCAGTTGTAAACTGCCATGTTGCCCTGGCTAGTACACCCACTTGCCAGGCCCAAACCTTCCCTTTCCTTACATGTAAGGCACCCCTAAGGTAGGCCCAAGGTACCCCATGGGCATGGTGCAGTGTATGTGAAAGGTAGGACATGTACTAGTGTGTGTGACATGTCCTTATAGTGAAATACTGTGCGTTTCGTTTTTCACTGTTGAAAGGTTATCTGTCCCATAGGCTTATCCCATAGGCTTATCATTGGAGTTGCATGGCAACATTTTTACCTGTTTAACTTGCAATAGGGACTAGATAGGAAAATTAAGTTTAGACTCTCTGAACTCAGAATTTATTAACGCACCTTTTGGTGGAGGTGGTTTTTAAATCCTGTGTTTGAAAATGCCACTTTTAGAAAGTGTAATACCACGATTGGGTAACCCAATTTTCCTCCAGGAACTGGGTAAGATAATAATCACATACAAAATATTCCTGGAGGAATTATTCAAATCCAAATTATTTCCACACTTAGTATCGGTCCACTATGTAATCTGAGTGATTAATCATACAATTAGAAACAACAGTCAGAGGCGTATTCAGAATATAGATATTCTTTTACTTCATTAATATATAATTCGTATTATACATATTATTTCAAGCTATGTATCCAAGCAGTATATACATTTAAATGAAAACAACACTGGCTCTGCCAAGCAATCTCTTCAATTATTTGGACATTTTCATATCACGGGATTGGTGGAAGTGCAGTCACTCCTTTTAACTAAAACAGTGTAAACATTATCTACAATCTCAACTATACAATCTTTCAGTTGTTAACATTCGTAGGATCTAACAAAAAAAACTAATTTATGATGTTTGAAGTTATAAAGGATGTGGTGTCGAGTTTCGGTCTTCAATGACCAGTTAGGTCTGTAAAACCATCCTCAGGACTCAGCGTTGTGGAAAAATACAATCCTGTAAATACTGACAAAAACAAACTAATCAATACAACCAGTGACACTAGATATATCCTGCTTACAATAAGACAACCACCAGTGTCAAGTAAAAGACTACAGTGACAAAATACCATACTTAAAATGCTAATCCATTCCATAGGACATGCTACCAAAGTGCTATTAATTATAAAACACATAATGTAACCCCTAGTGTAAAAAACCTCTAGTGTGCACAACGTTAAACCCAGTCACTGCAAATCATTAAACCCAATACCTTGCTTCCTTCTTACACAAATTCAAAATAGAAGTCTCCAGTCTGTGTATTACTGTGGAAGAAAACCTACATTTAAACTTCCAACTGCAGACTTACTAGAGAGTAAAAAAACACAAAGGCACATCATCTTACCAGATTCCAAATCAATTTGAATAGGCTCCTCTGAGAAATACAACACAACAACAGAAAGTTGTCACTGTTAGTCCTCATCTCGTTATAAATAGGTCCCAAAGAAGAAAACAGAGGTTATTCACTATGCATACTTACTCGTACTCCATGTAAACACGGCCGACTAGAATGTCCGGTGTGTACCAGGATTCATGTGTGTACCAGGACCCTTATTAGTGGAATAACTTACTTATTGAAATGCTCTATGAGTTGATCCGTGTTATTTATCTACCTTCTGAGTGCTTTTTATACCACCAACGTGTTTCCAAATCTGTACACCTTCGAGGCATTGTGAGAAACGGAAGTATAATGAACTATGGTGAGCATACGAGGTCACTAAGTATTTGAGTACATGACTGTTCACACTTCCCTATGCATTGGATAAGTGTAATCAGGGCGGTATGGAAAGCTTCCATATACAAACTTGCTGTGTGTGCAGTTTTCTGTACTATAGTACTGTACTGCGGTGCCACGTGCCATGCCCTTGCTGCTGCTGTTGGCGTGAGTGGCGTTTCCTTGGACTGGTCTTTGTCAATGGAGAGGTCAATCGCACTTAGGTGCAAAATGCAATGCACCACCGAATGCAGGGGGATATTAGCAACAACTTGCGATAATTATCGCAAACCGCGCTTAGCGTTTTTTATTTATCGCCGCCTATCGCTGGATATTATTGCGGAGACAACACGCTATTAGCAACGTTTATCTCCAATGCGATAAAATATCCAGCGATAGCGGCGAAATGCATGAATATCGCTGGAAATCCAGCGATATTCACGCATTAACGCCATGGGGGACTCAGCCTGACAATCCACCTCCTATACAACAAACAGGTAAGTCATGTTTTTAGCAGGTGTTAAATTCTAGCGATATTTGCGCTTAGCGCGAATTTTTTTATCGCTTCGCCTGCGTTGCTAATAGGGGGAAGTTGTGTTAGCGACTGTTTTCAGTTGCTTTTAGTTGGGAACGCCTACCTTGCATGTCATTAGCGATAATTATCGCTGGCATGCAAGGCGAGGGGAAAACGGGCCGCTATCGCCAGAAAGCTGTCGCTAACGCCTGTTAGCGACAGCTTGCTGATAGGGCGATAAAAAAATCGCCGCTTTGGCGGCAAAAAGTGCCGCTAAAGCGGCGATAAAGCCCTTGCTAATATGCCCCAAGGTCTCTAAGAGGAGGCCGAAGCTGGGAGCAATTTGGCATATGCACAAAAAGTGTGTGTAACCCCCGACGGCGCCAAATACTGTTTTTGGCTTTATATTCATTAGAAAGACAAAAATTAGCAACGGCGGGGGGTTACACGTACTTTTCACCGCAGCACCACTTACCAGGTCCTTGGGGCTGTTGTTGGTGCGAGCCGTGTATCCTGGGACTGCTCTTTGTCAGTGGGGAATTCAAATCGAATTCCCCATTGACAAAGACTTCACACTTAAGGGCAATGCACGCACCGCTCTTCGAGGAGGCTGAGGCTGGGGAAATTTGGCATACGCACATCATAACAGGGGACCATTTGAATGTTATGTCCCAGTTAAAATGAAGAGCAATTGTCTTCGAAGAAACTTGTCTTCCTTTCTAAAACCATTCAGGGTGAGGAGGTGAATATTTTCTTTTAGAAATGTTCGGTCATTCATTGTCTTGCACTGGCAGGTGAATTTTACGAACTTAGCATGGTACAGGAAGCAAGGCTTCTGGTCAGTGAATGAGTTAATAACATCTGTGATGTTTAAGGCTTTCCTCCAAAGAGGGACACCAAGAGATCAGGGGCGTTGGCAGAGCTGAGGATCTAAGAAGCAGAATAGCAGCAGGTCATGATGGGTTTCTGGGCCACTACTTCATAAACAACAGCTTCATCATTTGATATGTTTGTAAATGATGCAGCTGGTCATGATGATGTAGTGGACCAGCAAACGGAGCTAATGAGTTACATCATCAAGATGGGGGTGATGTGATCATATTTCTTCATCCCCTGAATGAGACTTACAGTGCCTTGTAGGCTGCCCTGCTGCTTTTAATGTTTATTCCTTGCTGCCTCATTGTGTCGAGTCTGACAAATCACAATAATTTCCATTTCCTCAGATTTCATTTGTAAAGGTATATCAATAGGTAAAGAAATCTGTGAGGTACTCAGCATTGTTATCTCAAAGTCTGTTATGAAGTTCTGTGGTTATACTGAATAAGAAGCTATACACGTCATTATCATATGAAATCTCTTTATAGATGTCATAACTACACTTTCACAAGTTCTTTATTAACCTTGCTTCCTCAAATATGCTTGAAAATGCACATTTGACCATTCTTTTTTCAACCTTTTCTCGGGGAGAGAACCCCCAAACCCGCCTTATGCCGGTCAGGCTCGCTCGCTGTACTCGATCCTCACTGGGCACGCATCACAAACTTTTATGCCCACCACTTTCGAATGTCAAAAACCACCACTGTTTAAAAATAAGAGTAATCATTCATAGAAACTAAAGGTATCTTTTATCCTTGAATAAATCATCTATTTGAATTGCCTGACAGGGTACCAACACCGCACATGGCCCCACTACTAAAATTGATAGCATTTAGATGTCAGGGCATCTTTTTTGTCGGTTTGACTGTCGTTTTAGGGTGAGTTTTATGAGGAGGGCAGGGCATTTTGCTGTTTGGTTCTGGTGGGGGGTATGAGAATGATTGGGAATTTTACAGCTGGGTTTGGGCTGTGTACTCTCTACATACATTGACTCACAGACTTAAATCACAGTCAAACTTCTTTAACTATAGGGAGCTTATAGGAAGGGGTTACCATTTCTTACTCGATGAATCTTTCTGGCTGAGTGAAAGGCAGAAGGGAGTCGATGCTCAAATAAATGATTTAAAGTGTGTGTAACCCATTTAGCCACACAATAAGGACTAGGAATCGGTAGCTAAAGTTAGGAGGTTTATTACAAGTTAATAGTCCAGTAAATGCAAAAGTCAAGAACATGTTATAAACGTAAAGAATTATGACAAACACATTAAGGTATCAAAGCAAATTCTGACTCAATAGCATAAAGCATATAATAATGACAGTCAGAAAATAAAGATGCCAAGAATAAGGAATTGGTGTTCCTTTAAGAAACGCCGCTTCTCCTTCATAACAGGAATGAGTCTCTGAATCTAAATTGCAAACAGTCTCAAAGAATACAAGAAAATGGGAAGGTGCCAGCATAGTGAAGATTTCAATAGAAATCTTCTAAAAGGGAAATCTAGCATGAAGCTACAAGCTCGCAAGGACAAAAGGAAGCAGAGATGTCTGTCCCTCTCAAAGACAAAAGGGATCTGCCGTACAGTCCAGCGGTGTGAACACTAATTAAGACCAGAAAGTTCCAGAAGTATCCATATCTCTTAAAACGTCACCAAAAACCCAATTTATTTTCTTTCTCACAGTGTGCATCTGCAACATCCGTTGATTTTCCCATCCCACAGAGCTTGAATGACCAAATGAACCTTGGACACCCTCGTTCCGATTACTCGATGAATAGGAGGCTTCTTTTGCTCATTAAATTGTTCCGTTCTTGCCAAGATTTCTCTTCTCAGGCCTCATTATCTCTAATACACAATACTCCTTTCTCTAGCTATGAAATTATGAGAGCGCACCTGCTGAAAAGAACATGCAGAGCAAGGAAAAATACATTTCATTTTAAGAAATAAAGGCCTAGTCAAGCAAACTTTAGTGCAGCATTTTTTATGTGCACTTTGAACACATGATTATAGATGCATGCATAACTTCAAAATAACTGCAAAATGAATAATGAGTTCATGGTTTCATATGCAATATGCTCGAGACATAAGTATAAATATAAATGAGAACTATATGTTTTCATGATCAAGCTAAGCATTAATGTGCACACGTTCATGAGTCTCTAATTTTCTACAGTGCATACACTTCAAGACTACATTTGTATCCTTCACTCCACGTTAATAAAGTTAGGCACACAAATCATAAGGTCAAGTATATGTAAAAACAAAGTTTCTGTGATGTGTAAGGGTGGAGCAAAAATTGCGCTGCTCCAGTCCCCCCTCTGATGGCGAATCTAGCCATCACAATCAAGATATTATCCTTATCAGATGAACCAGTCAAAACCTCATGGGTTTCAGAAACTTTCGTCTGGACTCCTCCAGATTTTTAGTGTCATTATAGTATCTACACTGACTCTCTTCTACTTCTACACCGCTCTCTTTCTTTTCACTCCCTTCCTTACTTATACCCTCTTATACTCCTTAAAGATCACTACCAAATATATTGCACAAAGAGCAATTATCACAAAGGGCTACAAAATAGAACCCAATATTCCACTTCCGAGGTTTCCAAGCCATTTGCCTACAGCAGAAAATCCATTTCCCATTGCTTCCCAAGCACCTGTCACTTCTAACTCCTTCAAATCTCCCTTCAGACCAGTAATGTTCTTAATATGTGCCTTCAAGTCTTTGCTGTTGTCAGGGATGTAGGAACAACATTGCTGGACCTTTAACATCCTGCAGACTCCCCCTCTCTTCCCCAAGGAGAATGTCTTATGCAAGTCTATTTTCCAAAACCATGGATCTCATAGCTACCATTTCAGTATCTGCAACCAATAAAGCTCCTGCTGTACTGCTGGACAGTTTATCCACTATGACAACTTTCTAATCTTCATATCATTCAAAATCACACCTACAGATGGAATCATTGCACCAAAAATGTATCCTGCTACTTCTCCAGGACTAACACCTCGTTTAGGTCTGGAATTCACTTCCCAAACAGGATCATTAAAATGTGCCACATTATATATTTTTGGGAAAACTGCACCTAAATAACATACGCCATACCATCCTTTGGGAAACTGCCATAAATCATTCCCAATTTCCTCTAACCTTAAAAAGTGTGATCACATTCACTCTTTCCCATTAATATAGTGAAGATTCATCTGTAAGTATACATAATTTCCATTTATGTTTCCAATCCAAAGTCAATGCTGCTTGATTTTCTGCCACTTGATGCTCAATTTCTTCTCTGGCCCACTTATGTTGATTCTCAAGGTACTTGTCTGCTTTTGACTTATATTCCATATCTCTCCTCCTGTCTTCAACTAAATTTAGAAATGTCTTCTCCACATCTGTAAAAATTTATGTCAAATTGTTTCGGTGAGCATAGACAGTGTCTAATGTCAAGGTGGGCTTAAAGAACCTTTCATTTATCCCTATCTCTTTAGCACTGTGGCAAAAATTCAATTGCTCAAGCATAGGAACTTCTTAAAAAACCAAATCATAATTCAAAATATTATACTGGAAATGGCCCTGTCCATGGGAAAGGCTCATCAAGAGGCTGCAAACAACGCCATAAGTCAAAGGGATATGGTGGTAAGTGATGCCCTGCGCAGCAGATGCAGGTAATTGCATGCAGGTGTAGCATCCCTTACATCTATAGTGTCAATATATTCATGAAGCAATTTAAAATAAGCATTTGTGGAAAAATCTCCTCTTTATTAATCTATGTGCAATTCTTTAACATACAATGAATGCAAACTACCATCAGTAGGAAGTGGGGTTTCAGGGGTAATTGTAGGCTTATTCTTCACTAAACTAGAAGCTTTGAGTGAATACAATCCCACAAGAAAAAACAATTAATACTGCAACTACAGCTACTAACACACCTGCTAATATGTACCTACACCTACTATGGTTGTTAGTTTCCATTACTTCTCTGAAATCAGACCGATGAGTGGAAAGTAGTAGCACCAGAATCTTCTCTGTTGGTTTACACCTGTGCAAATGGCAAAACAAAGTTCAAACAAAATATAATGAAGTTATTCACAAATCTTGGCGAGTCTTCCCTAACCCTACTCCGTGTTTTTCTAAATGACACCTTTACGCTCCTTCAGCAGAATCAGGCCTAGGTAATCTTCTTATTTCTTTTCGAAAAAGTCTATTTAAACGTCTCAACAGCTCGAAGCTCAGTGAAATCATGTTAATGAGATCTCTGGTCAGTCTATTCAGTGGCAAAGCAAGTTCAAAATGCTATTCAGCAACAATATTTAGTTCAAGGACGTTCAATTGGAAGTGCACTGTTAGCCTCAAAGTCCCCAAATTCTCTCTCTCTGTCAATAGTAGCAAAATATGTCCACTCAAGGGACGAGTACCTTTGACAGGGCACTTTTTTTGATCTCCTGAGTGCAAGCCCTTCACCTTCAATGTCACTTAGGTCAGAATCCTTAGTAGCCTTTGAAATGGCGGGTGGCACATGTTCCTTCAGCAAACTTGATCCCTATCTCTTGAATCTTGGCCAATGTTCTTCAGCTCCCACTCGTGTTACTACAGCACTAGGCTCTTCATCAGGGTCTGAATCTGGTTCAGGCAACACCATAGGACAAGACTTTCCAGCCTCTACTCCAATTGTCGACTCATTCAGACCCCCTCAGGCTGAACATGTGCTTTTTCAAGCTCTCGTTGGTTCCCTTCAACTTGTCTAACCTGCTCCCGATTTATCTTTGTTACAGCTGGTGCTTCTGGGAAAGGTGCTGTCACATCATTAAGGGGGCACTCAACTCTGCAAGTATGAGCAGCATGAATTCGGATTGGGAGCCCTTCGCACTTGACAGCAGTAGTCGTCAATCAATCAATCAATCAATCAATCCATCAATCAATCAAGTAGTACTTGTGAAGCGCAGCTAACCACCCAGGGGGGGGGTATCCAGGTGCTGTGCTGCCTGTCAGTCGAAGAGCCAGATCTTGAGTCCCTTTCTGAAGTTGGTCAGTGAGGGGGCAGTGCAGAGGTAGAGGGGAAGGGTGTTCCATGCTGTGGCGGAGAGGTGGGAGAAGGAGCGTCCTCTGGATCGGCAGCAGCAGATGCATGGTATCTGTGCGAGGCTGAGGTGTGTGGAACAGAGGTTTCCGGTTGGTTGGTGGAAGGTCAGGCAGTGATTTCTGTAGGCTGGTCCTTGGTTATGAAGGGCTTTGTAGGCATGGGCCAGTAACTTGAAGTGGCATCTCTTCTGTATGGGGAGCCAGTGGAGGTTCTTCAGGTGCTGAGTGATGTGGGTCCTGTTTGGGAGGTTGAGGATTAGTGTGGCTGCTGAGTTCTGGATCATCTGTAGTCTTTGCATGAGCTAAGTGGTATTGCCTTTATAGAGTGCATTGCCGTAGTCAAGTCGACTGATGATGAGGGCCTCTTTCATTGTTTTCCTTGTGCTGATAGGGAGCTATCTGAAGAACTCGCGGAGCATGCGGAGAAGGCATTGACCTGGCGTTTCATGAAGAGTTTGCTGTCCAGGATGATGCTGAGGTTGCGGCGTGGTCTTTCGGCGTGGGGTTTGGTCCGAGCTCCTTCTGCCACCAGGAGTCATTCCAGAGGGTGTTGTGTCTGCCGAAGATTAGGACTTCTGTTTTGTCCGTGTTGATATTCAGGCAGTTGTCTTTCATCCATGCCTTTATGTTCTTCATATAGTTGTGGAAGTTAATCTTCGTCGAGGTAGGGTCTGAAGAGAGCGAGAGGACGAGGTGGGTGTCATCTGCATAGGAGATGATGCTGATGTTGTGTGACATGGCGATGGCTGCGAGAGGTGTCAGGTAGATGTTGAAGAGGGTTGGACTGAGGGATGATCTTTGGGGTACACCGCAGATGGTGTGCTTTGGTTGCGAGGTGAAGAGAGGGAGGCAGACTCTCTGGGTGCGTCTGGTCGGAAAGGAAGCCATCCATCCAAGTGCGTCATCTGTGTCTCCGATCTGGCTTAGTTGTTTGATGAGTGCGTGATAGGAGATGGTGTCGAAGACTGCGGGGAGGTCTAAGAGGATGAGGGCAGCTGATTCTCCTCTGTCGAGTATGGCGCAGATGCCATCTGTTGCGGCAATCAGGGCTGTTTCAGTGCTGTGGTTGGCTCTGAAGCCTGATTGGGAAGGGTCCAGCAGGTTGTTTTTTTCCAGATGCCCATTGAGTTGGCAGTTGATGGCCTTTTCCAGGACTTCGTCAGAGAACTGGAGAAGTGAGATGTGACAGTAGTTTTGGAGACTGCTGGGGTCTGCTGAAGGTTTCTTGAGGAGGGGTATGACCTCGGTGTGTTTCCATGCATCTAGAAAGGTAGCTGTGGAAATGGAGGTGTTGAGGATGGTGGTGAGCTGGTGGCTGATCCTGTCTTTACAGAGGTTGAAGAGTTGATGGGGGCATGGGTCGGTGGGTGCTCCTGAGTGGATGGAGTTCATCAGCGTGGTTGTGATCGGCGTGCTGAGTTGTTGCCATGTGATGAGCAGATGGTCGGTGCCTGTGGTCGATGAGTTGCTGAGCAAGTCGGAGCATTGGGGATCAAAGTTTCTGTAAATAGTTGCTATCTTGTTGTGGAAGTGGTCGGCAAGGGCGTCACAAAGTTCCTGTGAGGGGGGGCAAGTTTTCTGTGGCTGAAGGGCAGGTGAACTCTTTGATGAAGGTGAAGAGTTCCTTGGATTGGTTGACGCTGGTTTCGATCTGGTGGGTCAGGGCCTCCTTCTTCGTGGCTTTGAGCTGGTGGTGGTAGTTGTTGAGGATTGATTTGTAGGCGGCTTGGTCTGGAGGGTTTTTGCTGGTGCGCCATCTTCTCTCCAGTTGGCTGCATCTGCGCTACAACATGCTAAGTTCTGGCGTGTACCAGCTGGCTCGTTTGGTGGCCCTGTGTGTTCTGGCTGGTATGGTGGAGCGACTTGGTTGGCTGCACTGCAGATCCAGGTGTTGAAGTTCTCTACTGTCTGGTTCAGGTTGACCGTGATGTGGGGCTGCGTGGTGCTGATGGCGTTGGTCGATTGTTGCTGTGTTACCTTGGTCTAGTTGTGGTAGGGGGTACTGTGTTGGTTAGGTGCTGTGCAGGGTGGACTGGTGAGGGTGATGTGTACAATGGAGTGGTCTGACCAGGTGAGTTCTGAGGTGTGTCTGTATTTGATTTTGCTGCTGGACATGAAAATAGGGTCAAGCATGTGGCGTACTTTGTGGGTGGGGTCGGTGACCACTTGCTTGAGGCCGATGTTGTCCAGTCTTTCCAGGAGGTCGGTGGAGTTGGTGTCAGTGGAGTCATCCAGGTGGAAGTTGAGATCTCCTAGGAAGATGTAGTGCTCAGTTTTGATGGCAAGTGGGGTGATGAATTCAGCAGTGGCGTCGCTGAGTCTGGTACATGGTCCTGGCGATCTGTATGCGAGGGTGCCTTTAATGGTTGATTTGGCATTGGCGTGGAGCCGAAAGTTCGTGTGCTCCATGATTGGTGTGGTTTCATCATCGGTGATGGTGCAGGGGATTGACTCCTTGTGTACAATGGCGATGCCTCCTCCGTGTCTGTTTATGCGGTCACAATGTTTAATCTTATAGCCACTGGGAGTAGCCGTGGCAATGTCAGGGGCTGATGTGGGGGGTGTGCCAGGTCTCCGTGATGAAGGTCACATCGAAGGCAAGGGTGGAGATGGTGTCCCAGATTTCGGGGATGTGTTTGCAGAGTGATCTGGCGTTGATCAAAAGGCAGCTGAGTTGTCCTGGTTGGGTGTCGACATCCTGGGCTAACTTGACGCTGGTTGGTGTGGTCGAAGTAGGTGCAGAGGTGGAGGTAAACTTGCACTGGATGCAGGTGAATGGTCCTGCTGTGGAGTGTGGTGATGCAAGGCAGCAGTTGTTGTTTCGTATGGGGTTCAGGTTACGGAGTTCTGCAGTGGGGTATCTGTGCGTAGGGCCAGAGTTCCTGGCGCTGGGCACGGTCCAGCAAAAGACACACAATTGATGGTTGGAATGCAGAGCAAATCAAAACATTCACCCCCACTCAAGAGATCTGGGTTAAATCCATCATTCTTTTGCTCACCATGCCACCCCAGTTTAGACCTGGCCATATGCAAATGATTCTTGACCCTGTGCCTCATGGGAACAGTCCAGTCTGAACTGCCAATACAGGTTCTCCCTGGACCGGAAACAAGCATCCTAGGACCGGTTTTGTGGTTTCACCCCTCATCAGCCAGGATAGCTTGAATCCAGTGGCACAGTGAGCCCGGGACCCACATCTGGGCATACCCGGCGCACTTAGGGCGAAAAAGCAAAAGACACACAATTGGGCATGGTCCAGGCACAGACGGGCGCAGATGTTCTTGACTTTGGTATGCCAGCAGCGCTGCAACACAGCGGCGTCCATAAGTAACCCATTCTCTCTGGGAGGCGGGAGGGCAGAGACTGAATCCGCAGGAAAAACTAATCGGCGCAACAAAAAAAAACAATGAGGCACAACAACAGTAGTAAAGCGCAGTAAAACAAAAGCCCACAAGCACTACCAAATTTAAACTTGGGCACCCAGGAGCTACTGAAATACTGGTGATTTAGCAGAGTACAGCAAAATACAAAACAACAGTGGTGGCGAGGGTGAGGCTCAAACAGCGGCTTGTGTGGGTCTTGAGGACCTGACCTGGTACCTCTCCGCTACAGGGATGCAGCAGGGGAGTGGCATGCAGGACCTGGGAAGGTCAAGGTACTGCTCCCTCTAGTCGTCACCAAAATGACTTTGTAAGGGCCACGCCAACGAGGGTTCCAGGCACGTTTTTCAAACATGCTTCTTTAGCAGGACCCAGTCCCCAGGACTGAGGTCACGGCACTGCTCCTGATGAGGCTGTGTGGTGTCGGCTCCAACCTGGTGAGACACAGAATGAATCACATCAGCCGGTCCTTTGCAGCAATCATGAATCATATCAAGAATCATTGTAATGCTCACAAGTGCATTTGCAAGTTCAGCTGGCAATCTCATCGCTCTGCCCATGATTATTTCATGAGCAGACAATCCTGTCCTTCGATCGGAAACACTACGAAGACTCATCAACACAAGGGGCAAAGCATCAGGCCACTTTATAGACTTCGAAGAACACACTTTAGCTAGTCTGCATTTCAGTGTGCCATTCACTTGTTTCTTGATTCCTGAAGCCTCAGTCTGATAACGGTTGCATACAACATGTTCAGGACAGCATTATTGAAATAAGTCTCTCATTCTGAATTCAGCGAAGTTGGGAAGCTAAACCTTGGTATGAGCTCTCTTAACACCAATTTAGCTACTGTGAAACTGTAATTTCTTTTGGTCGGGTAGGCTTCGACCCAATGTGAGAAGAAACACACAATCACCAGGACATATCTCAGTCCGTTGCACACAGGCATTTCGATAAAGTCCAACTGCATCCTGTTGAATGGACCACCTGATCTTCTTATGCAGCTCAGTGTCACTGCAGTTGTTATCCCTACATTCATCTGTTGACACAGCACACATCTGTGACACAATCCTTGAGCCTCAATCTAAATCTGGGGTTAAAACATGTCTGTCAAAACAGTCTGACCATAGCATCACTCCCTATATGAGCCGGTCCATGGTAATACCTCACCACTTGGGGCAGCAGACTATTGAGCAACACAGGTCTTTCATCTCCTGAAACCCAAATCTCATCATCTCTTTTGACACATCCTGTTCTGATCCAACTCTGCTCTCCTGGCTCTGACACATCTTCCTGTAACCTCTTAACCTCCTCCCATGTGTCAGTTGTAGTTAACAAAAGGTTATGATTGGTCTCATCTTCTATTGCCTTCAGGCATTTCCATGCAATTGTGGAAGCACTGAGAGAGTGCAGCCCCCCCTCACTACAAAAGAGAGCAAATGCTTTGTTATAGTCAGGCATTCCCACTGCCGGGGCATGACAGAGACATCCTTGGGTGTTAGTCTCTGTAAAGGTTTGGCCTCTAGGGAAACATTGGGAATCCACTGACGACAGTAGCCCACCATTCCCTAAAACATCCTGACTTCCTTCTGAGTAGATGGTGGATTCATTTTCAGTTTCACCGAGATTCTTTATGGTGACTCCTTCCTCTTTCCCATCTCAATATGATGTCCAAGACACAGAACTTCTTTTTGACAATACTGTAACTTACTCGGGGTCACTTTATGTCCATTCTCAGCCAAGTGGTTCAACAGGGCAATAGTGTCTTGTTTGCAAGCTTTCTGTGTATCTGACGCAACTAGTAGGCCATTGATGCAATGCACTAAAACTGAGTTACAGGGCATGATTAAGGACTCAAGAGTATTTTTGAAGATCTGATGGAAAATTGAGGGGCTCTCCGTAATACCCTTGTGGGACTCGACACCATGTCAAAACACAGTTCTGGAACCGAAAATCAAATAGTAACTGACTGTCCCTGTGCAAGAGTATGGAAAAGAAGGCTTGACAAAGAAATGACAGTGAACCACTCAGCCTCATATGGAATTTGAAATAACATCACAGCTGGATTCGGTACCACAGGACAACAAGGAACAACTATGGTGTTTATCTTCCTAAAATCGTAGGCTATGTGGTACTTACCGTTAGGCTTCTGCAAGCCCATAATGGGTGAATTACATGGACTCCCCATTATTTCTTTCAAAATGCCTTGCTGTATCTTTGAGACAATCAATGGGGTAATACCAGCAATTGTTTCTGGAGTCAAATTATATTGTGGTGTTCTTGGGTAACATTAGGATTTACATTAATACGGACAGGCTCAACTCCTTTGATGAGTCCTTTGTCCTTTCCTGAAAAGACCGAGGGGGATATTCTCAAGAACGTGCGATAATCATCGCCAAAATAGGTTAACGCAATTTTTCATATCGCCGTCTATCGCGGGAAAATAACGCCATGTTAACGTCTCATTCCCAACATGGCGGTAACATGCGATAGTTCCCCGACAACGCGTCAAATGTCTGCGATAAAATTACCGGGACGGCGATAAAAATCCAAAGCCGAACGTGAAAAAAGTGGCGATGGGCCCAACCGCGATAAAAAAATCAGTGATAAGCTGCACCAGGCCTGCAATTCACACACGTCAGGCGGGAAAAATCACTATAAAAGCAGAAAAAAAATCACAAACAAAACCAAAACAACTGCGAAGCACAATGGAGGTAACCAGAGCAAGTACAGAGGACAACCAGAACCCCTCAAGCCCCACGGAGGACCAGCCTGGGACCTCGGGGTCAGGGAAGGGCAACGAGAAGAAGAAGAGGAAGACGCGGTTCAGTCCACAGGAAAACAGGAACCTGATAACGGAGGTTATAGAACACCATCAACACCTGTTCGTCACCTCCACTGTGTCATTGGCAAGAAAAAATGGTATATGGCAGTCCATCGTGGATAAGGTGAATGCAGTCGGAGTGCTGAGGAGGACAATGGAAGAGCTCAAGAGGCGCTGGAATGATGTGAAGTGCAGAACCAATGCAGACTGGAGGTGGGAGTCCAGCACCACAGGAGGAGCTGGATGAGATGGAGGAAATGGTGTCCACAGTCATCAGTGTGGAGGCGGTGACAAGAGTTGGGGGACCGGACACTGCTCAACATGACCTGACACAACAGCAACAGGGTGAGTAACGACCAGGGACTGGGGGGACGGGGGGAGACGGGCACAATGGCACACATGCACAATTAAGTATAGCACAGTGCACACCCACAATGACTCTGGATCATGTCCCTGATCCCCTTGGCACACTGCAGCACACCTAGAAACAGTAAGTAGGCCCCCGTCGACTATGTGCCCAGAGGGGGCCCTTCCCACACATCACCAATCTCACAACCAACCCATGCACATGTGTCAAACCCAGCAAAGCGGCATGTCTGTGAGCCACACTGATAATGCAAGTGACACTGCATGACGAATAGCATGGCTGCAGTCAATATATCATGACATGTTGCACGCCACGACACTGAGGTGGCTGAGTGTGGACCACATCCGTAAAGGAGCAGGTCACACTCTGACACATCCAGGTGCACATACAACCCCTGATGTCAACAACACATCTGCGGACAAACCATGCCCCAGAGTCATAACTCCCAACAAGAGCCCAATTTACCCAAGTATGCAACATCTCAGCACTGTATAAGCACAGAAGTCAAAGGCACACCTCCTGAAAGGGATAAGAGGCAGCAAAATCAGAGCTGCAGGGGCGACTCTCCCAAAATGCAGCACACACACATAACATTCAGAGCACATCAACATTGACAACAATGTGGTACAAACTGCAACACATTCACAACAGAACAGAGGACACAACTGGTGCCGCTTGTGTGTAGAAACTGGCCAATCACATTTGGCATAGCAGGGAAATGTGAGATGATAATGTACAAGTACAAACACACATCCGTGATGTTGTCGAAATGTCCACTGTCCCGCATCAATAAGGCAGCTCCTCCCAAACAGTCACAATGTACATTGTCATGCAGTCTGTGTGTAAACTAGTACAATGCGTCAACAGACATGTGAACACAATGTTAAACTGCATCTCCCCTTCACATTGCAGAGGGAGAATCAACACCTCCTGCAGAGCAGACCCAACAACTCAGCACTGATGATGAAGAGGACCTCCCCAACATCGACACCGACTCCCTCCAAGAGCTCATGGACAGCTTCGGCACCTCACCTCCAGGAGCAGGGCAGCCCAGCTGCATCGAGGAGACCTTACCCCCTGCGCAGACCACACAGCAGGAAGCACCCACCACCACGGCTGTCTCCCAGGACCCCCACGAACAACACATGGCCTTCCAACGCCGTGTGTTAGGGTGCCAGGAGAAGATGGCTGATCAGGTGCGGGTGGGGTTCGACCTCATGGCAGCCAAACTAGATGCCATACGTGGGTGTCTAAGTCCCATCAGGGACCACTTACAGTCCCTAACGGACTCCCACAGTCTGCTCCATGCTCTCCAACGATCCATGGCTGACATCGCTGGAGTCCTGACTCTGAGACAAGAACAACTGTCTAGTCAGAGTTGCTCCAGCGATGTCAGCCGGGAGTTGGGACACATGCGGAGGATCATGGAGAACATGGAGCGGATGCAGGTGGAAAGAATGGCTGCCACGGCTGCACACCAGCGAGATGTAGCTGGGTTCTTCCATGCCCTGCAGACCCTCATCATGGCATTGCTGCCACAAGGCCTTGCGCGGATGAATGCTGTTGCTACTACTCCATCCACATCTCCGCCCTCTGAAGTGTCGGTGCCTGACAGTGCGGCAGACAATCCACCTCCAGCCCCTGATGTCTCAGTGCCACACAGTGCTGCAGACAAAACCCCACCACCCACATGTGAGGCACATGAGACATCAGAGGACGAAGATGCGGATGATTCTGCCTTAGTGGTAAGAAGGAAGCGGTAGCATTCATCTCCGCCATATGGCCTGTTTCTGCTTGGTTCTGCCCTCTGCATCATCACCTTCCACTGTCCCCCGACACACTCTGCGACACTCACCTTGGACCACGACATGGACTGCCATATTCTGTTTGGTTACCAATGACACAGCAATCAGACTGCGGACTGAACTCTTCCTCTACCGATGAATTTGTCAATCCCTAAAGGACTCTGGCTGGCCCTCCATGGGGCAACATTGTGAAGTGGGGTTTGCATGGCCCTGTACTGCTCCAGCTACAACATTCCACCGAATGTGAATAAAATATTCTAATTCACACAGATGTGTCATGTCTATGTTCAATCAAGTATGAAAGTATGGATGAATGTATGGGCAGTGATTCCCCCTCATGCCCATGTTGCTAATGTTGTGGGACTTGAGTCACAGGGTGCAACTCTCTGCATCATGGTGGTACATATTTGACCCCAAAAGACGCCCTGTTGTCTTTTCTTGGTCACAAATGACAGCCTTTATGTCAAGAATTTGGACACGTGATACGCTGCTGAGTGGGATTACGTACTATCTTTGACACCCTGAAATGGCATTTTGAATACGTGACACCCTAAACAGCCTCTCTGTACAGAGGTGACACACCCACCATCTAATTGCCATTTGTGAGATTGTTAGCACTAAATGTTGCACTTACACTTGTCAGAGTGATGTGCTTATGCAGAGGAGTGACATGCACACAGGGAATGTGTGTTGGAATGGATGTATTTGCACATGCTGTGCCTTTGGTCATTTTGTCCTGTCCCATGATTGCTACGGACAGTCACAATGTGATGTGCTCATGTGAAGAAATTGTTAATGATTGTGTTCCTTCGGGCTAATCCTGCTGCAGCTGCACTGGGGTGTGGTCCACCTGCCTCATCTTCATCATCATCGTCAGGTGCATCTGGCACTTGGATCCATGGGGCATTGGTGCGTACACATATGTTGTGCAACACACAACATGCAATGACCATCTTGCACACTATTTCCGGGCTGTACAGGAGTCTTCCACCTGTGATGTCCAGGCACCTGAAACGTGACTTTAATATGCCAAATGAACGCTCAACAATGCCCCTGGTGCGTTTGTGGGCCGTATTGTACTGCCTCTGGGCTTGGGTGTTCGTGTCACGGAGGGGTGTCATCATCCACGGGCAGAGTGCAAATCCTTGATCACCTGTGACAGGGGAGAGAGATATGTGTCAATCGGTGGTTCTGCATTCTGTGTTGGCAGGCTGATTAGTTCAGTGGTGTGTGATGTGTGCGACTTTGGGATTCATGCTTGACATGTATTGCTTGTGGCATATGAGTGGCATCCATGTGTATTACGTTGCCTCACAGCTGCTCCTCACTCCCCCGAGCCTATTTACTTGTGTGCGCTGCGCGGTTGCATCACTTGCACTCCTAAGACACACCATTGTCATGACTGTCTGCGCATGTCCACAAGCCTGACAACGACACTGTGATGTTGGCCGTTGAAGGTGGTCGGCCACGTGTGTGTAAGCCTATGGTCAGGATATGGCGGACAGAAAGACACACGCAGTATTTACTTTGGTGGACATCCCGGAAGTGAACCACGCCCAGAGCCCCGGACTATTTATTCCCACTCCTACGCTGGACTGGCGTACGCCGGCCCAGCCCACTCCACTTACGCTTACAGGGGGGGACGACATAGCTACATGTCCAAGGTCTTTCCCACTGCCTGAGGTGACATGGTTGCGTCCACTGATCACAACACTACAAACACCAGCAGTATGTGTCCACATGGACATGTCTGTGCTCTGCATACTGAAGTCTGTCCAGCACATCACCGCCACACTTGGCATTGTGTACATTCTTATTCATGGGTCACTTGCCTCCTTCGCACAGACTTGGTTCCCACCTCTCCCCACATTCTGCAATTGTGTGGCAGAGGTGCCATGACATGGATGGTTTGTCTACATGGCTGACCACGGTTACCACAGTTACTTGTGTTGTCGTGTCTGGTAGGTGGGCATGTTGTTTGGCATGATGTATGTGATTTTGTAACGTGTGCATTCCCACAGTTGTGAGTTGCATGATTGTGGAGTTGAGGTGTGTTGTGTGTTCATTTGGTACTTGCCAACGAGCAGTGCATTTCCATAGGTGCCATCCTGGAAGCGCTGGTTGATGATGGACTGTCGGAAGATGTAGGAATCATGCACACTGCCTGGGTAGTTGGCGACGACGTTGGTGAAGAGTCCCCGGTGGTCCACTATTGCCTGCACATTGATGGAATGCGTGTGCTTTCTGTTGCGGTAATTGTGTGCAGTGTCGGCAGGGGGCACAAGTAGGACATGTGTGCAGTCAATTGCCCCCAACACATGCAGGAAGCCAGCTATGGCGTAGAAGCCTTGCTTGGTCTCCAGCTGTTCCTGCGCAGTGTGGGGGAAGTGAAGGTGCTGGGGTACCAAACTGATGATGGCATCCAAGACAGGTGTGAGGAACTTTGATAGGGCTGGCTGTGAGACTCCTCCGACTCTGGCAGTTGTTGGTTGGAAGGTACCAGAGGCCAACAGGTGCAGCACAGCCAACAGCTTTGTCTGCAGAGGGATGTTGGTTGTCCACTGAGTTGGTACCGTCAGCCTGTGGGCAATGTGGGTCAGGATGCGGAGGATGGTTGTCCTTTTGAGCCTGTAGTGGGCAATGACATCCTCTGGCGTTAAGTCTGTGAGGCTGGTGCGTTTTCAGAAGGTCCGCTGTCTTGTCCTGCGCTGCCTCTGTGGTAGTCCTGGGGGGGGTCCGGGAGGGGTCCGGGGGGGGCCTGGGGGTGATGGCGGTGGGTGTTGTGTTCCTCTTGGGTCTCCGAGCTGCATAATCAGTAGCTCCATGACATGTGTTGGTCTTCAGATGTGGCTCTGGGCTGGGCTCCCTTTCATACTGCAGGTTGTCGTCCTGCTTAACACCAGTAAAAGGTAGGTGTTAAATCCCTGCTGCTAACGCGCCTTATCGCCTGTTTTTGGATCGCATCGCAGATCTGGATGGTCGTTGAGAATATCGCGAAGTGGTGTTTTCGTGTGTTTTTGCACGGGAACGCCTACTCTGCATATCATTAGCGTTAATTGTCGCTCTCATCCGTGGCGATGTTTTTTGAGGCAGCTATCGCTGGTAAACTGGTGATATCGGCAGTTTGCACCAGCTTGAGAATAGGGCGAAAAATCTATCACCACTTTTGCGGCGCTAAAGTGCCGATAAATCGGCGATAAGTCCTTGAGAATATGCCCCCGAGACTTCTAGTTTCACAGTATCTTTAAGATCTGGTGGTAAATCATCAATTGTCATCCTGGGGTACAATACAATGTCTGGACCATGCCTTGCCAATTTAACGGCAACCGCTTCATCATGTGTCTGGAACTCTACACCTTTTGGGGTACAGTAAATGGTGCAGTTCAATTTGCACAACAGGTCAAGGCCTAATAGGTTTTCAGTGCTCGAATCACACACCAGAAATCGGTGATTCTCCTCAAAAGACCCTATTTAAACAGGTCCTTTTTCTGTCACTGGGCTTGTCATTTGCTTATTTGCAACTCCTACAACTTGGATTCTTTTTCCCAAGAGGGGTAGGTTTGGAACTTCCACTGTTCTAACAGTAGAGTGGATAGCACCAGTATCAATCAGGAAAGATACGGGGTGGCCGTTTACCTCACCTTCTACGAAGTGACCACTCTGGTCTACCTCTAAGACTGCGCCAAGAATGCAATTTTCTTCCTCCTCAGGCACCATCATAATGACTGGTCAGAACCGTAATCCTCAAGCACTTCAAACATAGGAAACTGTTGAAAAACTCTCTGATTTTGGAAAGAATTCTGATTCACGTTTGAATGAAATCTGGGAGCATTTGTATTTTGCTGTGGCATCTGTGCTTGTGGAATCTGCATCATTGGGGCTTGGGGCACATTAAAATTCTGTATTTTTGGTGTCTGTACATTCTGTGACTGTATGGGGTTATTACCCTGGTGCTGTGTAAACCCTGAATTCTGAACCCGATTCTCATTTACCGTTCGGTTGGGTTTAAGACGACATTCCCGCTTCCAATGCCCCAACTTATTGCAATAATGACAAGGATACATTCTCTTCAGAGTTGCCACATCAATCCCAGTACTTGGGTCGAATGGACCACCACAACCTCTACCTTGTTGTGGGAACTCATTCCCACCTTGCATCAAAGTAGCTTCTTGCTGATATATACTTCTTGGATAGACCCAACACTCCCTACAAAAGGCTGACTTTGACCATCAATTTCTCCTTCAGCTTCTTCTGCTTCATCACTACAATATTTT
The DNA here is from genome assembly GCA_963921515.1 of Calotriton arnoldi. Lineage (NCBI taxonomy): Eukaryota > Metazoa > Chordata > Amphibia > Caudata > Salamandridae > Calotriton > Calotriton arnoldi. The sequence goes on along the minus strand of CAWUFW010005732.1, from coordinate 135,915 downwards.
GCATATCTCAAGATCTCAACTGACTTTTTCTGCCAACAAATCAAATGCTGCTGAATCCTCATGCTAATTTCAGGTCTCAATCCTGTCACAAACCGACACAAAGGGGCATATTTACAATCAAAGTGGCGGAGTGCAGCGTTAAGCCAAGAAGTCTAACGCCACACTCCATCACTTTAGAAACACAGGGCTGCACCGTATTTACAACAATACACTGCAGCCCTGCGTTTCTCCCTGCGCTGGTGCTAAATTTAGCTGCCTAGCACCAATGCAGGCACCCTTGCACCATAGTGATAGGGTGCCTGCGTTGTGGGAAATGATTGTTGTTTATGTGCAGGAAGGTGTCCCTTCCTGCACATATACAATCATAAATGGTGATTTGAAACTTCTATTTGTGCTGCTTGTGCAGCACACATAGAAGTTGCAGCTCGTCATTTTAAAATTATAGTTTATGTGCAGGAAGGGACACCTTCAAGCACATAAACAATCACACATGGCGTTTTGCTGTTTCTATGTGTGCTGCACATTGCAGCACACATAGAAACAGCAAAAACAATGAGAAATAAAGCATTTCTCCTTGTTTCGCCTGTTTAAGACCAGGTTTTCCCTGGTCTTAATTTTGGCGCTGCCCCATATTTACGCCACCCTTGTAAATATGGGGCAGCATCAAAATCAATGGGTGTTGCCGCAACACCCATTGCCCACCCCTTTCATGCTAAGTATAGCGTGAAAGGGGGCCTTATTCACAAGGCGGCATTAAGCCCTATCACCACAGAAACATTGATAAAAGAGGCGTGGGGCATATTTACAAGCACCTATCACCAGGGGCTTGTAAATATGTCCCAAAATGTCCCATGTCTTTGGGCTAAAGAGCCTCCAGTCTGCTGTACTGTTTAAATGCTTGCAATAATCTCTTGTAATAGGCATGTATCGTCTCTTTGGGCTCTTGGGTCGTCCTGTCAATCTTGACCCAATCAATGTCCTTAGGCGATACCTTCGCTTTAAAAAATGTCATCACCTGCTGATACTGTTTCATCACCAAAGGCGACGGAGCATTTCTTACCATATGTCTTGGAGACTCCTTCTCTGGCCACTCTATTGCTACCTTGCATTCTGTCCACAAATTACCTGGGACCACAATATCGAACAAAGTGTTCAAATCCGCCCACAAGACTTGTAAATTCTTCACAAAAACCGCTCCACCTGCGTGTACCATGCCACTGGTTTTTTCCTCAACTTGTGGAGCCCATTTGTGAATGATGCAAGATCACTTCTACTCTAAGGCACATGGACATAACCTCCACCAGGCACTTCTCTTAATGGAAAAGTCGAGGTACTCTCTCTCTCTACTCTGGACGTGGGTGGCTCTCCTCTAGGTTTCTTTTGTTCTTTCTTATTTGCCCATCTGCCTTCCCACTTATCTAGCTCACTCCATTTTTAAATGTTGCCAATTAATTCCCTAATCTGTAGTTTCATTCCTGATGTTTTCATGCTAGTAATAACATTTTCATCAAAGCATACACAGTAACTTTTCTGTAGAGTCTTTGTCCTATTCAGATCGATCTCATAATTCTGAGCTAATTCTGACAGTTTTTCATGGGCTTGTCCTGCAAGTTTGGTAACATCTTTGCACATGAACACAAGTTCATTCGCTTGATAGCCATTTAATCGGGGCAGATCAAGGTTTCGTAGTATCACTTCATCCACTTCTAACTTTAATTTAACCACATCTACTGCATTTTCTCTCACGGGGGACCGAGTTGTTTCTTTACTCAATCCTGAACTTTCACCTTCTATAGGGACAAAATTGAAAAATGTAATCCAATCATCTAATTCTTTGGCACTAAGACCATTCTGTGCTACAGGGGTATTAGGAACTATCCCTTCTATGGGGTACTGTGTTTAACACTAGAAGGTGTTTTCCACATAGACAATTCCAAATTGGGCTTTCCTGGGGTATATCCTCCTGTAGGAGTAAACTCCAACTGGTTCATCATTTGATTTGCACTTGCAGCACAAGGGGCATTCACTTGAGTTGGGACCAAAGGAACTCTTCCTATTCCCGGACCCACAGCGATGCTACCTGTCATACCTACTCCAGTACGGACTGCCAAAATATGTGTCAGGTTTCCTTCTGATTCGGGTATATTCAGAGGAACCACAGGACCAATAGTGATTGGGACAGTGAGTGCAGCTGTGGCATTAAAACCAATAGGGTTATTTGGAGCACTAATCCCTGTACTATCTCTCATCAAGTTAGAATTTGCATTGGTGGTGTAGTAGCTACTCCAGAATTTCCACTGACTCCTGTACCATTTATTCCCTCCACTTGGGCCTCATTGGGTGGACGAGCTGACAAGAACACATCCAATAAATCATCACTAGAATCGCTATCACTGGTTCCAACCTCACTCTCTGCATTTTCTGTCTTGTCCCCCTTTTTCTGCTTCTTCTTCTTCTCTTCTCTTCTCTTCCTTTCCTTTCTCTTTTTCTTCACTTGTCAACGCAGGATACAGTCTAACTCTAACTCTATCATGTCTATTCGCCATTTCTTTTGTTCTGCATCCCACCTAGCATCAGCACAAGTACGCACTGCCTTTCAAGCTTTACCCTGATACGTTTCCTTTTGTCTAACATGAGTTGCATGCTCCCAGGCATAAAGCGCTCGTACAGCATTGTTAGAAATGGGGGTCTCTAGTTGGCAGAGGTAGATGCCTATGACCACGTAGGGGCCCTTGCTTCTAGTCAGGGTAAGGGGGCTACACTCCTAAAATAACCCCTGCTCACCCCCTTGGTAGCTTTGCACGAGCAGGCAGGCTTATCTCAGAGGCAGTGTGTAACGCATTTGTGAACACATACAGTAATACAGTGAAAACACTACAAATGGACACCACACCAGTTTAGAAAAATAAGTAATCTTTATCTAGACTTAACACAAGACCAAGCGACAAAAATCGACAATACAGTATTCAAAAATATGACTTTCAGATGGTAGAAATAGCTTAGTTCAATGTAGATAGTAAATGCGACACTTTACTCTCAAAGTACCTTGGATGCGTAATGCAACATAAACAAAAGGGTCGCAGGGAAGGCGATGCGTCAGTTCCTTGCTTCGGGGGAGGCGGCTCACCTGTTCCTTACTGCAGCGCAGGGGAGGCAATGCGTCTGTTCCTTACCGGAGAGGAGGCAAGCCTCTGTTTCTTACTGTGATCCGGTGCGATGCGACAAGATGGCGCCTCGATGCGATGCGACGATCCGGTGTGATGTGACAAAATGGCGTCTTTGATGCAATAACTTGGATGCGATGCGTGCACGGCCGCCGGCCGTGCGGTGAACTCGATGGTTTCTTGAGCCGCAACAGGCCCTGCGACACGCTTCTCCGGTGATGTGACGGCAACCTCTGCGGCGGCGGCATGCTTCTCCGGTGATGTGACGCGCTTCTTCGGTGATGCTACGGCAAACAGCTGTGGCGCACGCTTCTTCGGCGATGCGACGGCAACTGCTGCGGCGGCGACACGCTTCTTCCTCGTTGCGTCACGCTTCCAGCTCCCAGCGACACGCAGTCTCCAGAGGGCCCAAAACAACAGCAGGCACCTCTCTGCAGGTAGAATTCCCAGCAAGGAAATTCAGGGGGAGCTGGGGGTGAAGTCTTTGTATCCCTGAGACTTCAGAACAGGAGGCAAGCTCAGCTTCAAGCCCTTGGAGATCTTCCTCAAGATGATTAAAGTAAACACAAAGTTCCTTTTCTCCTTTCCTTGGCAATGAGTAACCACTGCAGGCCAACCCCAAACAGCAAACAGCACAGGGGCAGTCTCCTCCATCAGCTTCCTTGGTTTCTCTCCTTGGCAAAGGTTCGTCTTGATTCCCAGAAGTGATTTAAAGTTCTGGGGTCTGGGCTCCAATATTTATACTACTAAATCCTTTGTTCTCTGAAGGCAGAGAGTGTCTGTACCTAGTCAAAACCAGTTCTGTCCTCCCTGGTGAAGCTTCCTGGCAGGAGGTGGAGATAGCATTGTTGAAAGCAGACCTGGCCCAGGTAGCTGAAAGGAAAACTCCTCCCCCTACTCTCTATTCTATGAAGGCTCAGGCAAGTGAAAGGAAATCTCCTCCCCCTACTCTCTATTCTATGTAGGCTCTATTCAGCCCAGCCCTGACTCATCAGACTGCTGGAGCCAAAGCCCTCTCCAGCCCCCTGTCACTCACAAACCAGACATGGAATACACAAACCTAGCAGAGGCATACTGGATGGTTAGGCAAGAAAATACCTACTTTCTAAAAGTGGTATTTTCAAACACAGAATGTAAAAATCACCCACACTAAAAGATGTATTTTAACATTTTGAGTTCAGGCATACTAAACTTTATTTTCCTATCTTGTTCCTTGGGTCAGTTATGTTTATAAGATGTTATAAGCAAACTGCCCATTCTGGCCTATGGGAACAGATAGCCTTGCAATAGTGAAAAACGAAATTGGCTGTAATTCACTATCAGGACATGCCACACACATCAGGGCATGTCCTACCTTTCACATACAATGCACCCTGCCCACAGGGTTACCTTGGGCCTACCTTAGGGGTGACTAACATGTAGAAAAGGGAAGGTTTAGGGACTGGCAAGTGGGTGCACTTGCCAAGTCGACATGGCAGTCCCAGACTGCCCACAGGCTCTGCAATGGCAGGCCGGAGCCACATTTTACAAGCTGCTTCTGTGGGTGGCACAACCAGTGCTGCAAGCCCACCAGCAGCATTTGATTTACAGGCCCTGGGCACTCATGGTGAACTGTACTAGGGTCTGACAAGTAAATCAAATAAGCAAATCATGGAGTCACTAATCCATTACAACAATTTACAAGAGAGAGCATATGCACTTTAGCACTGATCAGCAGTGAAAAATTGCCCAGAGTCATAGAACCACCAACAACAGGTCAGAAAATAGTCTAGGAGGAAGGCAAAAAGTTCAGGGATGACCCTGCAAAAAGGGCCAAGTCCAACAAGCATTCTTCTCTAATTCTCAATTTTTCTCAAATTAAATGTGGAATACCATAGAAACATTAAGTCACCTTGTTTCTCAGTGATCCTATGCAATTGATACAGCCAAAGACATGTGTGAAGGCCCATGTTTATAGTCATATAATGAACTGGAGTATCTTCGGTGGTGCCTCTTCTCCTTCTTAAATAGGCATTTTCACATCTCCTCTAATCGAATCTCGTATGGCCATAAAGACTTTCTTTTTTCAATAATAATGTTGACAAATAGGTTTTTACTTCAAACCAGGAAATAATTCTATACCCACAATTCTCGTTTAGCGTCCACAACCAATAACAGCTCGGCACTCTGTGACGTAGTCAACCAATTGCAACGCGGCTCAACACCAACTGACATATCTCAGCATGACACACTGTGACGTAGGTCTCACTCCTCGCAGCAGCACCCTCCTTTACAGGTTTCACTGATGCACTCTTCTCTGAGCACTAAGCACGCAAAATAAAACACAAAATGATTTCAACAAATAATTTTGCCTGCTTCACTAAAGAAATCAAAGTATTCAACCACACAAGTAATGGTTCGGAGTGACATTTTCCGACGTGCTCAGTCACCCTGTCAAGGGAAACCTCGACCAGCGGGAATCACCTGGATCAGTACAGCTTCTCCCTTGCTCAACAGGATCCCCTACACTAACCAAACCTTACTCTCACACAAAATACATAACCCTATCTCAATTATGCAGTCAATGATGTCTCACGACTAGCCCAACAAAACTCAGCAGACAATTACAACACAATGTTTTCTACACCATTAACTCAGCATCATTATCCCGGGATAACAACTTCTTCACATTAAGTGCCACACTCACACCCAACTTAAAACATTACCAAATCACCTAACGCCATCCCAGCAAAACATGGCAATCTAAACATAAGCAATTACAACACCCACCCTAGTGATACTCACTCCTCCGCTGTTACAAGTGTCTTCCAAACTGCTGGAGCTCCATCGGTTCTCTGACGCAAGACATTGACTTTAGGGACTCAGGGTGGGTTTGGACAGGTCTAGAAAATGCTACACTAACTCCCTTTGCTTCAGTAACCAACCATCCAACGTGCTACAATCTTTGGAGTGCACAGAAAGCTGTTGCCATTTCTCACCTGATGGATCTTTCTAGGTGACTGAGAGACAGAAGGCAGTCAACACTCAAATAAACGATTCAAAATCCATTTAACCCATTTGGCCACACAATAAGGAGTAGGAATCGGTAACTAAAGTTAAGTGGGTTTATTACAAGTTAATAATCATTCCAGTAACTGCAAAAATCAAGATCATGTTATAAACGTGAAGAATTATGAGAAACAAATTAAGGCGTCTAGGGAAAACCTGACTCAATAGCGTACAGCATATAATAATGACAGTCAGAACAATGCAGATGTCAAGAATTAGGAATTGGTGTTCCTTTAAAAAACTCCCCTCATCCTTTCTAAACATGATTGAGTCTCTAAATGTAAATTTTGTAATCGGGTCATAAGCAAAAGTCTCAAAGAATACGGGAAAATGGGAAGGTGCCAGCATAGTGACGATTTCAATAGAAATCTTTTAAAAGGGGAATCAATGTCAAGCATGAAGCTACACATTCGCAAGGACGGATGAAAGTAGAGAGGTCTGTACTTCTCAAAGTCAAAAGGGATCTTTTGTACAGTATAACAGTGTGAACACTAATTAAGTCCAGAAACACCAGAAAGTTCCAGGAGTATCCATATCGCTTAACATCTCACCAAAAATCTAATTTATTTTCTTTCTCACAGTGTGTATCTGCAAGATCCATTGATTTTCCCATCCCACAGAGCTTAAATGACCGTTTCAACCTCGGACACCCTCGTTCCTGATACGTGATGAATAGGAGGCTTCTTCTGCTCATTAAAGCACCCCGTTCTTGCCAAGACTTTTTTTCTCAGGCCTCACTATCTCTAATACACAATACTCCTTTCTCTTAGCTGTGAAATCACGAGAGCACACCTGCAAAGGAAAAGAACATGCAGAGCAAGAAAAAATAAATTTCATGGTAACAAAATAAAGGCCTAGTCAAGCTAACTATAGTTCAGAATTTTCGATGTGTTCTTTGAATACATGATAATAGATGCATGTATACCTTCACAATAACTGCAAAATTAATAATGCGTTCATGGTTACATATGCAATATGCCTCAGATAAATGCAATAAGACTTGAGACAAGTATAAATATAAATGAGTAACTACATGTTTTCATGATTAAGCTAAGCATTAATGTGCACACATTCATGAGTCTCTAATTTTCTACTGCAAATACACTTCAAGATTGCATTTGAATGCTTCACTCCACATTAATAAAGTTAGGCACACAGAGTATATGGTCAAGTATATGTAAAAACAATGTTTCTGTGACGTGTAAGGGTGGAGCAAAAATTACGCTGCTCCACTATCTTCAAGGTAAGCACAGAATACTCAGTGTTAAATATTGTGGTACAAAAATATCATAGCCGTAATATCAAAAATATTGTGAAGACAATTATTTCAAGGTGAAAATAGAATTGCTATTATTAGTTGCTTATATGCGGACATTAGATATCTATATATAGATATATACAATTGTTAACCCGACATCTATATGTTATATATATATATATATATACTTATTAATATTATCTATTTATTAGTACTTTGGTAGCCGCTTTTGTGGCTACAATATGTTTGTACTGGTATATTTTTTTGCTTGATATTCTGACACATGAACCTTCTCCATAATGCAGCTCTTCTTGATTTGCCTTGGTCCCACTTTGCACTTCCGATGAGTGCTACAAACCACACACAATGGACCTATGTCAGCACTGATGCCCCTGAGATGTGCTGTCAAAGATGACACTACAATAGGAATGTAAGGGTACTCATGTGATGCAACTAGGAGTGTTGTCCCAGCTATTCCCACCATTTCCCCAATCATCTCCTCCTATCCCGCCAAGCAAAGAAATGAAAAGGGAGGTGCAGATTGGAATGGGAGTCACTGGGATTGTTCCTATTTCTTTTTTATCCTATCTTTACACCTGATTCACATCCTTGTTCACCACCTACATGATCACACTTGCCAGCCTCATCCGCACTCATTTAATCAACATCATATCCTATGCTGATGACACCCAGCTCCAACTCTCCCTCTCCGACAATAAAATGGCAAACACTCAGACCAATTTCTCCACCTGCATGACTGAAGTTACCTGATAGATGATAATCAACTGCCTCAAGCTCAACACAAACAAGACAGAAGTAGTAATATTCAACAAAGACACCTCATTCTGGGACTCCATCTGGTAATCTGCTGAACTTTGACCCACACCCCTCCCAGCAACCCAGGCAATGATCCTTGGAATAGTAATCAACCACCAACTCACCATGCTGGGCCAAATGAATGCATTCTCTGTCTCCTGCTTCCACACACTCAAGATGCTCAACAAGATCTTCAAGTGGCTTCCCCCCAACTCTCGCAAAACCGTCACCCATCACCAGCATGCTGGACTACAGCAACGCACTCTATCCTGGAATCAATGCTCAACAGACTAGAAGACTTCAGAAAATACAAAACTCAGTGGCCAGGTTTACCCTCACCCTCCACCTCACGCTCACATCAGCCCTCCACTGGCTCCCAATCCAGAAATGAGAACTCTTCAAACTACTAACTCACACATACAAAGCCTTACACAACATTGTTCCCTAGTACCTCAACAACTTCATAAACTTCTACAAACCTACCAAATACCTCCACTCAGCAGGACTCATACTCGCACACTCTCCCTGCATACACAGAACCATATCCAGCAGTCATGCTTTCTTCTACCTCACTCCTTGGAACGAACAGCCCCTGCACATCAAAGCCTCCTCCTCAGTTCATGAATTCCTCAAGAAACTGAAGAGCCGGGTCTTCACCTAGCCCCCACCCCGGCTTGGCCCACACAGCTCCTGCTTCAGCACCAGGATACCCTCCCAGGTGAGTTGTGTACTATACAAATACACATAACATCACATCGCATCACATTACACCACATCACATCACATATAATATTGAGTACAATCTTAATTGGAGGTCAGGAATGGGAGGTGCTGGAAGCACTTCTTGCCCCTCTTCCAGTTTCCACTCCCATGTCATGACTTCCGTTGTTGGGCTAAATGGGGATCAGCTGGGAAGATTTGAATGCAATGGAAGTGTTAGACCTGTCAGCCCTAGGGTGGTCTTACCCTGTTTTTTTTCCCCTTTGCGCCTCATTTTTGCCACCGTATTTTTACTGGACCTAGGTCTCCGGGCGCCTTACCACTGCCAACCAGTGCTGAGGTGCAGGTGCTTTTTCACCCAAGATGGCTGCCACAGGCCCCTGCTACTGCGGAGTGGCCTTGCACACATACACCTACTAGTAGCCAGGATCAGGCTGGGACATAGGGATACAGTATCCATCCCGTCCCGCCTCTGGGCCACATAGCCAGACATGGTGGAAGGTTCCAGAACCTTCCGGGCTGTGGGAGGAGTTATGTTTTGCCGCCTTTAGGAGGGTCACCTGACCTAGGGGTATAAGAGGGTTGGAGGGAAATCTTTTAGTCAGTTGGGGCACCACTGATCCTGGGAGAACCTCTGCCGGAGTACAGGCTTTAGGGCCTAGGGGGGAGACCTACACTACTGCTACTGACAGGGCTAAGGCACTGCTGTAATAAGTTAGCTGAGGAACGCCCACCACCCACTGACCTTGCCCAGCGTGAGGGGACCCAGGGAACCATCTTCAGCATGCTGGGAAGTACCATCCAGCACCCCAAGTACCACCAACTCATTCCCTCCCCCATACGGAGAAACCCCAAGAAGCAACCAACAAAGAACTGCCGCAAGTAACCTGAAAACGCAAGCCTGACAAGACAGCAAGGTCAGAAACCTGACCTGCCAAACTGGGGATCACCAGATAAAGCGCCGTGCCCTGAAGCGCTAGACCTTCACCCCCATCCACTCCTAGCTGACGCAGTGCTGCCCTGCTGCTGGGCTGCCCAAAGCACTTTTAAATCAGCCCCCCTGCCAGCCTGTCGCAAGCGCGCCCCCGCGCTGTGCCTCCACGTGGGAGGAATCGCCCTTAAGCCACTGACCGTGTGGCTGGAATCTGCCTTTGCGGCTGTCGCCGCGTTTGGGGAACTGCGGAGGTAGCGTGGCCTCCCCCGAGGCCGGGGTGGTGAGGTGCGCCGTCCGCGCCCTCACTGAAGGTCCGGAGTTGCCGTGAATCACCGCCGGGCCCGGGGGCTCGCGCGAAAGAAGTTGCGGCCTAGAAATCACCGCCGCGGCCCAGGAGGATGATCGAGGCCTTCAGCCCCCGCCAACGCCGTTGCTAGGCGATCGGGGACGCCGACCGCGTCATCGGCCGCGCCCCCGGGAAGGCCGCGCAGGGATTGGACGCCGGCTCCCGCCGCGACCCGAGCGCCGACGGAAGCCGAAGACGAGTGCCTGGTGAGCAGAGGAGGTGGGAGGCCGGCCGGAGAGGACTGCCGGCTCCCGCTCCCTTCCCCGCGTACAGCGCTGACTACGGGGGCCGGAGGAGAGTGATACCGGCCCCCCGACGACCTACATTGCCCAGCGCTGACTACGGGGGCCGGAGGAGAGTGATACCGGCCCCCCAACATTCCGCAATTCCGGCCGGAAGGCCGTAGAACCCAGTCCGGGCCCCGCCCTGCCAAACACGGGCCGGCCCGGGAAGAAGCCAGTCGCTTAGAAGAGCGACCAACGAAACGACCGCAGGTGAGCCCGGGAGGCCCCTAGGGCACGCAGAGACGCCACTGGGGGCCGGGGGCCACCATTAGCCTGTGGATTAAAGGGGGAAGCCAACAGTAATTATCCCCACGAGGCGAGGCTCCAGAGAGGAGTGGGCCTGGCCTACATTAACCCCTGAGTAACCCTGAGAGACACAGAAGCCCTAATTAACAGGGAAGCCCCAGAGTGAAGGACATGTTGAGGGGTTCCTAAGCTATTCACCAGCCTAATTGTTACGCCTGCTTTAATTACTGTTTAGGCCTGATGCAGATCCGCACTAATGAAATGTCTTTGCCTAGTGTAAAGGTGCTTAACTGAATTGAGCTGAAGTGTACACCGCCAAGAGTTGAAGTGTTTTATGTTGCAGGTATACCGGATTTGCGACGCCCCATGTACTGCCTATGGGCGCGCCTAGATTAACGCAGGCCCTGTTTGAAATGTAACGTAAAATGCCTATTTACAAGTGATTGAATATTCCTGAGGTGAACTGCATGTTTTAGGTCCATGTTTTATTCCTGCACCCTGTGATCATTATTGGTGCTACGTTTAGGAGATGATTCCTGCGGCCTTTTAGTGGCCTAAATGTTGATGAGATATAGTGCTTTAATGAGATGACGCACTAATTAAGTACTTCAAAGAGTTGAAATGTTGCCCTGAATTAATCTGCCTCATCTGATGCTGCATTGATTTATATAAAAGATCTTGTTTTTAATACACATGCCTGGTGTGGTGTCACGTTATTGCGTCCGCATTACTGAGTCAAAGTGAGTGTGTGCTGCACAACTGCCTTACACATTGCCTTCGGGTGCCTTTCCGCCTCGCGCCAAGCTACCGTGCCGGAATCGGTAACCCCGTTTCCAACAGGAAGCATCTCCCAAACTCGCTCTAACCCACCTGGTCCTAACAATCGACTCAACAACTGGATATCAGGGGATACAGTACGTCAATCTTGTGCTGTGTACTCTGTCGTCCTTTTTTATTATATTCCTTTGTCCTCATATTTGTCCACAGCAGTGTTTGTCTACATGAACTGCCTTTGAAAGGCAGCATGCTTCTGAGTCACAAAGGTTGTTATGATCAGCAAATGGCTCATAATCACAGTATATTGTCATAAATGCCCCCTTTCAAAGAACGTCAAGGAGAGACACCAGACCGCATTTGGGTTGTCCAATGCACAGTTTTGATCAATTACATCAATATTATATGCTGCATGGACCCATTAATGAAATGGGGAAATCTTTATTTCAGTACATGCAAATCAATGCTCTGGATAATAAGATCATATAAATAAGAAATTGCCAAGAAGATTTATTTAGCCCCACATTGTCATCAGAACACCAATAAAATCTAAGTTCATCAACTAGAATGCTTCATCTAAGGACCTTCTGGATTATGCTACTCACAAATTCCCAGAAAGTTTGTAGTCTCTGGAATCTGACTGTCCACCTCAACTTCACCATGCTTGACCTGGGAGATGGATGCAGTTTCTTTAGATTCTACCGGGTCCAATGTAGCTTGTAGACCATATATTTTAAGTGTAGGGGGCACACAATTACATGAAGCAAATTGTTAAATACTTGCCATAAGGTTGATCCATCTAGCGATGTCAAGTTTTTCTGCAAGATGCTGATCTGGGGGAGGGGAGAGGGTGAATTACCCATCCCACTTAGGACAACACACTAAAGTATTCAAAAAAGTGATGGATGGAGTGCTTGCATTATTCTTGCCCTCTAGTAAATACTTGGGCCGAATTGCAATCCATAGTTTTCACACCATGCCACCTTAGTTTGGACCCAGCCATATGCAAATCAGTCTTGACCCTGCTCCAATTGGAACAGTCCAGCTCAAACTGCCAGGCTGGGTCCTCCCTGGACCACAATACAAGCAACTCATGACCGGCTTTGCCCAAAGTCAGTCCTTAGAACATGTAGCTCCTCACCCAGGACATGTTCTCTGTCTGTGCTCCTGGTGCTCTCTTTAACTGGTGTCTCCTTCAACAACATCCCACTTCCAATCAGCAGAGTACCCACCCTGCATGCACTCCCCAGGTCCCACAGCCACCATTGGCTACTTACAGGGCAGCTGTGTGTCAGCAGGAATCAGGGCCCTCTTCCTTATTGAGGTTACGCACTGGCAGGACCAGTCCACAGAAGATTTAGGGCAACCCTCGAGGGTCCCCCCGCAGGTCCAACCCTCTACTGTCCCCAATAGGGTATAGGGCAGCCAGCAGCACTGGCCATGGAGCAACAAACCCTAATCCCAGGGTGCTAAATAAAATCAGTCCTTGAGTCCATCTACACAGTAGGGGTTAGGTGCCCTTTTACTGTGAATGGCTTCAGAAGTATGAATACTCTCCTTTGTTTATGTGGAGTTGAGCCTTCCCAGACAGGTGCAGTGTGAACACTTGTTTAGCATCTGCGGACACTGTCCCCACCTTTTCCTCTACCAGAGACAGCCTGATCACTGCCAAATGACCCTATGCACACCTTTGATCATTCTGCTGGCAAGAACAGCAGTTAGCGTGGCACAGGGTGTGAGTCAAAGGCTAGAAACTAATTTGAAGCTGAGCCAGGGAATAAATCTTAAAGTGGCATAAGAAATGCAGATATGTTGAAATTTATCATCAGATCTGCATTATTCGGGATCCTGATTTATCATAACAATGGTGTGTCAACCTTGTCTGTAGGCCTAACTATGGCCAAACTGTAGTTTGATACACATTTCACCATAGTATATAATATGGTGAAGCACATACACTTTTCAGTAAATTACTGGAGTTACATACTCCCACTATGAATGGCCACTCATTTTAATAGACCTGCACAGGTCAACACCAATCCATTATTGGTCCCCTCTCCAAAAGGCTATATGTGTGCTGCTATTGGGTTGCTTTAGATGGTAGTATCTCTTACTAAGTTAGCACATGTTCATGTGCAACCAACATGGAGCCTCTTAACCCAGCTGGGCAGCTGCAAACCTTATCTCAAAAAACAGACACTGGCTGTTAGCATTTTAACATTCCTTACAGTGAGTCCATAAACTGGGCAGTCCAAAAAGCAAAACATCCAGGAGTATTAAATGGGTTGGAACCCATTTCTCACAGATACCCTCACCATTGACATGGACCAGCCATATTTCAAAGTCAATCTAAGATGTCAGTCCAACCCTCTTCAACGTCTACATGAGCCCCCTCGCAGCCATCGCACGCCAACACAACCTCAACATCATCTCCTACGCCGACGACACCCAGCTGATCCTCTCCCTCACCAACGACCCCACCACCGCCAGAGCCAACCTACACGACGGGATGAGAGACGTCGCCGACTGGATGAGGAACAGCCACCTTAAACTGAACTCAGACAAGACGGAAGTCCTCATCCTGGGCTCATCACCCTCCGCCTGGGACGACTCTTGGTGGCCCCCGGCCCTGGGCACCGCGCCCAAGCCAACGGACCACGCACGCAACCTGGGCTTCATCCTGGACTCCTCCCTGTCGATGACCAGACAAGTCAACGCCGTCTCATCTTCGTGCTTCAACACCCTGCGCATGCTCCGCAAGATCTTCAGATGGATCCCCACTGAAACCAGGAAGACCGTCACCCAGGCACTCGTCACCAGCCGACTGGACTATGGGAACACCCTCTACGCCGGAACCACAGCCAAACTTCAAAAAGACTCCAGCGCATCCAGAACGCCTCCGCACGACTCATCCTGGACATCCCCCGACACAGCCACATCACCGGACACCTGAAAGACCTGCACTGGCTCCCCGTCAGCAAGAGAATCACAATCAGACTCCTCACCCACGCACACAAGGCCCTCCACGACCTGGGCCCCAAGTACCTCAACGACCGCATGACCTTCTACACGCCCACCCGCCAGCTACGATCAACCAGCCACGCCCTCGCCACCGTACCACGCATCCGCAGAGCCACCGCCGGAGGAAGATCCTTCTCCTACCTGGCAGCCAAGACCTGGAACTCCCTCCCCACTCACCTTCGGCGAACCCAGGACCATCTCTCCTTCAGGAAGCAGCTCAAGACCTGGCTGTTCGAGCAGTAACTTACCCCCTCCCCCAGCGCCTTGAGACCCTCCCGGGTGAGTAGCGCGCTCTATAAATGCCGTGATTGATTGATTGATTGATTGAGTGTTGCCATTAAAAGCTTAAAGTGGCCTAATTTGTTTCAGTTTGATACACTCAAAAATATAACTGTGCATAAGACATGGCAAATCTGCCCTTCTATAGAGCTCTGGTAATTATCTTCCATGCCATCCATTGTTTTCTAAGTCCACGCATAAAAGTAATGCTCTGATTACTTACCGTTAACCTTCATTATTCTGATTCTTCCTTACTCATCCCATTCCTTACTTTTGAAGTAAGTATCCATTCACTCCTCACCTCACACCTGTAAAAAGCTGCTTTCCCTTTCTATGAACGGTTCAAAAAGGTAGCTCTATAAAACCCCTCCCTCTCCTCTATTTTTTCCTGTTGTTATTTAAGCTCCAAGAAAAGGCTGATGAAAGGATAGAGAGGGCAGGGAGGGGACGCAAGGAATGGGATGAGTAAGGAAGAATCAGAGTAACAAAGAATACCGGTAAGCAATCCAAGCATTAGTCCTCATCTTCCTATCCTCGTCCCATTTCTTACTTGTGGAGGTATGCCAGAGCAGAAAACCTTTTATCAGTCAGAAGAAAACACCGGCACACCAAACACATCGAAGGAATGTATTTTATTTGACATACACCACCTTCTAATGATCAAGTGCAAAAGACAAACTCAACAGATTGTCCCAACCACCATGCACAAGAGAGTGAACCCACAAAATAAAGAGAATAGCAGAGAAAAAGATACCTTAAGGATTAATGGAGGCTTTCAAGACACTTCAGCTGAAATTCAGTTTGGAACCCTGAGCATTATTTAACTTACAATGGCAAATGAAGGTGGAAGGGGAAGACCAGGTTGAGACTCTACAAATGTCTTTGATAGAGACACCAGACCATTCAGCCCAAGGAACTGCCATCCCTCTAGTACAGTGAACCATGACCCTATGAGGTATCTCTTTACCCTCTGCCAAGTAAGCTGAAAAGATAACAGTTTCACCCATCTGGCTAATGTTGAAGATGATGGCTTTTGCCCTTTCTTCACTGGCCCAAAATTCACAAAAAGACTATCAGATTGACGAAATTCAGATAACCTGACAAAATAAATTCCAAAGCTCATACTACAAACAGAAGAGAGACCACAAAATCAGGATCAGAAGCGTCTTGCTGCAGAACAGGTAGAACAATTTCCTGGCCACAATGAAATGGAGTATGAACCTTGGGAAGAAACTTTGGCTCAAGAGACAGGACTATTCTGTGGCCAAACACTTTAAAATAAGGGCAAACAAGATTATTCAGTTCCCCAGACATCTTGCAGAGATAATGGCTACCAAAAAGAAAACTTTAAATGGGAGAAGTTTGAAGGGAAACTCATCCAAAGGTTCATAAGGATCCTTCTGAAGGTGAGAAAAGACCAAAGAAATATCCAAGCAGGAAAAGTGGGATGAACTTTAGGTCATAAAATTGAAAAATCTAAGGAGTGCAAACTAAAGATCTTTTCCTGCACCAATGATCAAAAGAACCCGAATGATGCTCATATGCTTTATTAATAGAAAGTCTCCTGGAAGACTGAAGAAAGTGGGAAACTGACAGAGAGAGACCCTTATTTAAGAGACCCTCCCTGTCAACCTCCAGGCCGATAGTCTTATCTTGACTAGAGTCTGAACTGGTAGAACAGGATTGATTCAAGGGAAGGATCCACTCCTGTCCCAGGGAAATAAGTCTGAGAAAAGGGAACCAAAGTCTCCTGACCCACAGAGGAAGAATCAGAATGAATTTGACAGGCTCCCTTTGATAGTGAGCAATGAACCTGGGGATCACGGAAATGGGAGGAAAGGCATACAGAAGGGCTGGTGGCCAGGGGCTTGTTAAAGCATCATTGTGTACTTGGCTTATGAATAAAAACAAATATTTAAAAAAAAGCATCAACCCCTAATGCCCCCTGAGTCTGGAATATTGAAAAGAAATGTGGAAATCTGGCATTCTGGAATGATGCAAAGAGGTCTACTACCGGAACGCCACACCTGTTGCAGATCTGCTTAAATACCTGGGGAATCAAAACAAACTCCTGGGAAGAAGGAAACGCTTGGCTCAGATGTTCTGCTTGAGTGTTGAGAGTTCTCTGAATGTGAATGACCCGGAGACTCAGCAGAGTGCTCTCGGCACAATTGCAGATAAGGAGAGCCTGCCTGTAAGAGAAGAGGACCTTGTGCTGAAATGGGGATTCTTGTGTGACATTGCCACACTGTTGTCAACGTGAACAAGCACCACTCAGCCCCTTATGAGAGTTGAAAAGATAAGAAGAGCATTTAACACCACCCTCAACTCCTTCCAGTTCGAGAAGTGTCTGCTGTCCACTAAAGTCCATAGACTCTGTGCTGTATGACCCTCTAGCACAGCAAACCACCCCAAACAGCTGGCATCGGTAGTCAGTATCACAGGCCGTGGTTGAAGGAGAGGAGTGCCTCTTTCCAGAGCAGGTGGAGTCAACCTCCAAATGAACTATATGTCCCATATGGAGCTGAGACCATGGCATGACGTCACCAGTTGCTGCCTAAAAGGAAAGAGAGAAAAATGAAATAACCATATAGCAAATGAAAGGAAAGCACCATAAAAGGGCCAGTAAGTGCTCCGCTTACCATATGTCCTTGTAGATGTAACCAATCCCTCGCTGAAGCCTCCGGCTACTGTAGAAGGGAATGAATGAGCATTTCCAATCTGGTGCGTCTGGTCTCGGGGAGGAAGACCATCCCTCGGAGAGTGTTGAAGACAGCCGCCTATGTATTTCAATCACTGAACAGGAACAAGAATGGACTTTGTCTGGTTGATCAGAAAACCAAACTTTGCTAGTGTTTCCAGAGTTTGAGATGTGGCCTCCTGGGCTTTCTGCAAAGCGGGAGCTTGGATTAACAAATCGTCCATATAAGGATGAACAATGATTAACTGGGGTGCAAGAGACCCATGACTGGTGCAAGAACTTTTGTAAAGACTCAAGTAGAGGCCTTGAGTCCAAATGAGAGCACCCGAAACTACCATTGTTGTACCCCGAGAGAACATCTGAGAAACCTCTGAGAAGACAAGACGGAAGATAGCATGCTGGAGTTAGATTTTTGCCAAAAAATCCTCTGGAGAAACAAGCGGAATCACCTGCTGTAGAGTATTCATCTTAAAAATGGACTGTCTGAAGAAACTTCTTTAATAAACAAAGGTCTATTATCATTCGAAAGTCACCTGTGATCTTCTTTACAAGGAATACTCAAACTCGGCCTGGGTGGAGTTCACGGGGACATAAAATCTCCACTGTGCTCCGCTGAGTGCCGTAGGTGGCAGAGTGAGATAAGTCACGCTGCTTGTGCTGATTTTTTGCACCGGGCATTTTTCCCAAAACTAACGGCACCAAGCTCAGTGCAAGAGGGTGCAGCTTCTTTCTGCCGCTCGAGTAGATGTTCTACACGAGCGGCAGCTTCCTCAATGCGAGCGGCAGGTTTCTGAATGCTAACGGCCTGCCACGACCGCCCGTGTTGAGAAATCTCACCCGGAGGTCGTCTAGCTTTGGATTTTCCGTGCGAGAGAGGAACTCTGAGTACTTGTCTGAGGTCTCAGTGATTATAATGAGGAGGCCCTGAATGATCATGCTTGATTGTCAAGCTGACTGGGGCAAAAATGAAAAACCAAACAAAAAGCAGGAGACTTTCTGTCACAAGAGTAACTTACTACTCCTACAAATATCTGATGTTTACTCATCTTTTGCAAGATCTCACTTTTTCTGAGGACATCCGCCGATTGCAAAAATATAATTGTTTCTAGAATCATATCCACCCCTTTGAGAACGTGATTTATTAATTGCAGTGGCTTGTAGTCCACCACAAGTAATAAAGTCACTTATCTGTCATGTTCAGGCAAATGTTTCGGTCATTTTAACCTGAGCTCAACCCCTGGTAGCAATGGCACAGACCAGACAGGCCCAAATTAGAGAAAATGTTTAAAGCATGTAGAAATATCACAACAATTAGACAGTTAGAAAGTCAAAGACAAAACACAATAAAACCCGCACTTCAATTTATAAATGTAAAGAAAATGGACAAAGCAAAATGACAAACATCCAACACAGGGAAACAGATATAAGATTTTGTTTAGGATTTAAGAGAAAAAGCACCAAGAAAAACTAAAGCACCAATAGAAAGTCCTGAATCCTCTTGTAAGGCATGGGAGCATGCTGTGTCTAGCGAAGTCCTCCTGAAGCTAAAGGCCAAATTATGTAGCAGGGTGCTGCAAGGAAAGGCAGATTATGTGATGTAATGCAGCACATTTTGTAACAGTATTACTTCATTATATTGCCATTTTTATTCAGCTTATTACTGTCTGGTTTCGCCTAATTAGTACCAGTGTAACATCCAAATACCAAAATAAGCAACAGAAAGGTAACCAATCAACCTTTGTGAAGGGCCTTCCACTGTGCAGCAACATGTGATGCTGTGTTTTTAGTAACTTTTGATCTCTTTGAACTAGCAACAAATTTATTTTTGTTAAAATCTGCAGATTTTGCAGCAGATAAATGATTATGTGGCTAATGTGGCACATCCATAATTATGTGGAAAACAACACAGCTGCAAAATCACATAATTCCATTGGCCCTGCATATTAAATGCAATAGCAAAGTGGGATCCATTTGGATGCCTCTGGTTTGACAGTGCGCAAGGTGGATGGTGAGGGCAGCTTCCGAAATTGGGCAGATAGCAGAAGTGTACTGCCCGCATTTCTGTGGCTGTAGGGTGAGAAGTATGATGGCTGGGCTACTTTAGAAGTCAATGAACGCTTGTTAGCAAGGGGATGCTGAATTATACTTTCCGAAGCTCTGCCTTTTGATAGAAGGCACGGTGATGGTTGAGATTACAGATTATGTTTTGCAAGGGGAACAATACCCTTTAGATGAGGGCCAGCCTTTTGCCTCCCCATATCACACTTTCAATTAGGCTGATGACAGCCAGGTGCAGAAACCTCACATCTTTTTGTACCTCTTTTGTGGTATTGTGCTGTGAGGGCATCACTCCAACAAAGGCTGTGTCTGGAGAGCAGCCTGGAAAGGACACTTGAAAGGAGAACCACTCCAAACCAGTTTTGCAGTGTGAGACAGTGGATGATCACACTTTCAATTAGGCTGATGACAGCCAGGTGCAGAAACCTCACATCTTTTTGTGCCTCTTTTGTGGTATTGTGCTGTGAGGGCATCACTCCAACAAAGGCTGTGTCTGGAGAGCAGCATGGAAAGGACACTTGAAAGGAGAACCACTCCAAACCAGTTTTGCAGTGTGAGACAGTGGATGAGAGTGGATGCACCTGCAACTTGAATGAAGATAAAGTTATGTAAAACTAAATCTATAAATAAAATAGCACGTGTGAATTTCCAAATGGAGCTAATAAGCACACTCACCTGTGAACAAGGCAGAGATATGCTGAAACGCGTAAGGACTTGAAGAGTGTGCTGTATGCTGCAGCGCAGACGAGAAATAAAAGTCAGCTTTTCCATAATTCGAAGTTGGGCTCTGTTGCTGTTCTTCTGTGAGGTATCATATTGACAGGATCTCCATTCCTGTCCCGAGAGCCCGCCCTGCAGGGTCGGGGCCCCCAGTAAATGGAACTGTTTGTAAGCATCTGATGGAGGGGGATGACCCGCTTTCCGCAATTCCAGCAATAACAGGATTTCCGTGGCTACTTGGAACTGTGGGGGAGAAAGGGAGAGGAGGAAGGTTTTTCCTCTTACAACTTCGTGGAACAAGCACGGAAAAGAAACGTTGCACCATTTGGAGGCCCTTTGCAGCAAGGATTTTAAGTTTGCACCGTTTTGGAAGGCGAATAAAATTGTGACATTGGGACTAAAAACGCCATTAAAGCAGAAAGAAATTAACACCAGTGCACATGTAAGGATACCTACCTGGTGCATTCTGGGGCCTGCAGTCAAAGAAACGGGCTATGGGCACATGACCACTCGGAGCTAATAAGCACACTCACCTGTGAACAAGGCAGAGATATGCTGAAACGCGTAAGGACTTGAAGAGTGTGCTGTATGGTGCAGCGCAGACGACAACTAAAAGTCAGCTTTTCCATAATTCGAAGTTGGGCTCTGTTGCTGTTCTTCTGTGAGGTATCATATTGACAGGATCTCCATTCCTGTCCCGAGAGCCCACCCTGCAGGGTCGGGGCCCCCAGTAAATGGAACTGTTTGTAAGTATATATATATATAATATATATATATATATTGCCACAATGTAGCCCTCTTGTTTGACGCCGGCGCTCTTAGATGGGGCGGTGCGTTTCTTCCGGCAGAGCCACGCCGGTATTTTATGAAAACAGGGTTTTGCCTCACGGCAAAATGATGGAAACGCACTCACTCGTGTACAGGAATCAAGGCGGTTTTATTTTAGATGTTCGCCATGCCCAACGCGCTTCGCCTTAACACAAGGCTTGTTCACGGGATAGTGTAACATAGAAAAAGAAGACATCTTTTATTTCTATTTGCACACAGTTACTTCCTGTTTTCTCCTAAGTGCATTGTGGTTAGTGTAGTTTAACATTTATAAAAACTTGTAAAAAATCAAGTTTATTAGTGATGTAAATGTGCTCATTTTTCTGTGTGATTTTTTTTAAAAATAGTTCATTTTAATCCATTTACGGCCAACTATGCTTAGTGTCCATTTATGTGCCCTCATTCTCAATTATTGCTCTCCAGTGAGCATTTTGTAGAATGACAGCAAATTTAACCCATTCTTGGCGATGATTTGTTTCTGTAGCTCACACGTTCTTTATTTTCTTGTTTCTTTTTCTTTATATCTTTCTTTTCAATTCTCTAGGGAGTTATTTTCTTAAGATCGTTTTTATATTTTTCTTTTTTCCTTTGTTATCTTTCATTTCTTTGAATGGTTTATTGGAGGTGTACATAAAGTTCTTCATTTTGGTTGAGACCTCTCGGATCTAAAGTTCTGAATGCCACTATGTGTCTTGATTCTTTTTGTCGCAGAATCTTTTTGCGGTCGCCACCCCTCTCCGATTGTGGGATTTGTTCTAGGGCCCAATATTTTAAGGATTCCCATTTGCCTTCATGGTTTGTTTCCATATGCTTTGCAATGGCATTTGTTCAATCCTTATGTTTCGTGGCTCGAACATGTTCGAAAATTCTCTTTTTTACTTCGAAGATTGTGCTTCCGATGTAT
The DNA here is from genome assembly GCA_963921515.1 of Calotriton arnoldi. Lineage (NCBI taxonomy): Eukaryota > Metazoa > Chordata > Amphibia > Caudata > Salamandridae > Calotriton > Calotriton arnoldi. The sequence goes on along the minus strand of CAWUFW010005732.1, from coordinate 113,814 downwards.
CGCAACTTGCATGGACACTCCACCATATAAATTACATAGTTGCTTTTGCAGGTGAGATGGAAAAACTGAATGAGGTAAATATAGGGGTATTCAAATTTTGGAGTACAGTTTTACTCCTACATACACAGGTACACTGAAACACGGACTAGACATACTGAACTATAAAGTGACCTCTCCATGTAAAAATAAACAGCATGCTTGTCGACAACAGGTCGTAAACCACTCATGGGAAAGAATATTTCAGAATCTACTTGCCCTGTATAAAAATCCACTTATCCAATTTGATGACATATAGCGACTTGACAAATTATGGCAACTGTGAGAAAGTGGATTATTAGTTGAAGTGGGTGGTAGTCCTCTGCAAGGATTAATGGCACTATTCCTTACCAGGTCCAGTTAGGTCTCAAAAATGTAAACCTGAGTTCAACCCTGGCTAGCTGTAGCATAGAACAGACAGGCTTAGGATAAATGTGTAACGCATTTATCACTACTAAAACCGTTGAAAAGTAGAAAACGTAACACAAGAAAAATCCCACTCCAATTTATAAAAATAGAGAAAATTTGAATGAGCACCTAGACACCAAAATGACAAAAATCAGATGTTGGGGATATGGTTTTTCAACGTTTAAGGTGTTTCTAGCACCAAAAAGCATAAGGCACCAACCACAACTATCTGGTCACGCTGCACAGTTCAAAGTAAACCTTCAAGGCATACTGCAATGGAGTGGGGGTCAGATATAGAGACCAGGTACAACCCGGTGGAAAGTTTACCTTCTGAGTTAATCTTTTTCTTGGAGAAAATCCATGTTGATGAGGTCATCAACCGGTCGAGGTGCCAGCTGGATTCAAAGAGGAGCTGTTTGGCTGGCTGGATGGAAGGACCTCAGTAGGAGCCTTGGTGTTGTCAGGAAGTTCTAAGCTCTCAACATCGAGGGTGGGAAAACTCTGAGTGGGCGAAGTCCGAAGATCAGGCCAAGGAAGATGTTGTTATCAGTGGGGTGCTACTATGTGTTGGTGCCGGAGACGTCCTCTACGTTTGGACTTAGAAACATTTTTAGAAGTCAGGCTCCTTTCAGCAAGGCAAAGCAGCAAGTTGAGTCCGACGGGCAGTTCGACATTGGCTGCAGCTTGGCGGCAGTCCGGTGTTAGCCTCTGGTTTCTTTAACAAAAAACCTTGAAAAAGATTCTAAGTCCCTTTTAGGCTTAGGCGAGAGGAGTACACTCTGACACTTATCCAAGGGCCCCAAGACCCTAGGGACAATGCTTGGGGTTCAGGACTCACTCCAGGGGAAGCCATCGGCAGGGTCCAGAGCAAGACCAGTTTGAACTTGTCAGCTGGGCTGTTCAGGAAGGGGGGCTTATTGCAGCTTTTGTGTCTATGTAGTCTAAAAGGAGGTCAGCCAACTGACCCTTGGAGTCCCCTTCTCAGTCTTGTGTATAAGTGGGAGCATGTCCAACCCTTGGGGTCTCTCTCCACAGGTTCAACAGCAGGGGCAGTCCTTCTTCTGTCTGTTTTTCGGCACTTCGCTATAGACTACGGTAAGTCATGTTGTGATCCTTAGGCTCAAACTATGGGCATATATCCCATACCGATAAAACGCGGGTGGGGCTCTCGCTCTTTTTGTCAACTGAGAGAGATTAGCCAGCAACCCTCTATTGCGGCAAGAGGGTATTCTAGATAGATATGTAGAGTAACTGGCTCAGGACCAGTAGGATAAAATTAGTTATTTGCACTGCAACGGATAAATATACGTTTTTCGAGTATTGAGTTTATGTGTAATAGAATGCCATATAATGATTGTCATTTAAATATAACTATTAGATCACCCCACATTATGATTTAATGACCACACAAAAAGAATAGTTGGCATCGATCCCCTACATGCAGAATTTGGTGTTAACACTGTAAAATTCTGTGTAGATTACTCATACATATATGCCCTTATATTTCCAGATACGATCCATTGAAGGGGCATAATATTCAACTGCACCCACGCAAAAATTTCTATTGACGGTGTTTGAATCACATTCAATCGTTAAGTAAGTAAAACCAGACTAACCATAGCATAATGAAGAGGTGGGCCATTACGCACTGAAACACGAATAAAAATCTTTTTACACATTTTCATTCTTTGCAGTCATTTACGTTAGTTGCCCGTTCCGTGGAGAACAGCATCCGCACTGTAATAAATCATTACTAATGGATGAACATCATTATTTAAATCTATAGTAAGTACTATATATTTTTGTTTCATCTCTTCTTTTTGTCCACGGTATGTTAGAACAGAACCACTTTCTGAATTAACTAAAAAATACAAACAGGAAAGACACTTAGTCTCTCTTTTTTGTCTAAATAATAAATTAGTGATTAAACATAGATAATTTCCATTTGTTTTTACAGATTGGACATCTCTCATGATACATAAACCATTCCAATATCTGCATCGGACATCTAGTTGTCTCCTCTAATAAGGTATACATCATTTAAACAATGTCATATAATTTCTGAAACAACGCTAACCGTTTTAAACATTGGAACGGTATAACTAGTTTCTCTGTTATATATTCCTAGAGAAATACAGAACCCGTGTAGAACCAGAACCAAACCTAAAGATTCATAAATCTGTTATTTTAAATTGGAGATCAGTGTTCCAGCCGCGGAATTTAGGTATATATACCACATTCACGACGGCACCTCTTAACTACTAATAACATATGGGACACCGCATGTAAATAGCTACTCTAAGATCAAAGACAGTCATTGCACGAAAAACTCTTTTTACTAACTCACAAAAGAAATTTAAAGCACGTCTGTTTATCCTTGTTTCTTTCAAGTACTTTCTTTATACACGGGTAACCTTATTTTTCTCATGGGGACATAAGATTCATTCCCCCATTCCTATTCTCTGGTCGATAGTCACATGATACATATGCACTGTATGTTAGATGCTGTGAGTTCCAACACCATATCTTATTGTGCATCCGTTTAGAATACTGTGTGTTCTTCTGCTAACATTAGCACTGACATCAAATATATGAAGCATATAGTGCTCACACTTATATCGAGATCATTGTTTCAGGCTTAGAGTGTTTTTATATGTTTTATATTGTGTGTATTTTGCACTTTGTTATAGAGAAAAATGAGACTGCTCCCCTGACGAAGGCTTTTATGCCGAAATGCGCGTCGTGTTTCCATCGACCGCCAGCCTTTGAATTATTTGCCAACACACCAGCTCCTTCTCATATTTTTAAATACATTTTCATGTTCAGTATTGTATATTGTTGTTTCCCTACAGCTAGCAAGATTCATTGTTTACAGTAGGGGTCCCCTTCTTACCAAATCGTAATTCTCGCAGCCTGTCTGTGAGGGGAAAGCCGTCTAGACTTGTCCAGTTGTTGAATCTTTTCAGTGCGCTTGTTCTCAGAGGACCACACTATTAATAACACTTGTTGGAGCTACACAGTCACGACTTTTCACTTATCTTTTCATTTTTTTAAGTTTTTCTCTCTCCTTCTTCTAATTCTATACCACATTTTTCTGTGAGATGAAAACTTAAATGTAAACTATATTACAGTTAAATTGCCCTCTACCATCCAATACTCAGCATCATATATAGGGGCTCAAAACATCATGGCTAATCTTTTGACATTCGGTTTCACTGATGATGATTTTGCGTCAATGGTAGGTAACACAGGATCATTTGGCCAACAGCCAAATACTAACCCTGATAAAAATGAGGATCTTAATAAACTCCTGGCTTTAAAGAAAAAGACCAAAAGGATAGAACTGCATGGTCAATACATGCTGGAATAACTCAGAGCAGGTGTCATCCCCCAAGGATTAAGAGTAAAAAATATCCCGGGACTATTTGTCCAACTCAAAACATTCCTTGAAAAATGGTCAATGATCGCAAACCGATGTTCGCGTGATTTAATGATGCTGATCGTTGAAACAGCAAAGGAAATGCTACAGGAGTTAATCTCAGAAATCCTAGAATTAGAAAACAAAATTAAAAACAACACAGCTGTAGATGAAGCCAAGAAAAACTAGAGGAGTTAGATTCAGAAATAAATTCATATACCGAATACCTTCACAAAAGAAAAACTGACAAACTAAAAAAAGATATCCGGTTTTCGAATAGAGAAAATACGTATCCCTATTTATCAGAACACTATTATATACAACAGGAAGGTGGCCCACAAGAACAACTAGATTACAGACGATATAATAGGAAAGTAACAACATTTTCAGAAACATCTGATTCGGATAACGACAGTGCACCTAACCAGTTTGAAAATAGAAATAGTCGATATACATCTAGACCCTACCAAGCTCCCCAGCCTTTTTTAGGGAGGCGAACCAAAGAAGAGGCAATTGGCGGCCTCAATATCAACCCCGTTACCAGGGAAATCATCAGACAAACCAGAACCAATTCCGGGTAACACGGAATGCCCAATACTGGAGAGAGTAGAGGAAATTCCAGTTTTTAATTTAAGCAAATCTGATTTGACACCTGCCACCCACTCGCTATTATCAAAAGGCGTTACATTTGTTCCACATTCTGGTTTTAATAAATTTGAATTGTTTAGCGACTTAGTAGCATTCTTCAGAAAGATTAGTCTTAAACTGTTCTTCGCAGAACAAAGTCCATCCACAAATCAAATCAACAAATCGGGCTTAATGCCTAAATCAAATTTCACACCTACGGCTGATCAAGTACCGCCAGAAGTCATTATATTTGAACAAGTGGTACATCAAAAAATGATTGCTGCCACTAAATACGTTCAAAGAACCCCTTACAACATCCAACCAGAGGAACATCAGGCCTTATTAGATCTGAAAAACAATTCCGACATTACTATCAAAAGTTGTGATAAAGGTGGGGGCATTGCAATTATGAACACCATAAACTACGTGTCAAAAATAGAGAATATGCTAAAAGACACTAACTACTATGCTAAAATAACTAGAAATCCGACTGACAAAATAAAATCCAAAATCCAGCGCATTACCAGCAAAGCGTTAAGGGATGGTGATATCTGCTTAACAAAGAAGGGATAGTGGGCTTTTTGGAAGGTCCAGCATAAATGCCCCAGGGAAAGTCAAGAAAAAGGTGTTATGCTGTTCCTACAAAGTGAGAGTCAGACAAAAGGAAAATAGACCAACTTGACCAGAGTGGTTCAAAGTTGGGAATCCATTGTATTGGATTATAATGCCCTCACACACCCAGTAGGGTGTCATGCTTCATCATCGGGCTGCTCCTCGTCGGGTCGGCGGTGCAATACCCAACGGGCTCCCTATAATAGGGGCACTTTAGCGGCGATCTTTTTCCAACAGCCGTTTCGTGCCGTGGGGGTGAGGGGCCAACTAAGTGTAGATGAATGTATATGTTAGGTGAGTATAAAATAGGGTTGGGAGTACCAACGACAACTTTAATCAATGGGTCTCCTACCCTAATTAAAAACAATTAATAAGGTGCTGGGCTAAGGTTATGTCTCAGGTTTAGGCGCTCTTATTGGTAAGAGGTCAACGTGTTTCTCGCCAAGTGAAAAGTTTGCGGGCGATTCGTCAGGACCATGGAGGATTCTATCTACAATATAAAACTAAGATGGTGATATCGCTCAACACTCACACCAACCATTCAACTAACTAGTTGAGTACCTGGTAGTACTGGAACTACCTGCGGGGAGAGAAAATATCACACTGGTTAGGGAAGGACAATATTGGTGTGTGTTTTCTCTCATATTCCCTGTGAATCTGACTCTCAAAACTCAGTGGTGATCATGAGACGAGTATAAAAGCAAGGTGCCACATGGTGAGTGCACATGGTGAGCTAGCGTGAACTTCAGCCCTTGTGGCACAAAACAAAACAAAGTTGCAGAGAGTCTCGGGACTCACCCTGATCATTGGATTAACCAGGCTTCAACAGTACCCGGTAGGTAGTACACGAGGAGTTCCTCATGTACTGGAGCGAGTGAGTGGAGGAAAAAATATATGTTAGTATTGGTGAAAGGTGGAAACATCATACACGTATAGGACAGTACAAAAAGAACCAGTTGACGCCTATTATATAACAGCCAATCTGTTCATGACTATCTATTTCACATAACAGCCGGTGTATTAAACTGAAACTTAACCGGCCGCTTTACAGCTGGTGTATTAAACTGAAACTTAACCGGCCCAATCACCACCAAACATCCAGTACATGATCTCATATGTGTGATCTCAGGCTGCGCGCTGCTCAATGCTAGCCGTGCGCATAGGAGGCATTTAGTTCAGCGGTATAAATAACGGGAGGCGGAATTCACTCACGTGTGTGCCATTCGCACGTTGCTTGGAGACCTACCCACTTCTACCTGGTCCGGGTGGTGTGGTGGTGTGAGCACACACCGTATATATCTGTGTGGCTCAGTGCTTCCGGGAGGCGGGGTACCCGTTACGATGAGCACTAGTGTGCATGAAGCTAATCCCAATTGATGGCCATATTGGAGGGATGAGTGTAATGAAAGGCAATGCGGGCGCCATTACTAAGTGGTGTAAGGTTATAGTTGGCGTATTACATGTGTAGCGGTGAGTACCCAATGCCTATAACAGGACGTGTTGCGCATGAAGCCAATCCGCGTTGGCGGACATGTCAGGGCGATGGGTGCAATGAAAAGTAATGCGGGCGCCATTACTAAGTGGTGTAAAAAGGTTATGTTTCGCGCATTGTATATGTACCAGTGAGTATCCAATGCCTCTACACGTATAAGTTTCTCCATTATTCCCTCACTTAACAAGGAACTTATATAAATGCAGATGCATCTGTCAAAAAAGGTCAAAGAATGTGCCCCATATGTGCACAGCAGTAAGAATGTGATCTGAAGTAGGTTATGCCCTCAACGCACTCCAAGGTATGTCTTCATTTAATCCTAGGGTGTGTGAAGATAATCGATGTACCCATCTCTGCTCCTTCAAAAAAAGAGCGTTTTTGGTAATTTTGGTTGATGCTTCCAGGATAACCCATTTCAGTGAATCAGGTGAATGGCGCAATTCCAGGAAATGAGTGCACATTTTCGTGTTCACTTTCTGGCAACGAAAGTTGCTGCGGTGTTCAGAAATGCGTATCTTGATTAGACGGGTGGTCATCCCTACATATTTTAAATTGCAGGGGCAAGTGATCATATAGATGCAGTTTGGTGTATTACAGTTGGTGTGTGACCGCAATTCCCAAATAAAGGAATCAGAGAAGGTTATGGTCTTGTGTACTGAGGTAAATGTGCACGCCGTACAGGACCCACAGGGATAATGGCCTTTAATCGGTGGTAGGTCCCATAAGGTTCTTTGGACACCTACTGTCGGTGCCTTAGTCCTAGTGTGAATTAACATGTCCTTCAAATTTCGTGAACGTTTAAAAGCGAAGCGTGGTGGCTCCAATTCCATGGAACCAGTGTTTAGTATGCCCCAATGTTTCCTGATCACTTTCGTGAGTGTATTAGAAACAGGTGTAAACGTGGTGACACAGGTGAGGACATCTGTGGGGATTTTTACTCTCTGTTCTGGAAGTGCTTCACGATTATTGTTCCTTGCCCTCTTTTTGGACAGTGCTCTACTTCGTGGAGGATATTGGCGTTGGGCCAGGCTTTTTGCCAATGTTTCTGACTCAATTCTGTAGTCCTCAAGATTGCTGCAATTTCTTCTCACCCTCAAAAATTGCCCATAGGGGAGATTCTCTTTTAGGGCGCGAGGATGGTGACTACTGAAGAGCAACAGACTATTGCGATCTGTAGCTTTTCTGTACATAGTGGTAGTCAATTTGCCTTGTTCGAGTTTGATCGTAAGGTCTAGGAAAGGTATCTGATTGTGTGAGATAGTGCTAGTGAATCTCAGGTATGGATTCAGAGTATTTATCCAGACACAGAATTCATCACATGATGTTAAGTCACCTGACCAAAAAATGAGAATATCATCTATGAATCTCTTCCATAGGCGTATTTTCGAGAGATAAGGATTGGATTCATGGAGGATGAGCTGACCCTCAAAAGCTGCCATGTACAGACAAGCTACGCTCGGGGCAAAGGTACTCCCCATGGAAGTACCTTGTGTTTGATGATATATTTGCCCTTTGAACTCGAAGAAGTTTTCAGTCAGCGCTAGTGTAGTGCATTCCAGAACAAAGCTGAGTGGTGTGGGGGAATCCCAAGCAGCCAAGCTCAAGACCTCTTCTATCACATCTAGAGTTGCTCTTTGTGGGATGTTAGTGTAGAGCGCTTCCACATCTAGAGTGATTAGGAAATTAATGTCACTCGTGGGCTGGAATTCAGTAAGTAGGCGTAGCACATCAGTGGTGTCCTGTATGTAAGATGGTGTTTGCCTGACCAGTGGTTGTAAGAAATGGTCACAAAATTGTGACAATGGTTCGAGTATGGAATCGATACCCAACACAATGGGGCGACCAGGTACTGGAGTGGTACCCTTATGTATTTTAGGTAAAATGTAAAAATATGGGGTCCTGGGATCTTTTTTAATAAGGAATTCAACTTCCTTCTTGCTCAACCAGCCCTGACTTTCAGCTGAGAAAACCAGCACAGTTATGGTCCTGGTTAAGCGTATTACAGGACTACTGGTAATGGGAGTGTAATATTGTCGATTACTCAGTTGTCTCAGACACTCAGTGTCATAGTTAGTGGTGGCCATGATTACTGTGGCACCACCTTTAACCGCTTGTTTGATGGTGATTGAAGTATCATTCGCCAGGGATGTGACAACCGCCAACTCTCCTCTGGGGATGTTGCAGAAATGTCTAGAATTGGACTCACTATGTAAGTCTTTGAGAACCGCCTGCTCAAAGGTAACAACCTCGTGGGGTACCATGCTGGTATTAGGGGTGAATGTAGAGGGATTATGTAGGCCTGAGTCGGTCACTTCTGGAGTGGGAGTCTCGTTAAAAAAGGCTTTTAGGCGCACTTTGCGAAATAATTTTTGCAGTTCACATTGTTATTGGAACTTATCCACCCTAGGGGTAGGCACAAACCCCAAGCCTTTTTGTAGGACTCTTTGTTCTATCTCTGTAACAAGCCGGGGAGATAGGTTAACAATCAGATTCTGTTCTTGTTGTAACTCCGGGTTTCCACCACACGTTGCTGTGGTTCTTCCCATTGTACCCTCTTCTCTTGTTGATTTCCTCTTCTTCGCCCGCGCCCTTTGCCCCAACCTCTGCCTAAAAAAGGTTGGCTCATGCCAGGTGGACAGAATGGTGATGGGCCCTGAGGGAAAATGGGGTATTGCCAGTACGCTGGTCCCTGATAATGGGGCATAGGGAACCCTGGGAAGCCTTGCCGGCCACCTCTCTTTGCCTGGTTATTGCTCCAGTTCTCTGTGCTGGAATCACTATTACTGGATGAGCCCCTCCTGGTTGAATTGGAACTCGTGTCTGAGATGTTATTGGTGCCAGGCGGTACAAAGTCCTGTTTGAGATATGGGTATATCTTTTCCTTATCGAATCTACGAATATCTTTTTGTAGTTTCACTACTTTTTGTTTCATAAGATATTCCTTATGTCCTGCAATTTCATTATTCAATTCCGTTTGCTTGGATTTGAAGGTGGCCGTTAGGACAGAGCTCTTCAAGGTGCTTTCTGCTATTTGGATCCTTGCTAGTAATTCATCAGCTAGCCTCTAAGCTGTGCTGATTATCAATATAAGTAGGTCCCGCGTGCATTTCCACTAAACTTGGGACCATTCTGTCTTAAATATACCATCATCAAGGAAGATGCGGGGAAAGTTTTTAACGATTAGGCCATTGGGTGCTATATTGGCCCTCAAATATTCAGTCATTAATGCACCATGTAAAGTTATCTTCACCCATTCTCTCTTCATAGATGTAAGGGACTGCCAGTCCTCCGATTGACTCCCTGTCGCTGCACCACTTTCTACTCCCAGAATGGATGGTGCCCTCAGTATCTCTGCAGCTAAGTCATCTCCATAACTCAAACCCTGTCCCTCCATGTTGTAGAGGTCAGGGATTCGTGTAGGAGGAACAGTAAAGATTCGGACGTTTAAGAGACACAGACTAAAATTTAGTAGTGTCAAGGTGATCAGTAGGGGGACAAAACCAATTTTACCCACCGTAAAGGTCCCACGGGAGTTACCCGTGCTGAAACCGATTAACAAAGAAGGGTCAGTAGGCTTTTGGGAAGGTCCAGCATAAATGCCCCAGGGAAAGTCAAGAAAAAGGTGTTATGCTGTTCCTACAAAGTGAGAGTCAGACAAAGGAAAATAGACCAACTTGACCAGAGTGGTTCAAAGTTGGGAATCCATTGTATTGGATTATAATGCCCTCACACACCCAGTAGGGTGTCATGCTTCATCATCGGGCTGCTCCTCGTCGAGTCGGCGGTGCAATACCCGACGGGCTCCCTATAATAGGGGCACTTTAGCGGAGATCTTTTTCCAACAGCTGTTTGGTGCCGTGGGGGTGAGGGGCCAACTAAGTGTAGATGAATGTATATGTTAGGTGAGTATAAAATAGGGTTGGGAGTACTAACGACGACAACTTTAATCAATGGGTGTCCTAACCTAATTAAAAACAATTAATAAGGCGCTGGGCTAAGGTTATGTCTCAGGTTTAGGCGCTCTTATTGGTAAGAGGTCAACATGTTTCTCGCCAAGTGAAAAGTTTGCGGGCGATTCGTCAGGACCAAGGAGGATTCTATCTACAATATAAAACTAAGATTGTGATATCGCTCAACACTCACACCAACCATTCAACTAACTAGTTGAGTACCTGGTAGTACTGGAACTACCTGCGGGGAGAGAAAATATCACACTGGTTAGGGAAGTACAATATTGGTGTGTGTTTTCTCTCATATTCCCTGTGAATCTGACTCTCAAAACTCAGTGGTGATCATGAGACGAGTATAAAAACAAGGTGCCACACGGTGAGTGCATATGGTGAGCTAGCGTGAACTTCAGCCCTTGTGGCACAAAACAAAACAAAGTTGCAGAGGGACTCGGGACTCACTCTGATCACTGGATTAACCAGGCTTCAACAGTACCCGGTAGGTAATACACGAGGAGTTCCTCATGTACTGGAGCGAGTGAGTGGAGGAAAAAATATATGTTAGTATTGGTGAAAGGTGGAAACATCATACACGTATAGGACAGTACAAAAAGAACCAGTTGACGCCTATTGTATAACAGCCAATCTGTTCATGACTATCTATTTCACATAACAGCCGGTGTATTAAACTGAAACTTAACCAGCTGCTTTACAGCCGGTGTATTAAATTGAAACTTAACCGGCCCATTCACCACCAAACATCCAGTACCTGATCTCATATGTGTGATCTCAGGCTGCACGCTGCTCAATGTTAGCCGTGCGCATAGGAGGCATTTAGTTCAGCGGTATAAATAACGGAAGGCGGAATTCACTCACGTGTGTGCCAGTCGCACGTTGCTTGGAGACCTACCCACTTCTACCGGGTCCGGGTGGTGTGGTGGTGTGAGCCCACACCGTATATATCTGTGTGGCTCAGTGCTTCCGGGAGGCGGGGTACCCGTTACGATGAGCACTAGTGCGCCTGAAGCTAATCCCAAATGATGGCCATATTGGAGGGATGAGTGTAATGAAAGGCAATGCGGGCGCCATTACTAAGTGGTGTAAGGTTATAGTTGGCGTATTACATGTGTAGCGGTGAGTACCCAATGCCTATAACAGGACGTGTTGCGCATGAAGCCAATCCGCGTTGGCGGACATGTCAGGGCGATGGGTGCAATGAAAAGTAATGCGGGCCCCATTACTAAGTGGTGTAAAAAGGTTATGGTTCGCGCATTGTATATGTACCAGTGAGTATCCAATGCCTCTACCCGTATAAGTTTCTCCATTATTCCCTCACTGAACAAGGAACTTGTATAAATGCAGATGCATGTGTCAAAAAAGGTCAAAGAATGTGCCCCATATGTGCACAGCAGTAAGAATGTGATCTGAAGTAGGTTATGCCCTCAACGCACTCCAAGGTATGTCTTCATTTAATCCTAGGGTGTGTGAAGATAATCGATGTACCCATTAATTGTTTTTAATTAGGGTAGGAGACCCATTGATTAAAGTTGTTGTCGTTGGTACTCCCAACCCTATTTTATACTCACCTAACATATACATTCATCTACACTTAGTTGGCCCCTCACACCCACGGCACCAAACGGCTGTTGGAAAAAGATCTCCGCTAAAGTGCCCCTATTATAGGGATCCCGTCGGGTATTGCACCGCCGACCCGACGAGGAGCAGCCCGATGATGAAGCATGACACCCTACTGGGTGTGTGAGGGCATTATAATCCAATACAATGGATTCCCAACTTTGAACCACTCTGGTCAAGTTTGTCTATTTTCCTTTTGTCTGACTCTCACTTTGTAGGAACAGCATAACACCTTTTTCTTGATGGTGATATCTGCGACAAGGAGTATGCCTATCTTAATGTACAAAACCCAAGGATGGCTTGTCTGTATGGTGTACCCAAAATACACAAAAATGAGATGGATCCACCATACAGACCCATCGTTAACATGATAGGCTCTGTTACAGAGCCATTGTCCAAATATCTTGATGCCATCCTGCGCCCTCATGTCAACAAAACCCCAGCTTATGTCCAAGATACGAGACATATTATAAATCTCATTGAGGGGGTCCCATTCAATCCACAGCAACAATGGCTAGTAACTCTAGACATAGAAAGCCTCTATAGCAACATCCCAATCCAAGGGGCGTTGCTAGCGGTAGAATGGTTTATTCAAACCATGAACATCGACTGCAATGAAAGCTTTATTATTAAATGCCTCAAAGTAGTCCTTGAGGACAATATGTTTGAGTTCAATGGCCAGCTGTTCCAACAAATGAAGGGAGTAAGCATGGGCGCATCTTGTGCACCAACAGTGGCAAACATATATATGGCTATATTTGAATATATACATATCTACAATGAAGTGGCACCATTTTTTGAATCCATCTGGAAATGGTCGCGTTTCATAGACGACATCTTTTTCATCTGGTCAGATATTGAGGACAATCGAAATGAGTTTTTGTCATGGCTAAACCTGTGCGATAACAATCTAAATTTCACTTCTACTGTGAGCAATGACCAGATAGAATTTCTGGATATTATTATCAAACACGTTGCAGGACTGTTGGCTGTCGATCTGTTTACAAAACGTACGGCACGCAATACACTATTGCACTACGACAGCTTCCACCCCATGTCACAGAAAAACAGTATCCCGTTTGGACAGTTTCTGCGTTTGCGCAGAAACTGTACCACCATCACTGATTTTGATCTGAAAGCCTCAGTCATGAGAGAAATATTTGTAGCACGAGGGTACCCACGAAAACTAGTGAAAGACTCATACAAGAGAGCGAGATTTTATGACAGACAGCACCTACTCACCAATAACAACAAACAGAGTACGACAGCATTGGTATTTGTCACTAGACATTCCATGATGAATGCACAAATAAGGCAAATAATCTCATCATATTGGCACATCCTGAATGTCAACAAAGACACTCAAGAAAAGATACCAAAGCCCCTATTTGCCTACAGCAAAAACAAAAACCTCAAGGATCTGATAGTGAGATCACGTATGCCCCAAATAAAACAACCAATACAGAGAAGTATTGTTGGGATATCACCAGTTGTAGGAAATTATAAATGCGGCACTTGCAAAGTCTGTCCTCTTGCAATAGAAAGTGATACCATACAATTGAATGGCCAGACTGTGAAGTTGAAAAATATGACAAACTGTAAGACCAAAAATGTAATTTACCTTCTACTCTGCCCATGTGGATTGGGGTACGTAGGTGAAACAGCACGAAGCCTCAATATACGGCTCACAGAGAATCGCTCAGCGATTCGTACAAAGAAAATGTCAGCACCTGTAGTGGAACACCACACAACATTCAAACATACTGAAGATGACATTAAATGGTTCATCCTTGAAACCATTTCCCCGAAAGACAATCAAAGTAGTGAATCCATAAGGAAAAAACGTGAGGTATATTGGATATTTACTTTGGATACCTTTAAGATAGGACTCAACCAAGATATACCATGGGAACAAGTAATCAAGTTTAATCAGCAAAATACCATCGATTCAGTAAGTAATCAGAATAACACTTCAGTTTTTAGCCCTCTCTTAAAATACCCTTTTTACTATGGATTGTCTTGTTTTGGTCATGTTTAATATAAGAGTTTTTTTGCCCGATTTTGATAATAATGTCTTTGAATATAAACATTGATTATTCCAATACATTTTATTTGCCAATAGCTGGGATTGATATATCAATAGCAACAGCTTTGATATTTATCACCCTAAGCTATTAAAATGTGGATTATCCACTCATAGATGGATGCCGATGATCAATCTTAACCCTATTATTTTGTAATCACATTAGCATGGTAGCGTTGACAATTTCATAATTTTAACATATCCCATCTGACAATAGAATTGATTTATCCATAAACTATCATAGTATTGATACTATTGCTTCAGACTAACGAATATGGCTTATCCACTACAAGATGGATGCTGCTGTTTAGTCCTCTTTCTATCTCCCTGCGTACGTATCAGTAGGGAAGATCTCATGTTTTGTGCTGGTCCACCTTTTGATGACGTCAGACGCCATTTAGGCGCGGTAAAATCCATAATAAAAGAACCAAGCCCCTACGGCAATCCTCATTGTCCTTCACCCAGAGGATTACCTTCGTGCCGGCACTTCGCTATAGACTACGGTAAGTCATGTTGTGATCCTTAGGCTCAAACTATGGGCATATATCCCATACCGATAAAACACGGGTGGGGCTCTCTCTCTTTTTGTCAACTGAGAGAGATTAGTCAGCAACCCTCTATTGCAGCAAGAGGGTATTCTAGATAGATATGTAGAGTAACTGGCTCAGGACCAGTAGGATACAATTAGTTATTTGCACTGCAACGGATAAATATAAGTTTTTCGAGTATTGAGTTTATGTGTAATAGAATGCCATATAATGATTGTCACTTAAATATAACTATTAGATCACCCCACATTATGATTAAATGACCACACAAAAAAGAATAGTTGGCATCGATCCCCCACATGCAGAATTTGGTGTTAACACTGTAAAATTCTGTGTAGATTATTCATACATATATGCCCTTATATTTCCAGATATGATCCATTGAAGGGGCATAATATTCAACTGCACCCACGCAAAAATTTCTATTGACGGTGTTTGAATCACATTCAATCGTTAAGTAAGTAAAAACCAGACTAACCATAGCATAATGAAGAGGTGGGCCATTACGCACTGAAACACGAATAAAAATCTTTTTACACATTTTCATTCTTTGCAGTCATTTACGTTAGTTGCCCGTTCCGTGGAGAACAGCATCCGCACTGTAATAAATCATTACTAATGGATGAACATCATTATTTAAATCTATAGTAAGTACTATATATTTTTGTTTCATCTCTTCTTTTTGTCCACGGTATGTTAGAACAGAACCACTTTCTGAATTAACTAAAAAATACAAATAGGAAAGACACTTAGGGGCCGATTCCGATCTCGGCCTGTAGGGCTCCGAATCGGATTCGGCTTTAGCGGATCCGATTCGGAGCCCTGTTTCCTGACCGATTCGTACGTGCGTCCGGGCGAGCGAGTACGATGCGAAATCTCCGACCGACTCGTTCACGAGACCCAACCGCACCGACCGACTCGTTCACGAAAGCCGACCACTCCGACCGACTCGCACGGACACGACTCGCACCGCGCAATGGAGACGTTCCCCGGCCGGGTAAATACGATGCGCGCCGCGAGTAGTCCGACCGACTCGCGCCGTCCGGCTCGAAAGAGCAGTCGGAGCCGTACTTTGGGGGTCCGTGTCGGACCCCCCTGTACACCTAGCCGTGCGAGTCGCACACAGGGGGGACCCATGGGCCCCCCCTACCTGTGCATGTACGGCGCGACCCGCTTCGACGCGTACCCGCTGTAGGGGGCACCCTTGTTCGCCTCGCACCCATTGAGTCAATGGGAGCCAGCGTACGCGTTGTACTACCGGCTCCCATTGACTTCAATGGGAGTCCGACCGAATCGAGTCCGATAGCATGCGAACGCATCGTACTCGTTCGGTCGGAGTGCTAGGGTCCGATTCGGTCGGAAATCTCTCCGGGTCCGGCTCGGTCAGAGAGATTTCCGGCCTGAATCGGAATCGGCCCCCTAGTCTCTCTTTTTTTGTCTAAATAATAAATTTGTGATTAAACATAGATAATTTCCATTTGTTTTTAGAGATTGGAAATCTCTCATGATACATAAACCATTCCAATATCTACATCGGACATCTAGTTGTCTCCTCTAATAAGGT
The DNA here is from genome assembly GCA_963921515.1 of Calotriton arnoldi. NCBI lineage: Eukaryota > Metazoa > Chordata > Amphibia > Caudata > Salamandridae > Calotriton > Calotriton arnoldi. Next base: position 97,444 of record CAWUFW010005732.1, on the reverse strand, counting down.
ATACATCATTTAAACAATGTCATATAATTTCTGAAACAACGCTAACCATTTTAAACATTGGAAGGGTATAACTAGTTTCTCCCTTTTTCTGTTATATATTCCTAGAGAAATACAGAACCCGTGTGACGTTCCCAAACCTAAAGATTAATAAATCTGTTATTTTAAATTGGAGATCAGTGTTCCGGCCGCGGAATTTAGGTATATATACCACATTCACGACGGCACCTCTTAACTACTAACAACATTGGGACACCGCATGTAAATAGCTACTCTAAGATCGAAGACAGTCATTGCACGAAAAACTCTTTTTACTAACTCACAAAAGAACTTTAAAGCACGTCTGTTTATCCTTGTTTCTTTCAAGTACTTTCTTTATACACGGGTAACCTTATTTTTCTCATGGGGACATAAGGTTTATGCCCCATTCCTATTCTCTGGTCGATAGTCACATGATACATATGCACTGTATGTTAGATGCTGTGAGTTCCAACACCATATCTTATTGTGCATCCGTTTAGAATGCTGTGTGTTCTTCTGCTAACATTAGCACTGACATCAAATATATGAAGCATATAGTGCTCACACTTATATCGAGATCATTGTTTCAGGCTTAGAGTGGTTTTATATGTTTTATATTGTGTGTATTTTGCACTTTGTTATAGAGAAAGTTGAGACGGTTCCCCTGACGAAGGCTTTTATGCGGAAACGCGCATCGTGTTTCCATCGACCGCCAGCCTTTGAATTATTTGCCAACACACCAACTCCTTCTCATATTTTTAAATACATTTTCATGTTCAGTATTGTATATTGTTGTTTTTGGTATAATATTTGTGTTTTTGTACATATGTGTTTGTGTCCATGTTGATGTATATGTATTGTAAATATTGGTGTTTTTTTATGAATTATACTATATATGTGAAATAATAACTATTGAAAATATCAAATTATAAAAAGAAATAAAGGAACAAAAGAAAAATATGATGAAAGAATAAATAATAATAAAAAATATATTTTGGAATAAAAAGAATTTTTCTAGTTATATGTACATGTTTATCTCAAATGCACTCTCTTTGTCCTATGTATTGGTTTTAGTTAAGATTTAAGCCTGACACATTTTGATAATTTATGTCTTGTGCTTAGCCTCTCTTTTTACCCCTTATGGTACTTTTCCCTACAGCTAGCAAGATTCATTGTTTACAGTAGGGGTCCACTTCTTACCAAATCGTCCTTCTTTTGTTTTGATACACATTTGAGAGGTAACTAAAAAACAAATCTGTAAGACAGAGCGATAATAAAGACCGATGTAAGTAATACAGAAAGGTCCTCTGTTGAAGTGTGTCCTCCTTTATTGTTCGTGCTTTATTTCACACATATGCAAAGAAATGCGGAGCCAACATGTTTCACCAGCAAACGGCTTCTTCAGGGTATCCAGGAGTCTCCAAGCAAGGATCATCAGTTCCAGTGTACCCTATCAATACTCAATCATTTCTGCATCCATTATCGATCTGGCAAAAGGAAACACTGGTGGTCAATTGAGCCAGTCTGTCGTCAGCATTTTACACATGGGGCCTTTCCAACACCTTATTGCAGCTGTATTTTTTCAGTATTAGCGTGCACGTTCACCAGGATGCGTTATTTCTCTTTGAATTCCCAAAACAGAGTACCTCAACCAGATCTTGCATGTGTGCGTGCTGCGACCGGTAGTCACAATCAAAATTAATGTGGCTTGTATTTTTGATTGTGACCATCGGTCGCAGCACGCACACGTACACGCGAGACAAGGTGAAATAAAGCACAAACAATAAAGGAGTACACACTCCAATAGAGGATTTTTCTGTCTTACTTACATTGGTCTTTATTATCACTCTGTCTTACATATTTGTTTTTTAGTTGCCTCTCAAATTTGTATAAATGCTTCTAATGTGCGACCAATGGTAGCTGGTCGTAAGAGGTGGGCAATTGTTTTGTTCCTTACATATAGTGATCACAACAGGCAGTGCAGCACTGAGATCCCTGGCTGCCAATGTTTGTTTACTTTTGTTTTACACAGATCCAGATGTACTCTGAAGAAGATATCCAGGCTTGCCACTTTTATGCCTGGCACTAGCTTGTGGGTGGGTGAACTCACTGTCCAATAAGGAAGAAGTTCCCATGGGCAACCATACACACTTCAACATCATTTCCGGGGGTTTGGCCCTAAACAATCCCCCAGTGCCCTGCTCTGATAAAATCCTACCTGGCAGAATCTTTCTTCCCCTGGTCAGAGCTCTCAGCACACTCCTGAGGTGTGTCTCTGGAAATGAAGAACTCCCCCTGCAAACCAGTTCTGGAACAGGTTTTCTCTCCACCGGGATCGGTGCCACTCTGGCTACCTAGACAATGTCAGAGGCAGGCCTAGGTGTGAGTTATATACACCTATGACTGGGGATGGTCCTTTAAAGCATGTGCAGTTGGTTGGCACATCCCCTGGCCATCCTGTCAGAAAGAGGGCACACCTCTACCTAGCCAATGCCCTTTTGTTCCCTTTTCTTTAGCCATTCATGCCTCCAAGCAGGCTGCCAAGTGGCAGTTGGGAGTTCACTTTCAAAAGGCTACTGCAGGCTTTAGGTAGGAAATGGCAACTTTCTAAAAGTGGTATTTGAAAAAATAGTAATTTTAAATCCAACTTGACAATCAGATTGGATTTTAAATTTTGATTAATTTGAGTCCTTGAGTCATGGTTGTAGCTATTCCCAAACTGAAATGATGCATTATAAGGTGTTATATTTAATTAAGTGCTTTGTATGGGAGAGACAGCCGTGCTGCAGTGAAAAATTACTTTGGAGATTTTTCACTGCCAGGATGTGTAAAACCTAAGAACACAGTGCCCCACTTTTAAATACCATGCACCCTATCCTATAAAGCTTTAGGGCCTACCTTAGGGATGACTTATAAGTATTAAAAAGAAAGGTTTAACCCTGTTAAAAGGGTTGTTTTAATAGGTTGGAAAGGCAGTTTAAAACTGGAATGCTAGGTTGCTGTGGTAGACAGGCTTAGAGTCAGGTTTTACATGGTTGTTTTAGTGGTGGCACAATAAGTGTTGCAGTCCACTAGTACCATTCAACTTACAGACCCTGGGCACACGAGGTACCATAACCTAGGAATTTACAGGTAAGTTAAATATGCCAATCAGGGATTAGCCAATTATACACAGTTTTAGGTGTCAGAGTACATGCACTGGGGAATGGATAGCAGAGCCCAGTGGATCGGAGTTGAAAAACTAGCAGCATCAGTCAAGAAAGTAGGGGGCGTGGGGTGTAGGCAAGCATTATCAGTATCTCAGAACTCTGTTATTATCCTCTCTTGTTATATTGGGGCATTGACTATGTTGGGATTTCGATTCTAGCAAGGCTCTGATTATGCCTCATTTCAGAGCATACCACACTCTGAAACTAACAGGGTTCTATTTCTGTCAAATGTTTGAAAATTCAGGGGATTCGTTTCTGAAAGGGCATTAGAGGGCAATTTTTCTGATCACTGTAGGGCTCTGAATATGCAAGCACTTTTGTTAGGCCAGAGTTCTTCTTAGAGCAGAGTTCAGGGTATACCATTGTCCTAACCGTAACATTCCTGTCTTCTTGCTTTCGTTTTCGAGCAAGCATCTGGTAAACGGAAACTTTTCTAGCACACATGAACAAGAAACTTCAGCTTTGGACACGAAAGAGAAGATTATGCATGCTTTGTTCTTGCTTGAATATGACGAATGCGTGTACTGCTGATGCACACTTTGACCCTCGCATGTATGTATGTATGCAGGGGTGGATCCTCCGGTAAGGCGGATGAGTGTCGCCCCACTGCTCTGTGAGCAGGTGAAAAAGGAAAACTAAAATGATAATAACGCATTGTTATTATCATTTTGTTTTTTCCTCCTTGCTCAGCTGGTTAAGGGCTGTGTCTGAGAAGCAGGGGGAAGAGTGGTGGCACTCTGTAAGTACTCTGAATAAGAAAGGCGCCCCCCCTGAGAAGGATACCAATGCAGGTCTGGGAGTAAGGGGGAAAAAGGACAACTGCAAAAATAGAAAGCCTCCCACTTGACCTATATTTCTTTACTGCCAGCTAACGTCAATTTAATGGGTCATCTCCTGTTGCAACAGGAGATGACCCATTAAATTGACGTCAGCTGGCAGTAAAGAAATATAGGTCAAGTGGGAGGCTTTCTATTTTGGCACTCTGTAAGTACGCATGACAGTTTGGCCGGCATTCTTGTGCTAGCCAAACAGTCATGCACTCTTAGCATGTTCTCCACCAGGCTGGAGAACATGTCCAGACTGCCAGTCCCTCTCTGAGCACCAAACTACGGCACTAAGACCAATCACAAAGCTGCTATCAGAAGCGTTGTGATTGGCTAGGAGAGTCTGGAAGCCTGGGCGCTTCATGTTCCTGCTTCCTGCCCCTGGAGTCCTGGATACGGGCAAGAGGACCGAGAGGTGGTGGCTGTCAGAAAGGTAAGTGATTTTTTATTTAATTTTTTTGATCCCCCCCACGACCCGGCCCCCACCGCCGGTAGGTAGCAGCCGCTACTGTGTGTATGCATGAGAAAGCAGGAACTACTGCTGTGTTTATTGCATCTGTTTTATGTGTGAGAGAACCTTGCGCTGCTGTTGTCACTTTTCCTTTGTGTTAGGGAAGCTTCTTCTGCTGTCTATGTTCTCCCAATGTTGTCTTGGTGAAGCTTGGTGAAAACTGTTTATTGTGCAAATACAAAAACTATCGTGATTGTCAAGGATTGCTGATAATATGTTATCAGAAGGATTGAAAAAATAAAACATATGAACATAAAAGGCAGACTCCTCTGTTTGCCAAAAACAAGACAACTGTAAAGAGTGAAATGACACCCAATTCTGTTGTCTCTGACTTTTCCGTTGTGACAAATTACGGTTCTTCTTGAAGCGCTGTTCATGTTGCTCATGTGTTTACTTCTCTGCACAACTACACAGTAGCATACATGCCAACATTTTAGGACAGGGAAGTGGGAGATTTTGAAATAGAAATAGGGAGAATGTAATTTCCCCATTGACTTCTATTGAAGAAGATGCAATTTCAGGCGGGAGATAGTTAAAAGAAAGCCATTTTTGGTTTGAAAAATCGGGAGTCTCCCGCCTGTATCGGGTCTATTGGCATGTCTGCAGTAGATCACATTTATTTGAGAAAATGGTGCATGGTTTTGGCGAATATTCATTTTAATAAGAGCAATATGACAGTATCTGGAGAACTGTCTGATATAAGAAGAATGACTGAATGCAAGAAGGAATAAGGTAATGGTTTTCATAAATTACCGTATGACAGGGAATTCAATACACCAGAGGAGTAAATCCGTCACTAGATATAGTTGTAACCTTGGAATGGGCAGCCATTTTGAAGTTTCAGAAGCAGGTCTCGTGTGACTTCCATAGAAAACTCTGCTTGCCGAAGAGAAACAAGGGTTCAAAGACAAACGACACCGAGAAGGATTGTCATACACTTTTTGAATGCGAGAAAATGCCCTTCAGCTGTCAAGGATATTCGTAAGTATATGTATGCGTGTTCATGTAACACAGAGGACTACGCGGAACAGCATATTTTATTCCTGCCCTGCGGTATTCCGCTTATAAGTCTTGTTCTCGAAGAGAACATAGAAATTCAAATAGGAAAGACGATTTGTGATGATTTCGCCTGCAACCCGAAGATGTATTTAAGTCTGAGCCATGCCAATTGGAATTCATACAGCAGGATATAAATGTATTCTTTCAAAAACACCTGCTATTTCTCAGGAAATGCAACATAATAGGAGAAAGCGTGCAATGATTTTCAAAGTCAGAAGTCGTTATGACACCGCGGCTGTTCTCTTGACTAGTTTCAGTAAGCTGCAGCATCAGATAAAAACAAAAGAATAACATATGGTGTTAAAAACAGTTTGTTGACTAGACATGCTCGGCAAATCCCACTAATCTTTGCATTTTGGAAAAATACATTTGTGAGTAGGTGTTAGGGCCTATCATGCTTCGTCTGCAACCTTTGGAAAGGTATGTGTTTTTCCGGGTTCCTTAGTGCCATTATCGGCAACTACTCCCACCCCCGTCTGAGCATGCAAGAATGAATAAATACACAAGACAACTTTGTAGTGGGAAAATATTGCTGCAGGTTTATTCCATACAGGAGTATGCAATATGTGGGTTATCTTACGGGCGATCCAAGGGCGGGGCAGCTGTGCCAACCTATGCTGCCCCCGCCCGCCTGGTGAGCCAGCACTGTGGGGCACCCCGTCAGTGCTACCTTTGATGATCCTCTTCCGGATCACGTGACACGTTGGTCTGTTCTACTCACGCCCTTTTCAGGGCGGAGCGTAGCAGGGCAAACCCCCGGTTGGTCAGGCCCCCAACCGCCCGAAGGACTAACGGGGCGCCGTCGCGGTTTTCCAGGAACCTGCCCTGAGGCTCCTGGTCTTTGGCTCTGGCACCCCTACTGTGCCGCGCAGAGGTACCCTTACTGTACCGGTCTGCCGCAGAGGTACCCTTACTGTACCAGTCTGCTTCCAGATCGCCCTGTAACTCCGCCTGCAACACAAAAGGAAAACATTAAAACATTCAGAGTACCCTGTCCACCAGCCAGGGCGCCGGGTAAGAGGTGGGGTGGGAGACGGCGTGGCTGGTGAACAGAGACCGCCAGGAGGGGCAGGGGGGGCATATATGCCCTCCCCCCACCTGTCGCACCGGAAGGACGTCAGAGGCGACCTAGCTAGAGGGCTCCACAGAACCCTTCCAGAGACTAGAGCGGGTGGGTGGTGCCAAAATGGCACTAAAGGGCCGCCCTGCTGAGGTGGCCCCATGCGGGGGCCGCGGACAGCCGCATTCTTTTGATCCAGCGCGATATTAGCAAACAGCATTCATACACCAAATACTCACTTGGGCCCATATATTCATACTACGCTAATACTTACGCTGGTGAGTCAGTTGTACTCTTTATCAAAATCCCTGCTACCAATTACCTTCTGATTGAAGAGTAATGACTTACCAATGAATCCTTTGCTAATTGAGAAGTTTAAAATGAGTGACATTCATTATAATACATAATCCTGAAAATAACCACTGAGTCAGGAAGTTTTAAAATGTTTATCTAAAGATTTTAGCAGAGTAAAATACAGAACCACATGGTACTTAATCGCATATCAAGGATAAAGCACAGAATAATAATTATTGATTATGACGGTCCCTCAGAAAGGAGAAGATAGAGACAGCAGCGCAACTAAAGGTTGCAAGTATATTTACCTAAGTGCGAGAACCAAACCCCTTGGCCAAGGAGTTGGAAAAGAATAAGACCCAGGAAGGATGAAGAGCAAAGACCTCCTCCAGGTTTAGGACAGGACCGGTGACCTCTCTACAACGATGCCTGCGTCGTTCCCCTCTCTGATACTCGGCTTCTCCTCGATTCTCCCGCGTCTCCCTTCTAATGGACTCCGCCGCCCCCTCCTCAGGACCTCTTCTGGACAGCGATTCAGTCTGCAATCGATCAGCTTGGCAGTCTGTAGCTAGAAGCTAGCTAATTAGCTAATACTATATCTATTATACCCCTCTACGCCCATGTACCTCCCCTTAATGTTGCCAAAATATGGGACCACTACCTCTGATTGGACAGGGACAGGGGTGGATTCTCACACCATATGATTTTGGTTCATTTTCTGTAGGCCATTGTTTTAAAATACCGCCCCTCAAATTTAATACATTTGCTTTATTTCCCACCCGTCTCACAACAAATGTTATATATTTTTCATAAACATAGTTGCAAAGACAACAGGAACAACATGAATACATCGATGTTGGTCATTAGGTTGCGGCCTTGGACGACGTCCAGGTTGACTTCATCTTTATTCTTTGGCAGGCAGGCAGGACACATGCGCAGAATCATTTGTCTATCGAGTTTCAGTTCACCAACCCCAGGCCCAAGTTTACGAACTAATAAAAGTACAAGAAGAAAATATTAAAATCACAAATAAAATGTTTCACTGTATACCCACACTTTCTACTCTATCCCCATTTACTTATAAATTCTATCCCGCATTAGTAGCGTTAAGAAACGACAAATTAATAATAACATGAGAGCAAGCTGAAGCATGTGAAAACATCAAGCAGCCATTTTAATGCACACTGCGCAGAAGCAGGAGTTTCCCACCAAGCAAAGAGAGACGTCACACCATGTGATATGGTTGAGACATGCGCAGTAAGATTCCCGCGCTTTAGCGGCCATTTTAGATTACGGACAAGCGTTATTTGTTAGTTAAACACATAGGCAAGCTTCCTTACTATTCGTGTAGTGTATGCAAGGATTAATATAGACAATACAAGATTAATAAATTAATACTGTGAGGAGATTGTATTCGAGCAAGTCTCATTTGTGAATCCTTGCTCCATCACTTTGTTTAACTCTTCCCTTCAATGTGAGAACGATCTTTCTTTGTGCGAATATAGAAGTCCTTGACTGGATAATAGTTCCATTGCTAGTAACGCTAGGGGTATCCTGAGGCTGTGCTCTCACTTACTATGTTAATCACTTCCTTATATGTCATGGCCTGATTGCATATGCTAATCTGGCCATTCTTAATATCTTGCTGTGCCTTACTCTCACGTGCTTCATAGGTAGATCAGTCATCATTCCGAGTACATTTTGGGGCATATTTACAATGGCATTGCGCCACTAGAGCGTCACTTTTTCCGATGCTCTGGTGGCGCAATGCCCTGCGCCATATTTACAAGGCGGCGCTAAGCCACTTTGCATGGCTTAAAGCTGCCTTGTAAATATGGCCCTCCTCGCCGCAGTTTTCTGCGGCACAGGGGTGTGCAATGCGTGTTGCTTTGGGCGTTCCCATGCATTACCCATTGCTTTCTGACACTGACCCAAATTCACAAGGATCTGTAAATCTGAGGCAGTGCCAAAAACTAATGTAATTGAAAAGGAGACGTTAGAGCGGCGAACGAAGAGAAATACTTTTATTTCTCCTCATTTTTTGATCTTTCTATGTGTGCTGCATTCTGCAGCATTTCACACATGAGGCCCTTTCAACACCTTATTGCGGCCATATTTTTTCAGTATTAGCATGTACTTTCACCGGGATGCGTCAATTGTCTTTGAATTCCAAAAACAGAGTACATCAACCGGATCTCGCACATGTGCATGCTGCGACTGGTAGTCGCAATCAAAAGTAAAGTGGCTTTACTTTTGATTGTGACTACCGGTCGCAGCACGCACGTGTGCGAGATAAGGTGAAATAAAGTACAAACAATAAAGGAGAACACACTCCAACAGAGGACTTTTCTGTCTTACTTACTTTGGTCTTTATTATCACTCTGTCTTACATATTTGTTTTTTAGTTGCCTCTCAAATTTGTATAAATGCTTCTAATGTGCGACCAATGGTAGCTGGTCGTAAGAGGTGGGCAATTGTTTTGTTCCTTACATATAGTGATCACAACAGGCAGTGCAGCACTGAGATCCCTGGCTGCCAATGTTTGTTTACTTTTGTTTTACACAGATCCAGATGTACTCTGAAGAAGATATCCAGGCTTGCCACTTTTATGCCTGGCACTAGCTTGTGGGTGGGAGAACTCACTGTCCAATAAGGAAGAAGTTCCCATGGGAAACCCTACACACTTCAACGTCATTTCGTGGGGGTTTGACCCTAAACAATCCCCCAGTGCCCTGCTCTGCTAAAATCCTACTTGGCAGAATCTTTCTTCCCCTGATCAGAACTCTGGGCATACTCCGGAGGTGTGTCTAAGGAAATGAGGAACTCCCCCTGCAAACCAGTTCTGGAACAGGTTTTCTCTCCACTGGGGTTGGTGCCACTCTGGCTACCTGGACAATGGCAGGGGCAGGCCTAGGTGTGAGCTACATGTGCCTGTGAGAGGGGATGGCCCTTTAAAGCATGTGCAGTTGGTTGGCACATCCCCATGCCATCCTGCCAGGAAGAGGGCACACCTCTTCCCAACCAATGCCCTTTGTTCCCTTTTCTTTAGACATTCACGCCTCCCAGCAGGCTGCCAAGTGACAGTTGAGGATTCACTTTCAAAAGACCTACAGGCTTTAGGTAGGCATTGCCAATGTTCTAAAAGTGGCATTTGAAATATAGTAATTTTAAATCCAACTTGACCATCAGATTGGATTTTAATTTTGATTAATTTTAGTCCTTGAATCATGGTTGTAGCTATCTCCAAACTGAAATTATGCATTATAAGGTGTTTTAATTTAATCTTGTGATTTTTAATGGGAGAGACAACCTTGCTGCAGTGAAAAATTACTTTGGAGATTTTTCACTGCCAGGATGTGTAAAACCTAAGAACACGTACTACTTTTAAATACCATGCACCCTATCCTATGGACCTTTAGGGCCTACCTTAGGGGTGGCTTATAAGTATTAAAAAGAAAGGTTTACGTCTGTTAAAAGGGTTGTTTTAATAGGTTGGAAAGGCAGATTAAAACTGGAATGCTAGGCTGCTGTGGTAGGCAGGCCTAGAGTCGTGTTTTACATGGTTATTTTAGTGGTGGCACAATAAGTTTTGCAACACACATGGAAGGAGCAAAACACCATTAATGATTGTTTTTGTGCAGGAAGGTATCCCTTCCTGCACAAACACAATCATCCCTACAGCGCAGGCACCCTTGCACCATGGTGCAAGGGTGCCTGCGCTGGTGCTAGGCATCTTTTTTAGCGCCGTCTCAAGGGAAAACGCAGGGGTTGACCGTATTCTTGTAAATATGGGACTTTCTTGCATTTTTTATATGACGTAGTGCGGCGCAGCGAAATTGCTTGCAGCGCCGCACTGACCTATTTTGTTGTAAATATGCCCCTTTGTGGGACTTTATAGATAGTTCTCTTGTCTGCTCTGTGGTTGAGGTGACACAGAGCGCACTCCCTTGAACAAGCGTCGACCTTACGGAACGTGGAGCTCTAAATTCTAAGTTATACAGGTGTGTCTTTACTTTCATTATGTTCAGTCACCAGGGTTTGCTAGGTGGTTGGCTTGACCTGGAAAGCGGGCTGTAAGGGGAGCTCACGTTTAAACACTAGTAAAGGCTTCTAATTCTTACCAGTGGCTTGACACTATATACAACCGAGGCCTACTGAAGTGACTATAAACCGGCAACCATTATGCATATATGTATAAAATTATAAATATATACAAAATTACAGTTGGGAAAACTATATTCAACTCCTCTCAATAGCAAAGTGAAATTCTTCTCCCAAGGTTTGCCACAGTGGGTGACCAACACCAAAACGCTTGCCTACTATGGTAATCTCGGAGATTTCATGTAATCAAATACCTCTTTAAGGCCTGTAACATAATGTGATAACAATCCACTGTTAGAGGCCTATTGGCTTCACCATATGCTTTTCACAATGAATAAGCCAGACCTACTGCCTTTGTAATAACTTTTCATAATAAATATGCCAGACCTAAGGCATCATGCATAACATTTCCCTGCACACCAATAAAACCTATAGCTGTTATCACTGGCCTGTCACCATAATCACGTATATCCTAATGTGGTGAACGTAAGCTTTGCAAAAGACAACGATCAAACCTATAGTCATAAAATTGCAAATGCATTCAAATTTACAGATGCTATCTCTCCTAACAGTCAAACACAACAGGGGAGCCCAACTGACCTAGAACCAAGGGCAGTAAAATATATATGTAATCAACAATTGTTCCAGGAAAAATAGCTGTTTCACATTAAAGACAATATAATGAATACAAAAGAATATATAAGGTGCCCACACAAAAATTCAGGATTTTAGAAATTATTATTGTAAATAGGTTTAAAAAAATACAACACAGACAGTACAATACATGAATATGCTTTGCTCAACATATTACACAAAGAAAAAACTTGTGGACATTATATAGTGTTTTACAAAAGAAAATGGAGCTGGCAGTGGGGCTACAACTTCCTCAGATACTCCATAAATAAAACTTGAAAAATTATGGGTATCAATCCCTACTCAATTGCCAGTAAAGCGTCAACAGCGTTTCGACCCGAGGAGTCAAAGGGTCATCATCAGGACAGAGAATAGTTTTGTGAGCGAAAAGCCAAAGAATCTGTAAAAGATATATGTAGGGCACCTTTAGTGAATGGAAAAATAATAAAGAAAGAAAGAAAAGAAGGTCTGCAATCATGGCCATGTTACTTATGTCCAGACCATCAATTAAAATTAGGGACTAGGCTATAAAATCCAAAACCAGTCCTTCCAGGAACAATTCTGAGCCAAATCCCCTATATAAAGTAAATAATGGCAGCTGTTATATATCCAAGACAGATTTTTTAAAAATTTAACCCATACACTAGTTGAACCCAAACTACAATGATCATCCGTGATACTGAGGTGTATCTATGCCATAAATGTAAGTGCCAAACCAAGACAACATTAGACTAAAAAGGTGATACCATCAGCAAACCAAAATGTCAACTTATTGTGCCACATGCGATTAACTCAGGACACCACTACTTAAAGTGACCCAGTAATCCAACAACCTTACAAACATGAAAAATGCCACTCACTGGGCTTAGGTGGGGTAGTCACAGTCAATTTCACTATGAGGTGATGCGCACCCTTAAAACGAAAAAGAGAAGACCATTTGGCCCGATGACCCGTCCCACTCACGCAACTTAGGCGAGGTAGTCACATTCAATTTCAATATGAGTTGATGAGTCTCCTAAAATGAAAAAAGGAGACCATTTGGTCCAGTGACCTGTCCATTCGTACACCCCAAGAACGGCAATTGGAAAAGCACTCGCAGAGTATAGTACTTACCAGTTATCAATTATGTGTTATCCTCCGTGTTACCAAGCCCGAATCTCGCTGGATAAACCATTAGCACGCATACGGAGCCCCCGATGTGAATGGCGTTAATAGAAGCGTTGATCTCCATAGACATAGAAGAGTCACTCAAATTTAAGTGACGCGGGCGCAAAATGTTTCGAAATTTAGCCATACTAATCACCATAGACATAAACAAATTGTAACCAATGGCTGTATATACAAGAATCTAAATTCCCTGATTGCAAGTCAATTCCTTTAGAGAAAAATAGAAGTATATGATAATACAAGACCAAGTCAGAATGAATACTTGTATCCCCTGACTTGTATTATATAAAACAGTGTGGCAACCGTCCACTTAACGAGAAAGAAATGGAAATTCTCACCCATAACAAAAAGTCATCAAGGTGTCACAGAGTAAATAGGACACACTTTATCACAACAAGTACTGAGTGAGTGTTGTTGAATTAACAACAAAATAGAATTATGAGAAAAACTACAACCCTTTAAAATATAACATGCTGCAACCATCCACTTGTAGAGGGTCAGTTTTAGCAACGTATCTCTAGAACAAGCCACAATGATTACAACTTCCATCATAGAGAGGGAGAAAACAAGTGGAAAAAGCTGTCGCCCACAGCGAGATGTCATCAGGGTATCCCGGTCAATTTTAGACACACTGTACCACAGGCAAAACTTTAACAAGAAAACATATCAAAATGTTAAAAATTCGTTACAATAAAAGATATCAAGGAAGCGGGACGCTACCTCTCACCTGTAACATAGTATCAACATTGTGTCACTAACCAAGTAAACATCCCTACCACAGCAGTAACCTGGCCAATGGTGTATAGATCTTCATGATATAAAGAAAATGAAGAAGAAGAGAAAAATTATAAAGACTTGAAACGCGAATGTCATAGCAATTCATACCGCATTGATATTGCTAACATTCTCAACCAATTGGGTATATGAATATCACAAGATATAAGGACTCAAAACGCAGATGTCATTGGAATTCATACTGCACTGATATTGTTAAAGTTCTCACCCAATTGGGCATAATAGATGAACTTGTGAATTACATTTACAGTGAAACTTGCAAAATGCAAGTCTGAGAGAACATTCCACATACAAAAAATAAAATCAGTAACAGTAAACACAATTGATACATGTAGGGAATTAATACAGCATCGCAAAGTAAACATGCAAAAAATTTGTAAATGCAATCCTGTTAGGCCTAGAACAAGGGTAAGTCATTTGAAATGCCTATTCATTGAATCAAAGGCCAATGTAATAGCATTACTCTGTGTGCAAAAAGTTGTAACAAGCACAATCCTTTCCATGGTTTTCTTGGCCCTAGGGGGTCAACAAAAATTCTCTGTGGTAATATAAGGCGCATTTTAGAGAGTGCTTTATCAATCTTGTGGGGTAGCCTTGGACTTCTAATTTCTTTGCTAAGATGTTAGCTTCACGGAAATCCTCGTCTTTAAATTTGCAGTTTCTTCAAATACAAACAAACTGCCCAAATGGAAGGCCATCATTGAGGCCCATAAGCTGGTGGCTAGTATACTAGGGTATGGAATTGCGAGCAGTAGGCTTGGCGTATAACCTTGTAGCCAGTTTGCCCTCATGTGCCAAGATGGTATCATTATACATAACTTGAAATATCACACCAACTGTAATTCCCCAAATTTTGTATATGCCATCTGGTGTCCATGCAATTTAATTTATGTAGCTGTTGGAGAGGAAATCACATTTAATGACAAGAGAAACCGAACATGAAACGTGCACCAAATACCCGTTATAAAAAAGTTGACGAAAACAAAGATTTTTAGTTACTACATCGTAAAAACATTTAGAAAAAGTGTAGTTTAGATTATATCATTCGTATAAGTAATATAGATTGTGATTTACTAAAGAAAAGAGCTATATTTTATTAACGTGTGTTAGAAAAACATGCAAAAGGTGAACTCTCACGTTATAAACTTTACCTGTAATCGTTTCTAAACATCATTTATGTGGAAGAATAACTAATGAGATTTATCACATTTTATGATTAATCCTGATTATGATAGTGAATTTTACTAAAATCTATTTCTTTGTATGTATAACCGTGTGCACCAAAAATGACAAAAGAAAGTAGATGCTACACATTTCTAGTTAATGCTGCTGCTATGAAACTCACAAAGAATGTACTTGATACATATATCAATCTTATTTGTTTGAAACGATACCTTAAATGTATAATCTGAAATATATTTACATGTTGGTACTTACAATTACAAGTACCCTATACTGACACATATTTTTTGTAATCATACTAAATTATTCTAAGTGCATCAGAAGTTATGCTAAAAACATGACATCTTCATGTTCTCTTATGAATGTATGCTTATAATTCTATATATTCTGCGTTATATTAGCCTAAATTAATATGGGCCTGAATGAGTTCATGAAGTTTTCTGCTTCGCTAAGCTCAGCGCTCGTGAGAGAATTCCTCAGAATAACAAATTAAGTGCAATAGTGTTTTTTTTACTGAGATCTCATGTATTGTACGAAAGATTTACTACATGCTTGTTACCATTTTTGGAAATCCGCCTGGGAAACTGTCCTCTTGAACTCCCTCTTATGCTCTAGCTAAAAGAGCATTGGTCTAATGTTTCACATATTGGATGGCTTAAGGACTGCATAATTGTCCAACCTATTTCTCTGCATTTTGTGTCTTCTTTATGTCGCCTTACATACACACCAAACAAACTGACCATGGACTGAGTGGTCTGACCAGGGGAGGTGATTCCAGGAGGTGTCACCCCCCGAAACTCTAAGAATATATTATAATCTGATTTAACGGACTTGGAGCATTCAGCATTATTACACTGATTTGCGTATATGCAGTTTGATGGTGATGGACGACGGCTGTTGTGCATGCATGCTGATTAAGAACTGAGATTTGCATAACTTACCTGGCAAATTAACTTGCCTGATGTGGACTCATCTGGCTTCTTTCCTGAACTGACGCATATGCTATATGCGCTTAGTGGTCTCTTCCTTCGGGGACTACTCGAGCTGGCAAATTCATGTCCCTTCCTGAACTCTTGAGCTTTTGGTACTTATTTGGCCTTTATTAATCTGTCTTATTACCTAATGCAATGTATTGAAGCAGTTATCGTTATAAATTTGGTAAACTAAAGTCAAATTTACTATTTGACTCAGTTGTCATGATTTATCCTTATATAAGTGAATGTGCATTTCCAATTTGGGTTTACTAATGACTAGAAGAGACCATCTCAGAGCACCATATTCTAATGTTATTATTCTGTTTAGCTTTAGCTGAACTCTTGGCGTGTATGACTTTGGCGCGCCTACATTTCTTTAGGAGATTTGGGCTTGCAGTGATAATCCTATACCTTTATACTATTGTCTTAAGAGTAATCTACATGAGCTTGATATCAAATTTTTAGTTCAGTTGTCCAATTCCTGGTCCTCATTGGATGACTGTTGGGACCCTGTATATCCAACCCCTTTCGGCACACAGCAAGGTCCATCGGAGGACCAAGAGAGTGTTAGGTTCATCTTTTGAAATTCCCATCTGTAGTATTGGGCCCAGGAAACACTACAGCAGTTTTTCTGGTAGCGTGTCGGATGGTTTGTTGTCCGATGAAGTTAGGATATAAGGGGGAAATCCTTATTGAGACCACTATTCAAACTTTGTTTAAGATTTAGTCTAAATCCAAAGCTCTATGTTCAGTCGAAGGTGACCAAGTGCCAGTGTTGCAGGAATAGGACGACAGCAACAAGATCATGATGTGAGTATCAATAGGGTTGCGCTTAATTGCTTAAAGCTTAGATTGCGGTAATATGGCTGTGTGAGATTATGCAAAGTTTTTAGAGTTGTGTTGAGTGATGCGCTTTGTGCCGTAAAGTTGAAGTTTTTATCGGGTCCGAAGTGGCCTAAGATCCCGAGATATACACCTATGGGTGGTCTCAGTATGGCATTTGCTGAGTAAGACTGTCTGCTGAGGTTTTAAAGGTGCTGTGTGTGAGACGTCGTCGGCAGTACCACTAAGTGAAGGGAAACTTCTACTGTGAGTTTGAGAAATTATGATCATTACAGGTATTTTTAGTGCACAGGGAACAGTTGTAATGATTAAAGTGAGGTCGCGCTGGTTGAGTATTCACTTAGAGTGAATGTTAGGGAAGCTAGAATTGGAGTATTGTTGATTCTGTTGAGCGAGTGAAATCTATACTTTCTTTAGTGGAACAGACAGGCATTTTGAAATGCTGGCATTTTTGTGAATATTTGCTAACAGAAAATGAGGATTGAGAAGGAGGAGTAGTTGCTGCAAGGAGAAAAGTGACATCACAGAGATACCGCGCTGATAGTAGTTGGTGTAACGCCCCACTGGGATAGGTTGACAATGTCATAGAGGTGCCATGCTGGTATTGGTTGATTGAAACTAAACAAGGAAGTGAATATCAGAATTTACGCAGTGAATCATTTGTAAAAGACAATATTATCTATTGTGAAAAATTAAGATTTTGAAAACCTTAAAGAATTTGATGCATGGAGATGTGCCCGTGCCCACTAAAGAAGGGGTACCGATACCACCTGAGGGTACACCAGCTTTATACATGACACAGGAGAGAGGATATCATACATGTACATGGCTTGAGAATTGGATGAAATACACTGAGAATGACGGACCTTTAGAGTTTCCACGGTATGGAACATTTAACATTCTAATTCTTGAGAATTTACCAAGGCATTTACATGAGATTAAACCACCTCTGAGACCCTTGCAATTTGAAGCCCTTAGTGAATGGGAACACATAGCACATCAGAAAGAGAAGCAACATTTTCAGGGAAGGTACAAAAACACTTTAAATCAATATGCAGAGGCTAGATGGTATGCACAGCAGAAAGCCTGGAGAACACATATAGCCAAAGAAACTCGTATGTATCCTGTACTAGTAGCAGAGAAGGAAGAAAGAAAGAAGTGTAAAAAGAAGAAGAAAAACATTGAGAATTCTCAGACACTGACACAGACTGACGATAGTGAGAATGAGATTGATGACGAATTTTTTAATTAAGTATTATTAAATCGTCCACCACCCTATAATGAGGATCAACCCCAGAATGTAGTAAATTCTTATGGTGGGCAAATTACGAATGTGCTTGTCATGCCTACAAGTCCAAATCCACTTGATCCTTTCTTATCCACGAATGATATTGCAGGAAGACCTAAAACCCATAACCAGACTGTGCTAAATGCTCCAGATGCTTTGATTGTCCCTGTGACAATAGGTCCTGTAGTTCCGTTATATCAATCTGGGACTAGGGGACACAATACACATACTTTGGCCATCCCTACTGGGATTAGTAGTTCTGTCTTACTTCAACAGTCCCGAGAACAGGATAGACAAATCAAGAACCATTGATTGCGACTTCAGCTAATGTTCCTATTGGAACTAATGCCGGTTCTAATGCGAATTCAGCACAACAGGCTACTTCCAGTGAGAGATCTAGATAAGTTGCTGTTTCATCAGTATTTGGAAATGGCCTGGGAACTCCACAACGGGGAGCCTAGAACATAGCAGGAATAATCCTTCAGATAGGATCTCCAGATTCTGATGTGCTTCTTTTGCTGTCCACTCCTGTTACAAGTGCAGAAGGATGAAGCAAAGCTTTGTTGGAAATACCCCAGAAAGACAGGTAGGTCCTACACCTAGGGAACTTGATGATTGGATTAGAGAGATAGCTCCTATTTTATACAATAGGAGTGCAGGGACTCAAGGAACCAACACTGTGTCAAAAACTAGCAAGGACACGACTTTAGATGTAGCAAAACACAAAGTAGAATTAGAGGAGATGATAATGGGAACTATAAGCCCCGCTAGGATAGCTACCTATCAGGATGATGAACTGTCTGAATTGGCACAAAAACATGGAGTGGATATACACAATCAAAGACACTACATAAACCATATAGGTTAGGCTTCAGTGACAGAGACACAGAGAATATGAGAACTCCGGGAAATTAGATTACAAATTAAAGAGTTGTGACTACCCTTAGGAAATGGGGAGAACTGAAAAAGTGGGATGGTAGGTGGGCTTAGAAGAAGGAAGCAAAGAAAATCCAAATACCAAGGTTCTCAGTTTTTGAGGATGGTGGAGGTGAGGGAGTAAAAATGATTCCTATGAGAGAGGTACAAGGAGGAGGGTATGTACATGTTCCATAGACAAGCCCAGATATACTGTCCTTTAAAAAAGATTTTTCGAGATTGAGAGAAAATCCAGTTGAATGGTACAAGCAAGTAGAGAGGTTTGTGAAGGTTTCAAAGGTCCTGTTGAAGGATTTGGATACTCTATTTGACATTGTCGTTCCAAGTGATTTATGGGTGGAATGTAAAATTGCTATAGATTGTCCTGAAACTGAACCTGCTAGACATCCGCGTACTGGTACACCATCACCTGAGGTAATCAAAAAATACAATCAAGCCATTACCTATTTAAAGGGAAAAAATCTCTCCTAAAGAGATTGATTGGGTATAGATTGACAGGACAACACAGGAGTTGAAAGAAACTTTGCATGCCTATTATGAGCGGTTATTGCAAGCATTTATACCATATAGTGGGATGGGGAATGTGTCAGAGAAATGGGACATTTTGTCTACTGGTTTGTGTACGGATTGAGACCTAAAATCAGCAACATGATACAACAACATTTGATTTGCTGGCAAAGCAAGCTCATAGACGAAATTCTCCGATATGCCAAATATTGTTGCAATGAACTTGAATCTAAGCACAAGAGACTGAAAGAGAAGCTGATGATAGCTCAAAATAAAGGGGCTAAGAAAGATTGCAGTGGTGATTTTACAAATGTGGTACAGGGAAATTGTCAGTCGAATTCTGGAATGTGAGGAGTAAGCAAAGGACAACAACAAGGTATGCAATCTCAAGGTAGAGGTGTTTCTATTGAGATGATGAAAAAGACTAATCCGTGTCACATTTGTGGCAAACTCAGGCATTGGAAGCATGAGTGTTGATTTAATCCTCTTAATCAGATGAATGGACAGGTTCAACAGGTTGGCAATGCACAGTCACAAGGAGGAAAAATAGTACAGAGTCAGCAAACCCATAGGCAGAGAAATCAGAATCCAAACATGCCTCAAGCCTCGAAGCCTCAAATGAATGGTCAGGTTCAGAAATTTAATTCGAACAAAGGGTTTCACCCAGATGCACAAGGTGATCTAAATCAGAATGTAGCTCAGCAATATCTGATTCAGATGGATGACACAGATTCAGATATGCCACAATGACGGTGCCTGAGAGGGAAGGACGAATGTGTACTTAGTACATCCGTAGAGGTAGACCACATTGGTCCTTATGTGGATGGCAAGGTAAATGGGTCTACAATCTCATTCCTTGTTGACACTGGTGCTACCCATTCCAGTGTGAGAACAGCAGAAGTTCCCAACCTACCCTCCTCGGGAGAAAGAATCCAAGTTGTGAGAGTCTCAAATTGATTAATGTCCAATACGGTAACTAAACCTTTACCTGTTCAAATTGGGTCCTTTGAGAATTTACATACATTTGTGGTGTGTGACTCAAGCCCCGTGAACTTGTTGGGATGAGACTTGTTGTGCAAGCTCAATTGTTCAATCTGTTGTACACCGAATAGAATAGAGTTCCATACTAATGATGGGGATATTGTTTTTAAATTGGCAAAACGCAAATCTGAAGTTGAAGGATTATTTCCTATGTTAACCAATGATGACATACCTATCGAATTTAGAGACACTGTGTCTCCAGAAGTGTGGGATTTCACAGGAAAATACATTGTTTTGATCAAGGGATTGGCTCCAGAATGAATTACTGTGAAGCCAAATGCTGAATTTCCACAAACTCCTCAGTACAATCTGAACCCAGAAACTATTGCAGGAATTACTCCATTCATTGAGTCATTGATTGAGCAGGGAATTCTAAAGGAAATCATGGGCAGTCCATGCAAATCTCCTATTATGGGTATACAAAAACCCAATGGGAAATATCGGATAGTCCAAGACCTGCGCCAAATTAACCAGATTGTAATACCATGTTGCCCAATTGTGCCAAACCCAGCTGTGATTCTTTTTCAGATTCCATGTGAAGTTGAATGGTTTTCCATCATTAATTTGTGTCAGCCTTCTTTTCTATCCCATTGCATGAGGACAGTCACTTTTTATTTGCTTTCTGGTTCAGCAGTCGTGTCTTGGCATGGTGCCGAGTCCCTCAAGGGTATACGGAAAGTCCTTCAATTTTTAACCAGATTTTGAAAAAGAATTTGGAGTCATTCGTCATGCCAAATCACTCTGTCCTAGTCCAGTACATTGACGACCTGTTGGTAGTGTCAAGTGCACAGGAGGCTTGCATATGTGATACCTTTGCATTGTTGAATCATTTAGCAGAGAACGGACATAAAGTGTCCCAATCAAAATTGCCGTTTTGCAAAAGGGATGTTCTATATTTGAGACATCACATCTCTTTGACAGCAAAGCCTCTTCAAAGGCTCACGCAGAAGGACGTGACTGATCCTGTGCCCTGGACTGAAGAATGAATGCTCTTGTTTACTGAACTGCGTGAGAGTCTTTGTCGAGCACCAGCTTTGGGAATGCCTCACTGCAACAAAAGCTTTACTCTGTTTTGCAGTGAGCGCGAAGGTTGCACATTGTCAGTGCCTGCTCAAACGCATGGTACTGCGCATAGACCTGTGGCATATTTTTCAGCTACTCTTGATCCTGTAGCCGCTGCTTTGCCTGGATGCCTTAAAACTGTTGCTGCCACATGTGTGAGTTTGGACAGAGTGAGAGCATTGTGATGGGACATCTGTTGAAAGTGCATGTACTCCATTCTGTTGAGATACCGTTTACTCGTACTCGAACGCAACATCTCACCAATAGCCGTCGTACAAGGTATGAACAAGTGATTTTATGAGCAGAGAATGTGACTCTGATGAGATGTACAAGTTTGAATCCAGCGACATTGATGTCCTTGCCATGAAATGAGATTGTGGTTGATGAAGCAGATCATGATTGTCTGGATGGGACTGAGTTGTGTACAAAACATAGGCCCGGCATCTTTGATACCACTTTGCCAGATTCTGATCGTGTGTTGTTTGTGGATTGATCATGTTTGCAGGATGCAGAAGGAAACCTAAAAGCTGGGTATGCTGTATGCACAGTTGCAGAAGTGATTGAAGCTTCTTGGTTGCAGGGCGTATACTCTGCACAAGTTGCTGAGTTGGTTGCCTTGTCGCTAGCATGCAATTTATCTGACATATTGAGAGTTACCATCTTCACCCATAGTCAGTACGGTTTTGGGGTCGTACATGACTTCGGGCAGTTGTGTTTACAGTGTGGGTTCATGATATCATCAGAATCTCCCATTCAAAATGGGATAAAGCGTGAGGAACCTTCTGCTGTCATTACAACTGCCTGCCCAAATTGCAGTGGTGAAGTGCAGTGCCCATCGGCAGGGCAATGATTATGTCACAGTCGGCAACTGCTATGCGGATGAGACTGCACGCTATTGCGCTCTAATTCTTACACCTTCAATGGAGAACCCCTTCGAGAGTACTCTGAGTCACTAACTGTAGACTGTTGTTGTCAACTGTAGAAATGAGAGAGGAAGTGACGGCATTGCAAGATGAGGTATCAGATACTGCGAGATGGGGATGGGTAAGAGCAGGTTGCACAAAGAGACAAGAAGATGAGGTGTGGGTGTACACAGATGGGAGACCCGTACTACCGGATGGTTTGGTGTCTCCAATGTCACATCATTACCACAGTCCTGCACATGTTGGAAGGGATGCTATGATCTGGCTCTTTCGACAAGCATGGGTTAACTCCAGATTCAGAGCAGTAGCAGAAGCCTTGTGTCATCGATGCATAGTGTGTCAAATGTGGGCAAAAGAACACCAGTTATAAAAATAGTCATGTAGGAAGATCTGGAAGACGGTTTAACAGGATGCAACTCAATTTTGTTGAGATGCCTCCCTGCAATGGTCTGAAATACATCCTTGTATTGTATGTGTCTTTTCTTGGTGGGTAGAAGCCTACCCCACCTGTGAAATGACAGTTTGACTGTGGCCAAATTACTGTTGCGAGAGCTCATACCACGTTTTGGATTTCCGACTCCTTTGGAATCAGACCGAGGGACTCCCTTTACCAATGAGGTCTAAAGATGTTATGTGCAGCATTACAAATTGATCAGAAATTACCTTGTGTTTACCATCCAGAAGCCTCAGGCATAATGGAACAAGTGAATGGAACATTAAAATCCATGTTGGCAAAGATGTGCTTCGACATCTCTGAAATGGCCTGATGCTTTGCTTCTTCTGTTGATGAGTTTGAGAAATACCCCAGACAGAAGAACGGGACTCTCCCCTCATGAAATTATCATGGGGAGAGCCATAAGACAGCCTGCAGTCCCTTCGAAGCGATTAGTAAACATAACAGATGATTTGGTGCACAATTACTGTAAAGGACCGGCTGATGTGGTACGTTCTGTATCTTAGCAGGTTGGGGAAGCTGCAACTTTGCCTCAATAGGAGCAGTGCCACGAACTCAGTCCTGGAGACTGGGTCCTTGTGAAGAAGCACATACGCAAGTCGTGCCTGGAACATCGTTGGCGTCGGCCATTCCTAGTAATACTGGTAACCACAACTGCAGTCAAATGTGGTGGTCTTCCAAATTGAGTACATGCTGCCCACACTTGCCGAGTCCCATGTCCCTTTGAAGATACATTGCCTGTTTCGGATGTGCTGCTTGTTACAGTGAGACAGCCATCTCAGGTTAGCCAAACTGTAGAGGGGGTTCCAGCTATTGGGACTCTTAGCACTAATCCTGAGGAAGGTCCGAGAGAGTCAGCTCTTGTAGGTACAGAAGGGGCATGTGAAGAAGAGCTAACTAAGTGAGATATTAACCTAAATAAAGGGAGCAGTGCAACTGAAACACAAATAGTAAATGGAGACTGTTGGCCCAAAAGATCAGACAGATTGAGACGCATTCTAACTGAACACTGAGTACCCCACCCATTGCAGAAGTCTCTAGTCAGTCAGAACAAAGTAACAGTGATGATGAAGGACAGTCAGTGAGAAGGTCTAAAAGAGCAAGAGTACCAAGTCATAAATACGCTGCACCAGAGTGGACTTACTTGGCGTTGAATGATTGGGAAAAAGCATATCACAACTTTTTGTTCAACAATGTAAGTTCTTATGAACCACCTTGAGGAACTGTTGTACTCGACTTGAATATTCATCAATTACAAAGTCAGTACCAGAGAAACGAAAGTAGAAGAATTACAAAATATATTAACTAAATACACATTTGCTGTGAGTAAAAACAAACTATCATAAAGGAAAGCTAAAGCAACTTTAACAGGTTTCTGATTTAATCTCTACTGCAAACTCTGCTAACATCTAATCTAAATTTTAACAAAATCGCAAAGTATGATTCTGAAAGAGTCATGGATTCAAGGTCGGTATCTGTGAAATGCAAATGCATATGTGCCTGTATACTTGCTGCATTTTGCTGTATAGTTCTTGTTACATTTCTTGTAATTTTCAATTTGCCTCATGATGTATATTTAGAAAAAGCTAAACCTACTTCAGTTCCTAAATCTCCATTAGAAAATAATATTAATGGACTAAGAATGTTAGCTAGTAAGACTCTGCATGGAGATCAGTCTACTAGAGATTTTTCATTGAATGTTTTCACTGAGTATGTGGAGACCATGGACGCACGAAATTGTTATGTGTGCTTACAATTACCTACTTCGGCATCAGAGGGAGTAACATACCACCACTTACCTGCTACTTATGGAATTCCTTGAAGTGTACTAACTAGTTTGTTTTATTGCAAAGGACAATTTCAATATTATTATTCTAATTATGACTTAGTCTTTTCCGAGGTGCCCATTGGAAAACATTTGAACCCTGTGTCTGATACACAGATCGCAGAGATGATGGGTGAATGTTTCCAACCTACTCAAAGCTTAGACATTGCATATGCACATCAACACAATCTAACATGCCTTTTACATAAAGTAGAGAAGGAATTTATAGATTCAATTGAGGATCGATATAGAGACATCATGGTAAAAGTCGCAAACCACACGAAAATTCCACCATGGGTTCTTAGAGAATCTGAACAGAAAAAGACAGGTATGCAAGCTACTATCGCTTTAGACTGGCAACATAAGGGGAAGCTATTCATATTACGGCGGCAAACTGAATACAGTAATAATTTTGTTGGCTCCAGTGAATGTGATCACTTTTCCCAAATTGTAGGTGGTTGGGTATTATATTTGGGAGGCATAGACCCTGAATTTCGAGGGATTTATGGGAAAAATTCCTATTTTAGGCGCCTAAAAAGTGGTATGGATACTGTTATATGGGGATAGTTTTTCCAAAAATGTATCATGTGGTTCAATTGGATGAAACTAATTAAGTAAAACATACTAGACTCAAAAAAGGTGAGAGTGCTGCTGAAATTGTAGAAGATATATTGGGTGCAATAATTCCATCAGTTGGTGTGATACTAAATTTTCACAAAATTCGAAGCTTTCTACTGTAGTTGACAGACTGTCAACTGATACTGCAAGAGGGTTCCTAGCCATAGATACTGAAATGATTGCTATGGGATCTATGGTGCTACAAAATAGACTTCCTCCTCACAAAAGAAGGCAGAGTCTGTCTAATGCTGAAGGTTCAACAATGGTGCATGTATATCCCTGACAAAAGTACATTTCAAGGGATATATTACCCACATTACACACCTGGAAAAAGATTTGAGTGGATTAAAAGCTGATGGTGCTTGGGAATCATTTGGAAAGGGAATTTCCACAATGGGAAAATGGTCTACTAACCTGGGAAATGGAATACTAAGACATATTTTGCAGCCCATACTAACAATTGCCTCTTGCATACTAATACTAATTATCTCTATTTAAATCTATAAACGCATAAAAACAAAGAAAGAAACAAGAGGAGTGAAAAGAAAGAAGGATGAGATATAATTAGAAGATAGACAATGTGGTTATTACAATGAGATGAAAGCTCTAGAACAATCTAGATTAACACTAATTAGAACAACAGAACTATAAAGTGACATCAGATGGGATAAAATATAAGAGTGTGATGGCTTGATTCGCCATCAAAGGGGGATTTGTTGGAGAGTAAATCACATTACATTTAATGACAATAGAAACCGAACATGACATTTTCTGAGAGAAAAATTAATAAACTTGCACCAAATGCATTTTATAGAAAAGGTGCAGAAAACAAAGATTTTTAGTTACTACATCATAAAGGTATGTAGAAAAAGTGTAATTTAGATGATATAATTCGTATAAGTAATATAGATTGTGATTTACTAAAGAAAAGAGGTATATTTTATTAACTTGTGTTAGAAAAAATGTGCAAATGGTGAACTCCCATATTATAAAGTTTATCTCTATTCGTTTCTAAACATCATTTATATGGAAGAATAACTAATGAGATTTATCACATTTTATGATTTATCCTGATTATGATAGTGAATTTTACTAAAATCTATTTCTTTGTATGTATAACCGTGTTCACCGAAAATGACTAAAGAAAAGTAGGTGCTACACATTTCTATTTGATGATGCTTCTATGAAACTCATAGAGAATGTACTTCATACATTTATCAATCTTATTTGTTTGAAACAGTATCTTAAATGTATAATGTGAAATGTATTTACATGTTACAAGTACCCTATACTGACACATGTTATTTGTAATCATACTAAATGATCCCAAGTACATCATAAGTTATGCTAAAAACATGACATCTTCATATTCTCTTATGAATGTATGCTTAAAATTCTATATATTCTGCGTTATATTAGCCTAAATTAATATGGGCCTGAATGCATTCATGAAGTTTTCTGCCTCGCTAAGCTCACAGTTCGTGAGAGAATTCCTCAGTATAACAAATTATGTGCTACAGTGTTTTTCTTACTGAGATGTCATGTACTGTACGAAGGATTTGCTACATGTTGGTTATCATTTCAGGACATCTGCCTGGGAAACTGTCTTCTTGAACTCACTCTTATGCTCTAGCTAAAAGAGCATTGTTCTAATGTTTTACATACTGGATGGCTTAAGGACTGCGTAATTGTTTCACCTTTTTTCTCTGCATTTTGTGTCTTCTTTATGTCGCCTGACACACACACTATACGAACTGACCAATGGACTGAGTGGTCTGACCAGATGAGGTGATTCCAGGAGGTGCCACCCCCAGAAACTCTAAGAATATAATATCATCTGATATAATGGATTTGGAACATTCAGCATTATTACAGCGATTTGCAAATATGCAGCTTGATGGTGACGGTGATGGACGATGGCTGTTCTGCATGCATGCTGATTACGAACAGCTAACGGAGATTTGCAGAACTTACCTGGGAAATAAACTTTCCCGATGCAGACTCATCTGATTTCTTTCTCGAACTTTCGCATATGCTATATGCACATAGTGGTCTCTTCCTTCGGAGACTACTCGAACTGTCTAATTCATATCCCTTCCTGAGCTCTTGAGCTTTTGGTACTTAATTGACCTTTATTAATCTGTGTTATCACCTAGTGCAATCTATTGATGCACTTATCTTTCTAAATTTGGTGAACTAAACTCAAATTTACTAAATTGACTCAGTTGTCATGATTTATGCTTACATATGTGTATTTCCAATTTGGGTTTACTAATGACTGGAAGAGACCACATTAGAGAGATCTCAGAGCACCAAATTCTAATGTTATCATTCTGTATGGCTTTAGCTCAACTCTTGGTGTGTATGACTTTGGCTTGCCTACATTTCTTTAGGAGATTTGGGCTTGCAGTGATAATCCTATACCTTTATAGTATTGTCTTGAGAGTAATCTACATGAGCTTCATATAAAATTTGTAGTTCAGTTGTCCAATTCCTGGTCCTCATTGGATGACTGTCGGGACCCTTTATATCCAACCCCTCTCGGCACACAGCAAGGTCCATCTGAGGGCCAAGAGAGTGGTAGTTTTTTTGTATTATTTTTTTTTAATTGAGTTTTTAGTAAGTTAACAACCAAATGGTTCAGCATCATGCTCATACATTGACAAAGCACAAATGATTGGATTGGTACTTTACATCAAAGTTATCTTCATATTTTGAACACAGGTAGCAGCTTTGAAAGAGTAACACATCACTTACAATACATATTAAACTATTAATCATCAAGCTTGGTTAGTAAATAGGAAGCTATCGGGCCCCATATGTCACGTGGTCGGGATGCCCTTGGCAATTCTTCAGCATAGCAGGTAAGTTGGTCTCTACAATACACCATATCCTTCAACCAGTGTTTTCGTGTTGATGCGGGCCTCCCGCCCCAGTGAATATAGACTCTTCGTTTCGCTAACAGTAGTGCTATAGCCACCAGTTTTCGATTAATAACTTGTATCTGTGTAACATTCCCCAATAAACACATTTGCACCGTACATTCTATTGGTTCCCCCACTATTTCTGTCAGGGTGTGCGTGACTTGTACCCAGAACTCATTGACCTTCGGACAGGCCCACGCTAAGTGTTGGAAATCTGCGCTGGGCGCATTACATCGAACACAGCAGGCAGAGTCTCGCAACCCATATTTGTGTAGCTGAGCAGGCGTGTAATACATCTGATGTAGATATTTAAAGTGAATAATTCTAAGGTTCCCATTTGCAGTTAATTGCCCCGTCAGCCTGCAACATGACTTCCAGTCATCTATCGTTAATGGCTCTGCGAGAATAGCATTCCATTTTTCTAGTGGCCCTTCCACCTCCGCTGCTTCTTCTATTTGTGAAACATGGTACAGACGTGCGACCAGCCCAGCTCTGGTTTGCGTTGTGTAAATTAATTGCAGGGCCCCCAATGTTTGCGGCTCCGCTGGAAAACAAGAGTATAACTCACATACAGCTGCTCTCAATCTAGCATAGAGAAAGATCAACATCGCAGTGCCGTGTCCCTCCGCTGTGATCGTCGAGATATCTATGAATTTCCCCTCTGAAAATATATTGCCCATTGTGCTTATTCCCGCGTCATGTAGGATCTTGACTGATCCAGTCTCAGTCATCACTGATATTGCAGCATGATGCAGAAGGGGCATAGCTGGAGCATATAACGGGAGTTTCTGTGCCCGTTTTCCAAGCTCTTTCCACGCGTTAACTGTGCACTGTACTGAGTCTATTTCCCCTTTATCAAATATTGTACTATAATTTACAAGCATTCCCTTAAGTGGTATGGGGTGAACCGCACCCGCCTCCACAGCTACATGTGGGGTGAAATCAGGAGCTTGTTGCCAATAATAGGCATAATGGGCCTGGGCACAGAGATAGTATAATCTGAGATCTGGTGCCGTGAATCCACCCATATCATATGGGAGTGTTAGCTGTTTCCACTTCACCCTCGACTTCTTCCCTCCCCATGTTAACGTGATGAGTAGTGTGCGAAGTGTGGTGAAGAAGTGAGGTGTCAAGCGATTGGGGATGTTCAAGAATAAATATAAAAATTTCGGCAGCACAATCATCTTGATCAGGTCTATTCTGTCTGCAATCGACAATGGCAGCTTTATCCACCTAGTTACTTGGTCCTCAAGCCGCGTGATTGCCCTTCCATAGTTGGTCTGTATGACCACCTGTGGATCTTTGTGGATCCATATTCCAAGTTATTTTACTGGGTCTGTGCTCCATTCCAGTGGGTACCCGAGCTCCATGCGAGGCGTACTGTCAGTGAGTGGGAGTATAATTGATTTGTCCCAGTTAATGCCAAGCCCTGAGTGCCATTCAAATCCGATATACTCTCAGATAAGTCGTTCTAGATATGTGTCAGGTTCCCAAATGTATAAGACCATATTGTTGGCATACATTGATACTGCAAGGGGCCGTTGATAGAAGTGTAGCGCTGTCGGCGCATACCTTTGGCGCAAGATGCATGCCAATGGTTCAGGTACAACAGCAAACAGCAATGGTGACAATGGGCATCCTTGCCTGGTGCCACGCTGTATCTGGAATCTATCAGATGTCTGTCCATTGATGCGCACTCTCGCCACTGGGTCTGTGTATAATAATTTGATCCAGTTTGTATAAATGAAGGGCACCCCCATGCGATGTAGGACCGCAAACATATATTTCCATGCGATGGAATCGAACGCCTTAGCAGCGTCCAGTAGGACCGCGAACGCAGGCAATGTAGGCTCCAGTATATGCAGTACTGTAAATAGCGTTCGCAGATTATGCGATGTAGAGCGAGTTGGTACAAACCCAGACTGGTCTGGAAGTACCATTACGGGGAGGAGTAGTCGCAGTCTGGTGGCTAACACTTTTTCCAAAATTTTGGCATCAGTGTTGATGAGTGATAGCGGTCTATATGATTCGCATCGGTCAGGCTCCTTCCCAGGTTTCAATAATGCTATTATCAGCGCTTTGCGAAGCGTGGGTGGAAGTTGTTGTGATTCATAGGCCTTCATATACATCTCATGGAGATATGGAGCCAACAGATCAATATATTCCTTATAAAATTCTGCAGGCACGCCATCCATGCCTGTAGCTTTCCCATTAGGTAACGCCATGATAGCCTCCCGAATTTCATCAAGAGTTATTTGATGCATTAAAAAATCCTGTTGCCTACGCGATAGCCACACTAATGCTATATCCTCCAGATATTGCTCTATCTCCCCTACGCTCGCTGATTGCTTACTGGTGTATAGCGCTTGATAATACTGCACAAAAGAGCCCAGTATACCTGGCGTGTCATATCGAATAGTGCCATCATTTGTGATCGCTCTGACAATATGTGATTTGGCCCAGGGCTCCGCAATTCTGTTCGCCAATGCTTTCCCGGGTCTACCTCCTTCCCCATAGTACCTAGCTGTCCATCTACCCGACATGTGCCGCACTTCCTGTTCTGCTGCCTCATTGTATTCTGTAATCTTTGTTCTAATATCTGCCGACGTCGCCCTATCTGCTGTAAGTTCATATTCTCGTTCAAGGTTCCCCAGTTCTTGCCTAAGTCGTCTCATGGTACCTCTTAATGACTTGAGTACACCTGCTTGCAATCCTATGCAGACTCCACAAATTGTTACTTTAAACGCTTCCCAAATCGTTCCCATGCTTTGCACTGAGCCTACATTATTACTAAAGTAGTCTGCTATTGCTTCTTTTAATTCCTCGCGAAATACCTGATCTAGCAACGAGGACGACTGTAAGCGCCACTGAAATTGGGACGGCATGTGTGTAGGTATAATCATGCGCAGTAAAACCGGGGAGTGATCTGACAACGTCTTAGGCAGATGCTGGATTGTAGTGGTCCATGTATTCACATCATGCGTGGCCAGCCAGAAGTCAAGCCTTGACCACGACCGGTGAACATAAGAGTGACATGTACCTTCCCGCTTACCAGGGTGTCTCAGCCGCCAGATATCCAGCAGACCTAAATCTCTCATACCATCTAGTACAGACAGGGCAGCTTTTTTGTGCGTGCTCTCTGCAGAGGACATCCGATCTTCACCGGGTACTAGCACAACATTAAAGTTGCCTCCACAAATGAGCGCAGCCAGGGATAATGTATGTATCTTGCTCCATAGTGTCTCATAAAAACCAGGGTCATCTATGTTAGGACCATAGACATTCACAATAGTCATCAGTGTACCACATAATTTACCTTGCGCTATTATATAGCATCCTTAGTCGTCCGCATCTACATGTAGGAGATCAAAGGGCACATTCTTTTTAATTAATATCATTACCCCCCTAGCATAGGAAGAGTAGGAAGATGCTAATCGCACACCAGCCCATCTAGTAGCAATTGCCTCTGCTGTATGTTTAAGGTGAGTCTCTTGTAGTAGAGCCAACTGAATATTATGCCGATCTAAGTAGGCCAACACTTGTCGTGTTTTCTTCGGGCTATTTAGACCACGTACATTCCACGTTATCCATGTGATGAGATTGCCACTATTATCTGTCATTTGCTTCGTTTTCGCTATCTAATGTATCAGCATATGGACCTGTGTCACCCAATTTTTTACGCACCATTCTCCACAATCGTACTCTGTGTACCAAGCATGTGCAGTTATAAAGTTCCCCAACTAAACCCTCCACCCACTTCAGCATCCCAATTATGCTAAGGACTCCCATTAGGAACATAGGAACATATGCATGCAACATCATGCCTCTCATCTTAAGAGATAAACACCTAACACAGTGTTCTATTATATCTTGAAATCAATGTGGGGAATACCCTCATAAGGGGACACCAGTGGCCGTCTAACCCCCGTGATGTAACAGGGGGGGTCGGGGCAGTTATAAGCACCACCCCATCCAACAGATCTCCAACATAGTTGCTAGCAAATGAGTTACAGTCTTCTTACATTGGTGTACACAGACTAGACACTCAAGCATTTGTAGTAATTGTCCAAACTATTATCAACGAATCCGTATACAGTTTATGTCCATTGTGCTATTAAAGGAGCATTGGCATTATCCATCTATCGCAGTATCTACAATTCACGCCAGTTATTGTCATATGGGCTCCTGCCCTCTCATCCGCCTAGTTTGTTAGATATATTGTTCCATAAAATCTCTGGCATCTAAACAGCAAAATTTGCTCCTTAATCTACGTGCAATCTCGGAGTGCAGTACATTTAGACATATCATCACAACATGACCAGTTAGATGCAGTTTTACAAACACAACTACTCAGGATATTCAGCATCTGTAGTACACGCTGCAACATAATTACTGCATCATAGAACAAAGGGACCGTTCAGGAAAAACAGCAAAATCGGTCAGCAATATCCTCACCTGCAACAGACAAAAATTATATAGACGTTACCAGAACCAGCGCATCGCGCTGCAGAGTTCATCAGTCTTCATTGTCCGCATCGTCACTTGCTGCTCTTGAGGACCCCTGCCGCTCCACCTGGCGCACAAACTGCATAGCGTCTTTTGGTGACGTAAAAATCTTAGCTCTTCCTTTGTGCTGTATCCGGAGACGTGCCGGGTACAGCATAGCATATTGGAGTTTCAGCGCTTGTAGCTTTTTCTTCGCTGGATGAAACTCTCGCCTTGCTTGCTGCACTGTGGCCGTGAAGTCGGGGAACAAAGCAACCTGCACTCCTTGGTACGTTGTTGTGCCCTTCTCTCTTGCCAGTCGTAGCGCGGTGTCTCGATCGCGATAATTTAGAAGCCTGGCTTCAATAGGGCGCGGTGGAGCGCCAGGCACTGGCTTTGGCGCTAAGGATCTATGCGCTGGCTCCTCGACCAGCATGTTTGAGAAGTGTTCCGCTCCCAGCATTTCCTTTAACATGGCTTCGATGTATAGCTCCATTTTGCCTGTGTTGGTGGTTTCAGGCACTCCCGTGATACGAAGATTGTTGCGCCGGGATCTGGCTTCAAGGTCTTCATTTTTTGCCTGTATTACTGCCAGGAGCTTCCCCATTTGTGTGCATGATGCACTGACAACCCTCACCTGACCCTCCGCAGTAGAAATGCGTTGTTCAGCCTCAGTGATGCGTGAGCCATGTCTGTCAAGTTTTGCCACCATACTGTCCATTCGCAGATTGAGGCTGTCTATTTTACTGTTGATCAGGCTGTGCTGCATAGCAAGCATCATGCTTTCCAATTTATTGCTGGTACTTGGCTCCAGTTCTGGTTCGGTGTCTGATGCAGCCGGCGTGCGAGATTTAGTTATGCGCTTAGATTCAAATGGGAGCTTGGATTGCTGCTTGTCTGTTTTACCCATCCTTCCGCGATCAGAGCTGACAATCCTATAGGGGTGAGGCTCAGGGGCACGGGCACTCTAACGTTAGTGCTAGTACCAGTACACACCCCACTTAGTATAATGGACTGTATCGTTCACTATTGCCCATCAGCATGGACTGCGCACCACCAGGTCAGTTCAGCAGTGGATAAAGTCCCTCCGTGCCGCGCTGACGCAATTTTGCTACCTTGTCGCGTGCCTCACTTCGCCGTTAAGGCAGCGGTCCTCAATCAAGCGGCGGTGTGCAGCTCTTTATGCCATGTCACATGCAAGTCGCTCCACTATCAGTGTGCTGGCAAGACGTCGCAGCAACGGTACAGGGTTGTGTTATCAATTTGAGCTTGTCACTGCAGCAGCCCTGCGCGGGTGATCCCCATGTCCCCCTTCAGACCCGCAGCACTGCCTTCCACATCTGCTGCGCCGCCAGTCCTAGCTCAAGGTCACACTATTGGTGACTCACCAGAATAGTCTACTATCCAGCAGCTGTTTCTGTGATCCGCTCCAGCACCAGCGACTCACAGGTGGGCTCCCCCAGCAGGCGCGTGTGCTTAGCGTGATTTGCACTCCAATATCACAGTTCGACCTATGCTGTGAAACATGCTGTATTCAGCCTCAGGCAAGTACCGATCCGCGCTGCACAGTGTCACCGAGGCCGCTGCAGCAGTTCGCCTTGTCCTCCTAGCGCATTGTTCTCCCTCCGTGCTCCCGCAGATGGGCGTCAGGGAATCAGCGGAGACACAAAATGGCGGCCACAGACACAATCCCCAGCTCCGGCATGGGTCAGCGGCCTGTCACAACAACCTTGCACTGTCGCAAGCTTTCCAGATCTGGCAGGGCACTTCTGATTGGTATCGTTTTAATAATGGCGGTTGGAAACTTGTTCCCCAGCCCTTGTCTAGTTGAGTGGGCCTGTCGCTCCTGCAGCGCACCGCCACAAGTCTCTCAGTTCGTGTAATTCACAATGAGCCTGATAAACATGCCATCCGGAGTCTATGGCGCCGGTTAATATAGCTCCAGATCGATTATTGAAAAAGTTCTGTCCCGCTGTCACAGCTAGACCATCTTCGCGCCAACTCAAGCAGTGTAGACCGCCATACCTGTTAGTAGCGCACACAAGCGGATTTCCCCAGCGCACTTTGCAAGCACCGTCTCAGTACGGGCGTCTTCAGTGGGAGGCCGCACAGGCAGCAACAGTCCAGCTGCACCGCCTCAGGTCACGCGCACCGCCGGCTTCACCGCACTCACCAAGCCTCGTCGCCGGGTGGCAGTCTTCCTGTAGCCGTGCACTCAACGTTGCCGGTCACTCCGCTGCAGCTCCACTGCACTCACAGCAAGCGCACGATCTCTCCGCTGATTGCTATGCTTAGATCGCCACTCTATTAGTGCTGCAGGCGTCCGTCATTATCAATTAGTGAGCATTCGCCGCACCGCGGCTATAGCCCATGGGAGCCGCCATGTTGCGCCCGCTCCGCCCTCCACGAGAATCCGGTCATAGAGCGCACAGAAGGCAGCACCACTCACAAAATCACAGTCCTCGTGTGCATGGGAATTAATATAATTTCTTTTTTCCAGTGGATGGCGGAGATTTTGCAGGATTTTTTGCCGGATTGAAGTCCCGACCAGCAGAGGAGCACTAATGTGCGGCCATCTTGCTTCTGGCACTCTAGCGCCCCCCACGAGAGTGGTGGGTTCATCTTTTGAAATCCCCATCCATAGTATTGGGCCCAGGAAATGCTTAAACGCTACAGCATAGCCAAACTGCACAAAAATGAAGTCCCGTCTATCACAACACAAAAGTAGAATTTGTTGTAAAATTTTATCTGCCCCTCTGATCTCTCACTTTTTAGAGTTTAACCATTCTGTTAATGATGTCATATGGCAGATCATTGAGTTGATTAAGAAACCTCCATGTCTAGGTGACACTCAGGCCATTTTAAATCAGGCCTGGTGTTTCTGGATTCTCAGGTGTGACAGCATCACTGAAGGACTAAGGGCCAGATGTACGAAATACTTATTTTGCATTTCCAAAATAGCAACCCCTTAGAAATCGCTATTTAGGAAATGCAAATGGTATGTACAAAAATCGTGATTCCCTAATAGCAATTTCTACAGAGTAGAAACTGCTATTAGGAAATTGCTTTTTAGGTAATACCAAACCATTCGTTCCTATGGAAGCACATAGGTACGAATAGTTTTGCATTTCCTAATTTGCGAATTTCTAACAGGAAATCACAAATTAGGAAATGCTAAAGCAAGGGTGACGTTCAGCCTAAGGCCCCCCTTGCTGCAGTCCGAAAAAAGTGGTACACATATAAAGAGCACAAATGCCCTAGGGACATGTGTGCGCTTTATTTCACTTTAAAATAAAAACATTTTGGAGTGCTTTTGTAAAATTGCACATGGTTACCATCGACTTTGAGCTGATGGTAGTAGCATTTTTTTAAATGCCCAATTCACATTTTGTAAATGCTTTGTACATGTGCATATGAAATCACAAATAGGAAATCCCTATTTGTGATTTTCTATTTGGGTGTTGCAAAATGCGATTTCTACTGGGTAGAAATTGCATTTTGTGATTCCTAAACGGTCTTTGTGCATGCCAAAAGGCTATTTAGTATTTCTTAACGGGATGAAATAGTGATTCAGCCCGTTAAGAAATCCTAAATAGCTTCGTATATCTGCCCCTATATGCGATGAAAGAATGTAACTCTGTGACATTACTTTGATGTGCATGTGTTTCCTTTTCTAATCCTAACAGGGTTGCAGTTACTCAATTTTTGCATGTTTACTTTGTGATGCTTTATTAATTCCTTACATGTATCAATTTTGGTTACTGTAACTGATTTCATTTTTTGTATGTGGAATGTTCTCTAAGATTTGCATTTTGAAAGTTTCACTGTAAATGTAATTCACAAGTATATCTTGTGATATTCATATACCCAATTGGTTGAGAACATTAGAAATATCAGGTTTGTATGAATTGTAATGACATCTAAGTTCTGAGTCCTCATATCTTGTGATATCCACATGCTCAATTGGTTGAGAATGTTAGCAATATCAGAGGTAAGTGAATTGCTATGATATTTGCGTTTCGAGTACTTATAGATTTTCTTTTCTTCTTCATTTTCTTTTATCATGAAGATCTGTACACCTTTGGCCAGGTTACTGCCGTGGTAGGGATGTTTACTTGGTTAGTGACACAATGCTGATACTATGTTACAGGTGAGAGGTATCGTCCCCCTTCCTTGGTGTATTTTATTGTAAATATTCTCTTGTTCAAGTTTTGCCTGTGGTACAGTGTGTTTAAAATTGACTGAGATACCCTGATGAAATCTTGCTGTGGGAGACGGCTTTTTCCACTTGTTTTCTCCCTCTCTATGATGGAAGTTGTAATCATTACGGCTTGTTCAAGAGATATGTTGTTAAAACTCACCCTCTACAAGCGGATGGTTGCAATATCAGTGGTGTATGAATTGCTATGATATTTGCATTTTGAGTGGTTATAGTTTTTCTTTTCTTTTCTTCTTCATTTTCTGTTATCAAGAAGATCTGTACACCTTTGGCGTGGTAGAGATGTTTACTTGGTTAGTGACACAATGCTGATACTATGTTACAGGTGAGAGGTAGCGTCCCCCTTTCTGGTGTCTTTTATTATAAAGCGATACCAAAGGGGATGATGGACGGAGCGTTTGAGCTAATCAAACACTCACCCCCAGTCAACTGAACTGGGTTTAATCCATCATCATTCTTTAGCTCACTCCACCACCCCAGTTCAGACATGGCCATATGCAAATCAGTCTGACCCTGTGCCTCATGAGAATAGTCAAGCCCGAACTGCCAAGACATGTCTTCCCTGGACCGGAAACAAGCATCCTGGGACCGGTTTCTGGCTATTCAGTCATCATCAGCCAGGCTAGCTTGAATCCAGGGGCAAAGTGAGCAAGGGACCCACGTCTGGGCATACCCTGCCAACTTAGGGCGAACAAAGCGATACCAAAGGGGATGATGGACGGAGCGTTTGAGCTAAACAAACACTCACCCCCAGTCAACTGATTTGGGTTTAATCCATCATCATTCTTTAGCTCACTCCACCACCCCAGTTCAGACATGGCCATATGCAAATCAGTCTGACCCTGCGCCTCATGGGAACAGTCCAGCCCGAACTGACAAGACATGTCTTTCCTGGACCGTAAACAAGCATCCTGGGACCGGTTTCTGGCTATTCAGCCGTCATCAGCCAGGCTAGCTTGAATCCAGTGGCAAAGGGAGCAAGGGACCCACGTCTGGGCATACCCTGCCAACTTAGGGCGAACAAAGCGATACCAAAGGGGATGATGGACGGAGCGTTTGAGATAATCAAACACTCACCCCCAGTCAACTGATCTGGGTTTAATCCATCATCATTCTTTAGCTCACTCCACCACCCCAGTTCAGACATGGCCATATGCAAATCAGTCTGACCCTGTGCCTCATGGGAACAGTCCAGCCCGAACTGCCAAGACATGTCTTCCCTGGACCGGAAACAAGCATCCTGGGACCGGTTTCTGGCTATTCAGCCGTCATCAGCCAAGCTAGCTTGAATCCAGTGGCAAAGTGAGCAAGGGACCCACGTCTGGGCATACCCTGCCAACTTAGGGCGAACAAAGCGATACCAAAGGGGATGATGGACGGAGCGTTTGAGCTAATCAAACACTCACCCCCAGTCAACTGATCTGGGTTCATCATCATTCTTTAGCTCACTCCACCACCCCAGTTCAGACATGGCCATATGCAAATCAGTCTGACCCTGTGCCTCATGGGAACAGTCCAGCCCGAACTGCCAAGACATGTCTTCCCTGGACCGGAAACAAGCATCCTGGGACCGGTTTCTGGCTATTCAGCCGTCATCAGCCAGGCTAGCTTGAATCCAGTGGCAAAGTGAGCAAGGGACCCACGTCTGGGCATACCCTGCCAACTTAGGGCGAACAAAGCGATACCAAAGGGGATGATGGACGGAGTGTTTGAGCTAATCAAACACTCACCCCCAGTCAACTGATCTGGGTTTAATCCATCATCATTCTTTAGCTCACTCCACCACCCCAGTTCAGACATGGCCATATACAAATCAGTCTGACCCTGTGCCTCATGGGAACAGTCCAGCCCGAACTGCCAAGACATGTCTTCCCTGGACCGGGAACAAGCTTCCTGGGACCGGTTTCTGGCTATTCAGCCGTCATCAGCCAGGCTAGCTTGAATCCAGTGGCAAAGTGAGCAAGGGACCCACGTCTGGGCATACCCTGCCAACTTAGGGCGAACAAAGCGATACCAAAGGGGATGATGGACAGAGCGTTTGAGCTAATCAAACACTCACCCCCAGTCAACTGATCTGGGTTTAATCCATCATCATTCTTTAGCTCACTCCACCACCCCAGTTCAGACATGGCCATATGCAAATCAGTCTGACCCTGTGCCTCATGGGAACAGTCCAGCCCGAACTGCCAAGACATGTCTTCCCTGGACCGGAAACAAGCATCCTGGGACCGGTTTCTGGCTATTCAGCCATCATCAGCCAGGCTAGCTTGAATCCAGTGGCAAAGTGAGCAAGGGACCCACGTCTGGGCATACCCTGCCAACATAGGGCGAACAAAGCGATACCAAAGGGGATGATGGACGGAGCGTTTGAGCTAATCAAACACTCACCCCCAGTCAACTGATCTGGGTTTAATCCATCATCATTCTTTAGCTCACTCCACCACCCCAGTTCAGACATGGCCTTTTATTATAAAACATTAAACATTTTGATACGTTTTCTTGTTTCAGTCTTGCCTGTGGTTCAGTGTGCCTAAAATTGACTGAGACACCCGGATGACATCTCGCTGTAGGTTTTTTCCACTCATTATCTCCTTCTCTATGATGGAAGACATAATCTTTGTGGCTTGTTCTAGAGATACGTTGTTAAAACTCACCCTCAACAAGAGGATGGTTGCTGCATGTTACATTTTGAAAGGTTATAGTTTTTCTTATAATTCTATTTTATTATAAATTCAACAACACTCACACAGTACTTGTTGTGACAAAGTGTGACACCTTGATGACTTTTCTTGATTTTTAAGATGAAAGGGCGCTGTGGCAATTGATGAATATCTTCTCAATTAAGTTACATGAAATGCCCCCTGGTAAGTGCCCGATCTCTGTAACTGTCTGCTTCATAGCTTCTCGGAATCCACACACCAGATTCCAGAAGTGGAAGCATACTGTCACTAGAGGACAGCATGCAGTTGCCAGTGTTAGAAATGGGGGTCTCTAGTTGGCAAGGGCTTGCACCTTTGTCCAAGTAGGGACCCTTCTTCCTAGTCAGGATAAAGGAGTTACACTCCTAAAATAACCCCTGCTCACCCCCTTGGTCGCTTGGCACGAGCAGTCAGGCTTATCCTAGAGGCAGTGTGTAAAGCATTTGCACATAACCAACAGTAATACAGTGAAAGCACTACAAAAGGACACCACACCAGTTTAGAAAAATATCCAATATTTTTATATACTTAAAACAAGACCAATACGATAAAAATCCACAGTACAGTACTTTAAAAATCTTCAGTTATCACAGTGTCCTTAAAAACAGTTCCTTGATGTCGATAGCTCCGTCCGGGGCTATCACGGCGTCGTGAACAAACAAATCCAAACAGTTCTGGCTGACCGCGGTGTCGCGGGTCAGCTACGGAAGTCGGGAAGACCCGCAAACAATACCTTTCAGAAATGCAGGGCGTCGATGACCTCGCGGTGAGCTTCCGAAAACACGGCGTCCGCAGGCGTCGGTTCCGGAGGTCGGTGCAGGCGTCGTCGGGGCCTTCAAAGTCACAAGCGTTGCAGATCGATCTCCTCTCGGTTGAAGTCAGGAGCGCTGGCGTCGGGTGCTGCGGTGCGAAGTGCAGCGGTGCGGCGTGCGGTGCCCTCAGGTTGCGTTGCGAGCAGCGGCTCGGTAGCAGCGTGCGGTGTGAGATGAAGGCGGTGCTCGTCACGGTGCTGGCAGGTCATGGTGCAGCAGCGGCGTCGTCGTTGCTGAAGCGCTGTCGTCGGCTGACGAACTGGAGTCGATGGCACCGGCGTCGGTAGGCCAAGGCTGCTGTGCGGGATGAGGGCGGTGCGTTGTGTAACTGTGCGAGCGGTGCCCTCGAACCACGGTGCAAGCAGCGGATCGAGTCCTGCGTGGAGCGGCGTCGTCGGGGATACCAAGGCGTCGTCGTGAAGCGAGGCGGTACGGAGTGCGGTGCCCACAGGTCGCGGTGCGAGCAGCGGCTCGGTGGCGGCGTCAGCAGGCGTCATCGGTGAGACCAGGGTCGCGGTGCGGCGTTGCGGCGGTGCCCTCTGCGGTGCCTTCAGGACACGGAGTCAGCAGCGGCGTCGTAGACGGCGTCGGGCTTGAAGTCTTTGCTGTTCCTGAGACTTCTTGAACAGGGGGCAAGCTCTACCTCAAGCCCTTGGAGAAACTCACAAAGTAAATTGCAGAAAGTTCAGTCCAGTCCTTTCACTGCCCAAGACAGAAGCAGCCACTGCAGGCCAACACAGCAAAACACACAGCAAAGTGCTAGTTCCTCCTCACAGCTTCTCCAGCTCTTCTTCTTGGCAGTCTTCTTGGTCCAAAAGAGTTCTAAAGTTCTGGGGTTTGGGTCCCCCTTTTTATCCTCAATTTCTCTTTGTTCTCTGAAGGCAGGGAGGCCTTTGCCTAGTCCAAACCAGTTCTGGTCAGTCTTGGAGCACTTTGTTGACAAGACTCCTTCTTTCCTTTTGCAGTGTAGGCCAGGGACATCAGACACACCACAGGAGGTGGAGCCAGCATTGTGGAGGGAAGGCACAGCCCTATTCAGGTCCCAGGTGCATCTCCTCCCACCCATCTACATGTAGATCTTGCTATTCAGCCCTGTGCTGACTCACCCTGTCTCCTGGAATCCCCCAGCCCCTGTCACTCACACTCAAGGAATACACAACCTAGCAGAGGCAGGCTTTGATGGTTAGACAAGAAAATACCTACTTTCTAAAAGTGGTATTTTCAAACACAGAATGTTAAAACCAACTTCACTAAAAGATGCATTTTATCATTCTGAGTTCAGGCATACTAAACTCGAATTTCGACCATGTTCCCTGGGTCAGTTAGGATCATAGGATGTAATAATCAAAACTGCCCATTCTGGCCTATGGGGAACAGGTAGCCTTGCAATAGTGAAAAACGAAGTAGGCTGTATTTCACTATCAGGACATGCCACACACACCAGGGCATGTCCTACCTTTCACATACAATGCACCCTGCCCACAGGGGTACATTGGGCCTACCTTAGGGGTGACTAACATGTAGAAAAGGGAAGGTTTAGGGACTGGCAAGTGTGTGCACTTGCCAAGTCGACATGGCAGCCCCAGGCTGCACACAGGCTCTGCAATGGCAGGCCAGAGTTACACTTTACGGGCTGTTTGCGTGGGTGGCACAATCCAGTGCTGCAGCCCACCAACAGCATTTGATTTATAGGCCCTGGCACTCGCAGTGCACTTTACTAGGGACTGACACATAAATCAAATAGGCCATCATGGAAACACCAATCCATAACTCATTTTCTACAGGAGCACTTGCACTTTCCCACTGATTAGCACGGTAAAGTGCCCAGAGTCCTAAAACCAACAAAAACAGGAGGCCAAAAAGCAAAAAGTCTGGGGGTAAACCCGCTGAAAAAGCCAAGTCTAACACAACCCCCTCCCAGCCTAAAGCCAGGGTAGACTAATCAATCCCTTGATGGACTTCCCTGCTTGGGGCGATAGAACATAGACCTGGCCCACAACAGCGAGGGCACGTTCTGGTTCTACGCCTTTCCAAACCCAGTTGGATCCCTCTGTCCTCACTCTCAGGGCCCAATAAGCTGACCCATGGGGAACCCTTCTCCTCACCTGTGGACCCCATCTGTGCAGCGCCTAAACTTACTTTGCTCACAGATGTGTCCCAACAGGCCGACAGTGCCCACATGGCCAACACAGTAGTATGGCCCAGTCCACCCTCGGGGAGTGACTCCTGTCCCCCTCCCAGGGGCAACTCTGTCCACCAGGACAGTAAGCCACAGTGGCTACCGACAGTTGTCAGTGGGGAGGCCCAGGCCTTATGCCTCTCAGGGCTCTCTAACCTCTGTGGCGTCAGAGAGTGGGGGCGGTAGCCCCAGGTGCCTGGCACCCTTTGTCCACTCTCCCTCTTGTCAGGCCAGGGATGACATCATGGCACTGACCCACCAGCCTAGGGTCTGTACCGGGCGGCTGGACAGGAGACTGGGGTAGGCTTTCCCACCCCCGGTCTTCCTCCCAGGGGCTCCGTACCCTCCCACCTGGAGCGGTACCCCCCTTCCAGAATTGTCAGGGCACCTGTGGCAGGTGCCTTGCACAATTCGCCCACCAGTTCAGGGGTGCTATCCTGCAACTGGTACACCAGCCTAGGGTCTGTACCCTGAGGCTGGACACAGGACTGAGGTGGCCTCTCCCACACCCTGTCCTCCTCCCTGGGGCACTGCATCCCCCCACCGGGAGCAGTCCCCCTCAACTCCAGAATTGTCAGGCCACCTGTGGCAGGCGTTCTGCACAATTCACCCACCAGTTCAGGGGTGCTATCCTGCAACTGGTACACCAGCCCAGGGTCTGTACTCTGAAGCTGAACAAGGGGCTGGGGTGGGCTCTCCCACACCCGGTCCTCCTCCCTGGGGCACTGTACCCTCCCACCTGGAGCGGCACCCCCAGAAGACAAACTGGTAGTGGCACTGTTAGCAGTTGCCCCTTCCCCCAGGTCAGGGGGGACACCCTGAACCTATTCCTCCAACCCAGGGCCTGTACCCTTAGGCTGGACCTGTGCCTGGCAACCCAGGACTTCCAGGGAGTACACCAACCCCCCCCAAGGGAAACACATTCCTCATGAGTTGTGCCAGAATCTGCCTGGCGCAGGTCTCCAGCCTCCTGTCCACGTGACAGAGCATGAAGACCCCCCCAGGCCAGAAGTGGCCTCACCAGAGTCAGTCCTGGGGTGCTCTGACCTCAGAGCTGGCAACCCCTGACCTACTGGTCCTTCCAAAATTGTCAGGGCACCTGTGGCAGGTGTCCTGCCCAACTCACCCACCAGTTCAGGACCTCGCTCCAGCAACTGGTCTCCCAACCTAGGGTCTAAACCCTCAAGTTGAACTGGGGTCAGAGGCGAGGACTCCCTCCCTCTGCACCCCCTTCCAGAGTTTTGCACCCTCCCACCTGGAGTGGTACCACTAGAAGACAAACCGGTCAGGACACTGCTTACAGTCGTCCTTCCCTCCACGTCAGGCAGGACCTGAACCTGGCTTCCCAACCCAGGGACCAAACCCTGCAGCTGAGCACCTGCCCGGCGCACCAGGCCTTCCTTGGGAGCACGCATGCCCCCCCTGAGGGTAACACATGACTCATGCGTTGTGTGACAGTCTGCCTGGCGCAGATCTCCTGACCTCTGTCCATCTGACAGTGCGTGAAGATCCCCCAGGACAGAAGTGGTGTCACCATGGTCACTGCTAGGAGGCTCAGCCCTTCTGGCTGGCCCATGACCCACTGGTTCTCCCACTGGGGAACACATCCCCCTCTCACCCCTCACTCTGGACTTCTGCACCCTCCACTTAGGAGCGGCACCGCCAGACACCAGACCACTGGAGCTCCGCTTACAGATGCTCCAGGTTCTCCTGACTCTAGGAGATCCCCCTCAATGGATGGCCTATCAGTACAGCCTAGGCTCCCCACCTGGGGTTCCCTCCTGGAACC
Source organism: Calotriton arnoldi (assembly GCA_963921515.1). Lineage (NCBI taxonomy): Eukaryota > Metazoa > Chordata > Amphibia > Caudata > Salamandridae > Calotriton > Calotriton arnoldi. Next base: position 53,013 of record CAWUFW010005732.1, on the reverse strand, counting down.
ACCCAGGCTTTGGGACCGGGTTTCGGGCATCTTGGGCCGCAGCCCCTTCCCACTCCTTCTCCGCGGAGACAGGACGTGAGTCCCTACACCCTTCCCATGACACCGGGACCTAGCTGGGCTACCATGAACCTTTCCCACCACCCTTGGTGGGGAAATACCTAAGCCCCTTCCTTCCGGGTCACCCCCAGATGCTTCTCCAGACCCTCTGGAATCCACCAAAAGCTCTGCCTCCAGTGCAAGCTTCCTAGGGTCAGAAAACTTACACTCCACTGGGTGTTGGCATAGCTCTGGAAAACAGGGACTTAAAATATGCTCTCCAACAATTGAATCACACAGCCCCACACAGGTGTTAACCAAACTACCCTTCACCCAACCATCCAGTGCCTCAGACAAGTACCCCACATCATTCTCACAAGACCGGTGAGACAGTGTCTGACTGTTGCTGTTTCTCAACCCATACTCTTCTGGCTGGTCTCCATACTCACTTACCAGGGCTTCTATCATGGGGGAACCCCTCTCCCTGCACCTCTCCTCTAGAGTCAGTAGAGTGTCCCTCCCACTACCAGGAATATGATCCCCTGTGCCAGTTCCCTAATCCACCTCAGGGACACTGCGTACCGTGGGAGTAACCTCACAATCCTGAACCCCTTTGGCGTATGTCAACCCCCTCCTTGAAGCAGGGCCCCAAATCTGTGTGTGCGTGTACCTCCCCCTCAGTACTAGACACTACATTTTTGCTGCCACCATCTGGGCTGGACAAAGCCCTACCGGGTTCCCAATCCAGCTCCAGCTCTCTCATTTTAAGCTCATGATCCAAGATCATCTTCTTTTCCTCCATGGCTATTCTTTTGTCTTCCCTCTCACTTTCCATCCTGAGTTTCTCTAATTTGAACTTCCTTGCTTCCCGCCTGTCCTCCAGCTCCTCTGGGGACAAGCCACTGCTGCCTTGCCTGGAGGGTCCCCCCCTCCCAAAAGCACATCCACCCTAGGAACAGGCTCCTCCACCTTTCCATTGAGATCACCAGATTGCCCACTGGCATGTCTGGCTGCTACCCAGGCCCTCAGCGCCCTTTGTAGCTCCTCCTTCCTGGTGAGGCCTCTGACCTGGACTTTCAGGTTCTTGCAAATCGATTTTAACTCCTTGACATTGTAGGCTTCCAATCGATCCTCCTCAAAGGCAATTTCTACTGATGCATTTGATGATACTATAGATTCAGGCATGCTGAAGTAGCAAGTTCAAACTGGCAAGATCAAAAATAGGCCAAAAAAGAAAAAGAACCTGTATGTGGTACGTAATGGTCTGCGATATGGTAGTAGTGCACACCAATCACTGTAAGTCAAGTGCAAACACAAGTCCTATCCTCACCGCTGACAACCAATGTTAGAAATGGGGGTCTCTAGTTGGCAAGGGCTTGCACCTTTGTCCAAGTAGGGACCCTTCTTCCTAGTCAGGATAAGGGAGTTACATTCCTAAAATAACCCCTGCTCACCCCCTTGGTAGCTTGGCACGAGCAGTCAGGCTTATCTTAGAGGCAGTGTGTAAAGCATTTGCACATAACCAACAGTAATACAGAGTAAGCACTACAAAAGGACACCACACCAGTTTAGAAAAATAGCCAATATTTTTATATACTTAAAACAAGACCAATACGATAAAAATCCACAGTAAAGTACTTTAAAAATCTTCAGTTATCACAGTGTCCTTAAAAACAGTTCCTTGATGTCGATAACTCCGTCCGGGGCTATCACGGCGTCGTGAACAAACAAATCCAAACAGTTCTGGCTGACCGCGGAGTCGCGGGTCAGCTACGGTGTCGGGAAGACCCGCAAACAGTACCTTTCAGAAATGCAGGGTGTCGATGACCTCGAGGTGAGCTTCCGAAAACACGGCGTCCACAGGCGTTGGTTCCGGAGGTTGGTGCAGGCGTTGTCGGGGCCCTCGAAGTCACACGCGTTGCAGATCGATCTCCTCTCGGTTGAAGTCAGGAGCGCTGGCGTCGGCAGGCGTCGGGTGCTGCGGTGCGGCGTGCGGTGCCCTCAGGTCGCGGTGCGAGCAGCGGCTCGGTGGAGGCATCAGATGGCGTCGTCGGTGAGACCAGGCTCACGGTGTGAGATGAAGGCGGTGCTCGTCACGGTGCTGGCAGGTCACGGTGCAGCAGAGGCGTCGTCGTTGCTGAAGCGCTGTCGTCGGCTGACGAACTGGAGTCGATGGCACCGGCGTCGGTAGGCCAAGGCTGCGGTGCGGGATGAGGGCGGTGCGTCATGTAACTGTACAAGCGGTGCCCTCGAACCACGGTGCAAGCAGCGGCGTTGAGTCCGGCATGGAGCGGCGTCGTCGGGGATACCAAGGTGTCGCCATGAAGCAAGGCGGTGCGGAGTGCGGTGCCCACAGGTCGCGGTGAGAGCAGCGGCTCGTTGGCGGCGTCAGCAGGCATCGTCGGTGAGACCAGGGTCGCGGTGCGGCGTTGCGGCGGTGCACTCTGCGGTGCGTTCAGGACACGGAGTTGGCAGCGGCGTCGTAGACGGCGTCGGGCTTGAAGTCTTTGCTGTTCCTGAGACTTCTTGAACAGGGGGCAAGCTCTACCTCAAGCCCTTGGAGAAAGTCACAAAGTAGATTGCAGAAAGTTTAGTCCAGTCCTTTCACTGCCCAAGACAGAAGCAGCCACTGCAGGCCAACACAGCAAAGCACACAGCAAAGTCGTAGTTCCTCCTCACAGCTTCTCCAGCTCTTCTTCTTGGCAGTCTTCTTGGTCCAAAAGAGTTCTAAAGTTCTGGGGTTTGGGTCCCCCTTTTTATCCTCAATTTCTCTTTGTTCTCTGAAGGCAGAGAGGCCTTTGCCTAGTCCAAACCAGTTCTGGTCAGTCTTGGAGCACTTTGTTTACAAGACTCCTTCTTTCCTTTTGCAGTGTAGGCCAGGGACATCAGACACACCACAGGAGGTGGAGCCAGCATTGTGGAGGGAAGGCACAGCCCTATTCAGGTCCCAGGTGCATCTCCTCCCACCCATCTACATGTAGATCTTGCTATTCAGCCCTGTGCTGACTCACCCTGTCTCCTGGAATCCCCCAGCCCCTGTCACTCACACTCCAGACAAGGAATACACAACCTAGCAGAGGCAGGCTTCGATGGTTAGACAAGAAAATACCTACTTTCTAAAAGTGGTATTTTCAAACACAGAATGTTAAAACCAACTTCACTAAAAGATGCATTTTATCATTCTGAGTTCGGGCATACTAAACTCGAATTTCTACCATGTTCCCTGGGTCAGTTAGGATCATAGGATGTAATAATCAAAACTGCCCATTATGGCCTATGGGGAACAGGTAGCCTTGCAATAGTGAAAAACGAAGTAGGCTGTATTTCACTATCAGGACATGCCACACACACCAGGGCATGTCCTACCTTTCACATACAATGCACCCTGCCCACAGGGATACATTGGGCCTACCTTAGGGGTGACTAACATGTAGAAAAGGGAAGGTTTAGGGACTGGCAAGTGTGTGCACTTGCCAAGTCGACATGGCAGCCCCAGGCTGCACACAGGCTCTGCAATGGCAGGCCAGAGTTACACTTTACGGGCTGTTTGCGTGGGTGGCACAATCCAGTGCTGTAGCCCACCAACAGCATTTGATTTATAGGCCCTGGCACTCGCAGTGCGCTTTACTAGGGACTGACACATAAATCAAATAGGCCAATCATGGAAACACCAATGCATAACACATTTTCTACAGGAGCACTTGCACTTTCCCACTGATTAGCAGCGGTAAAGTACCCAGAGTCCTAAAACCAACAAAAACAGGGTCAAAAACAGGAGGCCAAAAAGCAAAAAGTCTGGGGGTAAACCCGCTGAAAAAGCCAAGTCTAACAGCCAGGTAACATAAAAGCTAAACATAACACATCTACCTTCCTTAGCAACATATATTGGCACCCATATTCTTTAGTCCCCCTTTCTATGTGCACATATAATACTCCAGTGCTCTTGGTCTCCTTTTAGTATGGGAAGCCCGGTGAAGCCGTTTTGCGTGCCTGTGATCTGGAGGGGGAGCGGGACTGGACCACAAGTCCCAGGCTCCCGTGCGGCTGACCACGCCGCCGACGCCCGCTCTATGCGCCCGGAGGCGCTTTAAAACTTCTGCAGGGCTCCCGCGGCGCGGGAAGCCCGGTGAAGCCGTTTTGCGTGCCTGTGATCTGGAGGGGGAGCGGGACTGGACCACAAGTCCCAGGCTCCCGTGCGGCTGACCACGCCGCCGATGCCCGCTCTACGCGCCCGGAGGCGCTTTAAAACTTCTGCAGGGCTCCCGCTGCGCGGGAAGCCCGGTGAAGCCGTTTTGCGTGCCTGTGATCTGGAGGGGGAGCGTGACTGGACCACAAGTCCCAGGCTCCCGTGCGGCTGACCACGCCGCCGACGCCCGCTCTACGCGCCCGGAGGCGCTTTAAAACTTCTGCAGGGCTCCCGCGGCGCGGGACGCACGCGGGCAAAGCCCGGGCCAAGGGCGGGTCCGTCAGCGGCCGAAAGCGGCTGGGCTGGGCCAGGTCCCTTGATTTTAACTTTGCGGACACATCTACACGCCTGGCCGTGAGCTAATTCAGAACAAGAACAAGGTACTGCTGCGTTCGCTTTTTCTGTTTTTGGAGCCCTAAGACTTTGTTTATTTGTAGTTGTTCGGTTGTTCGTGGTCTACATTGCCCCGTTTTAGTCTTCAGCTATTGACTTACCACTTAGCCTATAGTCATGGGCAAAAGGAAACTAGCTACTACACAAGGGGGCGCAAAGGGGGCTAACACTGCGGGATCAGCTGGGACTATAGACTTATTTTTAACTAAGGCAGCTAATGCCATCACCAAAGAAATAGCCTTAACTGAAAAAAGGTTGTCCTTGGAATCTGAGATTCCAAGGACAACCTTTAGAGGGCGACATGCCGAGTGTTACACAGGATTCGGCAGAAGAAGGATTTACGTACACGTCTCAGATGTTCACATCAGGCAGCCAAGGCGAGGATGTTGAAGTAGCTCCGGGGGTCTCTGTAGCAGCAGTGACCCTGGAAGAGGGATCAGGCTCCCCGCCTACGAAAAGAAAGAGAACTGGCGGGAAAGGAGCACTGAGGATATCACCAAGGGCTAAAATTCCCACAAACTGTAACCTGGAATCACTGTTGGATAAATTCGCAGTAAGGTTGGAAAAGCGGACTAAAGACTTGCTAGTGCCCTTACTTGTAAAATTGGATGAGATTGAGACAAAAATTAATGCTCTAGTTTCTCAATCAACTAGCTGCTCCCCCGAAAGTAACATCAGAACAGGGGTGAGGGGGGGGCCTGCCCCGGGGGGGGGGTAGTCTGAAACAAGCCCAGCAGCCTAGTACCTCCCAAGACCAATATCAGTTGCCCCGGCCTTCTAACAATAAATGTAATACAAATCTTACCAACCAGACAGTGGGGGATGCTGTTACTATACCCCCGATGGCAACTATGCAGGGCCAGGGAAATTTTGATAAGCATTTGCGATTGAGAATCCCTTTATCTGCAGATCCGAAAAAGGGAATGGCCCACACCCCGACTATAATTGATCTCCCTCCCCATTCAGCGCCTTTAGTGGCTGTTTTTATAGGAGTCCCTACACTTACATCAGATTCCAAGGAATCCGTCATGGATTTGATCCACAAAACCGCTCATTGGTGTAAGAGTAATATGGTTGGTGGTCTTAATATCATGAATGATATTATTATGGCCAGAAGAGTGGGGTGGATAGGCCATGGGACTAAGAAAAACATTGAGGGTGACTGTATTATAGTAAATTTTAAAAGCCCCAGGCATGTTTCGGCTCTTTTGGGCTGTCAGCTCAAGGCCGGTTTTAGGTCTACAATCAGAATAGTCCCCCTACAGTATTTCTACCCTCATAAATGTCCTCTAGTAAACTCTGAGTGGCAGCTTCCTTTTAAATTGGTTAAACCTACTCATGAGGGGAATATGAACTTAGGGCTAACTTTGCACAATCGTTACTCACCTTTGGCCCGTCCCATGAGCTTAGATGAAAATGATTGACCATTAATGGTGGTGGATAAACCCCAGGGTGACATGTTGACACCGGATATTTCTATTAATCCACGACCATCCGTGTCTACACCTTCATCACAGTTGGATATCTATCCAACCTCAATTCCCACTTTGGTCAACCTGCCAGATTATACTGTGAAAGTATTATCTTGGAATATAGCTGGCATTAGGTCCAAGCGGGGTAATACAGTGTGCGAAGAGTTTCTGGGTAACCATCATATTATTGCACTACAGAAAACATGGGAGCCTAAAAACAGTTTTTACCTGGATGGTTTTACCACCTTTTGTAAATATGCTACTCAATCGAATATGGGTAGAGCTCGGGGGGCCTTCTTTTAATGTTTTCTCTCAAGCTTTCATATAAAGCAAAATTGATTGATTGTCGGTCACTTAATATTTTGGCAGTGGAACTATCTGGTAAAAACCTCCCCACTCTGTTAGTTGTTAATTTTTATAATTCCTTTAATAGATCCCAGGAGACGGAACATCTTTTAGCTGTAGATGATCTCTTGGAAAAGTATGGGGAAGGAAATCAAGCTCACTATGACACATTAATTTTAGGGGATTTTAATATTCACCAGTGCTATTCTAATTGCACTTTTACACTGGAGACGGGCGTTGGCACGGAACAGTCTAACCATTTTGAGCATACATCCTCTGGCATTTGTCTTGAAAGTTTACTCTCGGCCCACAATCTGCATTGTCTACAATATTCGGATGCTTTGCCTCAGATTCCTACTTTTGTAGGTAATGGTAGTCATAGCACAATAGATTACATGATGGTATCTGGCCCATTAGTGCCGGCTGTTATTAATCTAAGTGCTATTTGGCATAGTCTTAGTGACCACAATCCCCTAGTACTGGGTCTTGACCTGCCTGTCATCCGTAGGGAGGGGGTCTTGAGTCAGGTGTCAAATGTGAATATTAGCACCAAACAGCAGGATAGGAGATTGAAATGGGAAAGGATTGTTCCGGAGAGTTTTCTTGATAATTTGTATACCACCTGTGCTACCGAATTTCAGATCTGTGCAGATCCTCTTTTGCATGGCAGAGCCACCCTTGAAGCCTTTGTAAAAATTACTAAACAGGTAGCCTCTGATCTAACAACTAAACCTAGAGCAACATGCCCAAAAGTAAAGAACTGGTTCGATCATATTTGCTCGGCTGCCCATAAGGAACTTAAACAGGCCCTAGCACAAAAACCGAGGGATCAACTATTAATTAGGAATCGGAGGAAGGCCTATAAAATAGCAACATATAATAGGAAGAAGCAGATCAGGGAAGAGGCCTGGGATGCACTCAACCAAGCTAGTATCTTGGCTGACAGCACAAAATTTTGGTCTGTGGTTAATAGCTCCTATTTTTCAGAAACCCCAAATCTTAGCCGCGATTGCGTGATTCCTCCAGAACGATGGGTTCAGCATTTTAGTATCTTCTATAGTGAACCAAATCTGGAACCAGAGGAGGGAGTGTCAATCCCCGGTCCATCAAGTAACCCCCTTTATTTTAATATAGATGAAGTTCATAAGGCTATCATCTCTGCCTCAGCAGGCAAGGCGCCCGGCCCAGATGGGGTTCCAGCCGATCTTTTTAAGGCCGACAATAGAGTCTGGGCCAAGATTTTAACTTGTGTTTTTAATGCAGCTTGTATTTACGGATTCCCATTTTCTTGGGCTAAAGCGGTCATCATTCCCATTTTTAAAAAGGGAGACCGGGCGGATCCCGCCTGCTATAGACCAATCTCCCTTTTAGATTCTGTAGCAAAAACATTAGGGAAGGTAATTTTGGATCGCCTAACTACTTATCTCGATCAAGCTAATATTATTTCAGATTTGCAATATGGCTTTAGACAGAAGAAGGGGACCTTGGACCAGTGTCTTAATCTCCAGTTAGTTATCGGGAAGTACACTATCGCCAGGAAGGGAGTCTTACACCTTGCCTTCATGGACCTAACCTCAGCCTTTGACTATGTCAATAGATCCAAATTATGGCGGGTGTTACGTGAACTGGGGATAGATGCAGACTTGGTCTCTTACCTGCAAGTAGCGCATGATAATACCACAGCTGCTGTACGGTATAATACTGATGGCAGCTTGACAAAATCATGGGAAGTAAAAAGGGGGGTCCGGCAGGGATGCATTTTGGCTCCACTGCTGTTTACACTGTACATCAACAAATTAGGAGACTCCCTAACAGCCTGCTGCAAAGATGTACCAAGAGCCAGTTCTAAAATGATCCCAGGCCTTTTATACGCTGATGATGCGGTCCTACTGGCAAGAACCGCATTGGGCCTTCAACGTCTTTTAAATTGTTTTACTAATTTTATGGAGTCACTAGACCTAACCACAAATCTTAAGAAATCTCATACCATGACCATAGGGCTGGGAAGGGTGGCCAAGACTAAGTTTTACTGCAAGGGGGCAGAATTAACTAAAGTGCCTACGTTTCCGTATTTAGGTGTGGTTTTTGATGAGCGAGGATCTTGGTGCCCGCAACTTTTATTTAAAAAAAATACATTAGCCCGAGGAGCAGGTGCCACTCTAAATTTTGCCAAAAGACTGGGGTCAAAGCCACTACCTGCATTATTAAAAGTCTATAATGCTAAATTTGTTCCGATGGCTACATATGGGTGTGACATTTGGGGATACAAGGACGTCAAGGGGATCCAGGTGACTGAGAACAACTTTATGCGCAAACTTCTGGCGGTCCCTACCGCAACCCCTGTTTTTAATCTACATGAAGAACTGGGAACGGGTTATATATCAGACCAGATCGCGGTTGCCCCATTGTTATGCTGGCTAAGAGTATGGGCAAATCCGGCCCCTAATCTTAATCAACTAATAATTGCGGACTGTATGTTACTGGAGGGGGTGTTATCCATCCCATGGCTGAAATATGTCATGGAACAGACTAGATGGTTAGGTCGCCCTGATTTGTTCCCGAGCCCAGGTGTCCTGACCAAGACTGCAATTAAAGAAGTGAAAAAGCAGTTCTTGGATAAGCAGCAGAGTATGAGGGAGGAGACGGAACTAAGTAAACCTTCAGTGAGACGATTTATCTTATTGTCCCTGGGCTCGCAGATGCAGCCATATTTATCTTATGTCAGCAAAGCATACCATCGATTTGTTTTGACTAGATTTAGATTTAACTTGGTTCCTTGGCTCTTGGCATTTCCCCAAGGTTATTCTAAACCCGGCTTACTTAGACCCTGTCCCTGTGACAATTTCTCGGATCAGGATACATTACACTTTTTGTTTTTCTGTTCCTTTTATGCTTATCAGCGTAAAAATATATTTTACCGCTCCTTAGAGAACGGCGGTTTGTTCAAGTAAGACCGGCCTTGGTCTATCTCCAGATGTTACCCTCCCCTGTGGTATCATTGGGTGTGGCTAGTTTCTTAACAGCGGCCGTTAGACACAGGAAAAAGTTGCCGCTATCAAAATAAACTTGCCACTTATGTTAAAGTACCCCTTTGAAACTTTTTTTTTTTTTTTTTATCAGCCGTGGTTTTTTACTTAGTACTTTTTGCACTTTACACTATTTGCACTATTCCACGATTTTTATATGAATGATGAAATGGCTAAATGAGATTCTTTTAAACATGTTTTGTATTGGTATTTTAATCTAGTGACTCAATGTTTTTATGTATTGATGTGTCAATTCTGTATTTGTGTCCTTTTTTCTTGACTATGTTTACTTTTTTGGCTCTTGCCTGCCGAATAAAGTTTTCTGACTGACTGTATGGGAGCTCAGCTTCCTTTTGCACTGTGGCTCTTCACTGCCATTTCCCTCACACATTCTTGACCACTCTCTTTCTTCTACTTCACTGCACACAGCCACCTTCCCTGTATTCCACCACTTTCCATCTGACAATTTGACAGTATTCCCCCTCCCTTCTATCACCGTCTTCAGGAAAGATAGTTTGGAACTTCCCTTCTTTTTCACGTTGCCCACACCAACTCTGACTAACATCTCTTTAGAAAAAACACCTTGTTGGTCTTCATTATTTTTTTATTGTGTCTTAGACTGTACTTGGTCTGATACTCATTGACTCTCCTATGCATTCCGTCATAGTCAACTATGCGTGGGCCAGCCCTTGCCATCCAGGCATGCGGCAACTCTGTACATGATAATTTGCCCTTCATAAGACTCAACGGTGTCTCTCCAGTTGCTGATTGTGGCATGATACGATAGTTCCACAACATGACCCTCACTTGCCTTCTCCAACAAGTATTGCCAGCGATGGCTAGATGAACTCTTTCCCCCAGCGCATGGTCAAAGTGTCCCACTAAACCATTTCCCCAGGGATGATAAACAGGGGGCTTGCAATGGCCAATTCCCCATCTTTTGAGAAAGGAGCTAAACTCCGTGGAATCAAACTGAGGACATTTATCAGTTAGGATTTCCGCTGGGCACCCCTCCCTTATGAAAATATCTTCACCAAAGTCAATTACATTACTGGATTTCCCTTAATATACAAATACCACTTCAGGCCACCTTGAAAAATAGTCCATCATTACAATAACGTATTTCTCACACACCCCCAAACCCTTGAATGGCCCACAGATGTCTATAGCAACTCTTCCCATGGGCGTTTAGGCAAAGCTTATCTGTGTCTCCTAAATCACATGCAACAATCTGCTTATCAATGCTCGGCCACCAGAAGTCGACCCTAGCTTTCCTCTTCATCTCTGACATACCGCCATGCCCCTCATGGAGCAACGTCAGCAATCTCTCTCAACTCAACAGGTACTACAGACTTTCATTTCGTCTCACGATGCCCTCCACGACAGACAACTCCTCCCATACATGTTAAACATCTCCAAGTTTTCATCACACCTCCACTTATGTGCACACGGTAGGGCTTCTATTAATCTGACCAAATTGGGATCCTTTGATACAGCTTCTTTCCAATCTGCTTTTCCAATGGCTCCACAGAAGTATCATATTTCTGCCACCATCCATTTGTCATCCTCAACCTCATTCACACCCTCAATAGGCAACCTGGACAAGCAATCTGCATTGATGTTCCTTACCCCCGGCACGTACCTCACAGAAAACACATTCTCTTGGAGATGGTGCAGCCATTTTGCGATGCAGGTTGTGGCTTTCCCAGCCTCCGCCGTGGTGAAAAGATCAACCAGCAGTCTGTGATCCATTCACAGCTCAAAATTCACTCCTCATACAAATATTCAGAAATGTTTCACCCTCCACCAGCAGGCCAACGCTTCCTTCTCCATAGCAGAATATGTGCTCTCTCTGCACCTCTTAAGGGGTGCAATGCAAAGCCCACCAATCTTTCTTTGCTATCATGCACCTGCATTAAATTACCTCCCAATCTGCAATTGCTGGTGTCAGTAACAATGATAGTATTTTCATTGGGGTCAAAAGGCTTAAGGGCAACTGCTTTTACAATAGATTATTTCACTCTTTCAAAAGTGAGCTGGCACTCCTTAGACCAAGGAAATTTCACTCCTCTCTTCATTAATTCACGTAAAACATGCACTATGTCGGTGAAGTGGTGAACAAACTTTGCATAATGATCCCCAAGGCCAAGGGACGATCTTAATTGATCCCTCTCTTGCGGAGCAGGAGCCTTTTCAATCACTTCTACCAGACTCAACTTAGGTTTCACACCCTCACAAGACAAGTTGTGTCCTAAATACTCAACTTCCTGTGTGCTAAATTTACATTTCTCCAGGCCTATTCTGAGACCTGCATCCTCCAACTTCCGCAACACCTCATTCAACATCACATCGTGTTGTTCTTCGCTCTAGCCCCATACCAGTGCATCGTCCTGAAACACCTGCACCTTTGACATATCTTTTTACACACCTTGCATAACCCTTTGAAAAACTGCAGATGAGGAAGCTAATCCAAAGGGCATGCGGATTAACTGAAATGCTCCCTTAGGTGTTATGAAAGACGACAAGTGTCTGGAACTTTTCAGTAAGCGCACATGATGATAAATGTTGAATAGGTCCACCATGGTGAAATACCTACCCCCTTTCATGCTTGCAAGCAGGGGATGACAATCTATCAAATGCAATCATTGAGGTCTCTGAAGCCCACACACATGCAGATTTTTCCATTAGGCTTCCTTGAGATTACAATTGGGCTAAGTCTCTTTGATGCTTCAGTGGGTTCTATTACACCTTTGCCGCATAGCCTTGTTAATTTTTCCTTCAACAAACCCCTTAGAGCCAACGGGACATTTCTCACCATATATGTACTCTAGGTATTGCCCCTTCCTTCAACACAATCTGGTGTTTGAACTTTTTCAAACATCCTAATTTCTTACTGAACATCTTAGGAAACCTGCTAACCCAATTATCCAGACTATATTGGACAGTCAGCAGCATCTGCTTGTGATGATTGAGGCTTCAATACCATGCCCAACGCACGCTGCTCTCTCCTTCCTAAAAAGGACCTCCCTTATCCACCGCATACACTTTTCTTTGAGCAATTCTATCTTGGAATCTCAACTCTGTTACAAAGTATCCTATTACCTATAATTTTGATCCACAGTTTCATTTAGGTTCTACATCAGTAGGAGCCAACTTCCCAAATTCTAACTCTTCCCATGTGGATGTGTCTATCAAAATGAATGAGGACCATGGATCTGCCTACACTTGCTCCTCTTTCCCATTAATGTAAATGACACATTTTGCAGGATGACAAGATTTCTCCTCATACTTAGGCTCACTCGCCACCAGTACCTCTACACAATCATCCTTACTTTCACTTGATTCATCCCGTCGGTGTGCGTGTCCATCATTGTTTACCCAATTAACAGACTTCTTGTATGTAGGTGTATCAGCCATTCTACAGACCCTCGAAAAAGGTCCAAGTTTCTTACATTTAAAATATATACTACTAGCAGCCGGACAATTCCTTGCCTCTGCCATGTGTCTTGACCTGCCACACCTAAAGCATGTTTTTCCTATGTCCCCCTCTTGAGTCGTTACCTTCTTGATGCTTTCTTCTTTAGGATTCCACATGACCTTTTTCACAACACACACCTCATTAACCTTTCCTGCATCCTCATTACCTTTGGCTGCCACCCCTCTCAATTCTTTCACATACCGGGAGGTATTTTCCACACATTTTGCCACTTCTGTAGTTTAGACAAGTGTGGGGTTCTTCAGGCCTAGTAATTTTTCTTGAATTTTAGTGCTGCATGTTCTATTGCTCAATTGAACTCTTATAATCTCATCTCTGAGATCCTTAAACCTGCAAGTAACTGCTAATCTTCTTAATGCTGACACATATTGATAGATGGATTTTCACTGTACTTGAGCTCAGGAAAAAAACCTATGTCGCTCAACCACAATGCTAACATTTTCCCCATAGTTTTCCTCTAAAGCATTCAAAGTCATTGAATACATATCTTATTCTTCATTGTCTGCATTCCTACCCTCTACTGACTGCCTGGGAAAAGCTTTTAACACTTTCCTTCCTTCTACCCCTAAACAGTATTTTAATATTGCTAACTGCCGCATCATAACGTACACGTCCCCCCAATGGCCTCCAAGTATGTTTCAAAAGTGTCTTTTCAATCCTCCCACACCATGCAGGGTTGACCGGGTTTCTATAAATGCTAGAGGTGCAGGTCTATTTAGTGATGCCACAGCTATTAAAGTGAAAATCTAACCAAAAGGTTATGTGTTCTTAAAACACAAAAAATTCCTTGCAGAAGTCATCTTTTGTCAAAACTAAGATACATGTAATGTATTTCCAGTCAGATACCTTGTATAGATGTGTCAAATAAGAAAAATTCCTGGACTTAAAGTGAAAATTTAGAGGTGTGCCTGTCACCGTACACAAAGCGTGCCTATTGCTGATGCTTACCATACAGAACAATAGTTGCAGAGCAAGGTAGTACGATAGGCGGTGTGCCCGTCACCGAGCACAAAACACACACAGAGTGCCTATCAATCAATCAATCAATCAATCATGTCACTTATAAAGCGCACTACATACCCGCGAGGGTCTCAAGGCGCTGGGGGAAGGGGGTGGTGCTGCTACTGATCGAAGAGCCAGGTCTTGAGGAGTCTTCTGAAGGCCAGTAGGTCTTGGGTCTGTCGGAGGTTGGTGGGGAGGGTGTTCCAGGTCTTGGCGGCTGGGTGGGAGAAGGATCTGCCGCCGGCGGTCGTTTTCCGGATGCGGGGGACTGTGGCGAGGGCGAGGCTGGTCGAGCGGAGCTGGCGGGTGGGGGTGTAGAAGCTGAGTCGTCTGTTGAGGTAGGCTGGTCCGAAGTTGTAGAGTGCTTTGTGTGCGTGGGTGAGGAGCTTGAAGGTTATCCTCTTGTTGACAGGGAGCCAGTGCAGGTCTCTCAGGTGGGGTGTGATGTGGCTGCGTCGGGGGATGTCGAGGATAAGACGTGCAGAGGCGTTCTGGATGCGTTGCAGCCGTCTCAGGAGCTTAGCCGTCGTTCCTGCGTAGAGGGCGTTTCCGTAGTCCAGCCTGCTGGTGACGAGGGCCTGGGTGCCTGTTTTTCTTGTTTCGGTGGGGATCCACTTGAAGATCCTGCGGAGCATTCGGAGGATGTTGAAGCAGGATGAGGAAACGGCGTTGACCTGCTTAGTCATGGAGAGGGTGGGGTCGAGGATGACCCCTAGGTTGCGTACGTGGTCGGTGGGTGGCGGGGCTGTTCCCAGTGATGTTGGCCACCAGGAGTCATCCCAGGCTGAAGGGTTGGAACCAAGGATGAGGACCTCCGTCTTGTCCGAGTTCAGCTTCAGGCGGCTGGTCCTCATCCATTCGGCGACGGCCTTCATTCCTTCGTGGAGGTGGGCTTTGGCGGTGTGAGGGTCTTTGGTGAGGGAGAGGATCAGCTGGGTGTCGTCGGCGTAGGAGATGATGTTGAGGTTGTGCTGTCGGGCGACGTGGGCGAGGGGTGCCATGTAGATGTTGAACAGCGTTGGGCTGAGGGAGGAGCCTTGGGGTACGCCGCAGATGATCTTGGTGGCCTTGGATCGGAAGGGGGCGAGGCGGACGCTTTGTGTTCTGCCGGAAAGGAAGGATGTGGTCCAGTCCAGGGCCTTCTCTTGGATCCCGGCGTCGTGAAGGCGTGTTCGTAGTGTGTGGTGGCAGACCGTGTCGAAGGCGGCTGATAGGTCCAGGAGGATGAGGGCTGCTGTTTCTCCGTTGTCTAGCAGGGTCCTGATGTCATCGGTGGCGGCGATGAGGGCGGTTTCGGTGCTGTGGTTGCTGCGGAAGCCGGACTGGGAAGGGTCCAGGATGTTGTTCTCCTCGAGGTAGCGGGTCAGTTGTTTGTTGACGATTTTCTCGGTGACCTTCGCGGGGAACGGGAGCAGAGAGATGGGTCGGAAGTTCTTGAGGTCCTTGGGGTCTGCCTTGGGTTTCTTGAGTAAGGCGGTGATCTCGGCGTGCTTCCAGCTTTCCGGGAAGGTTGCTGTCTCGAAGGAGATGTTGATTATTTTCCGGAGATGGGGCGCGATGGCTGTACTGGCTTTGTTGAAGATGTGGTGAGGGCACGGGTCTAGCGGTGAACCGGAGTGGATGGTGTTCATGATCTCGCACACCTAAATCACAAGCTTCACTGCTGATCAAGATTGTTATGTTATGTTATTGGGTTTTTATAGCGCGCGCGGCTACTCCAGGGAGTGTCCCGGCGCGAACCTATGAGGTGCTAATGGCCAAGTAATTAAAACAAAAAAGTTTTAAGCTGTTTCTTAAATTGCCCCAGATCCTGAATGCTGCGCAGAGAAAAGGTAAGGAATTCCAGGCCGTGGATGCCCTCACGGCCAGGGATCTGCCCCCCATTCTTTGAAGGCGCACACGGGGTATCTGTGCAAGCAGCTGAGATGCCGACCTCAAATGTCTGGCAGGCTTGTAGAAAGCAAAGCGCTTCCTGAGGTATACAGGCCCTTTAGCATACAGAGCACAGTGTGCTATAACCAGGGCCTTAAACTTCACACGTTTTATAACAGGTAGCCAGTGCAGCGCACGCAAATGTAGTTTGACGCTCTTATTAATGGGAATGTTGAGCACCAGCCTAGCTGCTGCATTCTGAACCATCTGCAGTTTTTTAAGAGTGTAATCAGGGAGGCCCAGGTACAGCCCATTAGCGGAGTCTACTCGAGAAAGGATCAGTGCCCGAGTCACTGTTTCCTTCGCTGACCTTGGCAGCAACGGAAGGAACTTCCTAAGGGACTTTAATATCCCAAAGCAGCTCCCAGCCAATTTTTTAATCTGAGTTGAAAAGGACAGCTGCTCATCGAACCAGATACCGAGATTTTTGACTGGCAGTCCCGAAGAAGATGGCGTAGGATAGTGAAAATTACAAACGGCACACTGGTAGGCAAATGCTAAACACATGTGGTCAGCATTGACGTTATGCTGTGTCAAAACCTCTGAGGCTTGCAGCAATGTCCCCCATCGTGTATGTGGATAGTATATTCACTTCTAGTAGTTCCCCGATTCAAAATGGCCTCGAGACATCTAGACACTGCTGCATGACTGTGTGATGACATCACCACACCCATCATACAGCACAGCACTGTTCCATAGCTGCCGCTCCCACAGAGACTCCTTCATTGTCCCCTGTGACATGTACTTGCACATGCGCACTCTTCCGCAATCCGCACCACCATCGTCTGGGTTACGAGAATGATCAGAGTGTCTCAGCAGGAGAATATTTTGACTTGGATTAGGGCTCGGGCCAAAGATCACAGCCTCCCAATTCAAATGTTGCCACTCAATGTTCACTTTAACAAACGCAAGACAGAAAAGTGCTTCAGATATCCTAGCTCCACACACGTTTTTCAGTTAATGCTGGGTCGAGCATCACAACCCTGCAAGCAGCCAATTTAAAAAAAAAAATATGCAGGCAGCACATACCGTTAAATCGTTAAGGTCAAAGGTGAAATTATGAGTAGAAACATTCTTTGTGCTCCAACGCTATCCGTGCAGACTTTCTTCTGCCTAGCACGTCTGCCCAACATCACAGGGCTAGAGCTGAACCAGAGGCCGTAATCTCACAAATTTCTGTTAAGATTCAATTAAACATGAGGCAACGTCATTATGTCCAGAATTTTTAAAAATAGTGGCTTATTTACAAGCCCCTTGCGCCACCCGTATGTCACTTTTCCCATGTTAAAAATGGCGCAAGGGGCTTGTAAATAAGCCCCATAATTCTTTACAGCACATCATCCTGCATGCTCCTATTCAAAATCCCATCCTCGTTGCCACATTTAAGATGACAGGATGCTGTGGCAATTAATGAATATCTTCTTTATTAAGTTACATTAAAAGGCCCCTGATAAGTGCCTGATCTCTGTAACCATCTACTTCACAGCTTCTCGGAATCCACACACCGGAGTGGAAGCATACTGTCACCAGAGAGCAGCATACAGTTGCCAGGTGACGTATATGCTAAACATAACAGTTATGGGTGAGAATGTGCTTTTTTTTCTTGTTAAGCGGACGGTTGCCACACTGTTTTCCATGAAACAAAGTCAGGGGTACACAAGTATTTATTCTGGCTTGCTCTTGTATTATCATTTATTTCTATTTTTGTTTTAAGAAATTGACTTGTATTTCGGGAATTTATACAGCCTTTGGCTATAATTTGTTTATGTCTATGGTGATTAGTATCACTGAATTCTGGAACATTTTGTACCTGCATCACTTCAATTTGAGTGATTCTTCTCTGTCTATAGAGATCAGCGCTGCTTTTAATGCCGTTCTCTGCGGGAGCTCAGAGTGCGTGCTGATGATTCATTCTGCGAGGTTTGGGCTTGATGAACATGCATAATATCACCCTGTTGATACCTGGTAAGTGCTATACTCTGCGAGTGCTTTTCCGATCGCCGTTTTCAGGGTGTACAAATGGACAGGTCACTGACCAAATGGTTTTCTATTTCCATTTTAGGAGACGTGTCAACTCATATTGAAATTAAATGTGACTACTCCGCCTAAGCTGCGTGAGTGGGATGGGTCACTGGAGCAAATTGTCTTCTCTTTTTCGTTTTAGGAGATGCATCACCCCACATTAAAATTGACTGTGACTACCATGCCTAAGCCGCATGAGTGGCAATATTCATGTTTTATAAGGTTGTCGGTTTACTGGGACACTTTAAGTAGAGGTGTCCTCAGTTAATCGCATGTGGCAAAATAGGATGACATTTTGGTTTGGTGATGGTATTACCTTTTTAGTCTAATGTTGTCTTCGTTTTGCACTTACATTTTTGACATATATATACCAAAGTATCACAGGTGTTCATTTAAGTTTGGTTCACCTGGTATATGGGTTAAATTAGAAATAAAATGTCTCAAATATATAACAGCTGCCATTATTTACTTTATATAGGTGATTTGGCCCGGACTTTTTTCTGGAAGGACTGATTTTGGATTTAATCTTCTAGTTCCTAATTCTGATTGATGGTCTTGACTTAAGTAACATGGCTATGAATGCAGACCTTCTTTTCTTTTTTTCTTTATTATTTTTCCAATTACTAAAGGTGCCCTATATATATCTTGTTCACATTCTTTGGCTTTTTGCTCATAAATCTATGCTCTGTCTTGATGATGACCCTTTGACTCATGGGGTCGAAACGCGTCAATGCTTTAATGGCGTTTGGGAAGGGATTGATACCCATAATCTTTCCATTTTTATTTATGGATTATGTGATGGAGTTGAAGTCCCATTGTCACCTCTGTTTTCTTTGGTAAAACACTATGGGGTCGATTCCGATCTCGGCCGGTAGGGCACCTAACAGTATTCGTCCGGAAAAAAACAGCCGAATGCGTGTTTCCCGACCGATTCGTACACTCGTCCGGACGAACAAGTACGATGCGTAGAACAACTCATTTTCCGAGCGAGCTGTACTCACCCAATCCAGCTCCTGTTCCCCGCCCGAGCCGGATCCGTGAACGCCGAATCGAGCCGCACGGAAGCAAATACACAGCACCTTCCGGACGGACTAGTACAATGCGCAATCCGTACGCGCTGAACCCGTCGCTACGTCCGGCACGTTTGAGCATCCGGGTGAGCCGTACATAAGCTCCGTTTCGCGCCACAAGACGATCCACGGCTACGAGACGAACAAGCCTGCTACGAGTACGACTCGAAGACACGAGAAACCCGAACGAGACGATCCAAGCATGAATCCCATTGCGCAGGTCCTACCTACCTACGCAGACGGTAAGTCAAACACCAACAATACAAAAAAACTACACGTACCCGAAATATGTCACACACACATATGGATGCACAAATAACTTACACTAGCAACAGCAGAACCATAGGGGTGGGATGGCCAACACCAATGCCATACACACCCATAGGGGATGGATGCCTACCACTACTACCATCCCCACTCATGGGGGGCTGGATGCCTACCACTACCACCACCCCTACTCAGGGGGCCTGGATGCCTGCCACTACTACCATCCCCACTCATGGGGGGATGGATGCCTACCACTACCACCACCCCTACTCAGGGGGCCTGGATGCCTGTCACTACTACCATCCCCACTCATGGGGGATGGATGCCTACCACTACCACCATCACTACTCAGGGGGGCTGGATGCCTACCACTACCACCACCCCTACTCAGGGGGCCTGGATGCCTGTCACTACTACCATCCCCACTCATGGGGGGATGGATGCCTACCACCATCACCATCACTACTCAGGGGGCCTGGATGCCTGCCACTACTACCATCCCCACCCGTAAGGGGTATGGATGCCTACCACTACCACCATCACTACTCAGGGGGCCTTGATGCCTGCCACTACTACCATCCCCACTCATGGGGGGATGGATGCCTACCACTACCACCATCACTACTCAGGGGGCCTTGATGCCTGCCACTTCTACCATCCCCACTCATGGGGGGCTGGATGCCTACCACTACCCCTACTCAGGGGGCCTGGATGCCTGTCACTACTACCATCCCCACTCATGGGGGAATGGATGCCTACCACTACCACCATCACTACTCAGGGGGCTGAATGCCTATCACTACCACCACCCCTACTCAGGGGGCCTGGATACCTGCCACTACTACCATCCCCACTCATGGGGGATGGATGCCTACCACTACCACCACCCCTACTCAGGGGGCCTGGATGCCTGTCACTACTACCATCCCCACTCATGGGGGATGGATGCCTTCCACTACCACCATCACTACTCAGGGGGGGCTGGATGCCTACCACTACCACCACCCCTACTCAGGGGGGCCTGGATGCCTGTCACTAGTACCATCCCCACTCATGGGGGGATGGATGCCTACCACTACCACCATCCCTACTCAGGGGGGCCCTGGATGCCTGCCACTACTACCATCCCCACCCTTAGGGCTATGGATGCCTATCACTACCACCATCACTACTCAGGGGGCCTTGATGCCTGCCACTACTACCATCCCCACTCATGGGGGATGGATGCCTACCACTACCACCATCACTACTCAGGGGGCCTTGATGCCTGCCACTACTACCATCCCCAATCATGGGGGGATGGATGCCTACCACTACCACCACCCCTACTCAGGGGGCCTGGATGCCTGTCACTACTACCATCCCCACTCATGGGGGATGGATGCCTACCACTACCACCATCACTACTCAGGGGGGCTGGATGCCTACCACTACCACCACCCCTACTCAGGGGGCCTGGATGCCTGTCACTACTACCATCCCCACTCATGGGGGGATGGATGCCTACCACTACCACCATCACTACTCAGGGGCCCTGGATGCCTGCCACTACTACCCTCCCCACCCTTAGGGGTATGGATGCCTACCACTACCACCATCACTACTCAGGGGGCCTGGATGCCTGCCACTACTACCATCCCCACCCTTAGGGGTATGGATGCCTACCACTACCACCATCACTACTCAGGGGGTCTTGATGCCTGCCACTACTACCCTTCCCACTCATGGGGGATGGATGCCTACCACTACCACCATCACTACTCAGGGGGCCTTGATGCCTGCCACTACTACCATCCCCACTCATGGGGAGATGGATGCCTACCACTACCACCACCCCTACTCAGGGGGGGCTGGATGCCTACCACTACCACCACCCCTACTCAGGGGGCCTGGATGCCTGTCACTACTACCATCCCCACTCATGGGGGGATGGATGCCTACCACTACCACCACCCCTACTCAGGGGGCCTGGATGCCTGTCACTACTACCATCCCCACTCATGGGGGATGGATGCCTACCACTACCACCACCCCTACTCAGGGGGCCTGGATGCCTGTCACTACTACCATCCCCACTCATGGGGGATGGATGCCTACCACTACCACCACCCCTACTCAGGGGGCCTGGATGCCTGTCACTACTACCATCCCCACTCATGGGGGATGGATGCCTACCACTAACACCACTGCTACTCATAGGACGGGTAATGCATGACACAACTAGCATACTCCCACATAAGGAATGACAGAGGATTACATCCCCCCAACACCATGACAAGTGTGTGTAGTCTGTGTCAAATGCCTACAACACTGAACATGACATTGAACATACAATGTGACCCCCTAGCACATGTGTCACACATAAATGTGTGTGGACTCCACAATGCAAGCAGACATGGCCACTGTGGCAATGGGCTCGAACACCGCATCACCACAGTGACCAAAAGGGAAGTGTGCTGTCCATAGCTGATGCACATTTTCAACAGTGTGGCAATGGGGCCTAAAGCCCCATCACCACAGTGACCAAAAGGGAAGTGTGCTGTCCATAGCTGATGCACATTTTGAACAGTGTGGCAATGGGGCCTAAAGCCCCATCACCACAGTGACCAAAAGGGAAGTGTGGTGTCCATAGCTGATGCACATTTTGAACAGTGTGGCAATGGGGCCTAAAGCCCCATCACCACAGTGACCAAAAGGTAAGTGTGGTGTCCATAGCTGATGCACATTTTGAACAGTGTGGCAATGGAGCCTAAAGCCCCATCACCACAGTGACCATAAGGTAAGTGTGGTGTCCATAGCTGATGCACATTTTGAACAGTGTGGCAATGGGGCCTTAAGCCCCATCACCACAGTGACCAAAAGGGAAGTGTGGTGTCCATAGCTGATGCACATTTTGAACAGTGTGGCAATGGGGCCTAAAGCCCCATCACCACAGTGACCAAAAGGGAAGTGTGGTGTCCATAGCTGATGCACATTTTGAACAGTGTGGCAATGGGGCCTAAAGCCCCATCACCACAGTGACCATAAGGTAAGTGTGGTGTCCATAGCTGATGCACATTTTGAACAGTGTGGCAATGGGGCCTAAAGCCCCATCACCACAGTGACCAAAAGGGAAGTGTAGTCATGGTAAAAGCTGCCAAAGCCAAACTGCATGGATGAATCCTGGTCACACAACAACAAACACATCAGTGGCATAGTAGTGCTTGTGTCCCATAGCAACATAGATTGGTCGAGGGAAACAGTGCAGTGTCAATGAAACATCGTTTTGGCCATGTGCATACAAACATCACCCATGGGGGCACACATTGTCAACATTCACAAATAACACAATGACAGAAGTGACCATCATAATGCTGACCCACATATCTGCACCAATGGACACACAAATGTAGATATCCTGTGGAGACTGTAGATGTCAGGTGAACAAATACCATACCATGGCAGCACTGGAACATACAAACCATGATTATTGTGCTGACTGATGACCTAGGAGTCCCAGGGACAGCAGGGGAAAGCCACCAAACAACATACAGCCAATGGCACACTCAAGATATGCCAATGCAGTGGTGCAAAGGCACAAACACAAACAGGCAGACTCACACTGCATATCAAACACAACAGGTGATGGGGGGTGTGCCAGTGTCCCCAGGCAACCACACAACACATGAGGAGGCCTGAATTCCAACCACACAGATGTGTATACAGTGCGATACACAAGTTACTCATGGATCGGATACCCCTATGTGGGCAATCAGGCATTGTTAGATGAGAGGGAGCACAAATTACACATGTCACACAAGCTTTTAGGAACAGCAACTAACACAGCAAGAGACAGACCCACCACAGCACTACCCCCAGGGACCCCACATTGTGCTGACACTAGCCTGCATGATAATCCCACTGTGATGACAAAGTTAGATGTCGTTCACACTGTGAACCACAGCCATGTGTCCTGAGCAACTAACTACCATCACACCTACACAAGCTCCAATCAATCAGCACGGCCTGCCAGCCAAGGCCAATATGGAGGTAGGGGTCTAGCCGTGCAACAACTCACTTTTGCACACACTCAACACCACACACCCTGTTCTCCAACAATGTGCAGCAGTGAAGCTCACATGGACTGGTGACATTGGACATGCACCCATGACAATACCAGGGGTGGTGGTGGGAACTAGGGTGCAGAAACCCATCACACATGGCCAGTCAACAAGACTCGTCAATGTCTGACACACAGCACAGTATGCCGTACATGGGCATGATGTGAAATCCACCACAATCAATGGGATCCTGGCCATAGTCATACACCAACGAAGAAGCCAAGGTGACACACGAAGAACACACGTATACAACTTCCAACATTGCAGCTCTGACCCTGAGCAGTGGCAGCAGTCACACACACAACGTGTCACAATCACTGAAAGCTAACACAAACTGGAAATCACATGACTCGTGTAAACAACAAGTGCCAAGGGGAATCCTGAATGTGTCCCATCTGTGTTTGCCCACATCCCCAGCCCTGACAACAAAGACAACCTGGGATGACAACCTCATGAACATTAGTTTGCCATGCACCCACATCACGGAGAAACCAGGTCCAAGATGCAGGATGAACACAGAACAACTCAGCAAGCATCACAAACAGGAACATCCCTAGGGACACAGCCTGTGTAGGAAAAGGGAAGGGAACACGCACAGACATGCTTACACAACACACAACACAGGCCCACGCAATGTCACCAGATTACACACTGCCATGAGGGCACTCCACTCCTGTGGAAGGTCCGCTGTGCCAAACCTTGTCTGTGCACGACCCAAACATGTCAGCAGAACACTCCGTCAGTGAGTCAACAACCACAACACACAGAAGGCTCTGCTCACATCAGCCTGGGTACGGGAGTGTCACGTCAGTCATCTGCACACACACAAAACACGTGTCAAGCAAGTTGCACTGTATACACAGATGAGTCCTTCGACATTGATGTGCAAAACTGCATGTCCAGTGGAGCTGGGCACACAGTCAGGGAAATCGGAACATTGAACAGTGGTAAGCCCACCAGATGTGCATTAGTGTAAGACAAAGATGTTCATTTACAAATGCAAAAAGGACATCCCTGTGTCAAATGCTGAACATTACACCCTCAGACTGTAGCAAAGGATGCCATAGATCCAGACTACAACAGGACACATATCCCATGGACCACATGGAGTCCATCACTGCAACACTTCATTGTCCTGATGTGAACACTATTACAATTGCAAATGCAGGATGCTACTCATCCACATCATGTACATCAAAAGAAAACTCAAAAGTAAACAAAAAGAGGCTTTATTCAGCAAATGTCAGGGTAAACACGGAAGTCCAAAAGAAACTAAGGCCAATGGCCAGTCCAAAATCACAGTCCCAACGGGGTGAGAAGTGACAACTGGTCACACATTGCTTGCCTGCACTGGTACGGTTGGGGGACATCCCCTTGGAGGGGCATACAAGGGGCAGGCCAGGCACCGCAGGGACAGGATCAGGGGATGGCAGAGTGAGGCAGTGAAGGGGTGGTGGGTGCAGGAGTGTCACCGGCAACTGCAGTGGAGGTGTCTGACTCAGGGGGGCCGGCACCACTGTGGTACACAAGTCAGTTGGTGTGGGTGCTGCAACCACTGCAGTGGGCTGGACTGATGTAGTGGACTGGGTACCCACTGCAGTGCCCGAGTCAGACGTGGTGGTTGTGGACTCCACTGCAGTGCATGACTCCAAGGGCGTGGAAGGGTGGGCAGATGAGGTGGGCAGGACAGAGGGGGAACCGGTCTCCACAACAGTGCCACTAACAGGCAGAGCGTCTGGGTTGGGGGTGGAAGAGCAAGTGGCAGGGGGGAGGGCCTAAGCAGTCTGGGGATGCGGTATCGGTGTGTGGGGGAACCTGGGGCAGGGTGTGGCGGGGGAACCTGTGCAGTGGTGGCCTGGGGGATGGAGTAGAGAGACTAGGCGGTGGAGCTGCGTGGTGGTGGTGGTGGGGTCTTGCTCTTCCTGGTCCGGGGGACTTCCTAATGGGGTCCTGTGTCTGCCTGCGCCTGGGGGAGGGTGTCTGGGGGCGAGGGGCACTCCCCTCTGTGTGGGTGGACTTCCTCTTCCCCCGGTATGCTGGATCAGCAGGATTGGAGGGGAAGAGTCCGAGGTCACACAGGAAGATCTGCTTTGTAGGTGGGGTAGCAGGCGAGGCAAGGGAAGGGGTCTTGGAGGGAGAGGATTTGGAGGACTGCGGAGTGAATGTGGATGCCTGTGTGTGTGTGTGTTCCCCATCCCCTGTGTCTGTGGTATCAGTCCCCTGAGGATGCTTGTGTGCACGTCTTGCCTTTCTCTTGGGTGTGTCTGTGCTGCTCGTGTCTGTGTGTTTGGGTGACTGTGCAGGTGTGCATGTGCTTTGGACAGGTATGGGGGCAGGAAGTGTGGATGGGGCAGAGGTGGGAGGGGTGAGGGACTGTTGGAGGAGGGACACTGCTGCCGTCAGGGAGGAGTCCATGGACTTATTGCTCCCCTGTAGGGCAGACATACCCGTCGAGATGCCCTCCATGAACGACACCAGCTGTGTCAACAGAGTGGTGTGTGCATGGAGGACACTCAGCATTGCTGTCTGCCCTACATGGAGCTGCCGAAGGAGGTACACAGACTCCTCACTCAGGGCAGCAGGGGACACAGGGGCAGGGGTGCGGTGCCTGGTACGAAGGAGACACGCTCCCGAGCACGGGAGCCTCCACGGACCTCAGGAATGGGAGCCAATGGGAGGGCGGTGGTGGTGGTGGTGGTGGCGGGGCCAGACAGACTAGCTGGCCTTTGTTGGCTGCTGAGACCCTCCTCCACAAGGGAGTCATCCTCCGAGCTGCTGTGGTCCTCAGCTGAGGTGGATGGTGCTGAGGACTCCTCGGTGTGGCTCCCCTCGCCCTCCGTGCCACTGGGTCCCTCTGACCACTCGTCCGATGCTGACCCAGTCTGGCTCCGCTGCTCCTCCTGGTCCGTGGAGCTGTCCCCTCCTGTGGCCGTGGATGTATCTGCAAACAATTAGGGAAACAGACAAACATCAGTCACCTGCACTGACCGCACACACCACAGTAAGTACAGCACATTACAGAGCAAGCCCTGGCATCCATAGTTGAACATTGCCTAAAGTCCTCACACAGATTTGGGGAAGCCAATTGTCAGTCTGATGGTCAACCATGGGACTCACACCCCTCCTGCCCTTGCACCCATCTGTCTGGTGCCTGTCTGATGGTAAGACCCCAGTGTGGACACATGCACCACCTACACAGTTGTTGGACATTGCAGGGAACACGGTGAAGTATGTGAACATGCACACATCACATCTCTTGCCACTGAGTCAGTGCAGGTGTCCGGATAAAGGGATGGCCAGAGTCTAAATAGAAATGCATATGATGCATACCAGCACCAGACACCATGATGCACCCATGTCCGGATAGTCAATGCCACAATGGGGTGCATGTTGCACATGTCACTCCCCTGCAGGATCAGTCTCAGGAAGTTTAATGCCATGACACAGGAATGCGTGCAAAGTCATACATTACTGTCTCAAGTCACATGGCCATGGCAGCCAGCCAACAACAGTCTGCACTGTGTCACAATCCGAGGGCATGGGGAATGCAAGTTATGTGACTGACAAGTGCACATGTCCATCCCCCAAAAACCACATCATCTGTACTACTATTTGTCCACTTCATACCAACTGGACATATGGGGGACATGAAACACAACTCTCTGAACATGAGCACCTCACAGTGTGCTGTGAATGAAAATACAGCTGCCTGAAAGTCACAGTCGCAAACACCTGTGTGCACAGTCAAGTGATCAGACACCTATAAGTCACAAAAGTATCGTCTATCATGGTCACATCTCAGATGGCATGCTGAGCCCTAACCGATAAACATACCAGTAGTCCTGACAACGAAGACACAGCACAATCAGCCAGAGGCAGACACCTGAGGGTACATTTCACTGATCACAACATGCCAGATGATACACGGGAGTGGGAGTACAGAGTGTATTGTATGCCCTGGAGTAGGCATGACTGTCCAGCTCCACCTGTAAGAGGGATGAGTCCTGGACAGTAGGCATGTGGCTAAGCATGTGTGACACACTGGAGACACATACTCCTGAGGCCCAAACATTGTTCCCACCAGCAGCATGGGTGTGTGCCAAATTCCCCAGGGACATGTGGTGAGTCAGAGCAGCAAGCGGACCACATATCAAAGTTACACCCAGATTACATGTCAGAACTTAGGCATTGTGTAAGCAATTGACCCACCCATGTATCGCACAACATAGTCACAGGAACAAATGCTGTCCCCCACCTTGAGCAAAGCTAAATGCAATGACACAGTCCCCAAATGACACAATTTCCTGACTATAAGGGCCACACATATGCGTATCAGAGGAGAAGTGGGCATGTCACAAATGAGGGACATGGGTCCTGGACCACATGACTGATGTACTGTGGAAGTTTAACCAGGCCAGAGGAGGGCACATAGCATGTCAGACAAAGTGCACAGTGCAGTCATGGACTCACCCCTTCCTTGCTGCTGTCTGTCCTTCAGCTGCCCATCCAGGTCAGGGAAGACCACCGCCAGGATCCGGAGCATGTGGGGGTCAGGGTCCGGTGTCCACCCCTCCTGCGAGGAGGCGACAGCTTCAGCTGGACCCTTGCGATCCTCCGGGTCCAGCCACGAAGGTCCTGCCACCTCTTCTGGCAGTTGCGGATCCTGCGCCTGTAGACCCCCACGGATCTTACTTTCCGGGCGATGGTCAGCAAGATTTCCTGCTTCTGGTGGGCATCAACCTGTGAGGATGACAAAGTGAAAAGGCCATTACTACACATGCAACATATACGTGCATCACACAGTTGGATTTACATGTCTCAATCACAGGGGCATATGATGTACACAGGCAGTGCAACAATGGCTATGAACAGTTTGCCAGCAGTCACTACATGGTATCATTGCATGGGAAGTAAATCTAGTTGGAATGCACTGTTACTGCACTGTACCAGTTCAGTGCATGTAACTACACACTTTGGGGTGTGACAACTACTCAGTGGGCATGCTAGCCAGTGGTGTGCACACTGAAAGTCCTGCTAGTCAGACAACATGCACAATTAGTGAGGCAGTGGACAGCACACTCACCTGCTCCCTGGTTTCCCATACAGCTTGCTGTACTGTGGAAGGAGGCTGTCCAGCAGGGCCTGGTTCTCCTCAAGGCTGAAGGCTGGGGCTCTTTCCACAGTACATGCCATTGCAGGAGCCAGAGGATGCATAAACAGCAGCAGTGTTGGTGGCAGATGTCGTCCTGGAGCATGTAGTGCAGGCAAGTGAGCTCTCAGGGGAACAGCCAGCATTATATGTGTGCTGCAGAGGCAGATACTGTCCCATGTGTCCAAAGTGATAGGTCCAAGTCGTTTGCATCTTCTGAATCTGACCAATCCATGGAATAGCAGCACTAATACACGCCCACAGCATCCTTCAAATCTTCAACTTCATGACACCCATGATTTTGCAACATTGTTGTGGCTGACCAACTGAATTCACTGCATCAGACTCGTTGGAGCCTCGAAAACGCGTCCGTTGCCATGCCAGGCCCCAGCCAATGTGTGCGCACTGATCGGTCCATTGCTGTACAACGCGTATTTCGGGATACAACGCGTACCCGCACACATCATATGCAATGGGCCGGCCGGGCACACCGATCGGTCCATTGCTGTACAACGCGTATTTCGGGATACAACAGATGCAATGGGCCGGCTGGGCACACCGATTGGTCCATTGATGTACAACGCGTACCTGTACAGGTCAGTCGCATATGTCACCATGCTTGTCACTGGTGAACGTATGCCAGCCACATATACCTGCCAGAGACCCAGGGGCACACCTACAACACCACACCCAGTCCACACTGTTTCCTGAGGCATGTAAGGCTGCATTTCCTTCTCTGTGTATGGGGGTTAACATGTGGTTTTTGTGGTGGCACTTGTGGGCAGCCACACCCAGGATGTGCATGTGTTCATGGGGACAGGGTCCTTGGTGTGTTGTGCACATGACCACTGTGATGTGCAACAGTTCATTTTGGGGCATGTGGCATGGTCACATTTCCAAGTTGTGTATGTGTATGACATGTCACATACCCCCAGAGTCCCATGTGGGAAGGCATGTACGTCACAGGGTGACCCATTGCCACAATAGTGATGGCCCTCCACAGTCTGTGTGCATGTTGTGTTTCCGATGTCACTGATTCCATGTGCACGATGGGAGACAGTCTCCACATCAACGTTGTTTGTGCATGGACTTTGATGTTGTGCGTCACTGGCGTCCATGTCTGTCCTGCGGATGCGACAGGGGCCCCTACCTGTGGGAGTCATGTTTGTTTTTCTGACGTGTACATGATACGCCATGTCATGCCAGTGGCCATGTGGCAAGACAGGGTCACTGGGAATCTACCTGTCAATGATCTGTGATGCCTGTGGCGCATCTGTCCAGACATGTCACTGTGGTGTGTGTGTGGAACGTGACAGCAGTAAATGGGTACTGTGACATAGCCTAATGGTTTCCCATAGCACAACCTGGTACCTGTAGTGCACACATGTTGTACTGAGAAGTTAGATGATGGCCATGTATGTGCGAGTTAAGTCCGACAGAACGGCACACATCAAGTACTTGTGTCACATAATGATGTATCATGTGAAATTGAGTATGGTGAATGGCACATATGTGGGGTGACTGACAATCTTTCTTCCTTCAACCTATGCACTGCAGGGCTCCAGCTGTCCATAGACCATTCCCTGACCTGGCAACGATGGTGGAACGTGACAGCATCCGACGGTACCGCTTCCCCAGGCAGCTGATTGAGGATTTGGCAGTGCGCTTGGCACCACATTTGCAACCTGGCCGGACGTACCCTACGGCGCTGACCCCCAAGGTGAAGGTAATGGCAGCTCTACACTTCTTTGCCACCGGTACCTTTCAACACACTGTTGCGACTGCCGGTGGGATGTCACAGACTATGTTCAGCCGTGTGCTACGCGATGTTTTGGAGGCAATGTTGAGATGCCTGAACCAGTACATCTATTTCCCAACACGTCAACAACTCACTGACGTCAAGAGTGACTTCTATGCCCTGGGGAGGATGCCACATGTCATTGGCTCCATTGATGGGACACATGTGGCTTTGATACCACCACAGGCACATGAGCAGGCATACCGGAACCGTAAACATTACCATTCAATCAATGCTCTGGTGGTATGTTTAGCAGATATGAGCATCACACATGTGTGCGCCCGTTTCCCTGGTTCAGCACACGATGCCTACGTGATGAGGAGTAGTCGCATCCCGAGGATGATGGCACAGATGCAGAACCAGCGTGCCTGGCTTGTCGGTGTGTACTGACTTTGTACCATTGTGTGTGTTCTGATCTGTAGTATTCCACCCACTTTTCCAAATCAGCTAATGTGCACTTGTCTGTCCGTAGGTGACTCCGGATACCCCAACATGCCGTGGTTGCTGACACCCCTCAGGAACCCTGTGACACCAGCCCAGATGCGCTACAATGAGGCACATGGTCGGACCAGGAGAGTGATAGAGCGGACCTTTGGTCTCCTGAAGAGCCGCTTCTGCTGCCTGGACAAGACAGGAGGGGCCCTCCCATATGCCCCAGCAAAGGTGTGCAAGATTGTCATCGTCTGCTGCATGCTACACAACCTGGCAGTGCGGAAGGAGTTGCCTCTCATCCTGGATGACGATGACCAACGTCCGCCACCTGTGGAGGTTCCTGGCCTGGACCACGATGCCAGTGATGATGATGATGATGATGGTGATGTCCGCACACAGCTCATCACCAACTTCTTCAGCTGAATGTGAGTATCCAGGGAGATGTAATGTGAATGACGTGAGTTTGCATGATATGTGTGGGTGGTGCTCTGGTGCTGTTTGAGTGTGGCCATGTGCTACTTGACTGGATGCGTGCAGCAATGTGTCCTTCCAAGGTAGTCTGAACTCCCCAACATTTTTGGAATGCTAACTTGGTTTTGTGTAGTTGTCTTGTGACATGTATTGGGCATGAGTATTGCAGTACTGTCCTGTTCTACAGTGATTTTAACTGTGTGTCATGTCTGTCCTTCACAGGGTGCTTACTGAGTACTTTGGTCAACTTGGATCCCCTGACACCATGATTCAGCTTTCAGGGTGGCAGCAGTAGTTGGCCTACAAGTGATGTGCCACACACCTCTGGACTTCATATCTTCTGCACTTGTTGACTGTGTGGCCACTGCCACGTGGGTAAACCTTGCATTTGTAGTGGAAACGACATGTTGCAAATGTGTAATAAACCTGTGCTTCACTTTGGGATGTGCGTTGTCTGTGGTCACACATCTGACTGACATTTGCTTACTGCACCTGTGGGCTAGTTGACACAGACTCAGAATAGGTGTGGTGTCTGTGCATTCCACTGTATTTCCTGGCAACATCACTGTGGGCGATGAGTCCGATGGCCCTGGTGTCTGTGTTGTGTAGCCCTAGTGGTGTGTCTCCCTCATATGTGTCACGTCACCATGACTCACACGACGGTGTTGTACTTGCTGTAGCAGTTAGCATACACAGTGTAATTTAGCAGAACATCATCACCATAACAGTATCCACATTTGAATAACAATAGTGGCAAGTATGGTGTATAGTGATTTTATTTACAGAAATGTGTGTGTGTGTAGTGCACAGGATGGTGGGTGCTGTATATTGGGATTGTGATCCAAAGTTCCCAGATGAGTTGGAAGTCTTGGTAGCAGAAATGTCCTGAGTGAAGTCCACAGTCATATGATACATTAGTCCAACTTGAACTCCCCATGTCATGTGTGATAGTAGTGTTGCATTCGACAGGGTGAAACGTTTGCACACAAAGGAGAATTTCCGGAACAGGTGTTGGCTTCCTGGGGGATGTACGTGGCCATCAACCTCTCAGTTTTCCTTCCTCGGACGACCCCTCTTCTTTGGGGGGGACCCTCACGTGCAGGCTGCGGCGGTGCAGGGACTCTCCGCCAGAGTCCTCCTCCCTCCCTGTGGCGGTGTCAGTTGTTGCAGCACCAGATGTTGTGGGCACACAGGGAGGTGTGGCCATGTTGGTGCTAATCTGGCGGAAGCATGTCAATATGTCCCTATGCACCGCTGTGAGTTCTTGCAATGTGTCCCACTTGGACTCCATGCCCGACATGTGTGTCTCCACACGGGCCATGTGGGAGTCCAAGCGGGCATGCTGCTGTTGTATGTCCTTGAGGATCCCCACTACCTGTCTGACCTCTCCAGTGCTATCCTGGTACGCATCAGCGATGCGTGCCAGTTGTGGGTCATCATGCATTCCAGACCCCGCTGCAAGCAGCGACCTATGTCTACCACCCCTGGCGACACGTGCAGGACCTGCGGTGGCACGCACAGGTGACCCAAGGCCCACTTGGGGGTTGTTAGTGGTGTTGTCATCCGTTGTGGGTAAAATAAGCAAATCAAGGACCCCCTGGAAATTCTAGAAGTTCCTAGGACAGGGAAACAATTCTTACAAAAATAACATTCCTAAGCAACTTAGGACTATACGGAAATCAAGTCCTATACATAGTCAATAGTATCAACACAGGCTCAGTGTACTACCGAAATCAGTTAAAATATTTCATTTTATTCATACAAAATTAAAAATTCTGACATAAACACACATGATAAAACATGAATAGCATCACACACAATGCAACAACATATACATTGAATTAATCAGTTTAAATACAACCATATAACACATAACTAGACATTATTCCAGACAAAATCAATATTCATGTGGTATAAACCACACGTGGCTGAACTTTGTAGATATATGGTAATTGTTCAAATCAATATTCATGTGGTATAAACCACAAGTGGCTGAACTTTATAGATGTATGTTATTTGTTCTACGCGCGTTTCGGCATATAAAACGCCTTCTTCAGGAAAAGCCACATAAAGATCTGTAAAAAAAGAAAAGAAAAAGCACACATAACATGTATAAAAGACAGTACACTGAGTCTGTGTAAGGATATGGGCTGTACAATGAACATACACAAAGGTGAACTCCAAACAATTATAAGGACAAATATGATGTTCCCAAGAAAAAGATTATGAGATGTAAAAACCGAACCGTGCAAGAAAATGAAAGTGAGAGAAAGAAATATATCCATATTTCTACACCCAAACACGTGATGAAGCATGCAGAAACAGGCACAATGATAAATCATAAAGTGCAATTAATAACATCTAGTACCTTATATAGCATGCCAAGATAAAGATTAAAGACTGAACACTGGATGTGAATCTTAAATAATAAGTGGTTCTGCAAGAAAGACCAACCAAAGAAGGCTAAATGCAAGGCCAACTGAATGGTAACGGATATGCAACCAGGTATATATAGATAATTACCTGCAAACGACACTAAGTCCCCAAAATATGTAGATAACTGTAAAGGCTGGATGAGCCAAAACTGATGAATAACTCTAAAGAAAGAATAACCATACATTAAAAAATATAAAGGTAGATTGTAAGAAATTACACTAAAGCCTGATAAGTGATAATTCACCTGAAGGTTAAAGCACAGGTCTCAAGATGAAGAAACAATGATACTAAGGTGATGCTTGAGCCCAAGTCATCATACCAACAGGATTTCTGGGAAAGAAAGGAAGCACTCCCTTCACAAGAGTCTGCAAGAAACAATAAATACACTATAATAAGCCTCAATGTAATGTAACCCGATGGAATGTGAATCATACATACTAGGAGGAATAATACCTTAGATGAAATGATGTCGGTTTTGAAGGAGTGTCAAAGGAGAATAGATCACGATATAGCCACAGATGGAAAGAATGTGCATCCGTATCGTCTCTCTAGTAAACAGAATGAAACAACATAGCTAATTAGGGCAATACATGCACATTTCTACGATGTTCTAAAAAAAAAAAAAACGTTTTTTTATTCAAGCGTGACTATAGAGCGAGCTCCAATAGTTATTAACCCAGGCATTACGTTGCCCGAGAATGTATATATGAGGACATTCTTGCGAGGGCATGTCATGAATGTGGCCACATTGATGCATTATGCTAAAAAAAAGGGGTTGTGGTCACACGGGTACTTTAAGTATAAGAGGTGAGACATGGCGAAAAGACGCCAATCTCTAATATCTGAATTGCGGTGAATTGCGGTGAATAGGACACGGCCAACCGCCAGCATACACTAACACATGCAGATAATTACTTACGCGTAGCCACGAAGATAGTGTCCGCTTGATGTTCATGCGGTAAGGAAGAGGAATACAAATGGCGACGCGACCTATATAGGGAGATTAGGATTGCCTATGTTCGCGTGCAGCTGATAGTACGGGTTGAAACCATAGAGACGGGTCGTGTAGAAGGAATACTTAAGTCTCTATGGAATAAGATGGAAGAGTTGTACTTCCTGCTGGAGCGCTAACCTTATGCCAAAGAAACCTAGCAGCGACGCGACCTATACAGGAAGTCCAAACGTGCCTACGCTCGCATCCAGCCAACCACACATAGTTTCACCATCGAGACGGGCCGTATAGAAGGTATACTTAAGCCTCTATGGAATAAGATGGACAAAACGTACTTCCTACTAGAGCGCTAACCTTATAACGGAGCAAACGAGTAAAAGAATATCAAAATTACCCTGAATATCAAAAAAGAGTTTATTGTTAAAAATTAAAAATACAACATGAGAATAATTCATTAATTTTAAAAAGGAGAAAAGACCAAAAATATAGTCTACAAAGAAAAATAAATCAAAAAATACAAAAAGCTCATAGGTACATATACAGCAGTGAAAGATCTTTGACGATTCATGTGGAATTATATTTGATTGCATTTTCCCACGGGATATCATTGTTCAAACCTTTCTTGTGTGTGGCTAAGGTAAAAATCCAAAATACTTCACGTTTTTACGAAACTCGTCAGTTTTAGTGCCATTTACTATGTCTAAATTTTCAATTATAAACCAACACATGTCTGTTGGTTTATGTTGATGCTCCATATAGTGCTTGACTAAGGGGGCATTCATTTTAGACGTGTGGATGGCTGAACGATGTTCAGTGGGGCGGGTGCTGAAAGGTCGAGAAGTCTCTCCCACGGTGGGCCTGGGGCCCTGTGCTCTTGTCAGCGGTGGTCCTTGGTCTGTCCGTGTCGGCGGGGGTGATCTGTATATTGGCAGTTGTTGGAGGGGTGGGTGCAGGGGGTGCAGATGTTGGTCCAGCTGGTGCTGCATGATGACTCACACCGGAGGTGCCAGGTAGGTCTTCGCCATCCGAGGAGGGCAGAGGCTGTTCCACACCAGTGAGCTGTGTGTCCCCCGGAGCCTGGGACAGGGACTCCTCCTCGCCTGCTGCTGTGTCCCCATCATCGTCACCTGTATTTGGAAGAGACACACATTGTATGTAATGTTTCTACAGACATCAATGGTTCACACACCTGACAGTTGTGACTGTACCTCTGGATGCGGGCATGTACATTGCATTGTCCTAAGTTGTCACAGTAAGAGGTTGATATTGGTGTAGCACATTGTCATGCATACCTGGGGCATTTCAATATGAATGTTGAGGTGTGCGCATGGCCAGCATTGGTTGTATTTGGTGGACATCCGGCCATCCTTCTCCACCTGGCCCACTTATCCCACCATGAAGCATGCCACCCTTGCAGTGGGTTCAGGTTGACTCTCAGGATGTCAGGCAGTGGTGTTGTGCTGCTTGTTGGTGCCCAGTTCCCAGTGGGGCCTTGTGCTCCCCACACCAGTAGCCAGTGTCAGCCATCTTGTCAGTCCTTATCCACTCCCTGTGATGTGAGCATGGTTCAGAGTGGTGTTGATGGGCCAATTGTGAGGGTGAGCAGTATCTGTGACTACAACTCCCATCATGCTATTGCCTACACCCCTTCCCAGCATGCCCGTACTTCCTTCCTTTGGACTGTGCTTCCTTGTGGGGTAGTGTGCCTGTGCTGACAGGAAGGCTGACAGTGTTGTCCTTGCGTTTGTTTGGCTACAAGTCCCAGGTGTGTCCCTGTGCTTCACACAGCATTACCCAGGGTGGTGGTTCTTTGTGGGATCTTCATTTGGTATGTGAGGCATTGCATTCTCCCAGGTGGGTTGTGTGGAGTTTGTGTTGAGGGGGTGTGTGAGGTGAGCTGCTTGTAACTATGGTCAGTGCTGTGAGTCCTCCTTCCCAGCCAGCCAGATATCCCTCCATGCAACGTGCTTGCATTGCAGGGAGTGCAAGTTGGCTTTCAGGATGTCAGGCAGTGGTGTTGTGCTGTTTGTTGGTGCAGAGTTCCCAGCAGGGCCTTGTGCTCCCCACAGCAGTAGCCAGTGTCAGCCATCTTGTCAGTCCTTATCCACTCCCTGTGATGTGAGCATCGTTCAGAGTGGTGTTGATGGGCCAATTGTGAGGGTGAGCAGTATCTGTGACTACAACTCCCATCATGCTATTGGCTACACTAACTTCACCAGCATACACAGGAATCCTTCCTTTAAGTGAGCTTCCCTGTGAGGTGGTGTTGTAGTGGTGGCAAAATATCAGGCAGTGTTTGTTGGTTATATTTGTGCCACTGCCTTGCTCTATTTGTTGTTCTGTTTGTACATGTCATGACACAGTTACATATCACTATGAGATGGCATGTATTGTGTTTATCTAACTGACATACACATCTTTCGATGATTATCTTTTGGTTGCTGTTGATTTGCTAGTGGTGGATGGTTTGACTGTCCCCTTGAGAGTGATGTGTGTGTATTGGCACACAATATTGTGTATATTAGTTGTGTACTCACCAGGCTCTGGGATGTCTGTTAGTCCATATACGCTTACTGGTGGTAGGATGGCCCGCACCTTCTCCTCCCAGGGCCTGAGGTATAGTGGTTTTGCAGGATGGCCACTGCCGGTGTGCTGGCTCAGGAGGTAATCCTTCTTGAGTAGGTCTCTGACCCTCCTGCGCACATCATACCACCTGTTCTGGATGTCTTCCTTTGTGCGCAAACATGGTGATTGTGCGTTCACCCTGTCGACGATCCTCGCCCACATCTTGGTTTTCTGCGACATGGGGGTCTGTTGGACCAATGTGCCAAACAACTGTGGCTCTACCCTCGGGATCTCGTCTACCATGACTTCCAATTCACTATCTAGGAACTTTGGATTCTTCTTTAGGGGCATGGTGATGGGTGGTGGTGGTGGTTATTGATGTGTGTGTGTGCAAGTGAGGGTGTGTGTGTGTAGGTTTTGCTGTGTGTGTGTGTGAGGGTGCTATTTGTTGAGGTGCTAATGTGTGGCTTTTGTGTTGGATGAGATGTGTGTGTGTCTGTGTTTGCTGTGTGATGGTGTTCTGTGCTGGCAGGTCAGTGGGATTTGCAAAGGATCATGGTAGGGATTTGTGGCCTTTATGTAGGTGGAGTTGGGGGTGTGTCCTTGTTCCATTGTTTTCACCCCCTGTATTTATTGGCTTTGTCATTGCTTGTTTGGCCCTTTTTTTTGTATTTTTTCATTTGTGATTATTGTGCATGTAGGAGTCGTTCTTCTGACCGAGTAGGACGTAGCAGTTGTCTCGTGCGTGCCTCTCCGAGTCGTTCCCTCTGTGTTTCAGCTCAGTTTCATATGCGGCGTACGCGTCGGTCGCGGAGTATTGTGTTTGTTCGGCTGGGTTTGGTATGCGTGTCGGTCGTACGGCTTGGGCTCTGTACGAATCGGTCTGAATTTGCTACTATTGCATCGTTCTGCGCGGGTCGGAGTTCGCGGGTACGTTTCGTTCGGATTATTTCCTGATGCGTGTCGGTCGGTTCGATTCGCGTGGTTTCCCGGCCGGATAGCTTGTTTCCGGCTGGGTCGGTCGTTCGCCTTGAGTTCCGTGCGAGTCGGTCGTGATTCCCATGCATTTCATCGTACTTCCCAGGTCGGGCAACGCCGGTACGTGTCG
Organism: Calotriton arnoldi; assembly: GCA_963921515.1. NCBI lineage: Eukaryota > Metazoa > Chordata > Amphibia > Caudata > Salamandridae > Calotriton > Calotriton arnoldi. Next base: position 14,755 of record CAWUFW010005732.1, on the reverse strand, counting down.
GTCGGACTAATATCCCGTACTGAGTCGGTCGGTATTTTTTCCGGCCCAAATCGGAATCGGCCCCTATGTAATGTCCAAAAGGCTTTTTTTGTGTAATGCGTTGAGCAATAAGTATTTGAGTATTGTACTGCCTGAGTTATTTATTTTTGTAAAACCTATTTACAATAATGATTTCTAAAATCCTGAGTTCTTGTGTGGGCACCTTATATATTTTTTTGTATTCATTGTATTGATTGTCTTTAATGTGAAAAAATAACTTTTCCTGGAACCATTGTTGTTCACATATATTTTACTGGCCCTGATTCTAGGTAAGTTGGCATGCCCCTGCTGTGTTTGACTGTTATAGTGCAGCAGGCTTGCTGCAAGGGCTATAGTACAATACATTGTAACGTCCAATTATTGTGGTTGACAGGGTCACTCCTACCTATACAGAGGCGTATATTACGCAAATGAAAAGTGGTCCCTCACTTTGGGGATCTTCTGCGAGCTGGCAAGTTGTCAATGAGGCAAAGGCACTAATGGATGCATTAGAAAAATATTGCAAAAAGCATGTACTTACCACTTTATATACACTAATGATGACTGAATATTTTAAATCTGATACAATTACACTAGGTTTACAAGTGCATAATGAACCTGTGATCTTTACCATTGATCCCATGTTCCATAAAGGTTTCAGTCATATTGCTGTAACATGCTCTCGTCATTGGCTAGTTTTAGGCATTGACACAGCGTTGGAACATAGCAAGAAGGAGTTGGAGATTATTGCTGAACTAGAAAAGAAAATTCTGGATAACAATATAATTGCTGATGCAAAAGCTGCGGGTGAGAAAGCCACAAGACGATTTTGGAAATTGAGACCATTGAATGCAACAAAAAGATCGATAAGATTCAAAAGGACATTAATAATTCAGCCAAGAAAAAGCCCACCCCTACTTCTCAATAAGTTTTACACTCAACCTAAACAACAATACCCTGACAATTTTAAACCTTGGGGTAAATTTAACAAACAGAAGGAAATCATCTTCTCCGAATCCTCTGGTAGTTCTGTAAAGGAGTACAACCCTGGGGAGGGCACTAGTGTTGATCAACAGCAAACATCAGGGTACCCTCATTTTTTGGCAATCATGGGAGGGGCAGGGGCTGTGGTCAGGCCCAACCTTGGAACTTTCAACTCGGGAAAGGACAGGCACAAAGAAAGTTTTACCAATTGGGACCCCCGCCCAGTAACAGATGAGAGTGCCTCTGAACATATCCCCTTTTTCAATCTGTCGGATCACATGCTGTCTTCTTCTGTAGTTTCCTTAATTAGTAAGGGTCTGAATTTTGGATGGACTGAAGGTGATAATTTTTTTAACATCCAACTTAAACTATTACTATTACTTAAATCCTTTTTCAGGATAACTCTCCCAGTGAATACTTCAATCCTATGAAACTGAGATCTTCGTCTCCTCTTAACCCTCCAAGCAGTAAATTACCAGTGGAACTCATGGCATTTAAAAAATGGTTCTCAAGGAGGTTACAAGTTTAAAAGAGAAACGTACATCTCATGCAACATCACATGGGATGAGAGAAAGGCATTTTAGCCTTAAGAGTAAAACAAAATTCTAATAATAAAACCAGCGGAGAAGGGCGGGGGCATAGTTATCCAAAAAATAACTGCCTACAAGGAAGAAACTCAGTGTTAATTGACCAACTCAAATCACTATTTGCCACTCAGAGTTAATCCAATTTCTGACATTCAAAAAAGAATTAAAGACATTACTTAGAAGGGTAAAAGCAATGGTTGTTTAAGCTTCCATGAGTTTCAAAATGTTATCTCAAAATCTCTTAGGATACCCATCCTATATACCCTCCTGAAAATTCACAAGGACCAACTATTCCTGCCCGGAAGCCCCGTTGTGTTTGGCTGTGACTCTGTCCTTGAGCCCTTAAGTAAATATATTGATTTCTTCATTAAGGATTACGTTCGTGATAGCGGCAACATGATTCACCCTGCTGAGGAATTATTAGTATGTTTAAATATCAAAGCTTTATATACCAATATCCTGCAGGCAGAAGGCATCAGGGTAATAAGGGATAACCTGGATAGCCCTTTTGGTCCAGTGACTGTCCCTACTGAATCCATAATTTACCTTCTTAGCGTTTCCCGTACACATAATTACTTTGAATTTGATGGACAGTTTTACATGCACATTAAAGGTACATCTATGGGGTGTTCTTATGCCCCAAACTTTGCCATTCTGTTTGTTGAGTGAAAACACATTTATGACCCTGACACAAATCCCTTTTTTGGAAATATAAATCTATGGAAACATTACATAAATGATATTTTTCTCATCTGGTCTAGTGACCATCTTTCATTAACTGATTTCTTGCAATGGCTCAATGGCTTGTCTGTTAATTTGAAATTTGCATCACATTTTAGCAATAACTGCAGATTTTTTTAATCTTACAATCTTGGCACATGAGGGTAAACTGGCTACAAGGTTATACACAAAGCCCACTACTCGCAATACCTTACTTCAGTATACTAGCCACCATCCTATGGGCTCAAGAATAGCCTCCCATTTGGTCAGTTTCTTTGTATATGAAGGAACTGCAAATTTAAGGACAACTATTTCCATGAAGCTAACATCTTAGCAAAGAAATTGGAAGTCCAAGGCTACCCCACAAGATTGATAAAGCGCTCTCTACAACGTGCCTGGTACTACTGTATATAATTTTTGCCACCTGGGGCCAAGAAAACCATGGAAAGGATTGTGTGTGTTACGACTTTTGCACATAGAGTATTGCTATTACTAGGATTGTGAAGAAACATTGGCCTTTGATTCAATAAATAGGTATTTCAAATGATTTACCCTTGTTCTATTTCAAAAAGGAAAGAACTTGAGAGATCACTTGGTCCGTGCAGATATTCCCAAAGCAAGTTCATCTGATCTAGCCTCCTTGTGGGGCTAGAACAAGGCTGTTGTCATAAGCCACCTACCTGGATCCCAGATAATTCCATTTGGGTGGCAATGCTAGTTCCCGAATCCTCCCGAGACTTGCCCTATGTTTACAGGAGGAAACACTGCTCCGGTGGCAAATCCCAGGGGAAGGGGGTTGGGAAGGAGAGAGTATGTAGAGTCAAAGATGCTGTGGCTCGTTTACTCAACAGCAACACTGCAGCATGCATCCACACTAGTCTGATGAATGGTACCGGCAGATATGTTACCTATAAACAAACAAATAATAAGGCTTTAGTCTAGTATTGACTATGTCTCTTAAGGTATCACCTCACAAAAGCTTTTCAAATCGCAACCAACCTTTAGTTTTGTTTTTGTTTTGTTTTCATTTAGATTGCCTTTAGAGGCTCCTTTAGCAAAATGCTTGAAACTGTAGTGAGCATGATTTCAGCATCAAACCCACAAGCAAGTTTGGATGTGTTTAGCTTCACCCAAGTCCTCTCCGGCAGAGCCCTGCCAACAGTATGTACAAGTTAAACAGAAACACTGCTTACTTTTGCTTGCAGCACGATATTGTGACTGAGCTCAGCGCATAGTAAAATCCAGTCTGTTAATGCGTCTCTCCTTTTCTTCTTGTCCTTTTTTTTCATTGAGGTGTGAGAAGTGGCAGGCGCAGAGGCTAAGCGAAGGGGAGGAGTGTGGACAGTCTTTAAATAAGGCTGATTTAGAAGGTTCATAAAGGTCAGATTCTAATTGTTTGTAGCAAGGAACAGGTGCAGATAATTAACTTGATGAGACTGCCTTCTAGAAGGTGCTTTAGAATGTTCACAAATGTCGCGTTCTAATTGCTTATAGCAAGAAACAGGTGCATATGATTAATTTGATGAGGCTGTCTTCTAGAAGGTGTTTTAGAATGTTCACAAAGGTCGTGTTCTAATTGCTTATAGCAAGGAACAGGTGCAGATGATTAATTTGATGAGGTGCTCTTCTAGAAGATGTTTTTAGAAAATTCACAAAGGTCGCATTCTAATTGCTTATAGCAAGGAATAGGTGCAGGGGATTAATTTGATGAGGGCTGTCTGCTGGAAGGTTCACGTTGAGGTCATCTATGACGGTTGCCTAATGCTTGTTCTGGTAGATTTTCTGGATGTTTCCATGGTGCCTGAAACCTAACCTTGCATATGCATGGTAAAACATTTGTGAAAGCTGTTAGGCCTTTTCAACCAAACCGGGGAACACCAGCTGCAGCTAGCTATTACCAACAGCATGTTATATGGTCAAAAGTCAGGGTGTAAGACGTTTGTTCATTCATAAGTGTTGGGAGGAATGAGTCATGCCGGTATACTGTGATAGTCAAGAGAGGTGAGCTGTGGCAGGAATCCTGACAACTGCTGGCCACTCCAAATGTGGAAATTTATTATATATATATTTTTATTCATTGTATTGAATGTCTTTAATATGAAATTGTTCTCTCTCCTAACAGGGCTTAAAAAGGATCTACAATATGCAAATCTTTTATAATCCTGGTTTGTCCGAAGGAGTACGCAACACCAAAACCCCTTCCTACTAAGGTAATCCATGAGATTCTGTGTAGCAGAATACCTATCTGTAGGCTTGAATTCAAAGTAATAAGAATCCCTTAAATGCCCATTGATCTCAACATATGCTTTTCGCAATACATATGTCAGGCCTACTACCTTTTTGGTAACATTTTATAATAAACTATCAGGCATATACCCTCTATAATTGGCTTGTCACCATAACCAACTCAAGCCCATTGTACTGAGCATAAACTTTCCACAAGGCAACCATCCCTCCTACAGTTGTAAAAGTAAAACATGTCTACAAAATTACAGTTGGCAATGCAAAATACAATCTCTCCTAAGAGAGCCTATCAAGGAGTATTGTAGTACGTATCTTCTATCTCCATAGTTTGTTCAGGTGGGTCACCAACACCAAAACTCTTGCATAATACATTTATCTGTGAAATTCCAAGTAACAAAATATCTGCTTACAGGCTTTAGCATATTGTAACAACAATCCATCCTTAAAATCCTAATGTCTTTAATACAGACTTTTCATGATAATTAGGTCAGGCCTACTGGCTTTGTCATAACGTTTTTATAATAAACTGATCAAAGCTAGGCAATCTGGCAACAATTCTCCCAATGAACCAATGAAGCCTTTACCCATTAACATTGGCTTTACACTTTACTCAACACTGCCCCATTCACGTACACCATTATGCAGTTCTAAAAGCAAAATATGTAGAGACATACAGCTTGCAAAACAATATGCAACCCCTTTCAGGAATCCCAACAAGAATCACTGCATTGCAACCCCCAGGGTTTGTCAGAAAGCCTTGCCTACTACGTTAATCTGTGAGATTCTGTGTAACAAAATACCTGTCTATGGCCTGTAACACAATGTGATAACAACCAACTGGTAAGGGCTTACTAGTTTAACATATGCTTTACATCATTAAAAAGCTAGACCGCCTGTCTTTGTCATAATGTTTCAAAAATAGACAGACCAGAACTATGGCATCAGACTTAATGTTTCCAGTGCACCAAAGTGGCATTTACAGCTTATTACCATAATCAGCTCAGGCCTAGAGTTTTGAGCATAAGCTTTTCTACAAGGCAACGATCAGGCACAGTCATAAAATTAAAAAGTTATACAAAATTACAGTTGGCTAAGCCAAATGCTTTTTCTTCTAAGACAGCCTTAACAAAGATTCTGACAGAGCAAGCCTTTTATATCCATGGTTTGTCACACTGGGTGACCAAGACCATTGCCTACTGCAATAAACTGTGATATTCCATGTAACAAAATATCTGTATGTAGGCTTTAATATAGAATAACAACAATCCACACTTAAATGCCTATCTACTTTGACTTATGCTTTTCACAATAAATACGTCAGGCCTAATGGCTTAATCATAAAATGTCATAGAAAACAGATCAAGCTTATAAGCCATGATCATTCCATCAATCAATCAATCAGGTTTCTTGTAAAGCACGACTACTCACCCGTTAGGGTCTCAAGGCTCTGAAGGGAGGGGTCTGTGATTCAGTCGAAGAGCCAGGTCTTGAGGTCCTTCCTGGATTGAGGGCAGCGATGGTGATTGACTGAGATGTAGAGGCAGGACATTCCAGGACTTCGCAGTGAGGTAGGAGAAGGATCTTCTTCCATCCGTGGTCTTGCAGATCCGTGGGATGGAGGCTAGTGCAAGTTGGGCGGATGGAGGTGTCTGGTGGGTGTGTAGAAGGAGAGGTGGTGGTTGAGGTATGCAGGTCCGGCATTGTGGAGGGCCTTGTAGGCATGAGTTGGGAGCTTGAAGGTAATTCTTTTGTTGATTGTGAGCCAGTGGAGGTCTCTCAGGTGACCGGTGATGTGGCTGTGGCAGGGGATGTTCAGGATGAGTCTGGCAGAGATGTTCTGGATGTTCTGCAGTTTCTTAAGCAGTTTTGGGTGGTGCCGGCAAAGAGTACGTTGCCGTAGTCGAGTCTGCTGCTGACGAGCGCATGGGTAACTGTTTCCTGGACTCAGTGGGGATCAACTTGAAAATCTTCGGAAGCAGGTGGAGCGTGTGGAAGCAGGAGGACAAGACGGTGTTGATTTGGGGGTTAATTGAGAGTGAGGAATCCAGGATGTTGCCGAGGGAGGTTTTTTACCTGGTCCATGGGTGTGGGGGGGTTCCAAGCACTGAGGGCCATCAGGAGTTGTCCCAGGTGGAGGGGGTGGAGCCCAGGATGAGGACTTCGGACTTGTCAGAGTTGAGCTTGGGGCAGCTGTCCTTAATCCAGGAAGCGACTGCCTTCATCCTGTTGTGGAAGTTGCTCTTGGCAGCTGTGGGGTAATCTGTGAGGGAGAGAATCAGGTGGGTGTTGTTGGTGTAGGAGACGATGTTAAGTCCGTGGTTTCTGATGATGGCTGCAAGCAGGGCCATGTAGATGTTGAAGAGGGTGGGGCTCAGGGAGGATCCCTGAGGCACTCCGCAGCTGATCTCTGTGGGTTCTGAGTAGAACAGTGGAAGTCTGACTCCATTCTAGGGCTTTGTCGTGGATGCCGGCGTCGTGGAGTCTTGTGCAGAGGGTGTGGTGGGAAAAATTGTTGAAGGCGGCCGAGAAGTCCGGGAGAGAACCAGCTGACTTCCTTAGAGGGCTGCTTGCCTGAGGGTTTCCTGAGGGGAGCCAGTGTGTTGGCACAGTTGGAGATAATTGGCATGCTACCATATCTAGTTCTGTCTCACTCAACTATAAACTTTGCCACAAGCCTAAAAATGGTATACAGCCAGTCTTTTAAGTGGAAGCACACACATTTGGCCCAATCAAATCCTGTACTCAGCGGAACCAACATGTGGGTGGAGCCTAAGCCCCTCTCTTAGGGGCCGATTCACAGAACTAATCTGAGACAAAATCCTAAACTTACTACTTCTGGTATTCACAGAAGGCACTTACGATTTTTGGTGTTCACAGAAATCACTTATGACTCCTGGGCCCGCTTCACAAAAGTAATCTGAGACAAAATCCTAACTTTACGACTTCCGGTATTCACAGAAGGCATTTAGGAGTACTAAAGTTAGGAATCCTAACTTTACCACTCCTAAATGCCTTTTGTGAATACCGAAAGTCGTAAAGTTAGGATTTTTCTCAGTTTATGAGTAGTAGACTTAGGAATCCTAACTTTAGTACTCCTAAATGCCTTCTGTGAATACCAAAAGTCGTAAAGTTATGGTTTTTCTCAGTTTAGGAGTAGTAAAGTGTTAATGAAGTTTCACAAAGGCATATTTAAGTATATTCATGTAGCACCTTCTTTTGTCATTTTCGTTGCACACATTATAACATCAGATAAAATGTTTGCAACTTTTCACATGAAAAATGTACCTACTACACTTTCAATTTCTTTAGTATAATTAATATCACATTTATAATCATAAGAATTATACCCATTAGTTCTTGATTAAGAGTCATATCTAACGAAATTTAGCACAATATATGTTTCAAACTATTTTCCCATCTGCATGCTTTTACGATGCAGTATCTGAATTACAATTGTATGTCATTTTCAGAAACGTAAAATTCAACACACGTTTGTCATCATTTGTGTAAAGGTTGTCATAATCATCTCTCTTGTCATTAAATTCGTTAGAGGAAATCTCTGCTCTATCACACACAACTTCTGCCCAATCAAATCATGTACTCTTGGCTACCTATTTGTGGGTGCAGCCAAAGCCTGTCTCATAATAGTTTGCATTAAAGTACTTTTTTCGGTTAATCACAAAGGGGCCGATTCACAGAACTAATCTGAGACAAAATCCTAAACTTACTACTTTTGGTATTCACAGAAGGCATTTAGTAGTAGTAAAGTTAGAACTACTAACTTTACTACTACTAACTAAGACAAAATCCTAAACTTACTACTTTTGGTATTCACACAAGGCATTTAGTAGTAGTAAAGTTAGGACTACTAACTTTACTACTACTAACTAAGACAAAATCCTAAACTTACTACTTTTGGTATTCACACAAGGCATTTAGTAGTAGTAAAGTTAGGACTACTAACTTTACTACTACTAACTAAGACAAAATCCTAAACTTACTACTTTTGGTATTCACAGAAGGCATTTAGTAGTAGTAAAGTTAGTAGTCCTAACTTTACTACTACTAAATACCTTCTGTGAATACCAAAAGTAGTAAATTTAGGATTTTGTCTTAGTTAGTAGTAGTAAAGTTAGTAGTCCTATCTTTACTACTACTTAATGCCTTCTGTGAATACCAAAAGTAGTAAGTTTAGGATTTTGTCTCAGATTAGTTCTGTGAATCGGCCCCATAATGTCTGGTGACAGCTGTGCTGTCAAGCCAGACCTAAAAATGGTTCTTTTCACTACTGAGTCAGCGTGCTAGTGTTCTAAATAGAAATAGGTATCTGTTTCTCACAATGCTTGTTCCATGTATTTCTTATTTGTTTAATCTTTGTATTTAATCCCTGCATACAAAGCTCAATGGGTTGAGCCTTCACCACTAGTAGTTGTATCGAAACAGGAATTCACAGTTTAAAATCTCAGCACTGTCAACTCTGACTTTTTTCTTTTATTGTCAGTGAAATTAGTATGATAGATTGGTAATGATCATTGTATGAAATTGTGTTAATCTTAAAGAGTTTTTGACAAAAAGCACTAATTAAAAAATATGTTATTAACATTCTAAAATAATTAATCTGTCTCTTCACTCTCAAAGTGTATTAATTTTGTTTACAGCTGGTGTACTTTTTAACCAGCCAAAGCACAAAAGCACCCCTCTCGATATATAAGAGAGGCCATCTCATCTCTTTGAGACCAGATACTAGTGATCAAATGATAATAGTGCAGTTCCTTCTAAACTGTTACGAGCTCTAGAGTCCCCTTCATCCTATGTCCTTTTCAGAGGTAAATTGGGTGCTACCGGGTAGGGGAAGGGAGTTTAAAGCATGTGATGTAGCCACCTTAAAGGTATTTGTGATCCATTTGATGATTTCATTTTTGAAGATCTGAGGTGGTTAAGCACCAGGGACCTGAGAGGGTGGGGACATGTACAACTCAAAATGTGGGCATATTTAGGCAAACATCTGTCAAATGTAGTTCTTCATAGCCTGGGCACAGTCTCCGTCTAGGCTATTTAGAGCCACAAACTGAAATGAAGAGAGGAAAAGGGCATCACATGAGGATAATAATATCCACCTGATGGACAATACTAGTGGGAGTACATAAACAGAGCCAATTTACATATTTGTGCCCACTCTCTCTTAATTATTATTTTTTATTGAGCAGAAACAGTAGAGTAATTTATTACATCATAAACAATACAAATTGAATATTAGCATTATTTTAATACTACAAAAGTAGGCTTGACCAAAAAAAATGATACAAAAATTCCGTAGGCATCAGGGATCAGTTATAACAAAAATAAAGCTATCTCCTGTCTTTCTTAAAAAAAAAAAAAAAAAAAAGTGCAATGTGGCTACAGTACATTTAGGTGGCACTTGAAAACATTACAGATAACAGCTCTAATTGACACTTAAATCATTCTCGAGTTTTTCCATATAGCTCCAAACCCTTGCAAATCTTTTATTTGCGCCTACCCTTTTGCATAGGCCTCTTCAAATTTCCTTGTACGAATCATTTTCCTATGCCATTCTAAATATGTGGGAACTCATCTTGTCCTCCATTTCTGCAGAATCAAGAATCGTGCCACTAAAGAGGTAATTTGCAATAAAAGCTACCTTGCCATTTATAATAGGAAAGATTTGTCTCTGTTTTGACAGGCCAAAAAGTGCCACTGCAGCCTCCGGGTCGACTTGGCTCTGTAAGCCTTTACTAAGAGCGCCAAATGTTTTTTCCCACAATTGCACCAGTAATGCACAGGTGAAGAAGTTATGGAGCCAATCTTCTCCACCTAATTGCTGGCAGTGCCCACTCTCTCTTGTGCTGGGGGACTTTCTGAAGCCAGACATCAGCTACAGATAGTTGAGTTATATGTCTTTGTGCATGTGTGTGTGTTTGTTTGGAACATGCAAAGTGTTATTATCTGTCCCAGAGAGTGTCTAAAGTAGTGCTAGATATGAGATAAGTTATAGTTTTTCTTTTTATTTAATTAACAAGTTGCATATATGTGACTTTCTTTGTATATGTATTTGTTATGATTGCATTTTTATATTGTGATTTGTATAAGTGTCTACAATGTATACAGTTATATGTCTATTTTTTGCAATTTTATTTTCATTTATTTTTTTTATTTTTTTTAGCATTTGTTCAACAAGATACAAAGGCATATGTGAAGGAAGTTGCCCGTTTAGGGTCACCCGGGTCACTCACGATCACCTCTCAGCCTTCCATACCAAATGAAAAGTCGGTCAGACAGTAGAGAATACAAACCAATATATGTTTATTCAGATACGCTCGAGCGGAGCCCAGTCTGCCCAGTCTCTTAGGAGTGCTGCAGAGAGGAACTGACATCAGCAAGCATAACAATACATTATGTACATTTCAGAACCAATGAAGGCATGCCCACAATGGAATTTTCCAAGCAGATGCAGCTAAACAAAGAAGTACAGAAGGATAAATTCCGATTCTGAGGCCGGGCACAAATTATCTCCAACTCAAGGTCGATCTGTCCGTGCCCACCACTAGACTAGTGGGAGAAGGCCTCTATCTAGTGAGAAAGGTATGCGCTAATAAGAACAGTGTATTCATTAGCAAAACAAGGCCCGACCTTGGAGAAACGAAACTTACCACAGCCCATTCCTCGAAAAGGCGAGGAGCAGTTTCGAACATGATTCAAAATTGCGGCCAAACATAAAATGGTGCTGCGAATGCTAACTTACATAGAATAATGCACAAGCAAAGTTAACATAAACATTTCTATTCCCACATACCCTCCTTTTAGCATAAGCTAACCAATTTATGTGATGGTCAAAGAAAACATAACATGCTCGTGGACAAAGGAACATCAGTATTAGGAGCAGTACATATATTCAGTGTCAGGAATAGAGGCTGCAAGGAAAGATGTGGTCTCAAAAATACCTTCTTCTATCTGCATCAAATCATCAATATCCTTTTGTAACATAATTGCAGCATTAGTATCATGAATTGATATTTTCTGTTTGGGAGTGAGGATATTAATAGGAACAACAAGCTGGGAGACATTGTATGCAGAAGCAACATGTGAAGAAGATACTGGCAACCACAGCCAAGAAAGTGAGGATCTTCCAACCCCAGGAAGTTAGCGTGTTCCAAAACCACCCCGACGGTGTCCAAATACCTACTTCTTGGTGTATTTCATCGGATATTCTGTGTAATTTTTGTATAGCTGAATAAACATTGGGAACATTCTCAGGTATGTAAACACAACAGCTGCTGCCTATGACTCGAGAGGCCCCTCCCTGATCTGCAAGTATAACGTCTAGCACCATACTGTTCTGCAAAGTGACTAATCTTGTAGCCTGGAGCCCAGCAGTGACATTTGTCATTATCCCAGCTGTTGTATTGATAACCGCCTCAACAAATCTTGTTAAGTGACGAACTTGAAGGCTATTAGCCATAGGGCCCCAAAAAGGTAGTAGGCCCTTCACAGTGTCTCCAAATTGCTGTGCGGTGGTGTCAGTCTGATCTATATCCTTTGTGTCAACAACCCTTTTGACTTGGGGCAGGAATATACTTCTACGTTGCAGCTGATGCGTTTTGTGATAATTAGACGGGGCAACATTTACAGGGGGAAAAAGGAAAGAGAGATAACATGTGCCTGACCATCTCCCTCGGGAGCCAGACGCGAGCTTGCGACCCACAGACAAAATAGACTTTATGGAGTAGGATCAAAGGCGGACTATTAGTCGTATTCAGTTTGTATATGAAATTGCATTTACTCTCCACCACCATTATCTCCCCAGTCCCCTGGACACAAAACCCAGCTGTCTTATTAACCACTGACACAGGTATTAGTTTATCTTTGGTAATATTCCGAGCTTGGAAAGATTGAAAGTACTCAGATGTGTTAAACCATTGGAAATCAGCCATTTCCATTCGAAACCAGGTATTATTCTTTACTCTATGGTACATTTTCAAGCATGACTTTGAGGACACTGTCCCTAGATTACCTTGTGCTGCTGGTCCTATGGGGGTAAACCCTTGGTAGAAGCGTAAATATTCATTCGCAGTGTGAGAATAAGTGGATGTTATATTCAAAGCAGAAAGTTGAAATTGGAAGTACACCAACTGAAACAATTCATACCAGTCCTCGCAGTTACCAATATACGACTGTGGCATAGACAACAAATTGTCGCTCCTATGAGTGACCGAAGGTAGCAACCCACAAACCCAACAATTAGTCGTATTGGACACATTATGAGCATGATGTAACATTTGTATGAAGACATTATCTGTGTGGGACTGCCTATGTACTTCTTTGTGTGGGGCTAGAGTAACGAAAATGTGTTCAGGGGGAGTGGGAGTAGTACCTACTAAGGAATGTACAGGAAACTTCTCCTCTAAAAACCAAGATATTCCAAATATTGTCACTATTGCAATCACAACAATTAGTACGCAGAATATTTTGTTGACCAACCCCTCATTGAACGTGGTGGTGCAAAGGGCTGTTCCTCCTCATCAATAGGCCGACCAAAAGGATGCATAATTAAGGAAGGAGAGAAATGCCACAGGAATGATAGTGCAACAAAAATAATAGTAAAGGTAAGTGTTCCCAGTGTCCGTCAGAGCCTCACTGGTACAGGCTCCTATTGTTCATCAATACGTTGGCGCTTATGAGCACCGGCGGTGGAGCTTGCTCTGTCCTAAGCTCGTGCTGTCCCACGTCGATCAGGATAATGTACCCCCAAAGGGATACCTTTTGAGCTATCCTGTCCAATGTTCGAAAACAAACAGTGCACAAGTCTCACATCACCCTAATCTAATTCCGTTGGTACTATCACAAAGTACACCTGACTTACACAGTCCATCCCTATCTAATCTGACTTCTCCTTTTGTGCACTGTTCCTCAACCGAGGACGCAAATTATACCTGGCAGCCCCAGGCACTGTTGGATCAACAAACAGCGGCTCCTTAATAGCTCGTATTTCTGGGGGGACCGCTGCAGTTAGCACTTCATCATTTTCCAAATCCGTTTGGGTCCAAGTTAGCTTTGCATCACTGAAGGGAACGAACTGAGGCACCTTTTCGCACTCAGAGTCCCCTATTCCGTCCCTCACCCACTGGTCATAGGGCAAGGGCAAAGGTATCCTGCGGCAGTGGGTAGCGTGCACCCAGTTCTTTCGGCCGGAGACATTCATAGCAGTACGTGTAGCCAGGAGGACCTGTTCTGGTCCCTTCCAACGAGGCTCTAAACTCTTCTTCCTCTGGAAATTATGGATCAAGATGAAATTGACAGGCTGAATGTCATGTCCGGGCCCCTCTGGTGTGGGTGGTAGGGATTCCCGGACCTGTTGGTGAATAGATCGCAGATTTTCAGTTAACTGGCAAAGGTAATCGATCAACAATGGAAACTCAATATCTGAAAACCGATGGGGACGCGGGTCGCCTCAGACATTTGCAGGGTGTCCAAACATGACCTCGTACGGTGACAATCCTGTCCTAGAATGTGCTGTTGTTCATGTCGACAAGAGAGCCAATGGTAGAGCATCTGGCCATTGTAACCCTGTTGTCTCCTGAATCTTTGCCAATTTCAGTTTATGAGTACCATTGTACTACTCAACCAATCCTGCCGACTGTGGGTGCCACTGGATTCAAGCTAGCCTGGCTGAAGAAGGGTGACATACCCTGTAACCGGTCCCAGGATGCTTGTTTCTGGTCCAGGGAGGACCTGGCCTGGCAGTTCGGTCTGGGCTGTTCCCATGGGGCACAGGGTCAAGACTGATTTGCATATGGCTGGGTCCAAACTGGGGTGGCATAGTGGGCAAAAGAACGATGGATTTAACCCAGATCTTTTGACTGGGGAGAATGTTTGCATTGTCAGCATTCCGTCCATCATGTGTTTGCTGTAACACTTTTCGCCCTAAGTGGGATGGGTATGCCCAGACGTGGGTCCCTTGCTCACTGTGCCACTGGATTCAAGCTAGCCTGGCTGAAGAAGGGTGACATACCCTGAAACCGGTCCCAGGATGCTTGTTTCCCGTCCAGTGAGGACCTGGCCTGGCAGTTCGGTCTGGACTGTTCCCATGGGGCACAGAGGTCAAGACTGATTTGCATATGGCTGGGTCCAAACTGGGGTGGCATAGTGGGAAAAAGAACGATGGATTTAACCCAGATCTTTTGACT